>CM059973.1:76416297-77109067 GCA_030490835.1 Annona cherimola
GATCTTTTGTCAGTCCCAGCAATCTTTATAAAAGCGGTGACTGACATTGTTGACGGCAACAAACCAACTGCAGAAGAGTTCCTACAGAACTTAGCTGCAGTAACAGCTGCACTTGACCAGGCTGTGACTCGAGTGGTGGATTTCATAAATGGCAAGTGCGTATCTGACCTTTGAGAGCATGTTCTTGTCTTTGTATGATATTCTTCTTCCTTCCGAGTGGAAGTGGTCAACCATTATTAGCGTTCCCCAATATGAACTCAAGAAATATTTACAATGTAAGTTTTGAATTACAATACCTCCTTTTGCTACATCATAATATTCTGGCCATTGAGCGAGCGCCGCTTGTGTGGTAACGCTTTGGTTGTAATACTCTCTAAAAGATACAGTAATTATTGCTACAGTGTTGTTACTGGTAATCTGAGTATATCTCATTTGTGTGAGTTATTTTTGTCCACCTTTCTGATCCTTCTGAGTTATTGGCAATCTGTATCTCCCTTTTCATGGTTACCCTTAACAAATATGGACATTTGCTGTATAGGCCACTGGTAGGTTTCATCTATTTAAAAACAATTGCAAATATTTATTTATTGCTGGGAAATACATCTGTGCTGTCAGAACCATTAAGGGATATCACCCCATTTTGAGCTCTCTTTGATGATCAAAATCAATTCACTCATTTTGTTTTAACGTCAGTTGTTTTATTAGTACAAAAAAATCATTTCAGTCTTAAGTATTGGTTGGCCGTACGTACTTCAAAATATTTATAATCCTATGTAAAATATGAAAGCCATTCAAGGCAGACAATAATGGTGCTATAGAATCCATGTAGAGTGTAGGTGGAACAAACAGCTTTTGATGATGATGATGATTTGCCACTTAGGCATGCAGGTACTTCATTGATGCTGCCAGAAAAGTTTACTGCTCACTGATATGATAGAATGCATTGTTCTTGTAAATTTCAACATCAACTGCCCTTGGAAATAAATTTTTTGAAAGAGGATGATCCTCAGCTGCAAATTCCAATCCGCCCATGATGGCTGGTAGGATGCACAAGAGTTAAAAAACTAGGGATCCGTAACAGATGCAATGCCTAAGTTTGTGTGCTGATATTATCTCCAGATGCATCCATACCTTGTTCCCATAGCTTTTCGTGGGGCTATTTGCAGATATATTTTTGCCTTGCTATATCTACGTTTACCAAAATTTTAAACAGGGGTGATTTTATACGGCTGCGCGCATGGGGGGGCAGCCATGCGTTCGGCCAAAAAACATTTATTTTTTATTTTTTTTATAAACATATAAACAGGGGTGATTTTAGGGAAGTCAATTTTGCTCATCTTGATAATTGATATCCTATCCTAGCCGACCATTGTATTCAGTATTATTTCTTTAACTATGTGCGTACGTGTGCATTATTTACACCTTAACCCAAGTATATATTCCAATTTAACTCGATGGGTATAAATCTAGTAGCAATATTGCTAACTAAGTAGCTGTATAGACATTATATTCTAAGTCGGAGCTCTGAAGCCTGGACCGTGAACCTGAGGGGACGTTTGGTATTCGGGTGTGAGAAATGTGGTGGGGAAATTATGGGAGCGCGGGTTTCGAGGCACCTCATTAATAATCAATCATTATATTTTTTCACTTTTACTCTTATATTTTAATCATTTTCTCTATCAACTACCTTTCAATAAACCTATTTATTCCAATTTTATCCCTATCATTTCATATCAATCATATAATTTACAAAATATTTCATTTTCTATTCCCACCAAATACCACATTTCCCCCAACTTTTACATTCCCAAACGTCTCCTAAGGCGGGGTTATTTGAACAAAAAAGATCTATTTTATTAAGGTGTGGTTGGAAAATGACAATTTTTGGAAGAAAAGTTTTTAACGTAAAAACTTTTTATATTTAAAGTAAATGATGCGATATAATATGTATAATAATAAAGAGTAAAAAGAATAATTTTAAAATAAATAAGTTTGTTGTATAAGTAGTTATTTAAAAATAATTAATTAAAAAGTAAGGAAGGAGTGAAAAAAATAATTAAAAAATAAGGTAGCTATCAACACTGAAAAGTTTTAAATTGACATTTTTACTTACCGCGAAATTGATTTCCAACAACAAGAACACGGTGTTGCAAGAGACACATCAGGAATTCATTCTCTCGTATGAAAGCCTCAGAACAAGAACGAAAGAATGGCATTATCAGAAAATAGTGCCAAGAAGAAAGACAACTTGGAACACTGAGGAGCCAAAAAAAAATAATAATAATAATAACAAGTAACAGAAGAAAACAGCAGTAGCCCATGTCATAGCAGAGACCCATATCTCCGCTCAGATGATGTCTTCTTCCTCAGGCTCCGCTGGAAAGCGCAAATGCTTCCCTGCTGGCGTAGGCATGCCGTTGAGGCGTAAAATGCTCGGAGAAATAGAGCAATCCCCTGCTGCTGCTGCTGCTGCTTCAAAATCATCCTCCTCCTCACCTTCGATTTCGCCGTCGCTGTTATAGATGAACCGGGTGTGCCGGCCCTCGAACTTGGTCATTTTTTTCTTCTTCTCTAGACGTATCTTCCTCAGCCCATCACATAATTCCTCAATTTCCTCCCCCTCTTCTTCTTCATCACCATACTCATCTTCATAATCACTGTATTCTTCCTCATCATCATCACCATCACCATCATCGTCTTCTTGTTCTTCTCCTTTCGAGCTTCTGGGGACCTGAATGGACCAAACGCAAGTGCCTTGGGCTGTTACTACAGATGAGGATGTCCCATCACATAATTCCTCAATTTCCTCCCCCTCTTCTTCTTCATCACCACACTCATCTTCATAATCACTGTCTTCTTCCTCATCATCATCACCATCACCATCATCGTCTTCTTGTTCTTCTCCTTTCGAGCTTCTGGGGACCTGAATGGACCAAACGCAAGTGCCTTGGGCTGTTACTACAGATGAGGATGACTCAGAGGCTTCTGCTTTTCCAGGAGAGTCGAACAGTAAAGCTCGAGTGATCAGATTCTGACAAGGATCAAGAACCTCTTGTTTCAGACCATCAACAGCCATCTGACACGAGAAACATAAATCCCAAAGCCCATGAGAAGCTGGAAGACAAATGCCAAATCCAATTAGTTGGAGAAACTGAGATGCAGGTTACAAGATTCTATTACCAGGGTATTATTGCAATTCCGCCCATCTCCATCCACCTCCATGACACTATCACGACCACCATTTGGCAAATTCGGAATGAGCGGCGTGTTGGCTGGAGTTGGGGCGGGAAGCGCCAGTGGGGAAGGAGAAAGACCATGGAATAGGATTTGAGGGCGGGGAACCAAGGAAATTGTCGAGACATTGTCGTCTTCTTCCGCAACCTTATGCAGCAGGGTTTTCACCTGATTCCGAAGAATAGTCTCTCCCGATCCAGGCGTCTGTTTTGCTTGGATGCTTTTCCTGACCAGCGAACAAGGGGTGCCCAATCCGCCAGCGGCTGCTGCGATGCCTACAATCGGGGACTCGTTTGTGATGTCAAAAAGCGCACCTTTTCTTGTTCTCGAAAGAGCCATTTCAGTTTCTTCTTTCTTCTCTGCATTCAAGTACAAACACGAACTGGGTATGTTGGAATTGAGAAACAGAGGAAGTCTTGAGATTTTCCAGTAAAGAGGTACTTTAAAAAAGACGGCGGAAGGGGGGTGGGGTGGTGAGAAAAAAACTAACTCGCATTGGGGATGCTTCTCGATGCAGCCAAGGTCCGAGATCTTGTGACCGATGGCGTTTCCATGGGACCCGAACGTGAATACGCCAAGGGAATATCTGAAAAGATAAACAGAGAGAATGAAAGAGGTATTAGAAAATCGCAAGCTGCACATCCATGGAATTGAATTTCTTGAGCCTTCAATCGACTGGAAAAATGGTTATGAACTAACCAGGAACCAGCAACTGGATAGGGAAATCGAAATGCCTTGTCTTTTGAGAAGGGAAAGCGGAGGATTAGCCGGCCCTCTTATACTCTCTTCTTTGTCAATGCAATGGCAGGGATAGTACAGGGCTCATCGGGAAGGAGAAAAGCACAGGCGAGAAGATCGATAGAAAGCTATTTTATAATTTTAAAAGATTTGAATTAGGTCCAACGGCAGTGTGACCGTTTACCCTCGTACTTGGACGCGGGCCGTTCGTGTATTATAAAAAAGGTGCTTGCGCGTACGTTTTACCTGAACATTTTATCTCAGATCATTGCAATACGGTACACGTAAGTATGCGTTCTAAAGTAGGTAGAGGCCAAACAAGTGGAGAAAAAACTTGCGAAAAAATTCTGAAAAATAAGATCGTAATGTAATTGCGTGAAAAACATAAAAATTGATCAGAATGTAAAACTAATAATCGAAAAAAGAAAGATAATTAAGTAATTAAAATGTGAACATAACCAAGAAAAATTTTTGTCCTTTCATTTTTCTCATTTTCATCTATAATATATATATATATATATATATATATATATATTTTCGAGAATTTGAGTGGTATTATAACAAAACAAGACAGGGATCCTATGCGTCCCTATTTAACTCCAAAGAAAGAGCTAAAGATTCGGGAGAATGGTTACAACGTTTCTCACAAAAAGACAAGTCCCTTTCTAACAAACTAATAATATTTGAGGAGGAGAGCACTACCAAAATCTGTCTATGCATCCAGAATCCCTTGCACACTTTGCTAATTCATCTGCAACCTGGTTGACACTCCTGAAGACATGGCTGAAGCAAATCTTCTCAAAAAACAACCAAACTTTTGATCTCTTGAGAAAGATATGATACATAAAATTCAAGCAGAATGAAAAAAATTAAGAAGTACGTCAGGAATTTTATGTGACTGTCGAGTTCCAATCAAACTAAAAGAAAAATTTTATAAGACCGCGATTAGACCTGCTATGCTTTATGAGGCAGAATATTGGGCAGTTAAAAAACATCATTTACAAAAAATGAGCGTAGCGGAAATGAGAACGTTAAGGTGGATGAGTGGTAAAACTAGAAAAGATAAAATTAAGAATGAAATAATTCGAAAAAACTTAAAAGTGAAACCAATTTGTGATAAAATGAGAGAAAATAGATTAAGATGGTTTGGTCAAGTTAAAAAGAGGCCTAAAGTTGCACCGGTTAGGAAAACAGAGTCTATCCAAGTATAAGGTGGTAGTAGAATGAGAGGTAGACCTAAAAAAATATGGATAGAAGTAATTAAACAAGATTTAAAAATATTATAAATTATAGAAAATTTAGTCTTAAATCGCCAAGAATGGCGCAACAGAATCCATGCAGCCGACCCCACCTAGGTGGAAAATGACTTATGATGATGATGATTCAAGCTTTATCTCTCTAATGTAAGAGTTGATCGCTATTAGTGAGCCGCTTTACAATTCATTTCTCCTAATCCGTAACTCGCTTGCCCACATTAGACCTAGCAGGTAGGCCCTGAATTCTACTTACAAAGTGTTGATTCATCCACTGTCGGACCAGCATCTGGCTGCCACAAAGTTTCCATTCCATCTCTTGATAATTGCCCCATATCCCTAGGGGTGTAACTTGGGCCGGGTTGAGCCCGAACTCGGCTCGCCGAACTCGATTTTGAACAGTGTTGAAACTTATTTTTCATAGCTCGAGCCCCAAAAACCCGAACCCGACGAACCCGATTTGTAAATATGATAGGGTTAGGGTTCAAGTGAACTTGAACCTGGAAAACCCGAGCTCGATTCCCATTTTATATTTATTATAAAATATATTATATACATACTATTTAAACAATATTTCTTTATATTTTTTATATTTTATGTTATTATATCTATATTTGAATACATATTTGGCATATTATAATTTTATTGTAAATAAAGTATATTATTTCATTTATATTTATCTTTTATTTCTATCATTCACTTTTACACTTATTATTTTTTTCTTTATCTTAGTTTTGATGTTAATTTTTTTCTAAAAATATTCTTTATATTACTATTTTTTAAAAAATATGTAGTTTGATTATATATTATTATGTTTACCTACATAATTTGTTATTATTATTTATTCATATGAAATTCTAAACTTATCACTTTTAAATAAAATGTAAATTCATCAACATAAATTTCAACCTGAAACTCAACCCGAACTCAATTTTAAAAAATAGGGTTACGGTTCAGGTTTTACAAATAGGGTTAGAGTTGATGTTTTATGAATAGGGTTAGTGTTAGGGTCGAGATGAACCTGAGTTTCATAAGCCCGAGTTGCACCCCTACATATCCCCTAATTTCTATATTATCTGTATTCTTTGCATCCACATTCGTCTTCAGTGTTTCCCTTTCTGGTTTCATCCACCTTAAAGTGCTCTCCTATAGATTAAGTTTCCTCTTGTAACACACTTTTGCTGTTATGTATTGGTAGAGATACTCAACACACCAATTAACAGTTCCCTTAAGTTGAATATATAATATGTTTTAAACATTTTATTTCCAATCGTTCCTCTCTGTAGGATCAATTATGTCCCTCAATAATTTTACGACGAAATCTTTTTCCTTTTATGATTATTCACATCAAAAAGTTAATTTTACTTTTTCTATTTTGTAATGTCTAAATGTTATTCTCCTTATTTTCATCTAAATAATCTATTGATGTAATGTACGTATTATACATTTTATTTCCAATTGTTCCTCTTTATAGCATCATTATTTCCCTTAATAATTTTACTTTTTGTATTTATAACTTCTAATTGTTAATTTTCTTATTTTCATATAAATATCTATTTATGTTTGTAGCATGATTATACATGTCATGATGTATTTTAGGCTAACATACAACATTAATTTATTTTTATAATTAGATATACTTTTTTGCTTTTCTTCATAGACATGTTTTCTTAATTGTATTCAATATATACACAAAATTTTACCATTTTACAATACTTTTATACATATTTTAAAAATCATCAATTTCAAGGGCATTTAAGTCATTTTTCATCCCTTAAAAAACTTGAATTTTAACGGTCAAAATAAATATATAAGAATATTGTAAAATAGCAAAACTTTGTATATAGACTTAATACGCTTTGATAAACATGTTTATGAAGAAAAAATAAAAAATATATAATTAATTATAGAAATAAATGAATGTTATATTTTAACCTAAAATATATTATGATGTATATATTCAGACTTCTTTATTTTTCATTTGTTTTATTTCCAATCATTCCTCTCTATAACATCCATTATTTCCGACATAAAAAAATCCATTATTTCCTTTTTTCCACTTATTTAATTTTTTCCTAGTAGCTCTTTTCTTTATGCAACCTAGTACCATTTTTTTTTTTTTTTTGATGTCATTCCTATCCATCCAAAAACAAATAAATATTATACAAGATATCATATTGCAAAAAAATAAACGTCGTCCCTTGTGGCTGACATAATTTTTATTTATTTAGTTTTTATGGATGTGGCTGACATGATTTTGAATAGGGTATTAGAATAGGAAAACCCAAGGTTTAAAGTTGGATAAAGGCAGTGGCCTCATTATCGGTCCTTGAAGTACACTTCAATTAGGTATCTAGTCATCCAAGCTAGGTAGACCCCACAGTGCAGTCCCATGCCTGGATTAATTTCCTACATATATCATATGCTTTTTTGATAATTTCCAATATATATATATATCATATGCTTTTTTGATAATTTCCAATATATATATATATATATATATATATATATATATCATATGCTCTTTTGATAAGACGAACCACGGTTACTAGATTGGATCGAACTGACCAATTGAACCTGTCTACCGGTTTTTCTGAACATTTCAATTGGAGGTCCGATTTAACTTAAATAATTCTAAAGATGTAAGATTGAAATTTTCAATTTTAAATATAATATTATGTTCAAAAAATGTCAAACCAACAGTTTATTAATATTAATAGGGAGTAAATCATATTTCACATAGCAGGTGCAGTTCAAGTTCACATTGAAGCTACAGAACAGCTTTCTTGCACTGAAATAGAGACAGCCAAGCATAAATGTAGAAAAAAAGGTGTATTCCTGTAAACCTTCCTGAGGCAACACACGTTGTAATTCCAATGTGTGGACTGCAAAATTCTGGGACTGCAACAATATCAAAATTTAAACCATCGTTTAAATTATTCTTTGTTGGGACTAAAATTTTTGAAATTTTCCGAATAAAATACCTTGCCCCAAACAACTTCCATTGCAGACACCCATTATATACACGTGCTCTAAAGAAAGAAACCACTACATTCCGAAGCAGGCCTCATTCATATTCACACCACTCCTGATGGAATCCGCAAAACAAGATGGCCTCCAAAGATGCTGCATTGAAAAGTCTTTATTAAAAAAACTGTCTTCGTTATGTATTTAGGGTAAATCTACATCACGAACCACTTTTAGTAGACTGATTACAGCCAATTTGGAAAAAAAAAAAACAAAACAAAACCCTCCCTTCCATTCAATGATTTTTATTGACAAAATTGATATTTCACTGATAAAATCAATACATTTAGATAATATCAACATGATTGATGATAGATAAATTACTGATAACTTGGGATAAACATGAGAATCCTTTTTGTGTTGTCAATTTATTGCTAATAAAGTTGATGAGCTGAACTATGATTCTGCCTACAGAAAATTCATTGCTGGAACAAAAACAACTACAAACGACAAGATGAGGTGAAAAGTTCATTGAATTTACCCTAGTCTCGCCAAGAGTCTGGCAATCAACCTCTTGTAGTTTTTCCCATGGATATAAGATCAGATTGCAATTAGATAGAAATTTATCCAAGAGAGGTATTATTTAATGGTATTTGCGCATATAGATGAAATTTATCCAAGTGAAAAAACGATGTTACATGTTGGGTAGTAATTAGTATCAAATAACATAAGTGAACAAGATAATTGATGAAAAGATTGAAAAAATAGTCAAATATATAGATAATAACCAAAAATTAGGACAACTGATTAAAGGTAACATTTGCGACTGAGCAAATATTGTTCCAGGAAAACTTTTTTCCCTTACTATATTACTTTATATTTAATGTGATATTTAACTACTCAACTAGTGTTACCACTTGGATGCCTAAGCCACTAATGTGCTTAGAGTAATGTAAACGGACGATTCAAATATTGAGTAGAAACAGCGTCCTCATTATCCCCGCCTCTAAAGTACACTTTGTTTAGGTGTCCAGTTGTCCAAGATGTATGATACAATAAAAACTATTAAACAACTTATTTTCTATTTATTTTCACATATTTTTGTATAATTATCTCATCGACTTCTACTTTACTCCTAATCACTTACTCTATTTTTTCCAAAAAAATTTCCGTGAACTTTTTTGCATGAAATATATTCAAAATATGAAAAATGAGAGAATATTTTTTCCCTTTTTTGCATTAAGAAAACCTTTTGCATTTAGCTTTAATGCAAATGGTTATATGATCTTTTTTTTTTACATTTTTTTATTTTTTGGCACTGACATGTAAGCCGAAGTATTTATTACTTAGACATAAAATTTTATAATATTTAGATATTTTTTAATATTAAAAATAGAAAAGAATCCCATTTTTAAAGCATCTCCAGCATTTGAAAGATGGAATTTTCGTTTTTAATATTCAAAATAAACATTAAATAATATCCTAATATAATAAATTTCATATCTATGGAATACATACTTAGTTCACATATTAATGCCAAAAATAAAAAAATTTAAAATGGATTATGGAAATTTTTGCATCGAAACTCAATGAAAATTAGGAGTGCAACTTAAGTAGGTTAACTTTGGGTTGAGATGTTAGGTGCTATAAAATAAATAGTATATGTTTTTATTTTTACTCATAGGGTAGAGTATGTTCTAAGTAAAATAAATAATTGATTCAATTATGGAAAAGTAGGTTCTACGATTCGAGTACTCAATATATATTTA
The DNA here is from genome assembly GCA_030490835.1 of Annona cherimola. Lineage (NCBI taxonomy): Eukaryota > Viridiplantae > Streptophyta > Magnoliopsida > Magnoliales > Annonaceae > Annona > Annona cherimola. The sequence continues at coordinate 76,426,259 of CM059973.1, forward strand.
AGATATATTTTATGAAGTATCTTTTATACGGAAAGTCATAAATATATTATTTAAATATATACAAACTTGTTTAATTTACCTATTATTTATTGAACTTAATAAATTTATTTCAAACATTATTATCTTGATTATAGGTTTTTAACTAAGGCTTGTAATAAAATAATATATTTGAAATATAATATATGATTATTTTAAAGAATTGATCTGAAATCGAAATTGAAACTGATTCGATTTTGGAAAAAAACAAAGTAGGGTAAGCTCAGAATTGGCCAACTTTTTTTTTTGGATTGGAATATATTTACATACATCTCAACATGTATTACATTGAAAGTTCTGAGGCATTCTTACAAATCTGGAGATACTACTTCACCAAATAATCAGGAAGACACAGCTTCCAACAACCAAACGGGAGACCACTGCTCCCACAACAACCGAACGGGAGACACAGCTCCCACTAATAATTTTTTCCTCATTTTTTTCATTCGTGGCCGAAATCCCATTACGCGGGATTCGAACCCACGACACACCCAGCGCATCCCAGACGTGACACCCTGACCAACCGAGCAAACCTCGGTTGGTCAGAATTGGCCAACTTAAAATAGGATAGAATATAAGTTTTTGAGAATAAAGTAAGGATATGTTCGATTCTGAATTGGATCACCGAAGTTGCACCCCCTAGTAGAAATGTTGCATTAGATCAGCCAATTAAAAAAAAGGTGCACAATTCCCTCAACATCATTTACAGCCAACCAGAGTTTGACTTGCTGGCTGTGGCATTTTCTGTTTATTAAAAAATGGGAGCACCCCACCATGGAATAGTATGAAATTGGTGGCAGTAGTCTATCTATTATCGTAGGAGTGTCCATTAGATAAAGAACTTAGTGTTATTATTAGAAGATTGTATGGAATTTGTAAAAATGTCTCAGAATTTACTTGTAATATCAGTAGAGCTGATTGTAAATATTTAACCAAAAAAAAAAAAACCAAACAATAGGGGGAAGGAGGCTTGTCACTCTACCATATTCAATCTAGCTAATTTTTCTCCAAAGTAAATATTGCTAAAACATGATTACCATTGTTACCACTCCTAAAGACATCAAGGAACAAAATTTTGTCAAAAAATTACAAAAAAGATTTAATCTCCTCGACCAACAATGAAGACTAGATAATATTTTTTTCATTGTTATTGAGCCAATTAATCAGAAGTAGAGAATCGCCTTCAATCTTCTGTTTTGACTTCGAAGTCCAACAATTACCCATTTGATTCTTAAAAGAGTAATTTTAGCTTCCATCCATAACGGCCTAGATAGAACTTGACCGGACGAGCTTCTAACTATAATAAAACCTATATTTTCATCTTAATAGCTCTATACCCACTGCCTTGTTAATTATATGTTGTGTGGAATCCCATAGAGGGCCACACGTACATGGCAAATGGGTTTGGAAAAGTGTTTGAAATTTGGTTGGGCACTTGGGCGGGGCTGTCTAGGAATTTTTACGGTAAATAATGAAATGTCTCATTTTAAAAAATGAGAAATGAAAAAAAAAAAATATACTTGTGATCATTCATTTAAAGTACCACGGTCCCACCATAAAAAAAGTAGCACGGTCCCTCCCCAAAAAAAAAAAAAAAAAGCAGCAAGGTCCTTACAAATTTGCCTCTCAGTACAATTTGGTGGCCCTTCCACCCACGCACTCAGGCTGCTTCAGAGTTCAGATTTTAATATTTGGTAATATTGGGGCCCCCAATAAATGCTGGAAACGGATTACAAGCCCCGGGACAATTCATGAACTGTTCCAATCGGTATTCATAAATGCTTATGGTTGTCCACCTATTCTACTAATAAATATAATACTGACATCCTACAAACAAGGACAAGAGCTTCTATATTTTCATGTACCATAATTATACGCACATAAAAAATATTAAATCCAATGAAAATCTTATTTGGATTGCTTCGGATTATCGTCAAAATTCAATATTCTTATTATCTTGAATCGGATGAAGAAGGGATGAGGATGGGTGCGAGAAAGATGTTGTTGTGTGTCCCGAATGCATAAAGATACATAAGAATTGAAAAGAATCATCTGAAACATTAAAAAAATTAAATTATTATTACTTAAGAAACAAAAAAGTGCTATTGGGTTGTTACGAACATGATAAGACCCAAATCAAATAAGACTAGAAAATTGAATAAAAAGAAGCGTTATATTGCAATTGAGAAAAATAGTATTGAAAATGTAAAATTGTATTAAAAATTAGAAAATATTTTTAGAAATAAAAATTTGCATTTCATTTTCACCGTATATTATCCCCTCGAAACAGATGATGACATTTAACATTTATAAATAATAAAATACATAGCTAGGGTCAATGAATCCGGGGTGATGGGCATCCCGAGATCCAGATGGAGATGCATGAGTGGAGACACGCCGGGGATATTACCGATGCTACATACAATGAACTATATACAAACCGTTCTACGTTGCCGCTAAGGGTTGAAACGATCGAGGACTTTGACATTTGCGAAGATGTACGTCTACATGGATATTGACATAAACCAAACTCCTTCCCTTGTTTCGCCGCTCATCATCGCATTCACAGCTTTTTCTATGTTTATTTTTTTAAAATTTTTTAATATTTTAATGATTCATATATTATATTTAATATCATTTATTTCGGTAAGATATCAAGTTTCATTAAAATAAAAAAGCATACAGGCTATATTTGCTTAAAAATATATATTCTTGTGTAAATTCTAAAAAATATTTGTATACGTTTATACATGTATTAGAATATAATAATATTTTATAAAATCATTTACCTATATAACATTGATATTTTTAATTTTTTAATTGTGCAAAATAATATTAAACTATTTTATTATATTGATCATTATATATTTGTAGATAGAATTTATGTACAATAATACTAAATAAATGAAGGAGTTTCTATGATAATATGCATGATAATAAATACAATGAACGAAGTAGATTTTAAATTAAGTATTGAGATATTAAAATAGAAAGATTATATAAAGGAAAGGTTTTAGAGAAGGAATACCCTTTTATAAATATAACTATGTGATTTTCATCTGAATCTTTAGTTTGTGTGAATTCGATATATTTGAAAATTTATTTATTATTTTATTCTATTTTTTTGAAAATTAGAGTGCATCCATCCGTACCATGCTTTTTTTGCTATTTTTAAAAATTAAAATAAAATATTAAATAAATTCGAAAATTACCAACTTTAACAATTTATATGGAGGAAAATCTAGATAAGTACGCGCATTAATTTTAAAAAGTCACGCAGTACAGTTGGCTGTATATTTGTTCTGTTTTTTGCCATTGTGCCACGCTTTCGCGTGCGCGGTTTGTCATCGTCTCTTCACCGGATCGCCATCCGTATGACCCAATTTTCCGCCTCATGAGCATATTCCTTGCAAGCTTTTCTCACATCCAATCAGTAATCATCCATTTACAAAGTTACTGGTAATTATAAAGAAAAGAATGAGATTTATTCCGTACCTGCCCTTTGCAATTATCGGAATAGAACAGTAGAATAGAGGCGATCTAGAAATTGCAGTAAAAGGGCGAGGGCATTTCAGAGATTTGCGTCCTCTGTTTTAATGTCAATCGCTTTCATCATTCCCCCCCCACCAACGAAGGGAAATTTCCCAGCTTTTGTCTCAATCCATCCATTTTCTTCGCGGTTTAGGCATTCAATCTCTGCTGCCCACAACGTTGGATATGCGACACGACAGGGCTAAAGGTGACGTTAAAACGATGGATGGTGTTGGAATAAACAGCTATAACTATTCACACCAAAGGTATCATAGCAAAAATTTAATTGCAAGAACTGCATCAGATGGAATTTTCACTCAATTGCAATTAAGGATCATCCACAAGGGTCTTTGATACGAGGTAAAAAAACAAGGTGGAGAAAAAATTTATTTAAAACTTTTTGAAAAAATAAGGAAGTTTTGAGATAATTGAAGTAACGATTAGGAGTAAAAAAATCATATAATTGATAAGTGGTTTAGGGAAGATGTGAAAAATGATTGTAGCATAAAGATAAAATTAAAAAAGGGTAAGATAATCACATAATTAAAATATCACATCATTTGTACTAAGGAGTGAGATTTTTTTAACTTCTACATGGTTATTGTGCTTGTCCATAAATGTGATGAGATAAGAATGTGACGAAAATTTTTATTGTCAAAAAATATTTTTCCCAAAAAAATACCATTTATTTTTCTAATTTCTTATATAAATTTCTTAAGTCTCGATTTAATGCATCCAACTGCATTAAAATTTTAGTGCAAAAGGATACAAAATTCATTTTTATTCATTTTTGAAATTTTTGTATAAAACTATTAATCTAGATATATTCGACTTATGTATTAATTTTTAGTATTTCTAGAGATATGTATATATCTTTTTTTTTTTTTTTTTTTGAAAAGGATGTGTATATGTCTTTAATTTTTAAAAACAAGGATATTTTTGTCATTTAAAAGTCAAGTTAATACGCATGTAAATATACCCTTATTTTTAAAAATAAAAATACACATCATCAAATGGTAAAATTTAATGTATAAGTTGAATATATCTAGATTAACAATCATATAAATTTTTTTTTAAAAAAACGAAAAAATAGATTTTGGGCCAGTTATACTAAAATTTAACTGCAACCTAAGTACCTTCAAACGTAGCCCAACTTTCTCAATCCGGACATTGTTTTTTCCATCATATCTCACATCCCTAACTTCCCACACCAGGCACCCATCCCAAAGGCAAGTACTATATCACAATTCATGTAAGCTTAGTAATATGGAGCGACGGGGACATAATTCTTCAAGACACCAAAAACTTACTCCCCAAGAGCACCGAGCCCCAACTAATTGAATAGAACCATATTTCATTTTCCTTCTCAAATCAATAAGTGTGGAGGGGGGAATGAATGTACATATATAGATGGACAAAGAGAAAGGGCCAACTTCACATATTGCTCCTAGGTTACCTTTCAGCCTCCTCCACCATTCTATTTCTACCCTTTTGGCTCTTTTGCAGGGGCAGATCTCTTAGCTACTGGCTATTTCGCAATGGTTTATTCAAGGAGAAGACCGGATGTGCTGGATAATTTTACACTCAGCCCTCTCCCATATCCAGTCCTCTTCATCTTAGCTGTGGTCTTCATCTTCCTGGGCACCTCCTGGTACTTCTCCTACGAGGATCTCGTCGAAGAAACTGAGTTCCAGTTCAATTGGGCACTCTTCGCTACTCCCGTCGTCCTCCTCCTCCTTGTTCGTTGGCTCTCCTCCATGGAGAATCCGGAGCGATTCTTCTACTTCCTCTCCCCTGAAGAGCGTCGGCGCCGGAGTCACTACTGGCCTTCCGAAGGAAGCTCCCCATGGGGCGTCGCCGCCTTGATCGTCTTGCTTCTTGTCTTGATCAACTTCCAGTCTTCCTTCCTTGATAAATGGTCTCCTTGATCAGCCCTTCTTATGGTATATATTATATACATAGCTTGAAATTAATTACAGTAAAGATTACTACAGACTTCTGCATGTCTTGCAATTCATGGGTTTCTGATGATAAAAACTCATGTCTAAGTTGCAGTCTACCTAGTCGTATACATTAAAGGACAACCCATTTGCAATTTGAAATAAGCTCTCAGGTTTTCATATCAATTACCATAGATCTGATGTATATCCATCTTCGGGCTCTAGGAATGACCCCAAACAGTCGTTAGGCCCATCTTGTGGTAGGGATGGGAAATTCAGGAATAACGGCTTTAGGAAAATATTTTATTTGGATAATCATTCCGTCTTTTAAATATCTGATGGGAATACAGTCCACATGCCACCTAATTGAGATCGATTGGATTTCTGATACAGAATCAGATTATCTCGATCGCGATTGAAACTTGAGCACTAGGTTTCATGCATACACTTTTTTTTCAAAGGCAACCAAAGACCTTTAATGCAAGGAGTAGGTGAATTTGGAAGCAACCAGAGTCGTTATTTACAAGGCATGGGATGGATGTGCATGATTGCTGGGCAAGAAACGGACTTGGAACAAACAGCATACGTGTATGCAGTGCAGGACATTGGCCATTAATTTCCACAAGAGGCCGTTTTCATACGTCTTTTCTATTATTTCCAGTGGACAGCAGAAAAGAAAGGAAGAGCATGACTCATGCATCTTTCGTGCAAATAATTATATTTTCCGTCCCGGCCACGTATGTGCGTTGGAGTATTCGTTCTCGTTAAGTGGTCCACCTGACATGGGTTTTTCCAACTCAACATAAATAAATGAAAACTCCCCATGATCTGTTTTACCTCTGTGGAATGTAATTAATTAAAGAGGAGGTGTGATGTTATCCATTCGGCGACCTGTTTCTCATGGAACCATTCTCATTTGATTATTTCCTTTATCTGGTCTATGAATCGCATCACACAAAATGCGTATAAAAGTGCTATTACATAGCACAAAAAGAGATTAGGTGCACTTGAAATTGCGCGAGGATCAGTTTGTAGAAGATCTATGTATGCGATTTTTTCCCTCCATCCACTGGATCATCATCGAGCTGCAAAAGGTCGAAGAATCAAATATCCAGTTTATAGTGGCTCATGATGATGTGTATAATTGTTTTATTAAGTGGGTCTGATAATTTCCGATAGGTCAAAAACATACTTCTTTTATTGCTTTTTTTTTTTTTTTTAAAATAAAACTATATATGTAGATGTGCTTAATATATAAATCAATTTTTATCGTTTTTAGAGATGTATATATACATTTTTTATTTTTAAAACACAAGGAGTCATTTTAAACAATTACAAATGATTAAGATGTCCTGTTAAAATATTCACATGTTTAAAAATTCAAAAAATATATGCATTTTTACGAAATAGTAAACTTGGCTTGGAGATTATATATACATCTAAATTAATAATTTTGTAAAAAATAAAAAATAAAAAATATGTTTTCGCCCAACCACAATGGTCTCGTTTGCCGGAGCAAATGATCAATGGGATAAATTAATAATTTTGTAAAAAAATAAGAAATAAAAGATATGTTTTCGCCCAATCACAATGGTTTCGTTTGCGGGAGCAAATGATCAATGGGATCCATTGAATTATAATCATATCTAGTTTTATTAAAAAAAGTTTATGTTATTGTTCCAAATTAAGAAGGTGATGATAATAATATTTGGGATCCATGAAATCGGCCTAGAGAAAGAGAGAGATTTCAATCAATTAGAGATCCTGTCAATGCAGTGTGACTTTTCTCATATGTACGTGGCAAAATATAGGGTCCCACTTACATGGAAGAAGATTTATATATATTGCTTGGATGGGAGCTACGATGAAATTAAAATTTAATCAGTCACATCGTTTAACATCATTAGTTTTATCATGGCACCAAAAGTAGGCCAAATTCTCTAATATTATCAGTTTTTATGATATTAAAAATAATTTGATCAAAAAAATAATTTAAATCAAGAGGGGGGTGAATCATACCTTTTACTAAACTCTTTTCTTCTATTAATGCCACTTAACTTTTCCAAGTCATCTTTTACCATGTTTGCAGCTTTCCTTTGGTGAGATGCCCAGCCTACATGCCTTCTATGATAAAATCCAGTTACATTTTCTAACAAAAGCATTTCGATTTCACAACACGATTTTCAGTAGTCTTCTCCTTGGTGAGATGTCCAATCTACATTCCTTGCATGACAAAATCTATGTACATTTTCTTGAAAAAACATTTCAATTTCGCTATTTAATTGTCAATAATCTTTGTCAATTATCAAAAGTTAAGTAATTTCATATTATTCGGTACAATGTAAGGTGGAGTTTTCACTGGTTTGAGAGAAGCCAAAAGCCTAGTTTGAGACTTTTAGTTACCAGGATTCGATGGCCTTTAGAAGGGCTCAAGTAAATGGGTCGAGATTTCAATAGACTACACGAGGCCTAACTAATAACTTTGATGGCATTTGAGATGGTTTGATTAATAACGAGCTTCACAAAACCCAGCTGGAGTGAATGAAATTTGAGAGGTTTGAGAAAGTTCGATGGGTTTGGCATGCAAAGTTTAATTGAAGTTTCCAGAGTTTGGTGAACGTGAGGGGTTCCTGGATGAGATAAGAGAATTTAAGAAGCCCATTTCATTAGCTTAATTATATTGGATGGATCCGAGAGGGCATAGTTGATATGATTAATAGCACTGATGGATTTGCAAAGAACCAGTTGATAAGGTTTATGGGATTTTCAAGTAAGACTTAGTTTTTTTTTTTTTTGATGATGAATAAGTAAGACTTAGTTAATAGGGTTAACAGAGTGTTTTTTTTTTTTTTTGGGAATTGAAAAGACAAGCTAATAGGGTTAATAATTTTGATGCATATTTAAAAGTCAAAATGATTATCACATCAAAAAAAGTCAAAATTATTATAATGCTGCAGCTAAGTATTGTTTTTATCCATATAATATTTAGATTCTTATCGAATTAACTATGAATGTTCAAGCATGATTTGTAATGCTATTTTGATTCCTTAATTCCTTTCTGCCCCATTGAAGAGAAAACAACAATCGACAATTCTGCAAACTAAGGTTGGAGCTAGCGTAGACACGAACAAGCACAAATTCATATTTGAAATGATTATAAGAATAAGAACTAAGTAGATGTATAAAAATTCGTGTTAATGGGAATGAGAAGGCAGAGGGATTTAAAGCCGTAAACATGTGGAGACAACTATATGTCCACACTATCACCTCCGCTCTGTAATTTACTAAATCCAAAGACGACGTACAGGAAAAAGAAAAATGCTTTCAGAAAGAAATTAACACCACCACATCACATCGACCGCAAGCAATTGTTTTTACCCAGAGTAGACATACGTCCACATATTTTATGGATATAAAGACTAGAGACTGAAATTTGCAACATATATCGACTGCACCCGATATCTTTCCTTTTGCCCTTCTCCTCCTCCTCAATCCATCTCCCAATTATCAATCAAGCCAGAATTTGATCGATGGCCTTGGCTTGGCCATTGTTGCCGTTAGCTTTCTGATCAGCAGCAGCTGCTTCCTCTTGCTGCTGCTCCTTCGCAAGCTTCTTGAGCCTCGCAAGTTCTAAATCCCGGGCCATCTTCCTCCGGTACATCTCGGCAAACGTGATGGGCTCGTCCAAGATTGGCTTCTCTCCCTCTCGGACAGCCAACGGGTAGACGGTTGCCTCCGGAGCCGGATTCTGGAATGTGGCAATGGACAGCCGACTGCAGTTGGAGTTCACCACTGCCTGGTGATCAGCATTCTTGAACCTCCCATTGCTAAGATACTGCATGATCAGACCATATATATATATATATATTAATTACGTGCAATTAATCAAATACACAAAATATAATTAATTAAATGGGACTGAGTATGTGGTTAATTAGCTTACATGGCCATGATCACCCAAGTTGACAACGAATGCTCCATCGACGGGCTGAACGGTGATCCATGTTTTGCCACCATCCTTAGTGGCCTGAAGGCCTCCAACCTGGTCCTGGAGGAGGAGGGTGATGGTGCCGGGGTCGGTGTGGCGCTTGAGGCCGAGAGTGAGGTCGGGCTGCGGGCATTTGGGATAGAAATTCACGACCATCTTCTGGTCCATGTCGACGCAGGCCTTAGTGAGAGCTTCCTTCTCCAGGCCCATTGCCTCCGACAGCACCTCCAGCAGCTTGCACGCCAGCGCCATTAGACGGCCGCTGTACTTCTTGGCCACTTCCAACCATCCCTCGGGCTTGTCCGGCCACCTAGAGTAGTCTCTGCTTGCAAGCGGATACGAGAAGAAGGTCACAATCTCTCTCCAGTCCTGCACTGCTTCTCCCTGCAATATCATCTCCTTTTCAACTCAAAACAGATCTTCCATTTTCATAAATAATAATAAAAAAAAGATCTTAAAATTTTTATTGAAAAAAATAGATCTTAAATTATATGCGCCCACCAATTAATTAATCTCAAACTATCAGAAACTCATACGTCATCATCTATTGTCATTTTGTGAATTACAAGTTAAGTATCTGAATTATTATTATTTTTAATCGTTTAACTGTCTAAAAGTAGACTTCGACATGATTACCTTACAAAACCGGGATGCAAAAAGGGTTGCAGCTGCATGCTCCTGAGCGCATACACTCATTTTTTTAAAAGAATTTATACAACTGTTAATTTAAGTGCATTTAATATATGTATTAATTTTTACTATTTTTAGAGATTTTTAGTATTTTGAATTTTCAAAGATCAGCAGCATTTTTAGTTATATTGATTTTGTAAAAATTCAAAAAATCTAAAATTATCCACAAATAGTAAAAATTAATACACATTTTATAAAATAGAAAGTAACACATGATAATTAAAATAAACCAGTAATACATAGCAGAATTTCATGTCCAAGATAAGGAAAAGAAATTGTAAGAGTTATGGTCTTAATCTCGGCTAACAAGCTGTTTTTTATTTTTTAAAAAAAAATTGTTAATTTAAAAACATGTTTTATTATTTTTTCATGTTTAAACATGAGTACGAGTAATTAGTCATTTTTAACTGTTAAAATGATTAAAATACCCTTATACTTAAAAATTTTAAAAATATATAATCTTTAAAAATGGTAAATTTTGATTTATAAATTTTTCGATGTAAATTAAATATACTTAAATTAACAATTTTATAAAAAAACAAACAAAATAAAAATAGGGTACTAATAGTTGTATTTGCTAGTTGGGCTAACGAGGTCATGACCTCTTACCAAATAACAAATATTAAATCTTTACCATTAGTAAAATTAAGTCGTTGCTAGATATATAGTCATTATTAATTTCAAAAGCTGTAACTAAAGGCAGCAGAAAAACATGGAATTTTGTGTAATCTTATAGAATTATACTAGTGAAAAACAATAATACGATTGGGTTATTTAAACAATAAAAAAATCGTCACTAATATATCAAACATCTCCAACACGAATAGAATGGCAAGAAAATTATCTAGCCGGCATACGACGTGCATGAGTTACCAGCAACCAATCGTAATTCGTAAGCAATATTATGATAAGACCTATTTTTAAACTTCCGTCGATGTCGCATTGATTTTCTGTCTCTATCGACAATGCAATAATGGGTCAAACAACAACAAAAAAATCTTTGGAGCCTGATTATATACATTGTAATGTATTTTAAGCTAAAATATAATATTTATTATTATTTTATTTTTTTCATAAATATATTTTCCTATGTGTGTTTAATTTATATACCAAGTTGTTATTTTACAATATTTTATAATATTTATTTTTATCTTTAAAATATCAATTTCAAGGACATTTAAGTCATTTTTCACCTTTTAATAACTTTTTAATCTTAAAAACTTAATTTTTAAAAATCAAAAGTAAACGTATAAAAATATTATAAAATGAAAACTTTTAGTATATGAATTAAATACGTTTAAAAATATATTTATAAAGAAAAATAAAAAATTATAACTAATTGTAAAAAATAAATATTATATTTTAACTTAAAATACATTACAAGGTATATAATTCCAAAAATCCTTTTTGCGTTGTCTTGGTTCTTCCGCTGGTTTCACGGATAAGCAACGTTTTTATTCATCATTTTCTATAGTTTATATCTTCTAAAACGATACATAAATTTCAAATCCTTCAAATTCTACACTCATTAACATAGTTATGAATTAGCATTTATGTTTTGAATATTTGTAAATTAAACCATCTAAGTTTCGAAGAATTGCAAAAAAACCATATCACCGACACTGCCTGAATGAGAGCACAGCTTTAATTTAACATACAAAAATAGAAAAATTTAGAGTCTATTTTACAGATTGAACCATAAAATCTTATTATAGACTTAGAGAGTTAAGAGGGTTTAGTCAAATGCCCAAAATATGAGTGCTAATTCGCAATTATGCAATTTTTTTTTTCCTGCCTTATCCTCTGTTTGTGGAAAAGCTCTGGTCTTCCCCTGTTCGTAGGCATAGACGATGGAGAATGAAATGAGAAAGAGAAAGAGTACCTGAAGGTGGCTGGAGACGATGAAGCCACCCTTCTTCCCTCCGGACATATCGTAGCGGAGTTTTTCCTCGGCGGGGAGGGCGAAGAATTCCCTGGCGAGCCTTGTCATATCGGCAATCAGGTTGGCGTCGACGCCATGATCGACGACCTGGAAGACTCCCCAGTCCTCGCAAGCGTCCACGATCTTCTTGCACACGGCGGCGCGTCCGTCGGGGGAGTCGATCCCGGCCAGGGAGATCACGGGGATTTCGTTGCTGAATTGGTTGTAGGCGACTTTGGGGCGCTCGTCTTCGTCCCTGATGAAGTTGGAGCGGAGGGTCTTCTCCTCTGCAGCTGTGGGGAGGAAGGTTGTTGCTGGGGCCATTGCTGCCTGCTTGATAGCTTCTCTTAGCTCTTCTCTCTCCCTTGTCAGACTAGTCTCGTGGTGTTTCCGTCTGAGGCTGATTAGTGCGGTTGGCTTTTATGGATGGGGTGAGGAAGATGCATCACATTTATATTTATTTTTGCACATAGCGAGAGAGCTGGCAGCTCTAACTACTTCCCGTGGCAACTACCCCCTTCCTCGGCTCCTCGTGCACTGCCCCCCGCCTTGGAAACTAGAATGGGCTGGATTGGTTTTGGAAATTTCTGTGTGCGTGTGCGTTTTGTGTCTTCCCATGTATTGTACAAAACATTTTTCTCCGCAACAGTTCTAGCCTTACGATTATGCCTCCCAGTTCAGTATTCCTCCTAATATATATTATTGATAGCTATCATTAAAGTACATATGTAAGGTGAATTGAGTATATTGGACTCAAATTGTAATAAAAATATGAGTAATATAATAAAAAGAAATTTTTTTAAAAAATTTTAAATTCCTTTTGAGTCAAATTTGCACTCCACAATTTTTACCAGTGCAAAAATATTTTCGAGTACTAATTTCCTTTGGAAAAAAAAAAAAAGAAAAAAACTTTGCCACCAATTTTGACTAGATTTTACGGGATTTTTAGACGAGAGTTGGCCGTGAGATTACTTAAGGGGCTAATTATGATAAAGTTAATTAATGTCAAGATATTTTATAAACTTTTGAAGGAGATGAAAAAACTTTTATAGTTACAGGAGCACGCTACTTGGGAGCTGACCCGTTTGTGAATAAAATAGGGTTTATATTTTGTATTATAAGGTAAGATAAGCTACACTTTATAAATGATATTAAAAATTACGATAACCTAGTTTCCATGCAATTTTTATCTAGGGATTTGAATGTACTGCCCAATTATTTACAATTACTTACTTATTAGTAAAAAAGTAAAAGCAATATTTTTATTATTCTTATAAATCATTATTACCAAAATTGTTAATTTTCTTATAGGTTAAACTTTTTAATATTATTATTGTTTAAAGTAATAATTTTGACACAGAATTAAATCAATTTCATTCTAATCTTAATAGGATAGATTGATATCCAAATAAACCGATATTGAATAGATTAGGAAAGGATTTTCACCGGGTCCACTAACCAAAGCGAACAGCCGCCTCCGGCGTTGAGGATTGCGAACCCATGAACGGGGTAGTGGCAAATGAGGTATGGTATTGCATTTGGATATAAAGGGGATTATAGGGAACGTTTTCCTTTTGAAGGCTTGATGTGATATATATCTTTTTAATATTTTTTCTCGGCAGCATTTGTAGGGCCTTTTACATTTATCTCAGCATTTTGTGTGATTTTGTAATTTTTTGTGTAATTCTTTGTTGTGGGAAAACATTCTTAATCATGGTCTTCATGTGAAAAGAAAATCCCAAGTAATAGATTCATTCATGGGATTTTGCAACTCATTGCAGAAGGTCAAAATTATGTGATGGTACTTTGAAATTATGTCTCAATGTAATTCATAAATTCTAACAATGGCTAGTCGAATAAAGTTTTTTTTTTTTTTTTTTCAAAATACAGTTTATGAGCGAAGACATTGCCATTGAAAAACGGCTGATCTAGGACATTTGGTGTAGGTGTGAGCAGTTTTTTTTTATTTCGGAAGAGTACAAAGTATCTTTCAACAAAACAAAGCACAACATATATAATAGCTGGCCAACCATTCCCTTCACCCCTGACCTTGTTGGTACCAAGGGTTTGGTGGTATGATGCAATCTAAGTTTATCAAAATGTTTGTCCCTATAAAAAATGTTTCCCAGCCATGGTGGGGGATTTCCCCACAAGCACATGTGTGTTCCCCCATTTGCAATTGCCATCTTTGCGACAACATGAGTAGCCAAATTTGCATCTCTTAGAACGAGTAGAAAAGATACTTGCTCAAATGACTTGCACGAATCATGGATTTCATCTATTAGAGCTTTCAAAGAGGATTCTACTTTTGCCTTTCCCAAAACAAAGATTACTGCTACAAGAAAGTCAGTCTCTTTTTCCACTCTTCCGAGGCTCAGCTCCTTTTGCACATGATAATCCCAACCAGCATGTCTTGGTTTCCATCCAAAGTGAAGTTATTAAACTGTTATCCATGCAACATGTTACAGCAAAAAAAATCACCTATCCAATTTCTAACGATTGCTCTATAACCTTTAACTGATTCATCTACATTTTCTCCAGCATCCACATTTATTTTAAAGCTTCCCTAGCGTGGCCTCTTCTAGTGTGGTGAGCTTTCCTCTAGTATTAGCTTTCCCATTTTCAGGAGTTCTACGGAAGTTATCTATGCAAGTAGTCAATACACCACCCAACTGTGTTTTATGGCTTTACATTTTCTCCCACCACAGTCTTCTGATTTCTAAGAAAACATTTTCTCCAAAAAATTAATATGAACAAGTTAAGAGAAATGGGATTTTTACTGGGGACCAAAATGTTATATTACCTATTTCAAATTGCAGAAAGAGAGGCCTTTGGTTGGTCTAAATATACTCCCTTGAATAGGGGTTCTGTCTTTTTGCACGCCTAAAAGATATAGAAATTGTCTTCCACTGTATTGGTTTCTTCACACTTTTGACATTTAAGATCCATTTTTATTCCTCTTTTCTGCAATTTAACTTTGTTGGTAGAATGTTTGTTATAACGTTCCACCCAAAAATTTAGATCTTCTTTGGAATATCTGCCTGTAATATAGCCTATAGAGTTTCTTTACGATCAACCACCTTCTGTACAATCATATTCTCATTCTCTTCCTTCCTCATCTCTCTCACCAGGAAATATGCTATTTGGCTCCCCTTCCCAATGGATGTGATCCTTTTCGTCCCTTTGAGAAATGGGGATATCTTTGATCATTCTTCAATCTTCCTCTCCCACCATCATTATTATAATGTCTTCTTTCCACATCTTTCTCTCCAAGCTCCCAACCTTAGCATCCCATTCGATCCCATTTGGCAGAGGACCATGAATTCCCTATTCTCCCATGGCCCATTTATCTACTAAAAACTTTATTTTGTTATTCTGAAATATTGTCCAAAATTTTGAGGGAATAATATAATTTTCAAAATTAATTGTCCTCTGTCCGCTAAATAATAGAAATGGCCTTCAATAACAGCAAATCATTGAAATGGAATGAGTTCCCAAATAAACAGCCTTCCCAAATAAACAGCCGGGCTTTCGTTGTGTGGACCATGGGTTGACTGGAAAATCTACCAAACGTGTTAAAAACTCTCGTGCCTACCAACTCGACGCCAGGGACGTATGTCATATCACAGCCCTTCTCCTACCTACCACTCCGATGCACGTGAGCGGGGATTTCTCACCTTCCATCCCATCCATCCGCGCTACCTAACCGCTAATCCAGTCCCTGATCCTCGACCTTTTTTTCATCCACCCCATTTAAGGCAGTTGCTTGCACGCATGCCTACCTTCTTGCTTTTCATTCATTCATTCATTCATTTATTATTATGATTGCAGCAGCTATACTTTTTCTTCTTCTTCTTTAATATTCTTTATGTCAACTTCGTCTAGTGGACTCACTAAACACATAATCTACACCGTTGTTCTTCAATTCGTAGGCTGTGATAAACTCACAAAATAATCCTGACTCTGGAAGGGGTGAAATCAGGTTAGGTCTATCCAATAGTATTAATCTTATTTGTACTTTATTATAACTTTATTTTTAGGGTGTGTTTGTTTGGGACCAAAACTTGTCAATTAAAACTTTTCAACCAAAAACTTTTCATTCTTCATAACTACTCTATTTTTTAATTATTTTTTCACATTTTTCTATACAAACTATCCTACTTTTCAATCATTTTTACACAACTACCCATACAACTAACTTATCTATTTTAACTTTATTCTCTTTACTCCTCATCATTACCCCTATTATATCACATCATTTTCTATCGATTTAACAACCTCTACCTCTAAAACTTTTCATCAAAAGTTTTACCTCCAACCAAACACATCCTTAAAATCTTCGACTACATCCTAAACAACACCGAAGAAGAGAGTTAGTTTTGGGTACGCTGTAAAAAGTATTTATATTATTTTTTGATCTCTCTTATATAGTATAAGATAACTAAATATTATAATTAATTACATTCCACATCCTTACAGCACGGAGAAAAAATCTTATAAATTCTCATCACTATGAGAAAATTATAGAGGACTGAGGGTGGGGAGGATCAAACCCTTTACCACAAAGCAACTGTGCCTAGCCTGCGTATCGCTACATCGGTTGCAAAACTATTTATATTATGAGTGTATTTGGATGTTAAAAAATTTTCAATTCATAATTATCTTATTTCTTAATCATTTCTTCATTTATTTTTATATAATTAACATACTTTTCAATCATTTCTCTAGCTATGCATCTACTCTATTTATTGTAACTTTATTGTATTTATTCATCATCATTGCATTCATGGTATCATATCATTTCTCTCATTTTAAAAATGTTCACACAATTTTAGAAATTTTATCAAATAACAAAAACACCCTTGGGAGAAGTTGGTAAAATTTTTTGAAATAGATAAAGTAATAACTAAGAGTATATAAAAAAGTCAAAATAGATAAAGTAGTGATATGAAAAATATAAAGAAAGAATTAAAGTGTATGATAATAGAATGAAAAGATGAATGGAAAATAGGATTTTTTTTAGAAAACTTTTCCTACTTCCTTAACGCTACCTAAATATTTGATGTTAAGTTTAACCCAAATCAAAGATATAATGGTGTGTAAGTTAGCAAAGCTAAAAGAAAAATTCTTTTAGTTTTTTCACACACTTTTTCACGCCTATTTCAAATCATTGACTTACGTTTGTATCATCATTCTCAAGACAATTTTTCAATTCTCGTGGCAACATTTTCAATTTCAATACAACTTTACTTATTCCTAATATATATTATTATATTCTCATCTCAAATATAGTTTCAATCCAATAATCTTGTATGGTTTAGAATCACACTTTTTCTATTTAAGTTGCTTATCTATTTTAACTTCATTAAATTTATATGTAATCATTACACTTATAACATCACGTAATTACTCCAGCTATTCCAAAAAAATTTCCATCAAAAATTTTTCTTTAGGGGTGTGTTTGGTTGCAAGGTAAAATTTTTAATAAAATATTTTAAAGGTAAAAGTTGTCAAATTAAAATAAAATAATGTAATATAATATAAGTAATGATGATATGTAAAGAAAATAAAGTTAAAGGGGTTGTACCTTTTACGGCCGGAGGCAAGGGGACCCATGCGCTAGGCCTAAAAACATGTATATTTTTATTTTTTCAATTTTTACATAGACAAGTAAAGTTAGGTGTATTAAATCTATAAACCAAGTTTTACCTTTTTTTATTTTTAAACACAATGACATTTTTGTAATTTTTTGAGAGACAGTGGAATTTCTATAATTTTTTGTCTCAAAAAATTACAAAAATGCCACTGTGTTTAAAAATCCAAAAAAATTTAAAGAAGAGTGATCCTATTAGCCGGGGCTAAGTAAATGCTACACTTAGACCACTTTAGAAAATTCATTTATAACATTATTTTTTACTTTTTCCTTCGTACACTTGTTTATCTAAGTGTATTTAATATATAAATTAAGTTTTACCATTTTTAGATATGTTTATACATTTTTTAAAAGATTTTTAAACATTTATGTATATATATGTATTTAAAATACCCTTATCTTTAAAATTTTAAAATATAAACACACATATCTAAAAATGGTAAAACTTAGCTTATATATTAAATATACGTAAGTAAACAAGTGTATAAAGAAAAAATAAAAAAAATATTGTAAATGGGTTTTTTGAGATTGGCTAAGTGGAACATTTACTTAGTCTAGACTAACAGGATCATTCTTCATATTTAAAAATATCCAAAAATAATAAAACTTAGTTTATAGATTAAATACACCTAACTTTACTTGTCCATGAAAAAACCAAAAAAATAAAAATATATAGTTTTAGGCCGGTCTGAAATCGCCAAATTTTAGATCGGCTGTAAATGATTATTCGACGAAGTTAAAATAAATAGATTAGTTGTATAGACAGTTATGTAAAATGATTTAAAATATGACAGTTTATATAGAAAAATGTGAAAAAATAATTAAAATATGATAATTATAGAAAGAGAAATTTTTTTAATTGAAAGTCTTTTATTAACATTTTTTTTAGCACAACCAAACTACCGTAAGTTTTTCCCTCGTCTACAGACATGATAAATGTTGGGAAATTCAAAGATGTCATGCCATTTATTTTATTTTGCACTTATTAGCTTTAATTGTTTATTATCATTAATCACCTTTGGTCAAACAACCTACATCTGCATGAAATAAATCTTAAAATAGCAAATTCAAATAGAACTTACCGATTGAGCTCCGGAAGTTTTCTTCTCCTATACAGTAGGCTGACGGAAGGTCGGATTTGGCGGGCGGCTTGGATATTGGTCTAACCTCGTTACGCAGAAGTACTGTTCACGCCATTATAGAGTTCGAGTTTGGACGGTTTGGAAATGACTGTATTTATCATCGCATTCGGAATTATTTATTTAACTAGAAAATTTTCATTTCAATCAAATTATTTAATGATTTGTCTTTTTAAAATGCAAAATTACCAAATAAATTTTTTTGATTTATATACAAACACTAAAGCTATTAATTCAAAATTTAAAAATTGTATAAATCGTTCTTTTTATATAGATAAATAATTATAAAATTAGTATAGCATTTAAAGTAGGGAAGTATATGTGAATTGAATAGTGCTCCGAGTGTTTTTTTTATACATTGCACATCATATATATTATATGAATATAATATATATTTTTAAGCACGTATGACCTACGATTTAGACTAAAACATTTTTTTGTATTATGATACAATAAATTTAAAAAACAGAATTACGGGTTGGATTTTGATTTCATGGGCAAAATAGCATATAAATGGAATTTATAGAAGAAACGGTTCTGTAATAGGATTTGGAGTCATACGTATATATATATATATATACATATAAATGTTACAAATGGCTGAGAATTAAAAAGCATTGCCAGTGTCCATGCACCCATGACCGAGGATTATAGATGCTCCACAAGTCACTGTCAGAATCCATTGATCCGCTGTTTCCGATGGTAGATCTTCAATTAAATGAAATCAACTCTACTCATTACATTTAACCCGTCTGATTTCACGTAATTCATTTTCGCTACTTTAATGGTTCATGTCGATAGAATTTGCTTCATTTACAGTATTTAGCATCACCTGTTTTCTTAGATGACAAATTTTCAACCAAATCAAACATATGCATGAATCAGGTTTGCTTAAATAAATATATATTGCAGCTGCTCACATGACAGCCTTCATCGGATGCTCTTCTTTTTTTTTCTTTAACATATTTTCTTAAGTAGTTAACCCGTACGCTATTTTTTACCATTATATAATTTTTTATATTTATATTTTTAATTTTTAATAATCAAATATTTTATGAGGTGAAAAATGACTTAATGCACCTAAAATTGATATTTTTAAAATTAAAAATAAATATGTACAAGTATTGTAAAGTGGTAAAACTTGATATATATGTTAAATACACCTAAAAATATATTTATAAAAAATAAAAAAGGCATCATATGGGTTGTTATGTGGTGCATCACATATGAGTGATCACCACATATATTTATGTGCAATGATGAGAAATTCTTAGATCTATTCACATATGCATTAGAATGTAACAATACTTATAAAATCATTTCTCCACATAATAATAATATTTTAGATAATTTAGACATTGAACATACAACTTCAATATTTAACATTCAATCATTTTATATGTTTATAGGTTGGGTTGATATACAATGATATTAAGATAAATGATGAGATTTTTATAATAATATAAATGATGTTAAATATAATGTAAGATTTAGATTCTTCATCAATCATCAAAGTAAAAAATTGGTGAAATTAAATAGAAGATATGTTTTTAGAAGCAAACTTATTTAAAGTTACTTACATATCTATGAAACCAAGTTTAATTCATTCATATCAAATATTTGCATTACCTCATTTCACAAAAGTAATATTATAAAAGTTTAAGATCAGTATAATAAAATGGTTTAGATATTATAAGCATGTTGAAGTTATTGATTAATTAATTAATTAATTAATTAATATCCATAATATCTAATACATACTTCCTATTGTAAATAAATAATTTAGAAATTACCATTATGTTTTAATGTATTTATGAAAGTATTTTTATATTTTACATATATGATTATAAATTTTTTAAGGTGATACAACTCACCCTTGACTTACATGTAAATGATTTATGATGCAGTGAAAAAATAAATAGTTGGTTATATCTAAACATGGAGTGCTTGTTGATATCCTTCCATCCGAATTTTTTGAAGCAAACAACTCGGTGAAAGGAAACTTTCTGTTTTTGCTTTATGTTATCTTAAGCACCCTTAGTAACGTGGATAGTGGGAGGGTGGAGTGGTTTAGAATATTTTTTAGAAGTATAAGAATAATGTAATATAATAAGGGTAAAGTAAAAATAAATAGAATGGTTATGTGAGAAAATAATCAGAATAAAATGGTAAAAATGAAAAAATAGAATGGTTAGATAATTAAAATATTAAATTACTTTTCAGAATTAAAACAGATGAGTTAATTATGTAGAAAAGTGTGAAAAATGACTTTATTATAAAATAAAATAATTATATAGACGAGTGTGTGAAAAAGTAGAAGATTTTTTTTTTTCGCTTTTGCCAAATTACAACCATTATATTCTTTGATTTCGGTTGAACTTGATATAAATATATAGGCAGCATCTAGGAAGTAGGAAAAATAAAATAAAAAATATTTTTTCATGCAACAGCCATACATTTCAGTCATATATATTTTCATATTGCTACCTTATCTGCTTTAACTTTCTTCTATTTACTCTTATTTTTAAATTATTTCAACTAGAATTTTAATTATAATGTCAAATATTTTTCTAATGTCAAATATTTTTCTATCTCATATTACAAATCAAACTTATGAAACCTTACAAATTTTCTATATTCAAATCACAACCATTTACTCTTAATTATTACATTATGTATTTCAAAAAAAAAAACTATCAACTTTTTTGTCCCGATTCTCCCTTTTAGACTCTCTTTTTTAAAAATAAAAAATAAAAAAAAATAAAGTTACCAGGGCTTTCTGTTGTCCCTGTTTTGAAGACAAATATTTTTCTGCGTAACCTCTTTGGATGGAGAATTTTTCCGGGCTGATGGGCATGAAATGGCTAATAGGGATGGGCTTTGGAAAGATTAAGACTAAAAGCGATTCGGTGATCTCCATCAATTAGCTAACAATACTTGAGTTTACCCTATCACATCTGCAATCTATGATTAAAGAATCAAGAGGTATGAAATGCACTTTAGATTAGTTGTATACTCTCATGTCCTTAAGAGTGGTAACCTGTCTGCTCATATGCTTTCAAAAGTGGGCAGTGTCTGGTGGGGTCGACCGCCTAGTGTGTGTGTTGGCTAAACTTGTTCATCTTTTGGTGCACCTATTGGCTTGGATTGCATATTTACAAAATGTACTTTTTCATCCAAAAAAAATTTACTGTCTCCGTGGGATGCAGTTTTTTGACCATTGGGATAAATATATAAGAAATATTCAAATGTAGCTTCGCTGCACCACAATTATAATACATTTATCTCAAAATGGGCCCCATATGATTATAAAATTATAATCTACTCCACCTATTGTATTTAGAATTATGTATTCTATTACCATAGCAATTTTCATCCCAATTGGATATGTGTATGGACTCCATCCGAAAATGGTACCAATTCAACGTAATAAAATAGTTTAATGTAAAAAACAACTTTAAAGTTGTTTTTTCAACGTGTAAATCATTTGCTATAAAATTTATATATGGATAAATTAAAGTATCAATACATTTAAGTATATGTAAGGCTTATTTTGGGCCAAATGCACCGTTAATTATGGCACAGCTACACTGCACAATAAAAGTTCCATATATATGTGAAAATTTCCTTCAGGTATGTTTTTGTATGGTGCGAGCTGCATGAGAACACCACTCTGTTAGAAGTAATTAATCCAAACCCGACTAACCCAACCTAATTCATCATGGAGTTGGTTTAGATTTTTTTTAAAAAAAGCCACATAACTTAATTTGAACTAACCCAATTTCAAAACTATATTAATTTAGATTAGATGGTTGTCAACACCACCCAGTCATCTCGATTTTGTGTATTAGTGTAAAATATAACATATTATTAGAAAATAGTCACATATTGATGCATAAAATCATATCATACACAAGCATTAACTAAAAAACATTGTCTTGAGATAAGATTAATTAACAATTATATTACTATACAAGTCATAAATTGAAAGGTATTCCCAAAAAGGATTAATTTTTATTCTTTAATATAAATTTATATTTTACAATAAATTTAATTAAGCAGAAAATTTTAAAATTTATGTATTTATTTACTCGATTTATAATCCGAACCAAACCAATTTATATATGATTAATTTATGATTGAGTTGAAATTTGAAAAATAGAATTGAATATAGAATTAGATTAATGTTTTAAGAGTAGAGTCAGGATCAACTCGAACCGATTTACTTCCGTAATTCTAGAGGATGCGGCTCCAATTGTGTGGTTGGTTGCCTACGGGAAACAAAAATCATTGCTTTCAAGTGAATTTGTCGTCCAGACTATGTTGGGTGTTCTCAAAAGTTTTCACTTGCAAATGCATTTAGGCGATATTCTGCTGCCACTTTAAAAGAAAAAAAAGCAGATGGGAATTTACACGAGAGAGAGAATTGAAAAGAATCAAATTGCTTATCATATTTGGTAATACCAATTTAATTATACTGGTTGCTGCGGTTGAGTCTTGAACTCTGGTATTCGTTGAGATCATTCGGGTGATAGATTTTGATGAGCTTGTGTTGGTAGCTGAAGGAACCATGATAGACAAAAACAAATTGGAGTGCAGAGGCAAGTTGGGAAAAGAAGTTTGCTGGTTTGGGTTGGTGAAAAAACTTCTTGTCATGAGAAATTTTTTTTTTTTTTTAAAAAAAACCCTAATTGTGGCTTGCTCAATTTGCTGGATTATAGTTACTCAAATGGAATTTGCTGGATTATAGTTACTCAAATAGAATTTGCTGGATTATATGGACATTACTCCTGTCTCTTATGTCAAAGAGTCGTTTGCTTACAATGGTTACACTAATCGTTTCTGAGAAGTGATCTTGTTAGTCAGGGTTAAACAAATATCTCGTTTAGCCGATTTCAAAAAATTCGTTTATAATATTTTTTTCGTTTTTTTTTTAAATACTTATTTATTTAAATACATTTAACATATAAACCAAAATTACCATTTTTAGATATGTGTATATATTTTTTTGAGATTTTTAAACATCTATATGTTGAATATATATATTTAAAAATTTGGAAATATATATATTTCCAAAAAGGTAAAATTTAATTTTTATGTAAAATACATTTAGATAAATAAGTGTATAAAGAACATTTTTTTTAAAAAAATGTTGTAAATAAATTTTTTGAAGTAAGCTAAGTAAGACATTTACTAAGCCTGAGGATCATTCCTCATCTTTCTATATGTGACAAATATGTGACAATCTCACAGACTATTATATCTTGGAAATTGATCCTATGCACCTGGGTGCACTTAGCTTCGGTGCTAAGTGTACCTCAGTGCAAATACCCATTTTTTATATATTTTTTGAAAAGTTTTTACAAAATTATTAATCTATGTGTATTTAACATGTGTATCAATTTTTACCAATTTTGGAGATTTTTAAATATTTATTTTGGATTTTAAAAATTAGTGGCATTTTTAGTAATATAAATTCACTAAAATGCCATTGATTTTAAAAAATTCAAAATAAATATCTAAAAATCTCCAAATTTGGTAAAAATTCTACATATGTTAAATATACTTAGATTAATAGTTGTGTAAAAAAAAATTTAAAAATAATATTAAAAAATGGGTATTTGCACCTTGGTGCACCGAAACTAAGTGCACACAGCTGCATAGAATCAAAATCCTTACATCTTTACCTTGTTTGGGGAATTGAATAAATTACTGAAAACAAATTAATTTCATGAAAGGAACAGGATTAGCAGAAGTTTTATCTGCAACTAAGGATTCAGTTTGGGGAAGATGACATATAAGGGTATCGTAGAAATTTTCAAAAGCCTTTGGCGTGAATTTTGGAGATTAAGCCTATTAACGTTCCCTGCAAATATTGCATCAAATGCCATCATGCAGTGCATAACGAGGACATAAAAACTCCTTGTGCCAAAATTACTCTCGGAAAATAAGGACATCGAAAACGGAAATTGACCATAACTTGCATACATCTCAAGTTACAATGATACAGAGGCCAGCAGCAAGCAGCTAACAGTTAGTGTGGATGATATATAACTCAAAATACATGTGAAATGATGGTGGAGGAGTTTGATTACACACAGACTGTCATCATCTCAGGAGAAAATAAAGTTAGAACTTAGAAGCTGGGGACGAGGAAATCTTGAGCTTGGGAATTTTGAAGCTCGATGTGAACAACTTCGGGGTCCCTGATGCAGACCTCTTCGAGCTTCTTTTTGATCCCTGGTGATAAAGCAATCTAAAATTCTTAGCAACCATCTCACTAAAAGATCATGCCACAATTTCATCTATATTACTTCAAAGATCAAACAAATAGTATCTAGTATCAACGTGAAATTTGCATGAACAACCATAAAAAATATGGATGTGGCAACTGCACAAATATCAGTTGATGGAGCCCAAAGGACTGTTAAGAGTCCTTTAGCACCATGTGTAGATCATGTGCCATGAAAACTGGATTCAAATTGTATTGTCTAGCACATTATCGCAGTGCTAGTAAATTGGCCATGTCCTTCTTGTTATAGAACTATCAAGTAAGTGCCATGAAGCACATGTCTGCACAGAAAAATACAGATCTAAAAATTAGGGGGTGTAGTGAAACTTGGTTTTGCCTCAATCTCCTAACCCTGACTCTATTTCTAAAATCTAAATCTCTGAACCTAACCTGATTTGGGTTAAAAATATTTTCACTCTAGTATAAGAGTGATAAGTTTAAATTTTCATGTGAATATATAAAAAATTCAGAAAAAATAACTCTGCAACATAAATTATTAGCAATGAGTATATATATATACACCAAAAGTGATGACAAAACCTAAAAGTAATATAATTCCAAAAATTAACAGTGGAATTTGAAGGGTGCTCATGTAGAACTTTTTTAGTAAAAGAATGATAGAAGAAATAGAGTTGGACCAAAGGGGTTGCTGACCCTGCAATTATATCTACATGCAAAGGGGTTGCTATAAAAAAACACAGAAATATTGTTATCTATAAATCAATCCAAAGGGGTTGCTGATCCTGCAATCATACCTACATGCAGACAAATTCCAACATGAACTAGATGGATCTCCTAGTTTAGATGACAAAGAATAGAAGAGTAGGATGGTGCATTCATCAGGAGGACCGTAGGTATTTGTTATTCCTTTACTACGGTTCTGGCACTATCAACCATTCAGTCAAGCCATGTTTATGTTGACAAACAGGTCTATGGCAAGCATGTTTATGTTGACACAGAGGTCTATGGAAAGCCATGTTTATGTTAGCTGCCATCTTCTGTTACACCATGCACTGTTTCTGGATAGGTCGTAGTGAAGCTTATCTGAAGGCTTGACTTTTTGGCAGGGTCAGCTAGACAACGGTCACGAAATGACAGTCCTAAGACACTGGATAGCAAGAAGGTTCTTTGGAAAATTACAAATGCTTTGTAAAAAGACATACGAGATGAAAATCCATGACATACTCACGTTGGCCTGCTCAACACTCTTTGGAGGATCAAAGGACTGCAATCTTTGTGATTTGCTTTTTCGTAGTTGCCTCTTTGGTTTCCCACTATTGCTTTCAGTTTTCCAACCCAAACTACTTGAATTCACTGTAGGATTACTTGAAACCATCTTCCTTGAATTTCTTAGTGATTCTAACTCACTAGAGAGTTTTGATGTGTCATTTTTGCATCTCTCAGCATCCACAGCATGTCTAGACAAATCAGCTTTTAATTTGGAGATGACCTGATCCTTCTCTCTGGTTGCTGACTGGAGTATTGCCAAACTCTGTTGGAGCTTTGATATGCTTTCATGAGAATTTTCGACTTCAATGCGCTTAGTTTTGAGGAGATCAGTATATTCTGTTTCCATCCTCTTAAACTGATTCCACACAAAATTCCTCTCTGACAACAAAGCAGATACCTCAGAGGTTTTCTGGGAGCCAAGCTTTCTGTTTTCACTTTTCAATCTTCGGATTTCTTCCTGCAAAGTCTTGATACATTTCTCGTCTGAATTTTTAACAGTATTGAAATCCCTAGCTCCTTCCTTCTGTTTCTTCCTTTCTTTACTACATTTTTCTGAGCTGTCCTACAAATCAGTAAGAACTTGGACAGTCAGTGGCATCTAAAAGAAAATATTCAATTAAAATTCAGCATCAATGAATGAAAAATGATTAGGTAAGGTTACTTTGACTTGCCTTTTTCTCTGAGAATTTAGCACTCAAGCAGTCAACAACCAGTTGCAAGTCTTTCAAATCATTCCCTGACGTTTCTGCATTGCATAGGTAAAAAAATGGGGCAGCAGGATCAGTTAGGAGACTGCAATCTCTTAAACAAATTCTCTCTCTAACCTATATAAAACAGAAAGGTAACCATTAGAAGTTTTTCATGCATAAGATAGCACACAATCTCACCAAAAATAAGAGCAGCATGCTGATTAAGATTAAGCAGAAGAAATTCTAAATTGAAATCCCAACATAAACCTGTATGATAATCAAGGAAGAAACATATCGCAACATAAACTTGGAAGACAAAATGAGTCATAGTTTGCTTTTCCATTGCTACGGAGTCACTTTGAGATTACATATCCAAATCCAAATTTTTGCCTCAAAAAGTGACAGGTGGAGACTATCAAGCGCAAGCAACAAAAAACCAAAATCAGCAAAGCAAATAAATTTCATCAAAAGCAAAGAATAAAAAATCAGCATCTTTTATCAAGGGCATCTTTGAGATCACAATCTTTTATATCGTTAGCCTTTTGCCTAGTAGTCCATCATCTAAACCTCAATGAATTTCCACCAGGGCATAGGACAGCTGCGGTAGTCAAATGGGCGTCCAAAAGAAATAAAAAATCGCCCAAACGCAGAATGTAGGCGCAGCATTTTGAAGAACGGACAAGTCTGGAATGATTTCTTCATGAAAGGAGGAATTTTTTTCCCCGGTGGATAGCCACAGGACCACAATCAGCGACGGCAATTACACACAGAGAATGAGAGAGAAATCTTCAATCCAAAACTGCAGATTGGACGGAACAAATGAAAAGAATAACCTCGGATCTCGCATGCGGTTGCGAACACCTCATCAGCCCTCTCCAGCCACTAGCAAAGGGGAAAATAGAAAAAAGAAAACCTGAACAAGCAAGCAGAAATCCTGACCTGATTTCAACTTGTAGAAAGATGCCTCGGCCAGCTTCATTGCTACAACAAGATCCGACCTTGCTTCTTGGAGCTCGAAGGCCATCTCTGCATCGGTGAGAGAGCTTTTCACCTACAAAGGATAAACCTAGAATTCGAAATCACGAAGAACCGAAGGTCGAAGAGATTTTCTTCGAGAGGTCTTCGGACAGAGAAAGGAGGAAATTGGGGAATCATAGTACCAGAGAGAGTTGATCTTGGAGGCGGTGGACGTCGGAGGCCCAGCGGCGGTGCTGGAGATGGATTCGTTCTTGAAGAAGCTGGCGGTCCTTGGCAAGGGCGTCGAGTTGAGATTGTTGCGACTGCAGCATCTGGACTAGGGCATTGAAGATCTTCTGCCATTGCTGGACGGAAGCGGCGGAAGAACCTTTCAGATGATCGCCTCCCTCTTTCATCGCATCCGCTACAGAGAGAATCGTGCGCTGTTCGGGATGGATTGTTGCTTTGGTTGGGGTTGCGGCGGATAGTCGTATGCTGTTGGGGATCGTCGCTCGCTATCGCGGATTTGAATTCAACGGTCGAAAACGGGCAGATGTGGGGCGGAGGCAGGGGTTGAGGAGGAGACGCTTTTGCGCTGCGGCTCTTGGCAAATGGATGATGATGCTCGGGAAATTGAAATTCTAACGGTCTAACACGACAGACCTTCTAACTTAACTTAATCTTTTTTCTCATTTTTCTGTGCAATTCCCATACTTTTAATTATTTGGATACAATATTTACACAACTAACATATCTATTTTAATTTTATTATCTTTACTCCTCATATTACCATTAACATATTACATCATTTTCTTCAAATTTAAAAACTTTTATATCAAAAATTTTTCAAATAAAAGTTTTGTAACTTCCTAAATACACCTTGCATCTTACATTTTATATGTACAGACTAAATGGTCTACATAGATTTGTATCCATTTGAGAAATAGATTCTGTTGTTAAGCAACCAATAATGATGTCTTTTTTTTGGCAAATACATAAACTTATAGGGTCTTATTTCAATTATTCTAAACATAGAGTCTGTTTTGCAATTAGCAAATTGAAAAGGAGTAAAATGCTTATGTGTTTAAAAATTGAGAAGAATATATACATATTTCAAATATAATAAAACTTGATTTGCATAGTAGATATACTTAGATTAATAATTTTATAAAAATAAAATTATAGCCGGAGATAACAAGAGTATATTTAAATAGTTTATTTTTTCTTATTTTTTCACATTTTCTGTATAACTATTATACTGTTCGACCGTTTTTCATAATTATTTTATTTATTTTAACTTTATTCTCTTTACTCATTATCATTATTTTATCATATTACGTGACTTTTCTTATTTCAAAAAATTTAAGTTAAAGTTTTTTTTTAAACATTTTATCAAATATCAAATACACCCAAAAAAAATTATTTAAACTTATCTTATTAGACTCGTATTTTCAACATGGCCCACTATTTCAATGACAACTCAAAATTTGACTTAAGATTTATTGAAATAAGAGAACTCAACCTTAGCGCGATTGGTTTCTCATATGGACAATGTTGCTCCGTGACTGAGACTCAAATTTCAGTGCATGCATGCACTACTAAAGAGCGCTGGGCTCATAGCCTTCAAAAAAAATATTTATTGAAATAAGGCAAGAATTGGTTGTCCACTGTACATTTAATTTGGGATGGGGGAAAGAGGTGTCAACTAAGGTTAGGGTTAGGTGGAACTTGAGCCTAGACCCGCCCCCATTTTCACTCCTGTGTGGATATGATAATAGGCGATCAAGATAAGTAAGGAACTTTAGGTGAATGAATAAAGCGAAATAATGAAAATGAAGAGTGAATTATTTTGATTGCTCTATTAACCCAATCAAAAGGCAAAAAAAAAAAAGTAGATACAATAGATGTTCGAAATTCTTGAAATGTTAGCCACACTTTAAGACACAAGAAAGGTGACATGGTACAAGTCCAAAATTCTAAAAAATCTAGGTCTTGTTACTTGATTAATGCTCCTCAGTATTAAGAATTCCTCATTAAGGGCATGTTGTTTGGAAAAAAAAAAATTTAATCTAAAACATTTCATTGTCTACGATTACTCTACTTTTTAATTATTTTTTTACATTTTTCTATATAACTATCTTACATTTCAATCATGTCTATATAACTAACGTATCTATTTTAACTTTATTATCTTTACTATTATATTATATTATTTTCTTACAATTCAAACACTTTTACACAATAAATTTTCATCGAAAAATTTTATCACTTTCCTAACAAATTCTAAATAGGTTGTTGGTTTTTGCTTGTTTCCAGGTAATTTTGTTCTTTATGCCATAATTTGGGAAGTCATATATTCGAATCTCTCTCATTCTAAATTCATAGATAAACTTGTTTGGTTTTTCTGAAATTGAAGTACTAATTAATCTCCATGACGAAATAACCGATCCATCTTTTTTTCTTTTTCTTTTTTTTTGGGGGACCATTTAATCGATCCATCTTTGAGATAGGCTGGATTCACATCACATGGATGAGGAAGTGCTCTTTTCCAAGTTACGCCACGATGTGGCTGCCGCATGACGTAGGTAAGTAAAGTATGTGTCAGGTCAATCTCCACGGTATGGTTTTTTGTATTATCATGCCTAGAGTGCATAAAAGCTTGAATAGTCATGTTCATTAAAAAAAAAAAAAAAAGTTTGAACAGTCATGATTAAATGCTTGCATAATTTTTTGATTGATTGGTATGTTTATACAATGTGAGAACTGAATATTACAATCAAGCGTCTTTACAACCGTTACATTCTAGAGGAATTTTCTATAAATGCCTACATACACACCGGAAGGATATCTACAAATATCTCCAAACTCCGGATGACAGATAACTTCCACACACCCACTACGTGCAGGAAGAGTCGAACTAGCCGAACCAGTATTGCCTTGCATAATTAAGCATTGGTTTTACTCATTTCTAAATTTTTTTACAAGCAACATCTTTTTATGCATGTGTATTTGTTTACAATTAAAATTTTCAATTCAGAACTTTCGTACTTCACAACTCTCTTATTTTAATTATTTTTCACATCTTCCTATACAATTATTTTATATTTCAATCATTTTTACACAATTACTTGTACAATTATTTTAATTTTATTCTCTTTACTCATCATTATTACCCCCCATTATATCACATAATTTCTTCCAATTCAAAAGTTTTATTACTTCCCAAACATACTTATAAAATTTTATATTTTTTTTAAAATTTTTGATCGATCTTATAATATTACATTTCACCTCAACTCATTTATAAATCAAGCCTAGAAACCCTTACGACCAACATCAGCAGTTGATCGCATGACCAACAGTGCCCAAGCTAAGTACTACTACTATACGAGCTACGCTTGATTGGCACATTTTTTGAATTTTAAAAATAAAAATAAGTGTTTTCATTTGCCAGTGTATGAAAAATACTTGATTCTTTATTTTTAAAATATCAAATAAGATAAAATTTTGAATTTTGAATAATGAAAAGATCTTACTTGAGTCCACGTATCTGTATAAAAAGAATTTTTTTAAATGAATTAAATTTGTGTGAGCATTTGAATCATGATTCAACTTTGAAATGGTCATCTACCAATTCTCTTAATTAACATGGGTATTTTGAGGGGCCTCACCCTACTTTGGCTTTCCAAAGCACTGAAGAAATGAACGTGAGTCCACAAAAATGGAATTTCTCATTTTTACAATGATGGGTGATAAAGTAGTAGCAGCAATCCTGAAGCAGTAAGCAATGATTGGGTTGAAGGGAAACAACAGTTGATGAGAAATACAACAAACGCGGCTCTCTGTTACTGTCATTCCAGGCCAAAGCAGAACTTCTGTGGGCTGTAGTCCAAGGAGCCATGACAAAAAAAAATCTCAAACCCCTGGGGTGGTCGACTTTACAGGTCCAAACATGTCCAAAGCAATTGCAAGGCCTCAACCCATAAAGTGGGGAAAAGACAGGAAATAGGCAAAGCTAGCGCCTTCTTATTTGAAGTTCCTAAACCAGGGCAAAAGAAACAGGTGGCAAGTGGGGTGGGTCGTGTGACACTGTGACTCTGACCACCGTAAAAACGATCTAAGCAGCCATCCAATCACAGTCCTGGAAAATGACGCTTATGAATTAAATATAGCCATTTGATCCATGTATGTGACAAAAGTAAGGTTTTCCAGCTCTTGCCAAGCACGTTTTGAAAGTATTAGAATTTAAAACATATCAAGAATCTTGTGATTATTCCCAATGAAGGGTCCAAACGAAAGGTTCCGCAGCCATGAAATTAGGAATCGAAAAAAGCTGGTTTACTGATGTTAGTGTATTTTTATGCTGTTCACTCTTTTAGAATAATTACCAAAAAATTAATTGGCAGAATACCGCCAGGAGTGTACCTGGGCTATGGTTGCTCCGTTTGTGCTTGTTTTTCAGACCTACCATATATGCTCTTAAAATCAACAACCAAAACTGTTGAAGTATGCATTTGAATAACAATGCAGGCCTAATCCTGCAGCAAGTTGAAGGTAGTTTTGGCCATTTGGTTGCCTTGGAGTTCAGACAGCATTTGGAAGCTGTTGAACAATCCCAAAACACCATCAGAAAGCAACATAACAGAAGGAATACTTGGATCTTTGGTGACTGTCAGTACTATGGTAATCACATACTGGATGGTTAAAGCAAGACTCACAGGCCTTTTTCGGTTAGACATGCATTCACTTGACAAATGAAATTTCCGAAAGATTCAAATGGCATAGATTC
The DNA here is from genome assembly GCA_030490835.1 of Annona cherimola. Classification (NCBI taxonomy): domain Eukaryota; kingdom Viridiplantae; phylum Streptophyta; class Magnoliopsida; order Magnoliales; family Annonaceae; genus Annona; species Annona cherimola. Next base: position 76,459,114 of record CM059973.1, read on the forward strand.
TCTGGATTGCTAGACCCCACCTTCTACGCAATTCAAGAAACAGGATGATTTGAGGAGACACTTTCTCCCAACGTGGGAATTGAGAAAGCTATCCGTTATTAAAAATCAAACACTAAAGTGAAATATTTACCTTGTAACTGGCGTATACCCATGAGTGCATGACAGGTATGTTGTCACTTTGCCTCAATCGAGAACCTCCAAAATCCAATAGTGGCTAAAATGCGGATACGAACAGTCCTAACCATCCTGTCTAATTAGTCCCTTGTTTTTAAAGTCAATTAACTTAGATGAAAACTATGACCAAAATTTCCACATGTTGATGAAAATGCATACACCTTTTGCACGGGAGTAAGACATTGGAGCTCAGAAATGGGCACTAGTGCGATCATACTCTTGACCCAGTGGAGTCCTTTTTTTTCCCCATCAAATCCTCACAACCAAGTGCGCCAGCCACTACAAATACCATGAATAAGCCGCCTCTAACAGTTGAGATAGCTGAGGCTACTTCTTATTGGGAAAAAATGGATTCATCTTCAGCGCCTGTGCCAAAGATGAGAGCAAAGACTTTCTCTATCTTCATATAGTGTGATACTTTGAGGAGCGCGGAGGGTGGGCTGTCTCAATAAGACTGACTTCTGGTCAAGCAACTATTAGGCTTGTTGCCAGGGACATTGGTCTGGAATTGGTTTATATGGAGAAGAGTTCTTGGTGGCTTATATGTGGAATCCGAGATAATACTGGTTTGATGTGTTTTAAAGTCGTGCAGTGGCATATGGGCAGACGCTTCAGCAGACAAAATCACACTGTGCGACAGCCTGATATAGCACGATTTAAACAAGAAACTTCTAAGACAACGTATTTTTAACATATGCAGGTTATTTACACTAATGAAGTGGGTCCAGAGGAAACAGCAGCACATCGCGCCAGATGGTAGTGTTTAGCGTTTCATATGGTAACTGCCATGGTGGGTGTAGGCGTACTCAGCTTGCCATATGCAATGGCTCACTTGGGATGGTAAATTACCAACTCATTTCCAGCACAACAATCACAGTTTAGTTCATTGTGGATGGTCCTGACACCAACTGGTTCAGTGTTGCTGAATCTGCACCACTTTTGATCAATATTTACTACCAAGCGTATGAATTGAGGAAGCGTAGCCTGCTTCCTCATGAAACCAACTTATCCAGTTTTGCTGAATCTGCACCACTTTTGCTTACTATGTCCCACAAATCATATGAATTGAGGAAGTTTAGCCTTCTTTGATCTTGTAGGTGTTAGAATTAAAGGTGTCCTAGTTAAAATAGTAGTCCTTGGATTTGAACTAAAGGTAGCCTAACGTATACAAGATACGTACGAAATCCTATCCAGGTAGTATTGTACTTCTACTATGAGTCATGATGAGAATGACTCTATTTATACAAAGGAGTCTGGGTCCCTCTCTCACACGCACACAAACACAAGCGGTTCTCATCTATTGCAAGTATCACAGGAAAAAGTGTTGAAGGATAAGACCTTGCACTCTACACGTTCTACATGTGAAATCTATGCACATGGATTTATGTACGCTTCCACATCACATGACTTTCAACATATGGTATCGGAGCACACGTTTCGATTTTGGGTATAATAGATTCCACTCATAATTTTTTTATGCAAGAAAAAAAATTGCAATGAATGTTAAGATGCAAATTAATTTCATATATGTTGACATAACCGTGTTGTATAGATCGTGTGTTGTGTACAAGAATTATTTCGATTTTCGTGACATAACCATGCTGCATACATTGCCCGGTGGACATCCAGCTTCAAATAGATCAAATATGACAATTTTTTTCAATAAAAATAAAGGGTGCTTGGTTAATTCCAAAGAAGTCACATCAATTGGATTTTTTTTAACTTAGAATCCATGACATTAAAGAATGAAAATTATGGACGTTGCACATGGATGTAGAATTTTTTATTTTTTTGGAATTTTCCTTGAATATCTAACCGTCTGGATTCCCTGAACATTAAGACAATCCGCAGCCATTTTTTTATTCATTTTTTATATAAAACATTCTAATTTAATTGTGCTGAAAATCATGTTGTAGGATGTTATGATTTTAATTGATATATTTCGATGCATGCTTTGGATTTCAATTGCTAGAATGTTTGTCATGGATGAGTTTTCTTTTACGTTTTTGTTCTGGGCTCTCAGAATTCAAGTTTGAAAAGAAGATGAATTCTTACGATGCTCTAGCGGTGCATAGTGATTTTGCACACATGCGGCCACTCTTTGTGGTCTGCCAGTATACAAAATCTCTGTACACATGCAGCATCCATCAACAGTGCCATTTTGCTATTTTATTTTAAAATATATATTATTTTAACAGCTATAATGCATACAATGAAATTTAGTCGTTAATTTATATCATATTAGAAATATTTACAAAGAATTTTCCACATTAATGATTTGTTACTCTCTATTAAATTGAAATTAACCCATTACAGTGCAAATTTTATCAACATTCATAAATGAACACATGTTATTATTTATGGTTTAAATGCATAGAATATTAATTTAATTTTATAAAATTATTAAGCAATTTATATTAATAATTGAGACTATGTATTTCTAGTTCCCCCAAAGGGCCTAAAATACATAATTTTCAAAATTATAAATAATGGAGAGAATATTATTGTTCATTTTTCTCATAATAGAAATTGCAACTCATTGTCAATATGCAATTTATGTTTAATAAATATTATTTATCTTTATATCTTTTGTTGCTCAAAAGGATCTAAAATGTTTAGTTAATCAAATTCATTAAACAAAGAGAGAATAATATGATTTTTTTTTCTCTCATCACGAACATTGCATTATTAAAGAATATTATATTGTAGTTCTGCCCGAAGGTGGCTATAATTTAATATTTTATTAATAATTAATTAGAACTGTATAAATGCAGGGAATCTTCTATCCGAAGGTGAGCATATCCTTGACTTTATGTATTCATAGTTAATTATTGAATATTATTGTTTATCATAGCATTATTGAATACAATCATACATTATTGCTTGTGTGATTAATTTTGAAATTTAGCTGTGATTAATTATTGTTAATGGAATTATTATATAATAGTTTATCTAAATCGTAATAGTGACATGACCTTAATCATTTTCTGTTACAGCTATGACTCCTATTCCTCAATCTTATCTGTCTAATATCCTGACACTGAATGATCAAATTACTCTGATTAGCATAAGCAGCTACTTATTACCTTAGGATGTTTGGATCTAGATTTAGCCTTTCGTGTTGCAAAACCTAATGACTTAAAGTCTGAAAGTACTGATAGTCAAAAGTTTCAATTTGATAAATGGGAGCATTCCAACAGATTATCTCTTATGATTATAAAGAGTACAATTAAAGAAATATCATGAGCTCTATTTCTGACCCTGAAGATAAAAGTGTCAAAACTTATCTTGACTCAAATAAGAAAAAATTTAGTGGGTCGATAAAGCATTGGCTAAAATGCTCACTAACAAATTGACCTCAATGAAATATGATCACATTTATGGAGGTTGAAAGCACATAATGGAAATGTCAAATATAGCTAGGAAACTTAATGGATTAAGGATGAAAATTTCTGACTCTTTCCTAGTTATATTTGTCTTAAACTCTCTTCCATTTTAGTTTCCACAATTCAAGATCTCCTATAACACGCAAAGGATAAATAGACTTTAAATGAATTAATATTCATGTGTGTGCAAGAGGAAGAGAGATTAAAGCAAGATGGATCAATGACTATCAATTTCACATCGACTTCTAAGCAGTACAAGTTGAAAAAAGGAAAGGGAAAGAATAAATTCCAGTCAAAGAAAGGCATAGAAGATAGATAGAAAAAAACCGCTGAAAAGTGTCATTTTTGTAAAAAAAAAAAATATTTTAAAAAAGATTGTCTCAAGCGGAAGAATTGGTTTGAAAAGAAAAGTAACAATTATATACATATTTGCCTTGAAACCAATTTCATAAATGTATCCTCTAATTTATGGTGTATTAATTCTGGTGTTGTTATCCATGTTTCAAACTCTTTGCAGACATTCCATTTAACCGCAACCCAAAACTGCATGAGTCATCATTTTTAATGGACAATTTGTCAAAGTCTAAAGTTAAAGCAGTAGGGAATTGTAGGCTTCGCCTTGACACAGGGCATTTTTTAGAACTGCATGATGTTTTCTATGTTCCATCTATTTCTAGAAATTTAATTTCTTTGTCAAAACTCGATGTAATGGGTTATTCTTTCAGTTTTCCAAACTCAAAGTTTTCTTTTTTTAAAGATTCTATTTTAGTTGGTACTGGAACATTACCTAATGACTTATATCAAATAAGTGCAGATTGTTCATTTATTAATTGTTCATCTACCTTAAATGTATGTGTTGATACTAAACGTGGTATGATTAATGAAAATTCTTCTATGTTATGGCATAAAAGATTGGGTCACATATTGAAAGAAAATATGTTAAGATTAGTAAAAGATTGGGTATTACCTACTCTAGATTTTATTGATTTTAGCATGTGCATTGATTGTATTAAATCAAAACAAACTAAAACTCAGAAAAAGAATGTCACAAGAAGAAATTGACTTTTAGAATTGATCTATACCGATATGTCCATTCTCATTATGTATTAGAGGTGAAAAGTATTTTATCACGTTTATTGATGATTTCTCACGTTATGGTTCTATTTTTCTGTTGCATGAAAATCTGATTCTTTGAACGCTTTTAACATATTCAAAGAGTTAGTAGAAAAGAAATTGGATAGGAAAATTAAAGTTGTGAGATTTGATAGGGGTGGTGAATATTATGGTAAATACGGTCGATTAGGTCGAATATCTAATCCATTTGCTAAATTTCTAGAAAAGAATGACATTGAACATCAATATATGATGCTAGGAACTCTCCAACAAAATGTTATTGCTGAAAGGAGAAATCTTACTCTCATGGATATGGTGAGAAGTATGATTAGTAACTCATTCTTACCTTTATTCTTGTGGAGTGAAGCCTTGAAAACTGCTATGTATAGAGAAATTTTTTCTACAAATCCTTATGCTATTGTTAAGAGAAATTTTGTATGAAACCCTACACTAAAGAAAATTGTAACCCCCACAAATTTGGAGGACTTGTCAAAATCACCGCTTACCATGCTCTAGTGATTTTTGAACACACAACCACCATGCGTAGGGACAACTAGGTTTACCATGACCTTCGTAGCTACAAGGGTTCAAACCTTGAACCTCTTGCATATGCAACTTATTTTTTCATCGAAATACAACTTATTTTTCAAAAATGATTAATCCAATCTTATTATAAATCTGTTTTAAATCAATTATGTTTATATTAAAACCAACCCTATTTACACTCCTAAGGATTGAAGCTTATGATACATCAAAGTGAATCAATACATTGTCTTATTTGGCCCCCAATTAGTATTATGTAAAACCTCATCTGTCTATTATATTCAATAACATGTGTTAACAACTATCCAAAAAATAAGTTCAATTGCCTCCAACGTTGGCCATATCTTTAAAAAATAATAACAATGAAAATATATAAAAAAAAATCTTGAAATTCACATGAATCCATTGAATATCGTATTAGAATGTTATAAAATTACATATAAGTATTATTTTAAGTGGGTTGAGCACTTTAAAAGGTTGAGATATCTAATTTCTAATTTATAGGGAGCCTTTTAGCAAACAAACCATTTTAGTAAGTTAAGATTCACGTCAAATGATTTTTTTTGAATAACATGAACTTTGATTTGGATAATTTAACTATACAAGTAATAATGAAATTAATTAATTATCAAAAAATGAAACTGATGAATGAGTTGGATTTTGTATAATTACCCGAATAGGACCCAAACTTGACCAAGATACCGATTTGCTTTCGTACATCATGCTCTATTGAAAATTTACCTTTAAGAATATTGAGAATTATATAATGTAATTACCTACCTAGGATATATAATTATAGAAAAGTAAGTGGAACCGTTTCTAAATGTTGAACCTCTTTAGTTTTTGCAACCAGACCACTTTTGATGTATGCAAGCTATATATTATGGTTAATGATATTTATTTAGTTATGATATTAAAAACAGGTAACGATCTAACGCACCCTAGTTGCCTGCTCCTTCCCTTATTATTATTATTTTTTTTGTAAAAATCCAGATCATTTATTTTGTTTACCCATATATGTAATCATGTCGCCAAAAATCGCTTCGATTCGAGAAATGCCCATGTTCAATTATTTTGATAAGGAGTAGCTGCGGCCTTTTGACGTCACAATGACGTGGATATGCTTATAGGTGATAAAGCTAGCTGAGAAACTTCAATCCGCATGAATGAACGAGCGAACCCAAGAAAATGAAGAGACGAGAGTCATCTGAGGCTCTAAAAAACCCGTTAGAAGGCAAGAAAAGCAGATTCGATAGATGTTCAAGGTTCCTGAAATATCGGCCACACTGCAAAAGGCAAGAAAGGTGATACGTCACAAGTCCAAAATTCTAAAAAATCTAGGCCACATTAGCTTGATTAATGCTCCTCCTCACTATTAAGGATTCCTAATTAAATAGTTTGTTGGTTTTTGCTTGTTACCGAATGATTTTGTTCTTTCTGCCAGAATTTGGAAATCATATATCCCAACCTCTCTCATTCTAAAGTCATGGATTAATTTATTTGGTGTTCCTGATATTGAAGTATTAATCAATCCGCATGACGAAATAATCCATCCATCTTCATATCACACGGATGAGGAAGTGTTCTTTTCCAAGTTATGAGTAACCACAGGAAAAAGAACTTGCTTTGTTGAAAAAAAAAAAATGCAACTTACACTGCACCACGATGTGAGTGATGCGGTTCAAGTCAATTCCGCATGATGTAGGTGAAGTATATGAGTTAGGTCAATCTCCACGATGTGGCTTTTTGTATTATCATGCCTATAATGCTTCATGAAAGTTTGAACAGTCATCATTCAATGCTTTCGCAAGCAAGCACGGGCTTTACTCGATTTTTTTAGAAGTTTACTTTAGGACTATTTTCAAATATATCTACTATGTTTCACTTTAATTCCAAATATACCTACTACATTTTCAAAATCCCAATATACCCACTTCGGTTATATTTAATCCCAAAAATGTCCATTCTATCAAAAACCATCAATTAAAATTTTTAAATACCCAAAATACCCCTGTTGTGAAATAATAAATGATGAAATGAATAAAAAGAAAATAAAATTAACGTGCTTTAAATTTTCATGGAATTTGAGGGGCATATTAGTAACTTCACATTTTCTCTAACAGCTTTAGTTCACGGAATGAGCATTTTTATAATTAAATGCAAACTTAATTGATTTATTTGGGATTTTGGAAACATAATGGGGATATTTAGAATTAGGGTCAAAATATAGTGGGTATATTTGAGAATAATTTTTTATTTTATGAATGTGTAGATCCATGTAAGATCTGTTATATGAAAACTTACATTACCTTGTTTTATTTAATTTTTTTGAATTTCAAATAAAAAATTAAGCATTTTTATGCGACAGCTCATGAAAAACTTGATTTTTTATTTTTGAAATTCGAAAAATAATTAAACGAAATAAAAAAGTAAATTTTGGGGATTGAAAATGTATTGCTTGGGCTCACAAATCCATGTAAAAATGTTTTTCAGCCAAGTGAATTCTCTGAATTAAGATGGGTATTTTGAGGGAGGGACCCTCACCCCACTTTGGCGTTCCAAGGCACTAAATGAGCATGAGCGCTCAAAAGTGGAATTTCGATGATGGGTAATAAAGTAGTAGTTGTAGTAATCTTGAAGCAATAAATAATAATTGGGTTGATGGGAAACAATAGTTGTTGAGACATACAACAAAAACAGATTTCTCTTACTGTTTTTCCAGGCCAAAGCAGAACTTCTGTGGACTGTTGTAGTTGTCATGCAAGGAGCCATGAAAAGAATCTCGAAACCCCTGGGGTGGTCGAAGTTACAGGTCCAAACGTGCAAAAAGCAAATGGCAGGCCTCAACCATATGGATAAGTGGGAGAAAGACAGGAAACAGGTGAAGATAGCACCTCCTTCCTTGAAGTTCCTCACCAAGGCAAAAAGAACAGGCCTTCATTATTTTGGCAGGTGGGGTGGGCCATGAGAATATGACCACCGTACTCTTTACACAAAAACAGAGCCGGCCATCTAATGCTGGTCCTGGAGATGATGCTTATGAATTAAATATAGCCATTTGATCCATGCAAGCGACAAAAGTAAGGTTTTCCAGCTCTTGCTAAGCACGTTTTGGAAAGTATTAGAACATATCTTATCAGGAATCTTATAATTATTCCCAACGAAGGGTCCAAACGGAAGGTTCCGCAGCCATGAAATTAGGAATTGGAAAAAGTAAAAAGCTGGTCTTAATAGTGTTAGTTTATTGTTATGCTGTTAGTCATCTGGAGTATTTCCAAAAAATTAATTGACAGAATATGAGTGTCCACGATTAACATTAACTGGGCAAAGCTTTTAATATTTGATATGATTGTTGATACCTCTACAAATTAAGTTGGCAAAATTCAGCAGCACCAAAAAATTATCATAACATGATTTGTATGGCTAACTGTTGGAAAGGAAAACTCAGAGCTGTTCATGCTGAACCTAGAAGCTAATATGAACACCCGGGAACAGCATCATGCTAATCATACAATTAATTGCCAAAAGACATTACAAAGGATGTACAATAATTCAAAAATGGCAGTTGCTCATACCATAGTTCATCAACCTAATTTTTTGGCGCTCCAGTAATCAAGATGGAACAACCTTGGCTGAGAGAAAAGACCCATGAACAAATACATTGGAGCAATACATAGCAGTTTCCGTAGGCTGCTAAAAAGTTTGGTCATGGTACTAATCAGGTATAAGCAGGATATATGCTTTAATCATGAATAAAGTTTACATCTATCAGTGAGATGTATAGGCCTTTTACATGCAGCAAACCGGACTCTGGAAGCCTCCTTTATGCTTGGAATCAGGAGGCTTTTCAATGCACCCAAGTGCTCTTTGATGGGATACGACAACAGGACCAGCATCTTCATTCTTGTATTTTGAACTTTTGAAGTATTGTAGAATTAATTTCACTAGTCGGTCTAGCCTTAAGCCCAATCGTTAGCACGCAACTTGCATAGGTGTTAGACATTTAACCCAGATCCTCCAATTGCGTTCATACAAGTCATGGGTCAGTGGTAGATGACTTCAACTTTAGAAAACAATAAAAAAAGGAATTTTTGATTACTTGTGGGAAAATGCTAAGGTGTACATATTGCCATTCCATGTTTCATTCTGCATCCAATAATTAGTTGCATATGATGATTCTAGCCAAGTGCTCAGAATCCAACAAAATGGGCACACTACGTGGTTATAGTCAAACACCCACTTGACAGATTGAATGAATACTAGGAAGATGATTGTTGATATTGAAACAAGGAATCCAGTGAATCACAACCGGCCACGTAGAACAAACTGTGTGTTTTACTTGTTTTTGTACGCATTGAACCTTGACAGATACTGCCAGGGGTATACCTGGGTTGTGCTTGTTGTGTTCTTGCTTATTTTACAATGATACCATGTTCTTTAATGTCTAAACAATCTGTTAAATCAACCGCCAAAAAAGTTAAAGTCCCAAAACAAGATGCATTGAATAACCATACAGGCCAAATCGTGCAAGAAGTTGACAGTAGCAAAACAATTTTGGCCATTCAGTTACCTTTGGTGTTCAGACAGCATGCGGAAGCTGCTGAACATTCCGAAAACACCATCAGAAGCAACCTAACAGAAGGAACACTTGGATCTTGGGTGACTGTTAGCACTAATGGTAATCATATACTGGATGGTTAGCAAGACTCAGGTCTTTTTTGGTCAGACATGTATTCAATGCACAAATGAAATTTCTGAAGGATATCAAATGGCATAGATTCTCTAGATTGCTAGACCCCACCTTTTATGCAAATCAAGAAAGCTGGATGGGTCGAGGAAACACTTTAGCTGGATGGTTCGAGGAAACACTTTCTGTTAACGCGGGAATTGAGAAAGCTATCCATTCCTTCAAACAAACAGTACAGCAACATAAGACCTTGTAACTCGCATATACCCCTTAATCCATCACAGGTAAGTTGTCTCTTTGCCTCAAACTAGAGACTCCAAATTCCAATAGTGGCTTAGTTGTGAATAAGAACAGTCCTCACCAACCTGTCTCATTAACGCCTTGTTTTTAATTTCAATACACTCGGATGAAAACTATGACAAAAAGTTCCGTCGATCAAAATGCGTACACGCTCTTGTACAGGGACCAAGACAGCAGCTCAGAAATGGGTACTAGTGCTATCCTAGTCTTGCCATTTTCCCGACAACTGGGATCATCGGCCCAGTGGAGTCCTTTTTCTCCATCAAATCATCACATCCAAGTTCACCCCCACTACAAATACCATGAATAAGCCGCCTCCAATAGCTGAGATAGCTTAGGCTATTGGGAGAAAATGGATTCGTCTTCTCCACCAGCACCAAAGGTGAGAGCAAAGTCTCTCTCTCTCTCTCTCTCTCTCTCTCTCTCTCTCTCTCTCTCTCTCTCTCCAAATACAGAAAGACTCTTTGACTATCTTCATATAGCATGATCTAAACAAAAAAAAACCTTCTCAGACGACATATTTTTGACATATGCAGGTTTTTTACTCAGATGACGAGAGTTCAAAGGAAACAACGGCACATCACGCCAAATGGTGGTATTCAGCATTTCACATTGTTACTGCCATGGTGGGTGCAGGGGTACTAAGCTTACCTTATGCAATGGCCTACTTGGGATGGTAAATCAGCAATTCATTTCCAGCACACAGTGAGCCACAACAATCACTATTTAGTTCATGTGGGTCATTCTGATAACCTGACACCACCTGATTCAGTGTTGCTGAATCTGCAAAACTCTTGTTCACTATTTACCACCAAGCATATGAATTAAGGAAGTTTAGCCTGCTTCCTCCCAAAACCATCTGATCCACTTGGGGTAAATCTGCACCACCTTTGAACACTATGTCCCACAAATCATATGAATTGAGGAAGTTTAGCCTGCTTGGATCTCGTCATGGCCTTGATAATATGACGGTAGAAGTGAGAAGTTTACCTTAGCTAGCTTCACTTATCAATAGACTATGTCAGATACGTCTTATCATTAATTGTTTTTACCTTGCAGGGGCCCAGGAGTAATAGTTTTGGTTTTGTCATGGTGCATTACTCTAAACACAATGTGGCAAATGATACAACTACATGAATGTGTGCCTGGAAAGCGGTTTGATCGGTACTATGAACTGGGCCAATATGCCTTTGGTCCAAAGCTTGGGCTTTGGGTGGTATTACCCCAACAGCTGATTGTGCAGGTGGGGTGCGACATTGTATACATGGTAATAGGAGGCAAGTGTCTCAAGAAATTCATGGAGATAGCTTTTCCCACCTTCACCGAACTGCACCAATCATATTGGATTTGTATCTTTGGTTCAATCCACTTCTTCCTCTCTCAGCTACCCAACTTCAACTCTGTTGCTGGTGTTTCACTTGCTGCAGCAATCATGTCGCTCAGGTATCATACTAAGCACTAACCATAAATTACCACTTAACTGAAACTTTTGTATGCAATTACAGAAACAACTTTGCATAGAACTTCTGTATATTACCACCTTGTCCCATTTGTTCTAGGATTGGCCTAGCACTTTGTGACTAATGAGAATTAAGCACACGGCTTTGTTATTGCGTGAAATCATAGTGCACACCTACACCCTCTTTGGCTGAACTATTTATTTACATTGCAAAAGCATCATAAACCTATACTTAAGGCACTTAGAAATTCATTGCCTGACAGTTGTTTTCTTACCATGTCCAGCTACTCAACCATATCCTGGGTGGCTTGCTTGACTCGTGGTCCAATTCCTAACGTAAGCTACGCATACAGGAACACAAGCACAGCAAATGCCTTTTTCCGAGTCTGTAGTGCTTTAGGACAGATCTCGTTTGCCTTTGCAGGCCACGGAATTGTTCTTGAGATTATGGCCACACTACCATCCACCCCTGAGAAGCCTTCAAAGATTACTATGTGGAAGGGTGCTGTTGTCGCCTATTTCACAACAGCCATTTGCTACTTCCCAACAGCACTGGTTGGATACTGGGCTTTTGGACAGGTGGTTGATGACAATTTGCTTTTGGCCCTGAAAAGACCTGAATGGCTTATCGCTGCAGCTAATTTGATGGTTGTCATTCATGTTATTGGTAGCTACCAGGTCTGTGTTTCTGTCTGTGTTCCTTTCATCCATTTTGTGTTTCTGCATATCCAAGTAAGGTTTGTGGATGAAAACTTAGCTACACATCAAGCTTCAAATATTAGTCAATCTGGATAATCCAAGCGCATTCTAGAATCTAGACTTTGAATTGCATCTAGGATATCTATCAGCATAACAACACCCAACACGCAAATTATACAAAATGCTTCCAAAGCTTGAACATGTCTTGATTGTTTCTCTAATAGTAGTTATTGTATGACCTTACGCAAGATGTTTGCTCTAGTTGTCTATCAAACTGAATGGTCAGAATAAGAAAGATGATCTGCCCAATCTACGCAATGGTGAATATCTTAACACTAGGCCATAACTACAGGTTAAAATTGAGGCAGTTACATCTTCCTTGTCCATTCGATATCCATTTATGGATCATTATGGCAGCCCCAAACAGATATAAAGTGATTCTCCACAATCTGAATACATTTTTGTTGACTGGAAAGCATATAAGATGAGCAGGGGAGAAGTCGCTATCACTCTCAAATTGCTTACCTTAGGAATAGCCATACACATTAACACATCCGGCGTGCGTGAATGTGGTCCACTGATAGATTACAAAGGGAGCTATATCTCCATTGTGATGATGTAATAAAAGAAGGAAAAAAAAAAGCAAGTTGCTGACAATTCAACGAGGGCTATGTCAACAACAACACAATGAGCTTGTTAAAGGCCATGCTTCTTGGGCTAGGAACTTATAAGAATATAGCACTGGAGGGCTCAGTTTTGTTTTATTATAGTTGTAGTTTGACAATTGCGCAATCTAACGTAAGTAGATGTGTGCATACATTGTGAAGAATGTCATCAATTAAGAAGAATCACTGCAGGTATATGCAATGCCAGTTTTCGACAATCTCGAGAGGTTAGTGGTGCAACTGCTAGAAGTTCCACGAGGACTTGCACTCAGGCTCATCGTCCGAACTGCTTATGTTGGTGAGTACCATTTATCTTCCACAAGTAACAATCATTGCACAACACATAGTTAGGCACATCTAAGATTGTCAATTACATGCTGTTAAGCTTAGAGGAGACATAAGACATGACAACTAACATGTTCAGGGGCACAGATAATTAACAAAAAATCACCTACAAGATTGTTTAGCCTGCTAATATACAGTTCCATTTTTTTAAAGATAAACCTATTCTTGTAAGATAGGGGACCTCATCAACTGATGCAAATGAAGAGTTGCACAAGAAAGAACATCCATCAAATCCCAAGTGCTTGACAACATATAAATATAATGAGTATAGTAGAAATGAAAATGTTAAGATAGATGAAATAAAACAAGAAAAGATAAAACTAGAAATGAATTAGTCTGAGATAACATAAAGGTGAAATTAATAGATAATAAAATGAGGGAAAGTAGACTGAAGTAATTTTAGCATGTCAAACAAAGGCTTGAAATGATAACTATTAGGAGATGTAAATCTGCTATAAATGCTTGCATCCACTATTGGATGTATGGGGCAACATGTGGATGACTGAGAAGCACAATGAAGTGTGAGGGAATTTTGGACATTTCCACATGAGGTAGCTGCAGATAGATCTAGGGCTTACCCTAGTAGTATGCTATGTTGATTAGCTAACTCATTGTACTTAATAGGAATCTTTTAACGAGTTAAGTAGTTAGCTATTGTGTATAACATACTACCAGTTACTCATTTATCTATATTGAGATCCATCAATAAATCAACATCAAATGCATTCGGGTTCATCAATGATCACTACATTTATTCAAGGTTCATCAATATGGTTAGCCAAGTCAAGGTCTATCGCTATAGATTGCATTGTTTCCAACAAGCTTACTGTGGCGCCCCGAACCGAGGCGTTCACATAGTCCTTGCTTCGGAATCTTGTCGATTAGTAAATGTGACTCAGGATTGTTGCTCTGATCACGCGGCGGGTATTTAATTGGATCTCGTCCAATTTTTTTTTCTTTTCTTTCATCACATAACATATATTCATCATCATTCATAATTGACTCATCCATATCATCATAAATCATCAATTTCTTATATTATTCATAACTTCATAATTTCATACAACCTATGTTCTTTCTCATCATATCCCATTAGGACATCTATTCATACAAAAATCTACTAATTTTTGTAGATTCCTCTTTTCCTTTAGCAACACATGCCCTTCATCTCTTGGCTTTCCCTACACCTGTCTGAGGTTGGGAAAACAAAACATGAGTCGAAACTCAATAAGCAAGCATTTTTCATTTTAAATGCATTCCTCTCCATTCGATAGAAGACACTTACCAAGTGATCAACTATCAAATGCACAGAAATCTTTTCATAAAAATCATTTCATAAACATTGGATGTGCAAATACTTCCTTTCTATTCCTAACATAAACCTTCGTGTGCGGGTACGCTAGCCCAGGGAACATCTCACATAGCATGGTCCAATACGCCGGCTTTCTCCGACTTGGCCTCATCAAGGGGAACTTCTCTTCCTCTTAACGCCTACATGGTCTCCTACATGCATGACTTTTGATTTCCCCGGCATTATATACCTCTTACACCAGGTGACTTATCATTCTCATGTAGAGAATTATTTGCACCGTCCCTTTAAAACATCATTTCAAATTCATGCTTTCCTTTTCAATTCATGTTTGAAAATGCAATGCATTCATTCACACATAACATTCTATTGCCTCCACCTCTTGGGAGGACGCTGCCGGCACACAGCCCATACGACTCGGTAATAGTAAAGGGGGACCCTCTGATCCACTTTCTACCTCCACTAAAGCCTCTTCCTTGTGCCCCCACCTCTTGGGAGGACACCGCCCGCACACAGCCCTTGCGACTTGGCAATGGTGAAGAGGGATCCCCGATCCTACTTCCTCCACCAAAGCCTCTTCATTATGCATCATACATGTGCACATGTCCATGAACATCACATGACATCAATATGCCGGCATGACTTTTCATAAAAACTCATAAAGGTTTGCTTGCTTACAATGAAGCAATAAAATCACATTTTCAAAGTTGTGCTTGCTTACCTCTTGTTTTGCTTCAGTCTGAATCCTCTATCCTTTTCTTTTCCTTTTCCTATACAAGTGAAAAGGGTATTTTATCCATACCATTCCATGTCTTAGATTGCTTCCCATGCATACTTTATGATCATATATTACCTCATTTCTATAGAGATTATTCTCTTAAAGGCATTTGGTCATTCTTTCCTTATTTGGATTTTTATCCATAAATCATTTAAAATTTCATCCATACTTTCTTTAAAATATTAATCTCAATTTTTTCCAAAATCACGCTGTTTACTGTTCATAGTTAGTTCATCATTAGTGTTCACGATCACTGTTCACGTTTACTGTTCACCTGAGGTTACTGTTCACAGCAACGTGGGTTACTGTTCATGGGTTCCAAAAATTGACATTTTTTTCCAAAAATAAAAAATACCATGACATAGTTCTTAATTAATATATCATCGGAAAATTCATGAATTTTGAATTCATCATCATTAACTTGGCTAATTAAATTATTTTCTCCATATACTAAAATTCATCATAATTTCACATAAGCATAATCCTTAAATCCAAAAATCATGAGATTAATATATTATCATTCCAACATTATAACTATCATAAACATTCATCCCAAATCATCATTTAGCAATTTCGTAGCATTATTTGCATATTTCATACATGATTTTCCCGAATGCTCTATCTTCGCACCAAATTCTTGATGTTTTGGCATAATTTCACTTAGGCATTATAACTTTACTTATTTTCTCATGCTTAGGCATTATCTAAGCATGGTTTTACCCTACTTAACACCCAAAAGAAATTTTGGAAGAATTCCCTTACCTCAAGTGGAGAACTCCTCTCCTCCTTCTCTCTTTCTCTCTCTTTCCTCTTCTCTCTCTTTCTCTCTTGCTTCAAAACGTGGGAGTGAGCTTACTCAAGTGTGGGAGGGTGTGGGAGGTGTGCTTGGACGTCCAAGGGTGCTCCCCTTTTATAGGATTTGATTTTTCATGAATTTACAATTTACCCCCTTGAATTTGGACTAAATTATAAATATTTTTGTCAAGGAAATTTCCAAGCAACCCTTGAGCAATGTGCAGCCTCCTTAGCTACTGTTCACGCCACCCTAGCTAGCCCCTATTTATTTAATAATTTTCGATTTATTAAAATTAATTTTTTTAAGCTAATTCATCTCAACCATTGATTTTTGATAAGATTGATTTTGGACCATTGGATTTTGGCCCAAAAGTCAAGCCTCCAGCAACCATTGCAGCTTTTCATTAATTATTTGATTTTTAATTAATTAAATTTAACCCAAAAGTCAAATATAATTAATGAAAAAGGTGGGCTACCTTTTTTATCTCCAAACGACGTTTCATCTTGACCCTTAATTCATGATTTTCATCACATCTTACACCATTCGTCATATTCTTCATAAGATTTTGGCCATCTATAAAAAATTTCATTTCAATCCGACGTCCGGATTGCAATATATGAATTTTTCTTCATTTTCTCTCAAAAATCCACTAAAAATCTGAAAATACTAAATAAATCAAAAAGTGACTATTTTTTCCTTTTGTGGGAAGCTTCTTTTTTCGTCTTTTATGATTAAGTTAATCCAAAGTGATTAACTTAACATATTCCTTAATCTCACGTTTACTATTCACATTTCACTATTCACGTGCACTATTCATCCGAATTTCATAATTAATAATTTTAACCTCTATTCCTACATATTTTCATATTCATGAATATATGTTTACCTAATATATTATCTAGGGTTTTATATACGTGTTTAAAATCGGAGTTTCACACTTACTTTTTTTATTATAGGAAAAAAGTTCCCTTGATGTTTAATAAATCTCAAGCTAGAGATGCCATTCCCTTTGTAGTTCCATTCTTAGGTTTCAAGCAGGTGTGGCATATTGTAAAACATTATGCGAACAATAGAAGTAGAACTAGTTCAAGAAGAAACTGCTAACAATTAACCCTACATATTGAAAATCTAGGAACCTCTCTGCAAGCTAAATCAGAGAAGCACCAAAATTTCAATGCAAATAAAATGTCTTTCGACTACTCTATTACAGAAGGCATTTTATTTTTGAGAAGAAGCAATCCTCAAAACATGATCCATATACTCTGATAACAAAAATTCATCATCGCAAAGACATCTAAATTTGTAAAAACAGGAAAAAAGTAAAAAAAAAAAAAAAATGTGCACTTAGTGTCATATGAAATATCTACAAGTAATGTAAAAGGAAAGTAGATGGCTATGATTATGCTGTGTTCTGTCAAGTTGGTCCCCTATCCATCCCCTTTCTTGCATTCTTTTGCACAAATGGCTTGTGTAAACATTGTGCTTATGTCAAGCTAATTCTAGTTATACCGAGGATGAAGAAACACTTCTTACTCCACGCATGAAATAAAATGGTCGGTAATGGTTATTTTTCTTGCAGCATCTACTCTCTTTATTGGTGTCACATTTCCCTTTTTTGGAGATCTTCTTGGATTTTTTGGAGGGTTTGCATTTGCACCGAGTTCCTTCTTTGTAAGTCATTCGGTAAATTTTCTTTATTTTGCACACATTACCAGATGATACTCTTCCCTAATATATATATATATATATTATGAACTGCGATTTGTTACAGATTCCTAGCATAATATGGCTAGTAATCAAGAAACCAAGGAGGTTTAGCACTTCATGGACAGTGAATTGGGTAAGCATCCTTTCTCTCTCTATGCTTCAGATAGCTACTGTAATTTGTACTTATTTATTTTTTCACTATATGAAATATCAAGAAACCATTGTTCATTCCTCCTGTAAACCATCATTGATACGACAGATCAATTTCTTAACATTCACAAATGCACACATCAAAGAAGAAAGAAGTTGTCTCCAACGGAAAAAACTGGTTAACAATAAGCTTAATCACATTGCTAACTTGTAATTTGTTAGGATTCACCGCACTCCACTCCAAAATATAAGAGCCATGCTAAGTGGGCAGCTCTTCCTGAGGGTCAACTAAATCTACGCCTAGGGATATTAAACTGGGGCTATCATGAATTCATGATTACTTAGATCCTAACCTGAATTGTGCCCAATTAATTAGACAGTATGAGATCCATGACCAATTTCCTTTTTCCCTGTATTATTGCCTATTTAGCGTGAGATCCCTTTTGCTTAAGAAGGAACTGTTAACATTGAAAACATTAGCAATTCCTAGGTGGGGATGATAAGGAGATACAATCATCCATTCATCCATTATATTGATAGCTATAGTTACTATGATGCCCTGAAAAAAGTCTTTAGAAGTAAATATATATTTCTCACACATCTAGCCTCACACATCTAGCCCAGCCTCCAGAGAATTATTCATTACTGTGACTATTGTTCTCAAGGGAAAAGGAATTCACTGCTGTAGTTAGATGATGTTTAAATCATGCTAGAGAGCATCCAATATGAATGAAGTTGGCCTGTTTTGGCCTTTGTTTTCAAATAGTCAACTCTCTTCTTTCATCTCACTGGATTTCTTTAGAGACATGAAGCAGCATATCTGACACTCATTCTTCCTTTTGTAATGTACTTGTGGACATGGAACTGTCAAATTTCTTTAAAAAAGAAGTTTGTTTCCCAACTTTCTCTGACTCACGAAACACAACCTAACTTTGGCCTGAAATTGAGGATTTCCAGCCAAGTACATCTTGACAGGACCAAAACATTGGTTGCACCAGAACATTTTGAACACAACCCACATTGTAACCCATATTAGTGTACTTCTTACATTGTTTCATGCAATCCTGCTTGATTTTTTTTTAAAAAAAAAATGGACAATAACCTGTTACTCTTATCTGACTATTGCTCCCCTTCTTCTCCCAGGCATGCATATGCATTGGCTCACTCATTACGATTGCCTCAACCATTGGCGGCTTTCGGAATATCATCATTGATGCTTCAACATACCGCTTCTATTCCTAGAAAGCATCAGCAAATATTAAAAATTGCAACCTTTGTATTCCCTCCTTTTTTTTTCTCCTCCCTTTTTGTCAAAATAGTAATGGAAGAATAATGTTTTTTTTTTTTGTTTAACAAGTTTCTTGCTCTTCATTAATCTTCGATTCCCACCAACACAAATTCACAAAAAACCAACTAAGGCTTTTAGCTGAAACTCTGATGCCATGTCCACCCAGTTTTGGTCATACTAAAATTCGACAGCTCCCCTCTGCAAGTTATCCATGATGTAAATGATATACTGCAGCTAAACCAGGAATACAGGCAGATACTCAGTGTGGATGTATGTTGCTTACTTAATCGAATCATTGAAAGAATGAATGCGAAGATTGCTTCGGATATTTTAGTTTCAATAGAATACGTGCTTACTGTACTACTCACTCATTGGTGTAAGAAGACACTACACACCACACGGTATGCATGGAACCTGGCATGGATGTGCAGGAGAAAACATGCTTACTGTACTATTGTATGTGTAGTACAGTAAGCATGTGACAGGTGCATACATAGAGAAGAAACATTCAGCAAAGAATCACATGCTTAAACTAGCATCCTGAAAGAGTGTTTTCAGACCAGAATGGCTCCTAAATCATCCGTCCTCATAGCATGTTGACAGTTGACAGAGATGGTCTTTCATTTTCAAGCTTCTCATTCCGAATTCCAAGTGCAACAATGATTCACTGCCAAGGGAAGACCTTTCTCCTTTCATTGTTAGTTTTGCTATTTTCTTATCCTAAAGGACAATAAATCAGTCATCTAGACTCAATAAGCTAATGATTTGTGTCAATACTTCATCAATGACTTGGAATTCAATTTGACAGAACCAAACAAAACAAGAGTAATACAGCTGATAGGAAAAGGACAAAGGGCAATTGGACAATGCAGAAAGACATGTAGCCTTAATGACAAATAAAAAATAAAACTAAAAATCCAGGTAGTAAACAGCTCATGCAATCAATTTTGGAAGGGAATTTTTCCACTGGAGACTGTTTTACCAGGGATTCTGATATTAATCTATTTGATGGTCGACGAGGAAATTCCACAATCTTTGTTCTTTTGAAGCTGTATTGACATAGCATGGAATTAAAATTTAGTGGTGAAGCTTTAAAAAATAATAATAAACCTTTATATGCCACTGAAGGACAGTTCATAATGCAAAAAGTAAATCTTTATTCAGCAGTGTGCTGCGCTGGATGAAACAGATTCAGAAAGAAATGACGTCGGTAATATAAGATTCGATCATAAAAATGAATAAATATTATGACAATTAAACACGTTGCAAATGTGCAACAATGAAAAAATATGATTTATTCAGACAAATATACCAATCGAATCAAGAGCAAGAAGGTAAAATGGCTAATTTGAACTTTATAAGGATTATAACAGAGAAGAAACAAGAACAAGCCGGTCTAAATGAGACAAAAACCTATGCTTTGCAAGACTGGCTAAGAGTCGTGCAGTCGTACTCACGAATTATATGAATCTCTCCAACCGGGTTTTTTGACTTTTAAACCACTAACTTTTCGCATTTGCGTTTTAACCTCGGAAATTTCGTTGTTTGCATTTTAAACGTTGACCCATAACGATGTTAAAATTAATATTAATTCATGTAAAATAACATAAATATCCTCCAATATTTAAAAGAGAAATTTTTTTGATGTCTTAAATTTCTTTTTTGATGAAATTTTACATGTTAAACTTAACTATTAGACTTTTTCTATTTTGTCCATAGAGGCTTCAAAAACATCTTTATCTTTAATACAGATTTGGCTTTTTAAAAAAATATCAGAGGGTATTTATATTCGTTTACATAAATTTTTTTTAAAGATTAATCTGCATAAATTAATGATAGTTTTTAACATGATTATGGATCAAGGTTTAAAATGCAAATGAGCCAAAGTTTTCAGGGTTTAAGATGTAAACGGCAAACTTTTTGGATTTAAAATACAAATACTCGATGTTAAAGGATTTAAAATGCAAAAAACCTCTCTACAAACAAAATAAACCAAACACAGGAATATTTAATCATTTAAGGAATGTTTTGGAAAGTGAACAAACTTTTTAGAAAAAAATTTAGTGTAAAAGTTTTTTATATGAAATAATAAGATGATATAATATGAGTAATAATTAAAAATAAGAGAATAAAATTTAAACAGATATTTTCTACTCAGAAAATAAATATATTTGTTATACGAATAGTTATGTAGAAATGATTAAAGAATAAAATATTTGTATAGGAAAATATAAAAAAATAATTAAATAAGATAATTATAAATAATAAAAGATTTTATATTAAAAAGTTTTAGTATGAAAAATTACAAGTATAAGCAACTACACCTTTACTTTAAGGGAGATACGGCAAAACTTTTGGAGTTAAAATATAAATACTCGAAGTTAAAGGGTTTAAAATGCAAAAACCCCTCTACAAACAACATAAACCAAACAAAGAAATATTTAATCATTTAAGAAATGTTTTGGAAAGTGAACAAACTTTTTAGAAAAAAAATTTAGTGTAAAAGTTTTTTATATGAAATAATAGGAATAAAAATTAAAAATAAAGAGAATAAAATTTATATAGATATTTTCTACTCAGAAAATAAATATATTTGTTCTATGAATAGTTATATAGAAATAATTAAAGAGTAAAATATTTGTATAGGAAAATATAAAAAAATAATTGAATAATATAGTTATAAAAAAATAAAAAAATTTATATTGAAAAGTTTTAATTTGAAAAGTTGCGAGTATAAGCAACTACACCTTTACTTTAAGGGAGATGCGGCAAAATTTTCGGATTTAAAATACAAATACTCGAAGTTAAGAGTTTAAAATGCAAAAAACACCTCTACAAACAACATAAACCAAACATATGAATATTTAATTATTTAAGGAATGTTTTGGAAAGTTAACAAACTTTTTAGAAAAAATTTTAGTGTAAAAGTTTTTTATATGAAATAATAATATGATATAATAGGAATAATAATTAAAAACGAAGAGAATAAAATTTAAATAGATATTTTCTACTCAAAAAATAAATGTATTCATTGTATAAATAGTTATGTAGAAATGATTAAAGAGTAAAATATTTGTATAGAAAATATAAAAAAATAATTGAATAAGATAATTATAAAAAATAAAAGATTTTATATTGAAAAGTTTTAGTATGAAAAGTTACGGATATAAGCAACCACACCTTCACTTTACTTTAAGAGAGATTATCTAAGTGGAGAGCTTATCTAAGTGGCAAATGTAACCAATCAAGATTTAACTCTAATTCGAGCATGTTTAAAAATTCTAGATCATAATTTCTTGAAAACTTATTTACAAAAACTTCAACCTTACCTTTAATTCTTTTACATAAACGAATTAGTCTATGGAATGATGATAATGAGTTTAAAATGGGTACTATCTGGATATGATTATAAATAATTATCAAAGATTTTTTAATGCTAGTAATTTGAATTTAAAAGGTAAATTATACATAACTTGCAAAATAAACTCAATAAAAATGTTATTTTTATTGATTCTATTTAGCTTATATATTGCAAACAGATTATATGAGTCATTACATTAATCAAATGCAACATACATCAACCGCAAATCCCAAATTACTGAACATAAATTTAGGACTCTATCAATCAAGCTATGCTCATGTTGATAAACAAATTGCATTATTAAATATAACAGATTCGACAAACTAAATTCATGATCAACTCATTTATTTAAATAGGTTAAATATGTCATAAAATGAGCTAATAATTTAAAAATCTCAGCCCTTTTACATAAAAACCGGGTTTGGTCAGCAGTGTTATAGTTGAATCTTATCTCAATTACAACTCATTATTCATGTGATCAGAGGGAAAGAGTTCGAAATTCAATCCCAACAAATGACAAATATTTTTAATTTTGATGTGTTTGTAAAACTATTTTTTTTTTTGCAAAATATTTTCCTATTTTTCATATAATTATTTTATTTGTGAATCATTTCTGCCTATTTTCCTACAGGGCTCTACTTGTTACAAAGAAATGGTTCAACGTAACCTCTTTTGCTTTTCAATATGTTGATTATTGATGTAAAATTTAATCTATTTATTGTATTTAACATTATTTATTTAGCGGAGAGACTAAGTTTCATCCAAATCAAGTATGGGCATAAGTTAGATTTGCTTAAAAATATATATTTACGTGTAAATTATAAAAAATGCTTAGATATATTCACACATATATTAAAATATTATAATATTTTATAGAATCAGTTATTTATATAGTAGTGATATTTTAGATGGTTTTAAATATTGAATAGTATTAAATGATTTTATTATGTTAATTTTACATATTTATATTTGGAACCCATACACGGTAAAACTAACCAAATTAAAGGATTTCATATCAATAATGTTAATAATATCAATGTGTTAAATACAATAGGTAAAGAGATTTTTCATCAACTATTAAAATTTTAAAATTTTAAAAAATTACATGAAAAAGAATTTCATTGACGCAAAACCGTTTCCTATGTAACTATATCACTACTCAATTATTATTTACATTCTTCCTAATAATTACCTTTTACTTTTAATCATTGTGTTATCTTATTACATTACCGCACTAACTTTTACATATTTTTCTCGTATTACCAAACACCGGTGAAAAGTAAGATGGTCCAAAATATTAAAAAAATTAACTAGTGGTGGTAGATCAACATGCGTGCGTGCGTGCGTGCGTGCGTGCGGGAACGAACATAGACCTGGGACTCATGGTGTAACTTCTAGGAACCCCGGTTCTGGTGTGGAGATTGACGGTCAGCGCTAATGCCGCAAAGATCCCAAAAAAGATCCGTGCACGTGTCAGCCTCTCATTGGCTAATTGACTGAACTTGCAAGAGCGTTTTTCCCTCACCTCCTCCCATAATCCCATTTCCGTCTCTCGAGAGGCAAGAGAGATTGGAAAAGAGAGAGAGAGAGCTTGGGATCGGCCGTGCATTTTCGGTCCTGAAATCAAGAAGAGAAAAAAAAAGAAAAAAGGTAAACAAGGACAGATCTCGCCGCCTCGTAGATGGAATTCGATGTCGTTGCGCTGTCTCCTTTGATTTTCCATCCTTCATTTTATGCTTGCTGGGATCTGATGATAGAGCGGATGTTGCGTTAGGGCATCGGTAGGTCACGTGGGTGGATTTTCGTGTGATCTGGGTCCTTTGTTTGGTCGGATGACTCCAGATTTCTCTGAGAATTGGACAAACACCCAGCTCTTGGATCGGTGATCTATGAATGAATGGTTTGGATTATTCAATCTGCAGTCGTTTTTTGAAAAATCCCTTTATCATTACTGGGGTCCACGGATCGTACGCTTTACTTCTAAGTGGGTGGATCGTGCGCTTCTGGCTTGTGGCTTGTGGGCGAATATAGGACGTTATAATTCCTCTCCTATTCTATTTACCTCTCTTTCATTTGTTAATCTAGCGATGCTAAGATGCTAAGGTGATTGCTGGGACATTGTTTGCTCGACGCTGTGTTGGTGGGCATGTTTGGACCTTGACCCTTGGTGGTCCATGCATTTAGGAATGCATGTAGCATTTCCTGTTGGATATGTGTTTTGTAGAAGTGGATCGTTCGTAAGAAATTGCCTTCCTTGTCTCTGCGAATTTGGTGATCCCCTGTAAATACTTCTATGCTAGCGTGCTTCTGAGCTAGAACATGCTATGATAGTGTGATCTTCCTATTGCCTGATTTGAGCCGCATATTACCATTTTGCGGGTTTAAAAATTTTCGTATTTCAGTTTTCCCATTGATTTATTGTTCCATGGCTTGTCCATGATGGGTTGCATGGCCTTGTCGTTATCATAGTATGATGGGTTGCATGGCCTTGTCGTTATCATAGTGATACTTAATCTAGATAGCTTGTAAAGAATTTCTTATATTCATCGTGGTGGACTGGATTCAGATTTGAAATCAGTATGCTTATCATGTGATGCCAAATAGC
Organism: Annona cherimola; assembly: GCA_030490835.1. NCBI lineage: Eukaryota > Viridiplantae > Streptophyta > Magnoliopsida > Magnoliales > Annonaceae > Annona > Annona cherimola. Next base: position 76,484,479 of record CM059973.1, read on the forward strand.
ATAGGCGAATGCCTGGACAACCTATGTAGGAATTCGTTTTATTCATCTTTTTATATTTGGCTTTTTTTTGATAAATGAAAATTTATTCTTATTTTCCTGAGTTAACAACAAAATGAAACTATTGGAAACTCAATAATATGATCTCGTACACCTTTCCAAACAATCTTCATACCATTATGCATAGAGGATGGACTTGTGCTTTACAGATGATTGGATGATAAAACACCAGTCTGCAGGATGTTTTCGGGTTGAAGGAAATAAAATTGACATAGTGAAATTGGTGTTTTTTTATACTTAGAGAGTTCTGCTGTTTGCACTTTGCTCTGGAAAATTGTTTTGCTTCGTAGACGTTGTTTAAACTATTATTATCATGTTCTCACCTAGAACTAAACATTCAAAAACTCCGCCTTGTTTGGTGAGAACAAGTACCTTTTCAACAGTTGTTCTCTTAGTCTGGCTAGGCCATTTATGGTCAGAACGGTGTTATTATGGAATTTGATTTCCTCAATATAAAATTTACTTGTTAATGTGATATTTTCTTCTTCTTCTTCTTTTTTAACATTTTGATCTGAAGGACAACATCCCTTATTATTAGATCAATTGGAGGATCCACAAAATTGTTATCAATTAAGAAGTAAACAGAAGCCAACAATGTTTTCTTTGAGTGTAGCCTATGGATGAAAACTTGATCGTGAGGCATTTAGGATTTTGTACATAATCCAACAATGAGATAAGATCTGTATACTTGCCCATCTACCTGACAACATGGTAGTAGGTAGCTCTTACTGCTTACACCTTGCTTGATGCTGATACAGTATTAAATTTCATTGACCACTATATCTTTTCTTTTTTAAAAAAAAAAAAAAAAGAAGAAGAAAGAAAGAAAGGAAAATCATGAGATGATTCCTATGGAACAGGTTGTCATTTCACTCATTTCGAATTGGTCTAGGACATGGGGATCAATCTTTTTTTCTTTTTTTGCTGTCCACTTCTCCAACTGCAAATCTTTCCATCATTGTCAAATTTTCTCTTTATGAGATTTTATTTACTTAGGTATTTATCTTTGTTTGACATGTTGAGACATTAAACGATCTACACTTATAACTGCCTTTTCTGTGCAGTAACGTGTGTTGAATTTAAACTAGAAAAGCCATGTCTCCAGCTGAATCATCTCGGGAGGAAAATGTGTACATGGCAAAATTGGCCGAACAAGCCGAGCGCTATGAGGAAATGGTTGAGTTCATGGAAAAAGTAGCCAAGACTGTTGATACTGAGGAGCTTACTGTTGAAGAACGTAACCTTCTTTCTGTGGCTTACAAGAATGTTATTGGTGCTCGACGGGCATCTTGGAGGATTATTTCCTCTATTGAGCAAAAGGAAGAGAGCCGTGGTAATGAAGACCACGTAACAATGATCAAGGAATATAGGGGGAAGATTGAGACAGAGCTCAGCAAGATCTGTGATGGGATCCTTCAACTCCTTGAATCTCATCTGGTCCCATCATCAACCGCAGCAGAGTCAAAGGTCTTTTACCTTAAGATGAAGGGAGATTATCATAGGTATCTAGCTGAGTTTAAGACTGGTGCTGAGAGGAAAGAGGCTGCAGAGAGTACATTGTTGGCTTACAAATCTGCTCAGGTACTTAAATTCATGATGGATTCATTATCGATTGTTATGGTTACATATTCTCTTTCTCGTTTTGATTTGTTTTTTTCTTTGTTTCGTAGGATATTGCTCTTGCAGAGCTGCCTCCAACTCACCCAATAAGGCTTGGGCTTGCACTTAACTTTTCAGTATTTTATTATGAAATTCTGAATTCACCAGATCGGGCATGCAATCTGGCAAAGCAGGTTAATTTTTTTTTTCTTTTTTCTTCTATTTTTTTTTCTGGTCAAGTTTATCTCTTCCTTTTTTTTTCCCCTTTTCTTTTACTCCATTCAGATTTATCTTGCATTCTTTCTGTTATTCCAACCTACTTTTAGCTTCCTGCTAGTCAATTCAGTCAATTGGATTGTCAGTGTCCTCAGACTGGCCATAGAATAGATTGACCCCCGTTCTTCACAACAAAGTTATCTTTGTATGGGATCAATTTAGGTGATCCTATCTTTGTACGGGATCAATTTAGGTGATCCTAATCTTCCTTGAGGCTAGAGTTAAGCCTTGATCAAGCTAATCTCTTGGGACTTGTTGCTACGCAGCTGCTATCTTATAGCCCACCCCCTTACGTTCAGTTTTACAATAGGAGTTTGCCTGAGTTCAAGTTTTCAATCACTAGTTCCAGCTCTTTTTTGAAAAGAAAACTGTTCTCAGGCCATGTATGTTTAGTGTTCTAGTGTCCTGTTCAGGGGAAATGCACATGTAGAAAAATGTGAAATGATTCTCTACAAACATTTTCATGGAAATTTCTATTCTAGTGGTTCATTTGAGGTCCATGATGTTTTATGAAAATTGTGAAAAATGATTCCCTACAAATATTTTCATGAAAGTTTCCATTCTAATGGTTTGTTTGAGCCTTGAGGCCCATGATGTTTTATGAAATCATTATCATCACCACCTAAAGCTGTTTCCCACCTATGCAGGGGCAGTTAAATTTTACAAGTTAAATCTAATCCATTAATTATCCACAGAAAACACTTGGGTAACTAACATTTGAAATATCACTCTAATTGGAGACTGTTTTGGGTGACAAATAATGAGATTGTTTAGCCCATCTACATCTTCAATTGAAGCGATTGTTTAAATCCTAGTTAAATATGCAGTACTAAACAAGACGAATGAATTTTATTTGAGTTTCTCATCACTGTGGGCCTTAGCAAACCATTTTGCATAGGCGAATTGTTTCCCTTGGATAACACAATATATCTCAAATTTCCCTCTTGAGTATATTGACATACGACTGGCGACAACTTACGTTGGAAATATTGTATGGTAGTTATTACCAGCCAATTAGTAACCTCATAACAAGATTTAAAACTTCCATACATAGCCAATTTTCCTGTACCATGCACATCTTCTGTTGTTTAATGAAGTTTAACATCATTTAAATCATACTTGATGCTGTTGTTGGTTGAAAATAGTATGCATCGAGAATGCGTGAGGTAATGGAGTAGGATCGGGGTTTTTTTTTTATTTTTTTGTTATTTTTTTAAGGGTCTCTGTATGCATTTACAAAACTCAGGGAAGAACTGTAATATGGCAACATTGTTGGGACGTTAAGAGTTGGATGTTTTACAAGAATTGAATGGGGCTGCTGATACAGACGAGTAATAATCATTATAATCCATAGAATGCATGTAGAAATAAACATATTAAAGTTAGAATTTTGAGTGGGCGACAGGATTTGAGGGTAAATAGGCTTTAGATGTGTACTACTGTGTAATGTAGATTGAGAACTGTACTGATGTGGGTTTTTGGTTGGACTCGATTGTATAGAATACCGAATGGGAAGCCCCAATAGGACATAAGGTGATTATTTTTAATGATCGATGGCCTGTGGTTGCGATAAAAGGGAAAAGGGGGAATTTTTTTTTTTTTTTAAAAAAAAAGAAATTAACAAATAGTTATCATGCAAAGCGGTTTCCTATTCTTTGTGTAAACAGAATGGGCTTTCACTTCAGGAACTTCATGAGGCATAGGAAAACTTCTCATATTCCTACATGGGGGCAAGTCTCCTGACTTTTAGGAGAATCAACTTAAGGGCATCCTAGAGAAAAAGGTGGAAAAAGGTGAGAATGAAAAGGCTTAGTATACCAATTTGTGGTGTTGCTGTAAAAATGGCATGTAATTAATCCCTTCTCAAGGCCTCTTTTGCTTTCTTTGAGAACTTGTAAAAGCTTTAGGAAGATAAATTTTCTCTTTTGATATCTAGTTATGGTTTCGCACTTACCATATCAACATGTTCTGATTTTTTATTCATAGAAGTACAAACACATATAACCTTAGGATAGGCTAATTTAAAAACAAGGGGGGTGTCCCTTTAAGCTTGTGCGTAGCTTGCTTTATGTTTTAAACCTGAAAATCTGAAACATTTGTCATCTGGGGCCCCTGCAATGACCTTCTAAGCTGTATTTCTTCCAATCTCCTGGGTACAGAGTTTACTCAGGCACTTAATGTTTCTGGATGTTTTGGATTACCAGAAAATTTAATTCAAACTACACTTGAAATCTATAATCTACGAAGATGAGCAAGTCCTTGCTGAAAGATTTCTGACTATAACTGGATCTGGAGTTGATGTTTAATGTAATTCCATCCATTTTTGGATATCGTTAAGTTAAATTTTCTCTTCAAGGTGAAAGATTCTCGGTTTGCTTATGGTACTATGGTTGCTTTACAGGCCTTTGATGAGGCAATCTCAGAGCTTGACACTTTGGGCGAGGAATCTTACAAAGACAGCACATTGATCATGCAGCTTCTTCGGGACAATTTAACCCTGTGGACATCTGATATTACGGTCTCTCTCTCTCTCTCTCTCTCTCTCTAGGTTGCTTAAGCTTTGCATCATTTACTCTACCTCTAGCCATACTTCGACCACATCCCTACTACTTGGGCTATGATCACTGATACAAAAGAAATTTGCTTGCTAAATGTTCTATTAACAAAAAGATTTTTTTTTGTATTAACTGAGACTTTTGTTCTTGTTCACGTGCTTGACATTTGGGATGATTTATCATGTTGTTAGGAGGAGGCGGGTGATGAGATTAAAGAGGCGGCTCCAAAGCAAGAATCCGGAGATGGACAGGCGCACTAGAGGAAGATTTCAATTATCATCATCCTTGTATGAAGTGAAACGAATGCAGGGCTCTTTGTCCAGTCTAGATGGGACTCTCGTTGTACTGCCACTGTAGTTTTAGAATAGAGATTTCATTTGGGTTGTTGTTGCAAGATATCTATAAATTAGCACTCCTAGTGCCTGTTATTGGCGTGGGTGGTGGGAAATTTATGTGTGGATCTGTAAGCTTTTCAAAGACTTATTGGCTGATTTAAAAACAAAAAACAATTCTTCAACAGATTATTTCATATTTCTTTTTTCTTACGAATTGCTCGTGCCAATCTAATCTGATGAGGGCTTGCCCTTGGAAAAAATTTTCCTCTCGTTCTCCGCGTATTTTTTTTTTTTTTTTAAATTTCTGTACATGATAATCATAAGTTTACTTTTCCAACTATTCCGTTGTCTTTCCATAATTAAAAATAATAATAATAAATTCCATTGTCGGTAGAGATGGATGGACGTAGGAAGTGAGCTGCCTTGCTGGCATTAACAAAACTTGCATGCACGGGCCCACCAAAACGTCTTATCACGTGTATCTTGTTCCAGGGATGACTTCAGCTCACGGCCACGGGGGTGCTCGTCTTTACTACTGTAAAATCGACGAGTGCGTTAGAAGTTAAAAAGAGGAAAGAAAATACGTGTTCCACGGAGCCCAGTTGAATGCCAGGCGTATTTTGCTTATTTTTATTTTTTTATTTATTTTGAAAAGAAATTCATGAAACTGTTAATATATGTGTACTTAACACAGAGACATGATCTTCTACGATTTCCGACCGGTCAAAAAATATATTTTTTTGTTTTTTTTTTTGAAAAATAATTTTATAAACATGTTAATCTAGTTATATTTAATCTATAAACCAAATTTTATCATTTTTGGATATGTATATATATTTATTTTGGATTTTTAAATACAGGGTTATTTAAGTCATTTTAAGAATATTTAAAATGACTTAAATACCCCTGTATTTAAAAATTCAAAATAAATATATATATACATATCCAAAAATGGTAAATTTTGGTTTATAGATTAAATATAACTAGATTAACATGTTTATAAAATTATTTTTCAAAAAAAATTTAAAAATATATATTTTTTGACCGGTCGAAAATCACCGGATTTCCGACCGGTCGTAAATGATCAGTCGGCCTTAACATATGTATTAATTTTTATCTTTTTAGAGACTTAGATTTTTTTCAGATTTTTAAAAATTAGTGGTATTTTTTTTAATATATGCTACTAATTTTTAAAAATACAATAAAAATTTAAAAATTTTCAAAAAAAAAAAATTAATACGTATATTAAATATACTTTTTTTTTGATAAAAATATATTAAATATACTTAAATTAACAATTATATAAAAAAAAATTTAAAAAAATGAACATATGCACCCGAATACATTGAACCTGTGTGCCCGGTGAGTGCATTGAACTGGCTCGACTTCCCCACTAGCATGTCACTGCACTCGTAAGGGCGGGCAGGCTGTGCGCCTCTCTCCGTCGCCAAGAGGCCCCATACGTACAGATTGGCACGGTTCTGCTGCTGGTGGTGGCCAGCGGTGGATGAGGATCCTGCATGAAGAAAACTCTCTATGGTGGCCACGTAAATGCAAGGCAAAAGGACGTGTTGCCTGCATGGCTCGACACGAAGCGCATGAAGCCAGCCGCATTTCGTCATTCGGCGGCAGCCGCGGTGTTCATTTATTACTGGCCAAAAATTGATGGCTGAGATCATCCAACACAATCAGCTTATTTTCTTGCTTGGAATTTAGGAGGTAAGGTTTTGACATATGGCAATATTAAGTGGAGCACGATCATATACACCAGAATATATTTTAGTTTAAAAAGCAACATTATTTATTTTTTTTATTTTATTTTTATTTATTTTTCTTCATAAATATACTTTTTGAATTGTATTTAGTTTACATATTAAAAAATTTCATTTTACAATTTTTTTATATATTTATTTTTTATTTTTAAAAATTTATCAATTTCGAGGACTTTTAAGTCATTTTAAACTTCATAAAATTTTGATTTTTAAACAATCAAAAATATATATATATATTATTAAATAGCAAAACTTTATATACAAATTGATTACGCTAAGAAAAACATATTTACAAAAATAATCAAGAAATTTAATTAATCATAAAAATAAAAGAATATTATATTTTAGCCTACAACAAATTATAATGTATATGAGCAGGCTCCATATTAATTTTAGTTAATTTTATGAAAATAAAAATAGTTGGATTTGATAAGTGCGTTTCGCCGTTCTACATTCTGCTATTGTTGTGCCCGGGAGCAGTACTGGGCGGCGGAACTCTCGTATAACAACAACAAGAACCGTTTGCATGCAACAAGATCGGCAATTGTACGGAGTAGATGAACATGCAAGTTCTCATCAGCAGCTCCTTCGGTGGTTGGGCTTGAGTGGTCGGTTAAAACCGCCAGTCGACGAAGAAGATAGTCGGGGCAAAAAAGCTGGCACTCCAATTTCCAACCTTGAAGAAAACGAAACATGGCGGGAGGATTCCTGACGCGACACATAGGCATTTTTCTGGGTCTAACATGGGCGCTTGCTATTGCATCTCAATCTCACGATGAGAACAAAGAGCCCAAAATATTTCAGGTCACAGAGCTCTACGACAGAACATTCTCGGGATTTGAAAGCAGAGGAGGAGGAGGAGGAGAGTCCGCCTCCACCGAGAGAAGGTTCCGAGTGTTCATGAAGAAATACGGCAAGGAGTACTCGGGGAGGGAAGAATATGTTCACCGTCTGGGAGTGTTTGCGAGGAACATGGTGAGAGCTGCAGAGCACCAGGCCTTGGATCCTGGGGCCCGTCATGGGGTTACACCCTTTTTCGATCTTTCCGAGGAAGAATTCGAAACCCGCTTTCTGGGGTTGAGCGGAGGAGGAGCCTCCTCATCGCATGGTGTTGCAACGCCGCCTTTCAGACCAGCTGCACATGGATTGCCGGAGAATTTCGATTGGAGGGAGAAAGGAGCCGTTACCAAAGTCAAATTTCAGGTAACTATTAAACGCTTTAAATTGGATGGAGTCGGTTTCTTGAGCGTGCAAAACTTGAGGGAAAAACTACACAGATTATTCTGGCTATCGCCCAAAATTAGTTTCAATTTTCAAGCTTCTTCTTCTTCCCCTGTTTTCCCCCCCAAATTTTCTAACATGTTCCACAAATCATTCGAAATAATAAAAACGCTTTGGCAGTGCATAATTTTCTGAAGTGAATTGTGTTTGGGCCCATTACTGAACAAATCCAACCCAATCATTTGTTTTATCATTATGCATAATTATAGTTAGGAATAAGAAGTCATCCTAGCGAAGATTAATGCTGATTACAAAATAGAAATTATTTGAGAGTAAACTCAACCCATTAAAATTGTTTCGTTCTTAGAAGATTCCACAAATTGCTAATTAAACATCCCAATCTTTTAAATTGTTCTTCCCCTCTGTAATAATTTTGCAGAATGTGGATCGGAATTATCTCATCTGGGCTAAATGGGTTAAGTAGATTTTGCGTAATCATCAATGAGTAGCCCAAATAAGGATTCCTCATTTAAATAAGCTTAAAATTAGAGCAAAAATAGCAACAGGCCTATAATTAATGTTTGGGAACGAATTTCATATATGTCAAAAATAATACCCGTGCATGCATGCGCACCCGCACTGTTCCTTGTGATCTTCCTACATTTTCGGTCATGTTTATCAGTTGAGATAAAAATCTACTTCTTTAAATTTCACAATTTAAAAAAAAAAAAAAAAAAAATTCATTTCGAATTCATGGATGTCTCTTCTTTAATTTGCACCGGTTTGGATGGACTAATGCAGGGAGTGTGTGGATCTTGTTGGGCATTTAGCACCACCGGGGCTGTTGAAGGTGCCCACTTCATTGCAACTGGGAAGCTTCTCAGTCTCAGCGAGCAACAGCTTGTGGATTGTGATCACACGGTTTGTTTGTTATCTTGTATATGTTTTTTAGAATCCTGCTATTTATATTCATTGATGATAACCAAGGTTTTTTGTTTTGAAAATTCTTGGCCAAAAGATGTAGTTAAATATGGCGTGGAATTGCAAAAAAAATAGGTCTAGGATCGATTTTGGTTACTCACATCTGCTTTCTTGAATATGTATGAAGTGTGATCTGAACAACAAAGATGACTGTAATAATGGGTGCCATGGAGGACTAATGACAAATGCGTACAAGTATTTGATGGATGTGGGTGGTTTGGAGGAGGAAAGTTCATATCCTTACACAGGAAAAGGAGAGGATTGCAAGTTTAAACAAGAGAAGATAGCAGTGAAAGTTGTTAACTTCACCAACATTCCGCTGGATGAGAAAGAAATAGCAACCCATCTAGTTCATAACGGACCACTTGCAGGTACGGCATTCTTTCAAACTCCCTACTGACTCATGATTCTACAAAGAGTTTTAAATTAAAATACACATTGCAAGCATTATTTCTTCATTCCACTTAGGTGCAGGAGCTTGTCTTCAACTTCATATTGTTGAATTGGAGTTTTCATGTGAATCTTGGTTCACCAACTTTATGGTGTCATGCACTGCCTTTCATTTTTACTTACCTTTGCTAGCCGCCAATAATTAAATCCCTTGAGAAAAGGGGAGGCCGATCGTATGCGCCCGAGAGCATGTAGTGTTGCATGCTCCCGGGCGCATACACTTATTTTTTTATTTTTTTTGAAATTTTTTTATAAAACTGTTAATATAAGTGTATTTAACATCTTTATAAATTTTTACCATTTTTGGAATATATTTTAGATATTTATTTTTTATTTTTGAAAATCAACACTAATTTTCAAAAATCAAAAATAAATATTTAAAATACTCCAAAAATGGTAAAAATATATACACATATTAAATACACATATATTAATAATATTGTAAAAAAATTCAAAAAAAAATAGGTGTATGCGCCCGGGAGCATACGATCGGTGTCCGAGAAAAGGTTATGATATGTAAGAGCAAACTTCCACCAAAACTTTGAATGAAACCAGTTCCATAAAACTATTTTTCCTCCGTCAATTAAGGCATATACCTATGTTAACCAAACCTGCCTTGACAAATATAAATCTTATGTTTTTATTGTTAACCTCATCTTGCTTATTTTATTTAAAGGGTTAATTCAGCTATATCTGTGTTTACAAATTTGGCCACAATTTTATAAAAATGGCATAAATGATTACATATTTTACCCCCTAAATTCCAAATACGACATGCTGTTATGTTTTATCAGATAACATGGTCAAATTTTTTAAAACAATAAAATTGCCCTTGTCATACTTTTAAAAGGGACACTGCGTGCACGTTGGAGTGTTTGAGTCCGCTTTCACTTCATATTTTTTATATCATTTCGTTAAATTTTTTATAATATCTAATTAGAGTAGCAACTTTTTACTTTTATCAGGGATAATATTGTAACTTCACAACAGTTCTAACTTCAGTTTCAACGGCATTGTCATATATGGAATTAGAGTAAAATATGTAATCATCTATGCCATTTTTATAAATGTATGTCATATCTATATGTTCCTTATTCGAGTAAATCCTCAGTACTACTGGTTCATTCAACAAAGATTCATTCCATTATACTTCATCAAAAAGAAAAAAAAGAAAAAAAGAAAACAAGGATTCATTCCCTTATCAAGTTCATCTTTTTTGTGCTTTACAGCATGCAAGTGAAAATAACTACTACGGTTTACTTGCCGATCCCAAAAAAAAAAAAAAAAAACACTACTGCGGTTTACTTGCACATCCTGTTTATGGTAGTTGGGATGGGTGTCAAACACGCATTTAACTTGTAACTTTATATGCACATATTAGTCCCCTGACCACCAATGAAATGTGAAATGCAGTGGGGTTAAACGCAGCATTTATGCAGACATATGTAGGAGGGGTTTCGTGCCCACTAATCTGCCCCAAGAAGCATATCAATCATGGGGTATTGCTGGTGGGGTATGGCTCCAAAGGATTCTCACTGCTGAGGCTAAGCTATCAACACTACTGGATAATCAAAAACTCATGGGGCGAGCAATGGGGAGAAGAAGGTTACTATCGCCTCTGCCGTGGCCACAACATGTGTGGAATCAACAGCATGGTCTCTGCTGTTGTTGCTGCTGGCTCGGCTTAGTCGCCTCATCACCTCCAACTATCTTCCTTTCTCTCTCTATCACTTGCAGACTTCCATCTTTCTGTCGAATGCAAATTGGGACAGTCCAGGAAATGTTCTGAAGCAACAGTCATCTCGCAAAAGTAACATGCTACATTGATGAGCATGCTAACCATCAACATGATGATTAACATGCTCACTAGGGTAGCATGCTAATCAACATTAAAAACTGTTGTGAGGCAACAGTTCTTTAAATGTTGTAATCCACATCTGTTTGTCTTCCATGCTTTGATGACTGCGCTATAAGTAACGAACCAGTACAGTAGTAGCTTGCTTTCAGAAAATAATGCGACGAGTACTGGTGTACTATCAGTTATATACATCCGGTTTATTCAAAATGATAAATCAAACAATAACTCTCTTTATGAGTTTTTTTTTTTTTTTTTTGAAGTCTCTTTATGAGTTTTAATTTGACCTTGACTCTGATTTTACTTCTAAAATGTCAATGCAACTGGATCCTTGAAAATGCTACTCGGATCAAGAGCTATTGAAAATCTTAGCTGAGAATTAAGAATAGTTTGTCGGGGATCAGGAATTTTAGGTTGAATCCAGCTTGTTGCACCTTGTAAGTACTTGCCCATGTCTTAGGAGGGATGGTATGCTGTGGGGAACACGAATTATTGACAGCGTTGTGCTCGTTTTAAGGGAAAGAGCACTTTTAGGATTAGCTTTTTGATGTTTAATGAAACATTGAAAACGTTTACTAGTCATAATTTCATATTAAAATCACTATAAGAAAAATTACATTTATTGGATGTGTAATATGATATAATTAGTATTTAAGAACGAAATTTAAACCGTTAAATGCAAGTATACTATTTTTTAACATTAATTAATTTTTTAAAATCAATCTATATATTAATATTCAATGTTAGGATGGGATGAGAATGTGGGATAAAAAATTGTTTTGTATTAGAACGGAAAAATGTGTATTAGGACTGAAAAAAGTTGTAGTGAAAATGAAAAAATATGTTGTTATTTTTTTGAAATAAAAATTTTTTTGGGGAAAAATAAAAAATTCCATTTCAATATCATCTCATCCCAAGTGTGAACAAACTATAATATTTAACACAATAAAATATATTCATAACGAAAAGATTATGATAATATAATATTCATGGAACTAATATTAATTAAAAACAAATATTTAATAAATTGAAATATTAAAAACTCATATAAATAATCAAAATTTGGTTTTATGATGTTAAATTTTACATAAAATGCAATTAACGATTTAAATATTAAAAATAAGTTACCTATTATGTACTTTTTTGAAGTACAATACCCATAAACAACTAATATTTGCTATATAAGCTATTTTACTGTTTTTAGTGCTCCTTGTATATTTGGATTGCAAATGCAATCGACGAGTGAGTCTCTCTGTCCTGTTCAGAGTGACAACAGTGCAGTGGCCGAAACAAGTTTGCTAGTTTAGCGCAAAAAGAACATGCTATAAAAGGAGAAGAATGTATTCAGTTCAATCTCATTAACTTGCGAAAGGAAAGCTGTATGTTCTGGGTGTAGTCTGAAGGAACTTATCAAGCAAATCTATCTGAACATACTAAGGGGCCATGAGAGATTTGGACAGCCATTTTCATTTTCCTTTTTGTACCCCCCATCCTTGGCAAATTAGCTACTGACAGACCTCAATCACGCTTGTCGCCGTTAGCTTCTACAGTTTCTGGCGCCTTCAGTGGTTTGGTTGATGCTTCCCCTCCTTCAATCTGAAACGAAAAGCAACATGAAATCTGTCAACTTAATGCAAGCAATTGTTGCAACCTAACTCTACACTTCCATGTATCAAAACAAATTTCGAATCATACTAGCTTCAATAATATATCATTTCTGGCCTGACGATTAAATGTTAACATGACACGCTGCAGGGACCCTTTCCCTGGAGTTGACAAGGGGATCTCACCCACAACCAAAATCCAAAGTCAAGCATCCAATGAATAAGCTGCCCTAACTGTGCAGAATTTTAAGTATTGGCATGCATGTTGTACTGTGTGCATATGATCACCAAAAAGAAGGATCCAGCAGGCTATAGATAACCTAAGATTAAAACAGATGTATAATATCTGGGAAGGAAGAATTTGGACATAAGAAAAATGCCAGCATAGAAGTATCAACGCAGGCCTTGACCCTTCAACAGATAGGATATGTTATCACTCAATTGAATGCAGATATAAAAAACACAAACACACACATATACATATTATATACATGCATGCAGGAAAATAAGGATTTGATTTGCCTAGATCAATGAATTTAATTCATATTGAAATCACTGCAAAGAATGATAAAACTTTATTATTATATAAATCATATATTTAATTTATGTCTCAACTAAATGAAAGGAATTATAGAAATTTTTCTACAAAATTTAAGATCTTAAATTAGTTCAAGCATCTCTAGCTAACATGAGAAATAAATAAGCATCGAGAGAGAGATCAGCTATGGAGTGAGAAAGGATATTACATGTGGTCTCTTTCAACAGAAAAGGAGGGGATAACGATTGAAAGTACAGGTCATTATGAATAAAATTTTGGTTTGTTGAAAGCAAGGATGCCTTTTTGTTGAAAGCAAGGATACCTTAATGTCACTTTGGGATAATGACTGAAAGTAAAGGTCATTATGAATAAAAATTTTGGGTTGTCTGAAAGCAAGGATACCTAAATGTCACTTCCCTATAGTAGAAAGGAAATGGAGGAGATGTTATCCTCCCAGACCTGGAGGAGATGTTATCCTCCCAGACCTCCCTTCTGCCACCATCAAACATAGCACATTCAATTTAAACGTATATGACAAGGAAGTATTGACATATTGTAAATGTATATAGAACTTGATTGCAAATTCATGAATACATCGACATCATTTCTGTATATTTAGTTTACGAAATGAAAAGCAGAGAACTGTCGTGAAACTTGACAAGGAAAAATGGAAAAATAAGTAGGGATGGAATACTTTTGTGTGACAGAGAATTCAGCTCAACAACTTACTGGAGTATCCTTGTTGGCAGCAGGCTTGTATGGACATGCAGGGGGGATCCTTTCTGGCTTCCTGTATTCCCAACCAAAAAGTCTGTACACCTTGCCCTGGCAAATGAAAAGGAATTATACATTCAAGAATGTTTTCAGAAACAGAGAAAAGTGGCTTTTTCCATAATGACTTGTCAAAAGATAAATGCAAGTGAAGACTTAAAGAAGAAACGAACATCAAATAAAAATAATAGATCCTGCTCCAAGGGTTAAAAAGAACTCAAAACAAAAGGACTGTACACTCTACCCTGGCAAATGAAAAGGAATTATACATTCAAGAATGTTTACAGAAACAGAGAAAAGTGGCTTTTTCCATAAACACTTGTCAAAAGATAAATTCAGCAAGTGAGTGAACACTTAAAGAAGAAACAAATGTCAATAAAAATAATAGATCCTGCTCCAAGGGTTAAAGAGAACTCAAAACAACAATTCATTAGAAACATGGACGCTTTGATCCACAATTTGTAATTATATATCACTTGGTAGCAGACTCCTATCGGAATATCCATTAGAGGAGGTATGTTTACAGATGAGTTATATAATTGCTTCATGACCAAAGACTTTTACTACCCACTCCCCACATCAGCTTGCAGAATCAATACAATATGGATGGCAAGAAGAATGGAAAAGCATAATGACTTGCGGAAGAACCATCCAGTTCATTGAAAAAAGCAAGAGCAAGATCATAGCTATGAAAGCCTTCATTACCACAAACTGTCCATTTCAGTTTCAAGATGTTAGAATCTTTTGACTACAATAAATTCCAAAGATCCTTAGCCTCGAACTAAGCGTTTGCCTTCTCCCTCGTTCATCAATTCAAAAATGTCACCTAAAAACAACAATTTCAGAATAGGCTCTAACATGACTACATGAGTCTTGTGCCCCAAAGGCCAATTTGTTCACATCTAGGATGGATGAAAATTGGATTATGATGGAATGGAATCTCCGATTTTTCCAAAAAGATTTTTCCCATTTTTAAAAAATAAAAACCTACTTTTTTCATTTCAAATACACTTTTCCCATTCTCAAATCTCAATACACAACAATATTTTTTCCAGCCCACATTCTCATCCGATTCTTATCCCATCGAAGCTGTGAACAACGAAAGATGTAAATTCAGCCCAAGTATTTTCCTACCATACAACCCATCTGAATTATGGCCAGTCATATTCTTATGCTATTAGAGGCGGGTGGTCGAGGATTTCAATCCATCGGTGGAAGTGAAGGTCTTTGGAAAATTTCATGAGACACTTCCATTTCAGGTCACACAAACCTCTCCTAGAAAACATTGATACATCCTTCCAAAAAAGGATTCCTCGCACCATATTCTATTCAGAACCAATTTCCTTCCCAGATTCCTTCCAGTCAGATCTATCAGAATCTCTTATTTCCCCCCATCAGTATTTCATCATTAGCTGCATTGAAAAAAAAAACAATATCTATATTAAGCTCCGCGTACATGAAACTCGTCTTCAATGTGACTCTTTCATTTTTAATATCTTGATGGTTAATATAAAATTCCCTCCATCTATTATTTAGCATAATTTATATTATTATGGAAATCCTCTCTTTGTTTGGTATAACTGTATGTGAGCCCCATTTATAAATGTACAAAATCAACATAATAAAATGATTTAATACTAAATAAAATTTTTAAGTAGTATTTTCAACATATAAATCATCTAAAATATCACTACTATGTGAATAAATGATTTTATAAAGTATTATAGAGCAGTTCAAATGAGCAGTGTGAACCTGCAGGTCCAAATGAGCAGTTTCTAACACTATCTCAGGATAACCACATCGAATTTTAAAACAGAAAAATCATATTGAAGCCATGTGCAATCAAGTCGGGACCAAGAAGAAAAGGAAAAAAAAATTCCTCCAATCAGCATATACGTCAAAATCAGGAAACCTTACAAAACCAGATCGACCATAAATCAAACCAAGAATCAGAGGAAGACAGATATAGAAGAGGGAGGGAATCTTACGACGATGAAATCGAAGAGAAGAGGCAAGGCGTTGATGACTGGAATGAGGAAGAGAGGCAAGAGACAGGCCAAGCAAACCTGTTTTTCATTCCACCAGAGAAGAAGCAACGATCATCATCTTTCACGAACATAGATTCTGATAAGAAGAAAAAGATTTCTGTCGGACGGAAAAAAAAAATTACCATCTTCGCAGCTTCTTTGTTTACTCTTGACTTGTTTTGTGTTTTCTTTGGCAGTACAATAGAAATAAATGGATTCGCGGTTCTCTTACGCCACTCTTCAAAACAGATTCCAGATGGGCCTGCCTAAACCCGCTGTTCTCAGCCGTCCGACCCCCGGACCAAACGCGGCCTAATTTTTTTTTTTTTTTAAAAAAAGGAATTTGGTATAAAAATTATTAAATTAATAGAAAATAATATAATATAATAGAAATGATGCTGAAGAGTAAAGAAAATAAAATTAAAACAGATAGGATATTTGTACAAGTAGTTCTATAGAAATAATTGAAAAGTAGGATAGTTGTATTATAAGATGTGAAGAAATGATTAAAAAATATGATAGTTTTGTAGAGTGAAAAATTTTAGATTGAAAAGTTTTATGTTAATATTTTTTTCTTCATTGCCAAACACATCCGATGTCTATTGGGTGATGCTACTTTTGTAATATAGTTTTAAAATGTATGCTATAAAAAGACTCTTTTTGGATATAAGATTGGTTCATTCTTTAGTCCTTTGTTAGCAGCTTACTTGGTCCTTAACAGATGTCTTCATAAAAAAAAAAAAAAAACAGATGTCTTTATCATGCTAGTCTTTATCATAGTTTCAAGCACTATTCCTGGTTATGCTTCACTAAGTACCATAGGCTTATCAACTATCCCCTGATCATAACTACTAGACAGGTTCTTTTCGAATATCAGTTATGAAAGTTTAGATCTCACACTTTGATAATCTGCTTTGATTGCCTATATAACATTACATGATTTTAAAATGCATTACATCGCAATATTTTGCCCTCTCACGCTTAGATTACCAGAAACATTATCCTCTTTTCAATATAAAATCAATTCATTCCGACGCCCTTAGCAAGAAGCCTACTGGATCCTTCATAGTTTGGGACAACTTTCCCTTTGCCCTTGCTAGGATATCACAAAATTTAATGGGTAAATCAATACATTTGCTGTTGGAAAATGCTCCCCTAGCTAAATGGTAGTTTTGGTTGGTTATAAACTCTAGTTATTAATTGATTTTTTTCGTTTTAGCCTTAGCTAAATAAGCGGACAAAATTCGATAAAAAAGAATTAATGTTTATATGTGAAGAGTTATTTTGCATTTGCCTTTCGAACTTTTTGTGGGATTGCACTTTTTTTGTTATTATCCGGTGTTGTTTGACAATGTGGGTACATAAGAAGTTGGAGAGTACAGAATAATATATTTTTGAAAAGCATGAAAATGATATAATATAATAAGGATAAAATAGGAAGAACTAGAGTAGTGTGAAAAAATAATTGAAATAGAAAGGCACAAATGAATAATAGATAATTAAATAATTAAAATTTTAAATTATTTTTTGAAGCAAGAATAAAAGATAGAGATGATACCTCATCTATCGTTATTATCAAACTGTGCCTTAGTTTTTCAAAATTACACTTACTCATTTTGTCAGCAAATTTGACTAAATTTTGGGACGCATCTTAAACATAATTATAGTCCTGTGGTTATATCCTCAAATTGTATTTTAACTGACTTTGATCTACTGGCAAATGCGGAAAAATTTATCCTTTGAACTACGACTTCTTGCAAAATTAACAATTATACAGTAAAAATTATAAAATCAAAAAACAGAAGGCGGCAAATAAAATGTCGCTTGCATAAATTTTAAGAATATTCAAATAAAAATATTTCCCTTGTCAAAAGAATATTATTTGTATCCTTTATTTAAACAAGGCAACCAATTTGAAGAATATTGATATGAGGCTTACGGATGTATATGATCCTGATATTTTGGATCAATGAAGTGGCCGAATTGAAATGATTGGCATGGTTGCCACAGGCGTACGATTTGCGAAATACATGGGCGAGGTATGGGCTGGAATTTGGAGGCGCTTGGATTTCGATTTAGTGCCATCCTTCATTCATGTAGTACTGCTTTGCAATAATGTGCGTTGCCAGCAACAAGCAGACAATTCACGTCAATGGCAATGCGTGTAATTTTTGCAGATACGAAAAATAAAGTGAAAAGGGGGGGCAAAGGTATTAAAAAGGAGATTTAAAAAACAATGGATGAATCAAATGCTACAATTTGTATCACTTAAAGAAGATCCAATCATACCACCTTCGTCTAATTAAATCAACAGACGACCTGGCAAGGCTGGAGCTTCTGAGGCAATATTAATTTGTGCATGTAGGCTGCCCGGTCGATACATACATACATATATATATATAAGAACCATTCACTTGCCAACAAATAGTCAGCCCCACACATATTAAAATATAATAAAATTTTATTTAATTATTTATCCATATAGAAATAATACTTTAGACGGTTTAGATATTGAAAATACCACTTTAAACTTGATATTTATATTAAATCATTTTATTATATTGATTTTGTACAATTTTAACATGGGACATATACACATGTTCGATTTTGGTGAAAATTATTATGCTAATAAAGTGAATAATTCTAAATATAATGAGTGGAGTAGATTTATCATTCATGATTAAATGGGCCCTACAATGCACAGACTGCACTGTAATTACGATGTCATCCGAATGTACTTAATTATTTATATATATATATATTGTGTATGTATATTCCAACTTGTAATTTTTTCATGATGGAAAATGATTAAATGCACCCGAGTGCACTTAATTTTAGTGCATTCAGGAGTATTTAATTTATTTTTTTGAATTTTTTTATAAAAGCATTAATTTAGATGTATTTAATATATAAAGGGTGTGTTTGTTAATAAGTAAAAGTTGTCAAGTTAAAACTTTCCACTCTCTACAACTACCCTATTTTTTAATTATTTTTTAACATTTTTCTATAAAACTACTTTACTTTTCAATAATTTCTACACATCTACCAACACAACTAACCTATCTATTTCAACTTTATCCTATTTATCCTCATCATTACCTCTATCATATCACATCATTTGACAACTTCTACTCTTTACAACTTTTCATCAAAAGTTTTATCTGTTCCCAAACACACTCAAAATAAGTTTTTATCATTTTTAGATATTTGTAAATATCTTTTAGATTTTGTAAAAATGGGGGCCTTTACATTAACAGTTATATAAAAAATTTACAAAATTAAAAAATAAGTTTTTATACCCGAGTGCATGGTATTATAGTCCTTTTATGACTAGGTATACAATATGTACAATATTATATTTTATTTCAAATTATAATAAAGCTCATATAAATATTTCAAATTTATCTGCATTTTTTACCTTTAGCCAAACGAATTAATTACGTGAGATTTTTTTATGTGAAGGAGGCTCAGCAATTTCAAGATCTACTCAAAACCACATACGACGACAGATTCAACATTTCTGGTCTTACACAAGAGTAGAAGCCCAAAAATGAATCTTCATACGTGTAAGGATTTTGAGACCATAATTCCCTAATAAGATTGGAAATTTTGGTGGTTTTAAGGAAGGATAGAATAGTTGTGCGAATAGGAATTTAAGAGAACTTAGGAAGGAGTAGAGTTGTGATAATCTTAAATGTCTTGAGTTCTATTTTAGATGTAGACTCTTTTCTTTTATAAACTCAATAAGTTATTGGTTGTGATCTGATGCGCCGCTCCAGCAAACCGAGGAAAACTTGGATCCCCGGCAACGGCGCCAAAAACTTGATGCGCACCAAGTGCTTGTCGTTAAAAGCACCGTGATCACCAGTTTAATTAAAATTAATCGAAACACATTAAAGCTACCACTATACGGGTGATAGTGTAGAATAACGGTGAGTCGGGTCGAATCCACAGAGAGACAATGTAGTTTTGAATTGTTTTTAAGAGAAAGAAAAGAAGGTATAAAGAAGAGAGAGAAAGAAAGAAGAGAGAAAGAGGAGAGAGAGAGAGACTTTAGAGAGAGAGAGAAGAAGAAATTAGATAGATAAGAGAGAAGAGAGAGAAAGAGACAAGAGAGAAAGAGAAGAGAGAGAAAGACGTTAGAGAGAGAGAAGAAGAAATTAGATAGATAAGAGAGAAAGAGAGAGAAAGAGAGAAGAGAGAAAGAGTAGAGAGAGAAAGACGTTAGAGAGAGAAGAAGAAATTAGATAGATAAGAGAGAAGAGAGAGAAAGAGAGAAGAGAGAAAGAGGAGAGAGAGAAAGAGAAGAGAGAGAAAGAAAAGGAAAGAAATTAAGAGAGAGGAGAGAGAGACGTTAGAGAGAAAGAAGAAGCAAAACTTAGATAGCTGAGAGAGAAGAGAGAGAAAGAAATCGGAGAAAAATTAGAAGAATAGGAGAGAGGAGAGAGAGAGAAGAAAAGAGGAAATAGAAGAAATTAGAGAGAGAAAGGGAAAGAAATTAGAAGGAGAGAGAAAGAAGAGGGAAAAGATTAAAGAAAAGGAGACAAGACGCTAAAAGAAATTAACTAACAACTTAATTAAAACTATTCTAAGAAAGCAATTAAAGCTATGAAATTTAACTATTAAAACAGGAAAGAAAATTATATTAAATTTAATCTAACAATTACAAAGCAGAAAATAAAGCAGTAAATCTAATCTAAAAATTACAAATTAAAATTTAACAACTATGAAACACTACTAACTATAATGCAGAAAAATAAAATTCACATCACCCATAAAAAGCGAATCTCCACGTAATGGAATTTTTATTGCTTGGCCCCACCTCCTTGCTATGGGTCCCACAAAATGGGTTCCACCCACTTGCTATGGGGTCCCACAAGATGGGTCCCACCCAAGGGGTTGTGTGTGGGGTATGGTGTGTTTTTTTTCTTTTCCCTTTGGCTACACTTGCTCTCCACGCTGCCATCTGTTGCTGCTCGGTGATTTCTGGTTCGTGGCTGGCATCGATGGTTTGACCTGTAAGATGCTGCTGTTCGTTCGTTCGTTCGTCGGAAAAATTGGGTATTTTTCTGGCAGCTGGATTTCGTTGAGCGGTCCATGTTTAAATCAAAAGGGACAGCTGAAATTCTTGCTGCAACAGTTGGCTCGGTGGAATGGCTAGATTGCAGTGGAGATGAAGAAGACGGCAGCCATGGGTATCTTCGAATTGGGGAGAACGGGGAAGAGATGGATTGCTGGAATTTGGAATCCATGCTGCCAGAGAAGAGGTTGGCTGAAATTGCTTGATTCGGTAGCTGGAACGGAGACGTTGTTTAGTGGTTGCAGATTTGGATTGCCTCGATTTTAAGAATGGCTGCAGGATGGTGGATTCTGGTGGGAAGAAGATGGTTCCATGGCTGGCCGGATCAAATTGCAAATGGAATTCCTGCCAACGTCAATTTCTGCTGGCGAAATTTTTCTAGCTCACAAATTTGTTCGGGATTTATAAAATCATTTTGATGGGGTGCTGCTGGTTGATTTTCGGCAGTTTGAAGATGGGTTAAATTGATGCTGCCGGAATTTGGGTTTTCCAATTGCCGGAAAATGTGTAGATGGAAGAAGAAATAGAAGTTGCAACCGGTGATGGAAGATGCAGGTTGCTGATTTTCGGGGCGTGGGATGGAAGACGTGCGTTGTCGGAATTTAGGAGAGAGTCGCCGGAATTAGAGAAGAAAGGCAGAGGGCATGCTTGGTATTGCTGATGAAAGGGTTGCCTTGGTTGGATTTCTGCTGGAATAGATGCTAGCTTTGGGTGCTCGAACAGCCGGGCGCTGAATTGGGGCTGAATCGTGGCCGCCGGACTCTCTCTGGTCGGACGACTGGCTGGGATTTAATGGCGCCGATTCTATTGCTTTATAATTTTTGGACAGATTCCGAAATCTATGGCAGCTGTGTCTTGATTTTGCTTGCCGTGAGATGGGTCGGTGATGTCGTCGGTGGCAGAGCTGGTGTTCGAGGGCTGCCGAAATTAGTGGGTTTGTGCGGACGGCTGATGGGTTGTCGAATTTGGGGAAAATTATGGAGCTGCTGTTTTGGGGAAGGTGGATTTGCAACCGTAATTCAGATTGGGCGATTTGGGAATAGGGGCTGGCCGAAACTGGATTGGGGAAGAAGGAGTTGCAGCCGGTGAGCATGGGTTTTCAGGTGGATTAGGCGGCTGAATCATGGCTGCCGGCCTTGATGGAGAAGGGGCTCGCCGGAATTGGAGAAGATGGCTGCCTGTAGCCGTGATTGGGTTTGGGCGAAAACAGATTTGTGATGGAAGTTGGGTTTTGGGTGAATGGGTTCTTGTTGATGACTAGCTCGCCGGATTTGAGGAGAGCCGCTGATTTTGGAGTTGCTGAAAAATCGCGGTTTGCCATTTCTGCTCGAATATTCATGGCCGGATGGGTTAGATTGCAGATAGAATTTTTGCAAATTAAAACCCGATTGGTAGACTTTAGCGTCGCGCGGTGAGCTGCTGAAAATCCAACTAACGCAGGGATGGTCGCAATTTGGGATTTCTAGTTTGGCGGCATTCGGAAGTTGCTGATGGAGATTTTTCGGCTGGATGCAGCTACGAATTGATGGAATTCAGCTCCATAAATTTTCAATTGACAGCTTTTGTTGAAGGGATGCCGCGGGGAATTGCAATGGTGCTGGATTTGGGGCTGGTTTTTGCTTGCGGCCGGTTTGGGAAGATGGAGCACCATAACAGGTGCTCCGGCGATCCACGCTCACTCGCACCTATTTTACAAAAAAAATGAAAATGAAAATATTACCCAAATAATTTCGACATGCTACAGATATTTCGTAATTTTCATTTTGGATTCTTTTTAATATTCATTTATATAATTTTATTTTAAGATTACATAATAGTCCACTTCAACCCATATTTTATAATTATATATATTTTACCCTGTTTAATCATTCTATAAATTTGTCCGAATTATCTTAATATGTTATGCATATTTTAAAATTTTCTAAGGGATTGAGTCATAATTTTATATTTTCAAGAATGTTGCAAAATGACCTGTTTTATAGCAAAATTAAAGATTTTATCAAAAATATGATTTTTATAAAATTTCACTTAAAATATGCATTTAATTAATGTTTTAATACTTAACGGTGTGAATTTAATATGAAATTACCAGAAAATTTTTAGACTTATCATGATCCTTTAATCTTAGGAGATTTTGTGGGCTTGTTGGCAGTTGTCCAATTTTTTTGGGGTTAGTGGCGACGTAAAAGATAAGATAAAGATACTTGTGAGAGGAGATGGTCTTGACTAAATGAGAAAAATCAAAGATCGAGGGAGAGAGAGAGAGAGGAAAACTTAAGCTTAGAATGAGTGTAATCTTCGGCTCTGGGTTCTCTTTAAGTGTCTTTCTTCATTGAATAGATGATCCCCTTCATTGAATGGATGCATCTTAGAAAACGATAAATTTTTGGCATATAAACTAACTATGATTAAGAAAACAGTGTTATAAAAAATTATAAATAAATATAAATATAAATCTTCGGGCCTAAAATAGGCTATAATAATCAACCCGGCCACCAGACTAACCTTTAAAATAATATTTAAAATTACCAACCGAGCCGTGCTCGGTTTGTCAGCGCTGTTAGTATAAGTTTCTCGGCAGCGCTGTCGTGGGTTCGAATCCAGCAATTGGATTTCGGCCCGAAGTGAGAGATGTGTTCTCCCGTTGTTCGTGGGAGCAAGTGGTCTCCCGTTTGATTGTTGGAAGCTGTGTCTTCCTGTTTACTTGGTGGAGCAGTGTCTCCAATTTTGTAAAAATGTCTCTGACCTTCAGTGTAATATGTGTTGAGATGTATGTAAATATTTCTCAATAAAAAAAAATATATATTTAAAATTTTAAAAGAATTAAAATACTATTTAAAATTGTGACGGGATCAACTACGTGCCCAACCGTGCAGATCCGCCCATGCACCCAAAACACAAAACCATAAGATCCTAATTATAATTCATCCCATAGCCTCGTGTGATTGTATAACTACAAACATTTGTGCCTTGAGTCTGTAAACCAAACAGCAGAAATTATTTTTCTACTTTAAGCGCTGATCATGTCATGCTAAAATTTCGGTCATGAGTAAAATTTGACTTCCAAGATGCTTCCGAACGTTTTAATATATTTTAAAAGACCATTAAGCGTGTTTGAAACGGGCGTCGTTTCTTGCATTCAGAAAATTTCATGCCCTGCCATTTTACATTTTAAAATTTTGTTCTACTTTATTTATTATCATTATTTTATTCTAAATTTTTTTTCTATTTTTTCCTGATTTCCAAACAAATCCCCCTCAAAATCAGCGCATTCAACGTTACGTTAGGCCGTCCATTTGTAAAGGAAAATTCATTTTTAAAATTTTTTTCTTACATTCATAACATTTACCCCTTACTTTTAATATTCTAAAAATGTTTCATTAATTAATCTTATACCTATGACATCCTTATTTACTTTATTAGAAAGGGAATTTTGCTTGTCAAAAATTTCTTAATTCAAATAATTCAGTCATGATTTAATTAATGATGATAAATTATTAATATATAACATTAAATGATTCAAGAGTCATATTATTTTAATTAGAAAAATTTTCGAGTAGTGAAATTATTTTTTGAATATAATAGATAATGATTGTGTTAACGGAATAATTATTGTAGGAATTTAAAGTAAAATATTATATATATATATAATTTATAAAATATCATAAGTATATTAAGATTAAAGGCAAATGACGTGAGTACCAAAAAAAAAATTCCGTTGAGGGCGAGAATAGCGGAATTTCGGGTCAATTTCTCGGCGTTTGGATGCTGCCTGAGTGTTGACAAATGCTGGCAGTAGTTCGGAGAAAAATTCCAAAGAAAAGGCCCAGAATTCCTTCCCCAAAACACGTTTGCAAACCCACACGTGTCGAAATGGCTGAGCATTGCAGCCATGCATCCCAATTCGCGACAAAAATAAAATGACAACATGGAACTATGGCCGTCGACCACTCGACCCCAGCTCGACCAACTAATCCACTTACCCCATCATCGGCATTCAATTTCCACGGCAGACTGTAATCTATTTTCTATCCATATCCAACTGCTGCTTCCCCTCCGGTTGGCTGAATGAGAGTCACGTGATCCCACCCAGGCACCCACCAACGACCGGCCCACCACTCGGCACGCGCGAGGCGTGTGATAATAATGATCGGCAAGCCCCCCTGTCCCTTGCTATTCTTATGCCTTTCACCCTCACCACCTTATTTCAAACAAATTCGTTCGGTGAAAGTCTGCTGCTATTTAAAATTTTTTAAAAAGAACTCAGGAATGAATTCCTGCATGACCAATCTACGGTCGGGATCAGAAAATTTCCTTTACTTATCCAGTTCGAACGGCCTGATTTTACGCCGAATCAAAAACGGTGGATCGCCCCCCACGCGAAAAGCGAGCTCGCAGCAGAGCAGAACTTTATAAAAGCGAGGAAAACGGTGGTGAGCGACCAGCGCATGCGTCTGTTATTAATTGGGAAGTGGGGCCCCTTGACTTCCCGTCTACTCGTATTTTTCGTCGCGCCCTCCCTCTCTTTTACTTCCCCTTCGGTCCTTCCTCCTCTACGCTGGGTCTTCGCTTTCGGAAACGAAGCCCGCCGACGAAAGCCGATGCTTCAGCTCTTCAGCTCTTCTTCGTGCTCGTTTTCTTCTTCTCTGAATTAGGGCTACTGGAAGAAGGGAATTATAAGATTTGAACTAGGATTTGGGAAAGAAAAGGTAGCATGAGAGATTCGCAGAGCGCATCTTCCGACTCTGATCTCACATCCAACACCACCAGAGAAGAGGTAGCAGCCTCTTCTTTCTCCATCTTTTCCCGCTTTTTTCTTTTCTTTCTGTTTCTTCTTAGCTAGATTCGTCTCTTTTTGATGATGCTCGAGGCGAGACTTTGGCAGTTATTGGCGGAAGTGGGAATTGTTTCGGGTCAACCCGGAATTCTGGACGAGTGGATTGCTTTATACTGAAATTATTATTCGGGAGAGTGATTATGCTGCTCGGTTTCGCTTTTGACTGAAAGCGGCTGGATGTTCCATCTCCGGAGTTTTGAATTGGAGGGTGTTGAAAACTGCATTAGTTTTTGAACAGTATCAGATAAATCTCCATTGGTTTCTGTCTTCCTTTCTTTTCACTTCAGTGCTAGAAAGTTCGGAATCTTCAATTCTGGAATCTGGATTCTGATTGTACTGTATGCCGAGGCTTCTGTTACTCAGTAGGCACGGGTGGCCTAACGTGAAATTCTCGTCTTATTGAGTTTTGTAACAGCAGTTATTGTTACGTTGTTAGTAAGATGCGACTTGCTTTGTAGCTGGGCCGGCAGGAATAATCTGTTGTCACTCCAAATTCCATGGGTCCTACAGTGATGTCACGGCTACGTGTGCTTCGATTGGCTCTTGCTACTCATTTAGTCATTTTCGTATTGATGTAAATACGAGATAGCCTCTAGTCTAAAAAGGGCGACACCTGAGAAAATCTTAGCAAAGATTTGTATTTTTCTGCTCCCATCCTGATGCCAATCGCCTGTGGATGGATTGGATCGCGTTTGAATTTTTTAGCTAGTTTTTAGTGGACAGTTGATCGTTATTGTTCTATGCTGTATGGCAAAGTTAGTTTGAATCTAAAACGTCTTCAGACCATCTGCAAACATTGACAACTGAAATTACTGGACAGCACACGCAGAACAAGTTCATCATACTAGAGCCCCGTGCTTCGTGGTTAGAAGGCTTGTGGTGAACTGAATGAAGTTAAAGCATATGGAATAGCATGTTGCAGTATGAATGAATTGAAAATTATGGAAATTTTGCTGTTGGCCTTTTCTACGTCCTCTTCTAATATTTCCTTTTCCATCTCCTTTTCCCCTTTAATCCTCTCTATTGCCCATTTTGTTAGAATCATTCTTTTTCATCATTTTTCTTCTGCTCTATCACACGTAAAAGGATTCTTGCAACATAGTTAAAGGCAAGTCCATTTTGGATTCACAAGTTCCTCAAAGATTCTTGATTACTCTTATATTCATAAATTTTTTTTCCCCATTAGGGCATGTTTGCTCATGAAGTTCCTCTCCATGTTACTGGATTAGATATTCACTTATTCTGATCTATTCTGCTAGCAAAGACAGAGATCTTTTATCAGCTTTTGGCGTTAGTTTATTCACAATATACATGTATGTCTATTTTGACTTCTATACTACATCGGTGTCACTTCTGCTCTTGCCAATAATTTTTTATTCCATATTATCTAGGATTTTTCTTTTCTTTTCTTTTCTTTTTACTTCTTATTTAAACAGGCCCCTTAGTCAAGCCCATTGCTCCTGAAAAAGTACAACTGGCTTAGTAGGTGTACTTGCTGGAGGGAGTACTGACTATTGATTGATTTTTTCATTTTCCACAACTAAAAAGTTGGTTGGTACATTATTTTTGATGAATGTCCACTTTATGTCACAGGATGGGCAGCTAAGTCAAAGTAATGGTGAAAGCATCACTTCTCCTGCAAGAATTCTAGAACCTTCTAGGCACTGGAGAGATGTCTTCTGGCTCTTCATTTTTTCTGTACACCTGATTGGCTTGGGCTTTGTTCTTGCTGTGCTAGGAATTAATAGATTTCACAGAGCAGATAGGCTTAAGATTGACAGGTACACATACAAGATAATTGAGAACCAAGCTGGACTGACTGAGACTTATTGGCCCTTTTATGCTGTAGCTGGTGGAGTTGGTGCAGTCCTAGGATGGATTTGGTTGTTACTCCTTGGTTCCAGAGCCAGTCAGATGATGAAAGTTTCAGTTTATGGTCTGACTAGTTGTCTTGCAGTTATGAGTGTCTTATGTTTCTGGGGTGGGCAGATCTTCTGGGGCATTGGATTTGCTGTTGGTGCCTTTCTGCAGTTCTTATATGTGATGTCTGTCATGGACAGGTGTGTGTGCTTTCTAGCCTATTTTAAACCCTACTTATACCTTCTGCATGCATCTTCAAAATAGCAGCCTGAACTATATGGATTTTTCTGTTCATCATAGTATCAGTTCTGTCATGGATCTTGCTGGATTTTGTTTTCACAGATCTTAAATCTATAATCATTGTTTGATCGAAGGACGTTCTTGTCAATTGGAAATATCTTCTTTTGATTTGTCTGATTCTGTCTTCCTTATGATCATCACAGTATCAGTTCTGTCATGGATCCTGCTGGATTTTGTTTTCACATCTGATCTTAAATCTACAATCATTGTTTGATCAAAGATCATTCTTGTCACTTGGAAATATCTTCTTTTGATTTGTCTGATTCTGTCTTCCTTACTTTAGATTTCCCTTCACAATGTTGGTACTGCAAAAAGCTGTGAATTTGGTATGGAACCTTCCTGAGGTAATGAGAATAGCCTATGCATTTATGGTGGTCATTCTTCTATGGATGACGATATGGTCATTTGGAGCTGCTGGAGTTGTTGCATCAAGCATTGGTGATGGTGGACGTTGGTGGCTCCTTGTGGTGAGATGGCAAGTCTTGTCTTGTTCTTCAACTTATGGTTGTTTGTTGAAATATCGATGAATCATCTGAGAATCTTACTGAGCCTTTTGCAACTTGTTTTGTCTATCCTGGTAGGTACTCTCTGTTAGTTTATTTTGGACGGGTGCAGTCCTCTGCAATACTGTTCATGTTATTGTGTCTGGCATGGTGTTTCTTGTTCTCATCCATGGGGGTCAAGGGGCTGCATCCATGCCCAGGAAACCATTGTTGAAGACATTACAACATGCTATAACAACTTCTTTAGGAAGTATCTGCTATGGCTCTCTTTTCACAGCTGCAATTCGAACATTGCGGTGGGAGGTATATGCATTGATGATTCTATTTCTCTGTCATTGACCTTGATGCACTTTCCTGTTGATTTGATTGATAGCTTCCACATATTAATTGCTAGACCATCATGATTCTTTGTTTTGGTAATTATCACCTTTCGTCCTCTGATATTATTTTTTACTGTAACATGTTCCAGATTAGAGGAGTTCGTTCTAAGATTGGCAACAATGAATGTTTGCTCTGCTGTGTTGACTTTTTGTTTAATCTTGTGGAAACTCTTGTCCGCTTCTTCAATAAGTATGCTTATGTTCAGGTGGGTATTCTTTACTATGTGACATTCTTCTAGAAAACAACTAGTAGATATGTACAGAATCAATTGCATTTAACTCAGGATTGCAGTTGCCTTTAGGTTTCTTGGCCTTAAAGTATTTATCATATTTTTCCATGTTTATGCTCCGATTTATTAACAAGCGCTGGCATTTCTCCATTAAAGTTTCTTGGCCTTAAAAGATTCTATCATATCTTTCCATGTTTATGCTCCTAGTTACTAACAAGCACTGGCATTTCTCTGTTAAAGTTTGTTGCTTTAACTGCATTAGATAGTGTACATAATCAAGATTGCATTTAACCCAGGATTGCAACTGCTTTTAGGTTTCTTGGCCTTGAAGTTTTTATCATATTTTTCCATGTTTAAGCTTCGAGTCATTAACAAGCACTGGCATTTCTCCATTAAAGCTTGCTTTAACTACATCGTGCTCCTCTGATTGAAATGTCTTTAAATCATTTACTTTAGTTTATTGTTTAGACACCTCCCTTTCAGATATCTCGCCAGATTAGGTTCTTGGAAGCTACAGCAGAAACAGAGACAACACACAGCTTTACCAATGTTGTGTAATTCTGATGTCTCTCATCATTCAGTGGACAGAAAATCTGTCAAGATTTTGATATTGGTTATAGACAATACAATGAAGGGTAAGGGGAACTGAACAGATTGGTGATGGGAAGACGAGTAAACATCAAGCACGAACCATGAGGGATGTAACCAATAAGTTTCTTTTTTCTTTCTTTCTTTCTTTTTTTTTATTTTTTTTTTAAAAAAAGCAAATTCAGATTTCAGACTTAGATGACACCCTCACAGAATAGCACATGATGCTCCCTACTGAAAGAAGCTTCCTGTAGGATGAGAAATTATGTCCAACCGTAGGTTTAATGCTTAACAAATTCATCTAGGAGCCTGAGAAGAAATGGGAAGTATCACCACACCATTCTTGAAATGTTGTGGTTCAGGAACAAGTGGTAAAAGGATAGAAATCCGCTTGTAGTTGTTACTTGTGGGATTCTTATTGGTATTTGCCATCCAAGTAAATGCCTAATCAGTAGTCATAATGGGAGTCTTTCTGGTGTTTCTGAAATATGCTTTCTTTTTTTGTTCCTTTTTTTTTTTTTTAAAAAAAAAGTGCTTTGTGTGACTTTTAAAAAAAAAAACCTGTCTTTCTACAACATTCCAATAACATGCTCTTGTGACACATCTTTTATATTCAAGGCTGACCTGAGGCCATATCAATCTGATTTAAGTTAAGCAACCCCTCGAGTTAGAGTTGTGGGGGTTATATGCATGTAGTATATGCAACCCAAAGAAAAATTTTGTGCCATTATTTTAAGCATTTAGGTGATGAATTCTTTCGACTAAAATTCCTCACACATTACATGTGCTTTCTTTCGCAGCAGTAATGATCTGAAACCGTAGATTATGATTGTTGTCTTTCCAGATAGCAGTTTATGGTAAAAGCTTTAATCACTCAGCAAGGGATGCCTGGGAGTTATTTCAGTCCACTGGGATTGAAGCTCTAGTTGCCTATGATTGTTCAGGTGCTGTTCTGCTAATGGGCACTGTCTTGGGTGGGCTCATTACTGGAACCTGTGCAGGAATTTGGACCTGGTTTAAAAGTAGGGACAGAGTTGCTATGATTGGTTCTACTGCCATGCTGATGGGGATGATCTTGGTGAGTTCTGAAAGCATTTCCCCCATGCCTTATGTATCTAGGCTTTCTTCGTGATAATTCGGATGTGGTTATCTGTCAGCTTTATGGATGATAATATGTATCCAAAGAAGCCATACTATTCTTTTATTTTAAGGTGTGTTTGTGAAGCGATAAAACTTTTGGATGAAAGATTTTGGTATAAAAGTATTTGAAATTGGAAAAAATAATACGATATAATAGGGATAATGATGAGGAGTAAAGAGAATAAAGTTAAGATAGATATGTTAGTTGTACAGAAAGTTGTGTAGAAATGATTAAAAAGTAGATTAGTTGTATAGAAAGATATAAAGAAATAATTAAAAAATATGATAGTTATCGAGAGTGAAAAGTTTTGGATTGAAAATTTTTTATTCGAAAAGTTTTATGGTTAAACAAGCACACCCTTAATGAAAAAACAATTATAAAAACTTGAGGAATTCTTGAAAATGAATTGCAGTGGATTTGTTAATTTGGTTATTATTTACTTTTTAAGGACCAGTGGGGAAAACAACAACAAATGCTACTGGAGAAGTCGAAGTTAGATGTTGAATTCTTTCTTATACCAAAGTATTAGCATACTTAGGTTGTGTTTGGGAATTGATAAAACTTTTGACGAAAAGTTGTAGAGATGAGAAGTTGTCAAATGATGTGATATGATAGGGGTAATGATGAAGAATAAATAGGATAAAGTTGAAATAGATAGGTTTGTTGTGTTGGTAGTTGTGTAGAAATGATTGAAAAGTAGGGCAGTTGTATAGAAAAATGTGAAGAAATAATTAAAAAATAGAGTAGTTGTGGAGAGTGAAAAGTTTTAGATTGAAAAGTTTTAACTTGACAACTTTTTGTTGTTACCAAACACACCCTTAAAAGATTTGTTCTTTTTAAAGTCTTCTGACTGCAGAGCATTAGTTCACATGGAGACCTAAATTTCCTGCAAAGTCCTAGGTAATTGGGCTGCTGCTAGTTTCCTGAAAGTGGACAAGTTGCACTTAGAAGTCCATTTGGATTCTTTTTTTTTTTCTTCTTCTCCATTTGTTGAAGTTCTGCAACCTTTTTCTTATTTATTTATGGTTTAAATTTATCTTCCACTACAACAATTTCATTTGGAGATACCATTTCTCTTTTGGGCAATGGAAAATGAAAGATATTCCCTGTAATATTTCATTTGGTAGTGTATAATTTGTGGTATGTCAACACCATGCCAAATGAGTAGACTTGCTTAGTATATACTAATAAAGCATCAATTATTTGAAGTGTCGCCAGCCTCAGTGGTAACGACACTTCGCCACCAAATCTGTGACCCCGTTTCAAGTCTCCTCAACAGCAATATTTCAAGTATTCGCTTACACTGCACAATGCCCTTCAGTTGGTGTTTTGTTTTTTTATCCCCCCTAGTGGTGGGCATATTATTTGGTTCCTCCGTATTGTGAAGATTATGCATTTACTAATTTGTAATATCAGATGGCTCGATGTTTATATATATGAGTAAAAGAAATATTTGAAGTGTTCATCTTGTGGACAATAGCAATGTTTCATGTTCACATTATTTCTCTTCTTTTTTTCCATATCGTTGGTTCTCCTTTTAAGTTAAATCTGATTCCAAGTAACTAAAAATTTGCAATCATCTTGTTCTTTTATAATTCTTTTGTGTTTAAAGGTGGGCATAGCAATGGTAGTAGTGGAAAGTGCTGTCACATCAATTTACATAGCATATGCAGAGGATCCCATGTTGATCAACAGATGGGATGCTGAATTCTTCAATCAAATGTCGGAGGCACTCCACCAAAGATTGCAGTACAGAAGTGCCCGGGTCAGACAAGTGATCAATCCTAGGCTCCAGCAGATACAAGCAACAATCCCTGTTTAAATTTATGCGAAATGTTGTAATTGAATTCTCATTCATTTATATAACCATTTCTTTTTTATTGCCAATTGCTAACATAGCACGTTCCCGTTTTTTGAGGTCTTGCAAGATTGGCTGAGCGAACATGTTCTTGGTCTGTCCATTCTCTGTGCGCGGCCCTGCTCTTGGACTTGCGCATGCACGAATGGCTTTTGTTGGATGGCAAAACGAGTGTTCGCTTAATTGATATTATCTCTAGAGGGCTAAGCAAAATGACCCCCTATTGTTTTCGATTTTGCAACTTGTATCCCATAACTATTGATTTTGCAAATAACTCCTCGTTTTGGATATTTATTTGCAAGAAGTACCATTGCAAACGGCTGAATCTTGTAACCCACTCGGACCTATTCAAAGTCATCATGATGCTCCGTCATATATGGTACACTTGGATCATGTAGCATTTGATCTTACGATAGAAAAAGGGTTTGATTGATGTATATGGACCAGAAATTAAATATTTCATTAGACAAAGTGTTATTAAATTAATAGTAATTCTTAAATTCTTGGGGTTTGGTTAGTATACGTTATATTACTTGTCATCAAAATTGAGTGAATTATTATTTGAGGTATCATCATATGACAATGATGTTATTTAGGCAGGTCACAGAATTCAGCTAAAATTGAATAGTTGACAGTTTGATAGGTTAATCACTGACTTCCATTAAGAGGGTGGTTTGGCAAATAAAGTTTGAGAGTCAGGTTATTTGCAAAATTATTAGTTATATAAATTGCAAAATCAAACAGCGTCCTCGGTGAGTTGGGCAAAAAGAGTGCCGCGGACTCCGTCGACAGTCCGTTGTTCAAATCCTCTTCCGATTTTTTTTTTTTTTTAGGATAACGAGTAAATGATATTTCATCTCTTTCAGATTTTTATCAGTAAATAATTTTATCAATATTATCTCTAATTATCAATGTTATTGAAGAAATTACAAGGCTAAATCTTTGTTGGAGTTATTGATACAATCTTTGCTTACTGCTGAAGTGAACATTGATCAAAATCATCTCCATGAGTGATCCGACAAAGGGGGAGGAGCATTCATCCCCGTAGTCCAACCTTTGAAGCCAGAAATCAGCGAAATCCTTCCATCACAGACCGTTGATCCAGTGGAAACGACGGCGGATTTTCGAAATTGCCGTATTCGAAATCGAAAACGGGCTATGGATTTTCCCACAACAGTCAT
The DNA here is from genome assembly GCA_030490835.1 of Annona cherimola. NCBI lineage: Eukaryota > Viridiplantae > Streptophyta > Magnoliopsida > Magnoliales > Annonaceae > Annona > Annona cherimola. Next base: position 76,518,478 of record CM059973.1, read on the forward strand.
CCATCCCAACTGTTGTCGCCGTTTCATCAGCCACTGACCAGCCGTCCATTCTTCTGCTCCATTATCTTCTATACGCGCCCACACCAATGCTGGCAACCTAATTCATGGCTAGCAGCACCCATCAATAATCTCCCTAGCCATCCCAACCAACTAATCTAGGCAGAAGCCCATCAAAATCACCCTATCGCGATCGGTGAGAAACCACCGGTTCTAAGTGAAGCAACAGCTCCTTGTGTAGGCAATGGATTTCACGTTCGTGATCTTTGAACCGCCGTCACTCATGAAGGTTGAAAAGATGGAGCGGTGGACTTTGGACCTGGCCGGATTCCATGGAGGAGCATGCTGCTAGATTTGGGAGAACAAGGGCCGCCGGTTCTATGGAAGATTGTGCTCCGAAGTAGAGATCTGCTGCTTCTACGAAGATGGTGATCGAGGCATTGTGAATATTGGCTGTCGCCGATGCTTGCAATTGGGTTGGATTTGAGAATCGCCGATCAGATTGGGGGTTTGTCGCTAGATCTAGTCGGTCTTCAGTTGGACGCGAATGCGGTTTTCGCCGGCCGCTGGAGTTTGGAGAGAAGCTGCTGCCGCCCATTGAAGAAGGTGTCGGATCTGCTTGAACCAAACGGCAACCATGGATGCTACTAGACGATGGAGTACCTGATTAATTTGGTACTCCGGCATGGCAATGTATACTCGTGCACATGCATCCACCGTGTGGCATCAGATTTTGTCGCCGTGGAGAGAAATTGCTGAGGCGGCAATAATTGTGTTGCCATCGCCAAACGGGCCTGGAGGCACCATGCTTTTGAAGAGGATGGACTTTTTTGCCAATTTCTATATTTTTTTCCCTTCGAAAACGACTGCATTGACGGTAAAGGTAAGTGAGGAACGATGTGAATGGTTTGTGGGTACAGCAAAAATTTGTGACATTGGGTATTCCTTTCACTTGACTTCTGCATTATGTCTTCTCTTGAAAGTTGAAGCTTCGGAAGAGAATTTGTCCTGAAGTCTCACAACATTATTCATGGGATACATTATTTGCAAAGATAATGCAGTCGTTTGGAGCAGCAGAAGGATTCATCTTCGAAGTCCTCTGAGCATGTGCATTTTCTTCCCCTCATTCATACTCCAAATCGTCTCTGTAATTTCTCTTTTGACTGCTTCGTTTTCTTTTAAAACATTCCTTAACAGTTCCCTCTTTTCAGATTTTATGCATCCAGATTTACATTGATATTTCAACTTCATTAATTCCCAGTTGGAGCATGCCTAAAATTATTTCTGTTGGTGGAGGTCACAGAGCAGGTTCTCCTTCATCCTTTCACTTCATCCCACTCCCTTGTCGCTCTTTCTTCTTGCTTCTCTGTTCAACTAGCAGTCCTCACCATTTCCTCTCCTTCGCAGACTCTTCCCACACAGATTTATACCGCCTTCACTTCATTCTTGCCAGCCACTCTCAGCCACAACAGACCTCTTATGGTCTCATCTATCTGCTATGGGCTTCTGGGACACAATTCTGCTGATCATTGTGGGACACGGCTTCTCAGCATTTGGGTTATATCAAAGACCTCAGCAAGAATGTAGATTGTTTGATGAATGAAACCAATGCACTGAAGCGCTGTGTGCATGATTGGCTCAATGATGTGGACAAAATTGTACCTGAAGTTGATTCCATAAAATTGGAGTTTGATCAAAGGACAATTAATCCCTTTTCGCAATACGAGATTGGGAAAAGAGTGGTTGAGAAGATCAAAACTATAAAAAATATTCAAAGTACAGGGGTCTTCAATGAGGTAGCTAAAAGCCCATGCCAACAACCAGTGCGAGAAGTGCCCAAGCAGCTTCAATGGCAAAGCACTTCTCAGGAAACACTAGAGAAGATAACACAAGCCTTATCTGATAAAGAGGTTGGTACTGTGTGCATTTATGGAATGGGTGGGGTATGTAAAACTACTCTCGTGAGAGCCATATATAGTATGTTCATTCAGAATAGACAATTTGATCAGGTGATTTGGGTGACTGTGTCAGAAGACCTCAACTTTCAAATCATCCAGCAGAAGATTGGTAACAAGCTAGGTATGGAATTTCTTGTCAATGAAGGCACTGAAGAGATGGGGTACTGATTGTATGCATGCCTGAGTAATGTCAGATACATGCTTATCCTAGATGATGTATGGGAAGCATTTCCTTTGGATCAACTAGGAATCCCACAGTCGAACAAGCAAAATCACTGCAAGGTTGCAATAACCACCCGGTTAATTGCAGTGAGTAGCATGATGACGGCTTATTGTGAAATCAAAGTGAAGACTCTTTCAAGTGAGGAAGCTTGGGATTTGTTCTATAGCAATATTGGTGATGTGGTTCTTCAGCCAGAGATTCAAAGACATGCTAAGGAGGTTGTTAAAGAATGTGGTGGTCTGCCTCTTGCAATCAAGACAGTGGCAGCAGCACTGCGCCGAAAAGGTAGGAAAGAGCTCTGGCAGAATGCACTTAGGGCACTTAGAGCATCAGCAGTTCCTGACATCCCGGGTATGCAGCGAGAAGTGTTTCTTCCATTGAAACTAAGTTACGACTACTTGGAAGACCCTAAGATCCAATTATGTTTCTTGTATTGTTCTTTGTATCCTGAAGACTATGAAATTCATAGTGGAAAGCTGGTAAGATTTTGGGCATTGGAATAAGAATTGATAGATAATGTCAACTGCTTGGATGAAGCATTAAAAAAGGGGCAGGGCATCCTTGAAAGGTTGAAAGATGCTTGCCTCTTGGAGGAAGTGGAATCCAGGTGGCATTTGATAAAGATGATGTCCCATTTTTCAGAATGCATGATTTACTCCGGGACCTGCCTATATGGATCACTTCGTCATCATTCTCACCATCTTCTTGCTTTCCAAAATTCCTTGTGAAAGCTAGGGAGGGACTAGGGCAACTGCTAGAAGATAAAATATGGGAATGTATGGGAAGAAATTCGTTGATGCACAACAAAATAAGAGACCTTCGAATTCTGTCCAATTGCCCTAATTTGATGTCCTTGTTGCTTCGTAACAATGAACAACTGCTTACAATTCATGATCATTTCTTTTGCCACATGCCCAAACTTCAAATTCTTGATTTGAGTAAGACCGGTATCAAGTCATTGCCATTGTCCTTATCTCTATTGGTGAATCTGCATGTGCTTGTTTTTAAGGAGTTGCAGAAAGTTGGAAGACATGCCACCACTGGGAGATCTGAAGGAACTTCAGCTTCTAGTTCTCCATGGCACTGCAATCAAAAACTTGCCCCAGGGCATTGAAAGCCTAACAAAGCTCAAATGCTTCGATCTATCATACACAAACGTGTTGTACACAAGCCCCGGCTATGTGATCTCAAGATTAACCTATTTGGAGGAGCTAAAGCTCCATAGGTGGAAGCAGATGATGAGCGTGGATAATTGGAGGGAAGTAGCAAGATTACAAAACCTTACTTGGTTAATAATTCTATTACCTATGTATTCCCAGCAGATGATATGAACCATCGAATGTGGTCACATCTAAGAAGATTCAATGTTCAGTTTGGCTTGAAAGATGATTTGATTCCTTTTAGCCCCTTTGAGCGGACCGTACATATTTATGGTTGCCAGTATTTTCCCTCTCGAATTAAAGGCTTGTTGGGGAATGTTGAATCCTTATCTTGCAGGCAATGCAAAGGCTTAGAAACTCCTTCTCAGATAATCTGGGATTCGAAGAGCCTAAAAAGTGTTGTTTTACATGACGTTCAAGATGTGAAATGTCTTGTAGACTGGAGACCTGTCCGAGAAAACAGTGCGTTAAGCTGTCTAAAGGAACTATATCTGCACACCTTACCTAGCTTGCAGAAGGTATTTAATGGTGGACCGCTGACAAGTTATCAGCAACTAAGAAAAATCTGTATTACTGGTTGTCCCAAGTTAACTTGCCTCTTCTCCGTGAACACATTGCAACATTTGCATCAGTTGGAAGTTCTTAAGGTAGCAAAATGTAAAGAAGTTGCAAAGATTGTAGAAGGCAGCTTCCAGATGCGGCCTCACAGAGATTACGGTTTCTGTTTCTCTCGGACTTACCGAAGATAATGACCATTAGCAGGCAAAGGCTTGTTCTAACATGTGGCGCCCCAACCCGAGCGTCACATTCTTACCTCAGGATCTATCGATTGGTAAATGTGAATCAGGATTGTTGTCCTAATCACACGACGGGTTCGTATTGGATATTTATCCAGTTAATCCTAACTCCTTAAGATTTTATATCATTTATACATTCTATTTTCATCAAATGCCATTTTAGGCCATTATATCATTTGAGAAATTACACATGTCATCTTATAACCTTCATACTTAACCATATCATGATATTTCATGCCTTAGAATTTACCCATAAAAATTTTTCGCCAATCCATAGGCATAAAACATAGCATAATTCTTCTACAACATCAAATAACAATTTAATTGTTAACATTCATAAGTTCATATACAGGTATTCATGGAAATTCGTTCATCCTTGAATCTCCACCTGTGCTCCTTGTCTCATTCCTTTCACCTGTCTATGGGTTTGGAAAACAAAAAGTGAGTTGAAATTCAACTCAATAAGCAAGCTTAGGGTTTTCATGCAATTCATTTTGAAAGCGAATTCTTTAAAACATTTCCCTCCATTCAGTAGAGACACTTAGCAAGTGATCAACTACCTGCGGAGTAGAAACTTTTTCATAAAACTTGCATAAACATTTCATGAAAACTATTCATGAAAAACCATTTATGTAAACCATTTGTAAACATTGGATGTGCAAATTCATCATTTCCATTGATGACGTTATCCTTCATGTGACGTACGTTAGCACGAGGAACACTCTTTCATCCTTTCCATCCTTGGCGCCGGACCTACCGACTTGGCAACGTCAAGGGGGACTCCTTGTCCACTTACTACCTCGACTAGCCTACCTCGCCGGTCCTTTCCGACTCGGCGACGTCAAGGGGGACTCCTTGTCCACATACTACCTCGACTAGCCTACTTGATTTCTATTTCATGCATGACTTTTAGTCACCCCGGTATTATATACCCTCTTACACATGGAACTTGTCATTCTCATGTAGAGAATTCTTTGTATCATCCCTCTTTAAACACCATTTCAACGAAACATCGTATAAACTCATGTTTCAACACATTTCAAGCATAATTGCGAAACCATAAGCAATCATTTATTTCAAAAGAAATAAACATTTCAATACACATATAAACAAGGAATGGTCATCCTTAAATACCTTGTAATGAAAACCAAAATCATTTAGAAAGCTGCTTGCTTACCTTGCTTGCTTAGCTTCCCGTTTTGCTTATCCCTTTGCCTTTGCCTATACATATAAGAATGATATAACATTCATATATTTCCTTTGCTTGCATTCAACTCAGTTTTCCAACCCATTTGCAATAACATACATAATTCCTTCGACTTCTCAAGTCGTTATACTCATATAGCACATACTTATTCATGAGCTTTTACACACCCTATTTAATCCCATAAAAAGGGTAATCATCCAGTCGCTTAATAATTATTCAATAATCATTATTTAAAGGTACATCACCTTCTTTAAGTCATTTTTCACTCCTTTTCCAAAATTCACACATTGGTGCTAATTTTAAGCACACATCGTTGCCTTGTACCTCATTAATTAATTCCAAAATTTGGAATTACATCATGCAATTCTAAACAGATATATATTCACAAAATCAAATTACATAGGTCATTTACTACTCATGCATGTCTATCCTTTCATATATAGTCATTTAACAACACATATATGAGGTCTTTCATAAAATTTTCGAAGTCGGCAATTTAATTCATATTTCAGAATGATAATTATCCTTAATTACCACTGTACTTAGGGTATTTTTATGGAATTTAAATCCACTAATCATATGTTTCCAAAACAGCAACTTTGAAACCCATTTTTCACCCATTTAACGTGTCTCTTGACACATAACTCTAAGCAGATTTATAAATCCGAATTTTCAGTAAATAATCTCACTTTTCCTAACCCAAATTTAGGGTATTAACACATATATCAATTTGGGTCATTTCTACAGAGGTTTCATATTTCTTTTTGATTTTCTTCTCCAACTATCCACATATGCTGAAATCAGGCGTACTGAAATCTCAAAATCTTAAATTAATATCAAATCAAGTAGTTTTGATCTGAAATTTCTACCATACCTCAATAACTACATGAATTAACCAAAATAAATATTTCCAGCACGAAATATTTAATATTTCTATTTATTTTGGTATTTTTACCTTGCTGGACAGCAACATCTATTTTCAGACAGCCTGATTGACGTTATTTATAGGGTATATTTATACCTATAAAAACCTAATTTTTAATTTTTTTTATATAATCCTCAATATGTCTTATATATCCTGTAAAATTTTAAGCCCAAAATTCCTTGTAGAAAAATTATTAAAAATCCTTTTCTACAGCTGATTCTGTCACCCGTTTTACCCTGTTTGGGCTAATCTTCTCTGATTTTTAATTTGCAAAATACTTATCCTTTTAAGCTGAAAATTGGGTCATTCCTTAATCACCTCATAAGGATTCTTCCCGAAAATTTTCATGCTAAAATTCATCCGTTTACTGTTCCGACCATATTTTAGTTTACAACATCAAATAACTTCCAGATTTGAGACATAAAATCAAGATAATCATATACTTACTTGATTAAATGATAATCCCTCTTTTTTCCCTTCTTTTTCTTCTCTTTTCTTCCTCCTTGGTGGCTTAGAGCTGGGACGTGAGCACTGCCTTGGGGAGATGGGATTTCAGCACTTGGAAATTTATCAAAATCTCTCTCTCATATGGACGTGTATAGGTTATATATATTGCTGGATTTTTCCAGCTGTGGGGCCCACTTGGTGCTGCAATTCCACACTCCTTAAATGCTCCCTTATCTACCATATGTGGTGGCACATTTACAGCCAAGTAAAATCTGGTTTTACCATTTACAAAAGTCAAAAAATCTACTTTAATCACAACCATCCACTTGTCCACAATTGCCCTTCTTTGCTTAGCCCTTAAGCAAATTGTTACTTGCTCTCCAAGAAACCAACTTCTCATCATAATTAGCTTAATTCATTCCATTCATCTCATAGATTTCATAATTTTATTCCATAGTTTTAAATTTCATCTCAAACTGACGTTTCTACGTCAAGTTATGACCACTTGAATATATCTTTTGGATTTGGGAATAAAAATAATTAATTATCACCCTAATCCCATTATGATTCCCTTAATCCAATCCATTCATAAGATTGGGCTCACCGTCGTGAGCTTATCTTTCAAATTTCATCGAAATCCGCCTTGTAGGTGTCAAGTTTTGAATTTTCTATCATTTTCCACCTTAATTCTAAAATTACACTTTAATCTCCATAAAATAAATCATGGTAATTAACATGATTATTCATGACACTTTGTCACCATTAAATCCTCATTAAGCCCCTTGGGTCATACCGACTCACTTTGGGCTCCGGCGATTAAATTTTTAATCACCGTTTCCAATGGAAACCCTAATTCCAAATATCATAAAATTCTAAAATCATCCAAAATTTTCATTTAATTCACATATAAATCACTTGTACATGTTCAATGCACATATTAAATCCTCCTTAGGTTGGGGTTTCACGTAACATCCATGGAAGGAATCAGAGTGTCTAGTTGCGCTGAGCTAAAGAAGCTGCCTGGCCTATGCTTTCACATGAAACGGATAAGAGGAGAGATCAACGGAGGAAAAGAATGGTGGGAAGGAATAGAGTGGGAAGATGAACACTCTCAATCTCTCTACTCAACTATTTACATAGAGGGATGAGGTGAAACAGACTTCTTTTTGGTTGCTTTACTAGCCTCATAATCATTGGTGCCCTGTTGCTAGATTTAGATTCACATAGAGGGATGAGGTGAACACCATTGACACTCCCAGTTCTCTCTGATGACTCCACTGATTAAGAAGAGAAAAGCCCAGCCCATTGTTTCTTTCTTCATTTTTCTCTTTCTTTCTTTATTTTCTGAACGTGAAGTCATCCTCCTTCTCAAGCATGTCACGAGGGGCGCAACTCGGTTGGGTTGGACCAGGTTGATGCCTACGCACTCGTCTGCCCGTATCCAACTATAATCAAATTTCAAACATTCAAAAATTAATAACTTGGGAATAATAATTCGGTAAACAACTATTAGAAATTCATTATATCATTTTAAAAAAAAAAAGAAATATCTTCATTTTTCACATAATTTGTTATATAAATAGTTAACTAAGAAGTATAAAAAATGATTAATTAACAACAATAATACATACCACAAATCTTTATCGATATACGTATTTCTACTGCATTAAAATATCGAAATATTACTTCGAGGCTGCCCCATTTATTGACTAATTTGTATTTTGAAATATTACTTCAAGGCTACCCATTTATTGATTACTTTGCGTTAAATGATGATAAGACGACAGTTTAAATTATTTAATCATGACGAGAATTATTATGAACTTCTGAAGCTCTCTCTTTATCACAAAATTTCGAGTCAAGACAAATCGCAAAATATAAATATAAAATCATCACGAGTAAAAAATGTCAATGAAAAAATTTTAAATGATTGTATAAAGTTGAGTATGTAATAGCTAAAAAGGGCGCACAAAATTGTATAACGGGTGGCACATTACGAGTACAGTAGAAATTAGAGGCAAATGTGGTTAACATATGAGAATTTTCTCAATAGTCAAGGATCTGGTATGCTCGGCATGCAAGGCACTGTTTGGTAATAAAAGTGGATGGAAAATTATCTATCACGCTTGCTACCCTACTTTTTTTTTCATTTTTACCTCTTATATTTTAATTATTTTCTTACACAACCACCTTATTTTTATCCCATTTTATCTATGTTATATCATATCGCTTTTATATTTTCTAAAAATATTCACTTCTCCGTTCCTACATTACCAAACAGTGCCTAAAACATTAATTAGTCCTATCCATGGACCCAATGAATGACTAAAATACCCATGTTTGAAATTCCAAAAAACATATATACACTAGTACATATCTCTGAAAATGATAAAAATATATTGATTAAATATACTTGAATTAATGGTTTTTTAACAAAATGAAATAATTTAAAATGCGTGCAGGAATCCCCTGTGCAGCCCTATGTAACAGTGTGGCTCCTTTCGAACCAGCCAACTGAGAGCCGCAATTTTGGTCATGATGAATGGGAAGTCTTCCCTCCATATTTCTATAACCCTTGTAACGTATGGCAAAAGTTCAACCAAATATGCATCAAACTACCCCCTAATGATGGGTCCTTCAATGAAAGCAGTGATCATTTTATCACTCTCAACATCGTTATTATTGCTGATAAAACTATTCAAAGAGCTTGGGCATGCTAAACCCCGTATCTCATCTCAATTATGAAAATCTGGCCGCGGTTGCTAGGCAAACAGATCAACTTGCTGATTATTCTGGAAATAATATGATTGCCAGAGAAATTATTCAACTATCTAATTTCACCCTGCGGAAATATCCAGAGATGCTAAGCCACCTGAACTACAGATGAAGAAACTTGATTAACACATCATACATGGGAAAATGAGCACAGAAATGGACGTGCTTACAGTAAAAGGTAAAAAATTTAAGTCTTGTTATACATATATATATCTGGTGAAAATTTTAAACGATTGATTCCAAACTGGCAACTTGAACCCTGCAGAGGGGATCTGCAGCATGCCAGCTCGCAGCTACTCTCCTGTTCCAGCAATCTTCTTCTTCAATTCTTCAATATCTGAGACTAGCTCTTTTCTACTTGACTGCACAAGTGGAGACGAACTTAGTCAAGATTCAATCATTCATGTCTAATCAAAACCAGGGAACACAATCACATAATCAAATTCCCAACCCAGTGGACTCTTCAGCCAGCTGCTCCAAACTGTCAAGAGGGTTTGATAGAATTGTATTGCATGACTCACGCACCAAAATTTGTTATGGAACCAGCCTAAAAATTTAGGTGTCTGAAGAGTATCCACATTCACCATAAAAGGTGAAGAATTAGATCGTGGGCATGATGGTTAAAAGATGGATCAAAATTTTTGGCTGGCACCATCTGCAGCCACTCGCTCCGCAACAGGTATCGAAACTTGAAAGCCAGTTTTTAACATTCCTGTTTTGAGCATAGTACCCTTGGAAACAACACTTAAAGGAGAATTTGAGCAAAAGTTCCACTATGCTTGGGATTTAAGCTACAATTGAATATCCTCTAGCTTTACCTTGAAGAGAAGGTAGCGGTAAACAAACCATCCTGTGTATCCAAGCCCAACTAATTCCATAAGTTTTGGAAGCTGGTTGAAGTGGCAGAAACAGAAATTAGTCTAAAATGTAACAACTAGAAAGAACAATGAAAAACAAAAAGCATGTACGAAAGAAATGTGCATGGCTGCTTCTCAGAACACAAGCTACATCACCTTTTCTCCATGACAAATGGTCAATTTGGGCAATAATCAGGAATCAGGAATCCCATGACCAGCCTTGTGGCAGATCCCAACATAGAGTAGACAAAGCACAATCTTTCATAAACAACCAGCAGTGTTTGCTCATTGTTCAACAGAAAAGACGGCCATTAAGCCATTAAAAGTTCACCAATTGGATGGTGGAGCTGAGTTGATTATGAGAAATTTATATTCAAGAACAAGCTTGCTTCTGCACATTTTAAAATGGAATTGGAACGATGAATTGTTCGCCTCTTCTGTAGAGGAGAAAATCCAGAGAGATATATCCCTCACATTCCAAACTATTTCTACTCATAGACAGATCTAGCCAAAGAAACTATTCACAGTCTAACTTAAGAAACGGAATCATGAGATTAGACGAAAGAAAAACAGGAAGGGAATCAGGTCACGAACCAGTGGAACCGAGTTGATAGCACCAACAATAATGGATGAGAGCCAAACCGCAACTACTGCACCTCCTCCATAAATAAGTACCGTGGACTTATTTTCAAGACCATCCCACTGACGAAATAATTGCAAAGAAACATCAAACTTACAGCTGGAGAGATCTCGACAGTTAAGACATAAGAAAAGGAGACGAATGGGATTATCACCATCTCCTTCAAATCTGTGAAAAGTTCATTGACTTCAACGGAGGATTCTTCAGAGGAAGAGGCCCTTATACGAAGAGAAGAAAACCTGGGGGGCCCTGTTAAGAACATGAATGAGGCTAATGGCGAGTATTTCACTCAAAAAGTTTGAGAATTTTTATTTCATCAAGCTACAGAGAAAGAAATCCTCAAGACGTGAGATTATAATACGTTTATCGTATATCACCGCAAACCAATGCAAAAAAGCATAGATTTTAACACTGCTTTTCCATAACAAACACAAAGGGGAATAATGTGCTAGGAATCCCCGCCGAAAAGCAGGACTCGCCCAAACCTCCCAAAGTGGCGATTGTAGCATTGCCTTATGAAATGGTGATTTCAAGAAGGCTAATTTGGAGTAGAAGATGGGGGGAAAACTACTTTTTTTTTTCTGATAGTCGAGGCTCTTCTAACCTTGGGTCGTTCGCGTAAAAAACGCAATAAAATCGAAGTAGAAAAACGCAGCAGCATACCTTGGAGCCGATGAGAGAAAGAAGAGCGGGTGAGGAGGTTGACTCCGGAAGGACGAGGAGGGAGGAGCAGCAAGGCGGAGGAGGATGAGGAAGGGGAAGAGGAGGAGCGAGGAGAGAGAGGCAGACGAGCGATTCCTCCCAGCACAGCTGCTGATGCGGCCATTGGTTTGCCAGCGACCAACGTCTTCTTCCTACTCTGGCTCTTCTCTTCCTAACCTAATCTTCGCCAACGGAGGAGCGCTGCGCTGTGGCTGGGGGTTGGTGAATGGCTTCGTGCTTCCTAGCACTTGCAATAGCAAGTCAGATAGATAGCTGCTGAATCTTTTGACACGTGGCACTGTGTAGCTGCGTGATTGGTCGCCTCCTAATTGCAATATCCCCGACCAAAGTCCGCCTCTACTTCTTCGCCTTTTCACCTCTATCTGCCCATCTACTGTTCGAGTCATCTCAGCCGTCCAAATCGCATTGTCTATCCATCAAATCTAAAACGCCTGCATTTATAATCAGAACCAGTTCAACCAAATCTTTTCAATTTGGCTTTACCCTAATCCCAGAAATGTTGAATTGGGTTATTTTTTATTTTTTTTCCCTTACTTTTTCGGAAGCATAAACTAGCTCACAATGTGACATGACTCTCCACTTAACTGGGTCTCTTCTCAAATCATAATCCCATAATCTACCTCCACCATTGGGCTTACGCTTGGCAAATAAGAACCAAAATTAATGCTATGATAGAAAATAATTTACAGCAATCACACAAAAATGGAACAAACAGCCTTTACAGTAGTTTGGTCCAAACTTCTTACAAACCGTTTTTAGGGGATGTTATGAATCATCTAATGCAATAGAAAGTAAAGATGTAATAGATAAGATTATTATATGGAAAAATATAAAAAATAATTAAAGTATAGAGGTAATAATAAAAGGATAATGATCATATTTAGCCAGATTGTTAGTTAACAAAGTAATAATCCTTATTTTCATATTTTAAGAATTTTTTTAAATTTTTGATCATTTACAATATTCTACTTTCTATATTCATCATGTCAACATGCACTTTGACGACTGATATATACAAACATATATATATATATAATATATATATATATAACATTACTTAAGAGTATATATAAAATTGTTAAAGTTTGAGAAAATTTAAGAACGAGCTTATAATATACAAAATGTTTATGATCAAAATAAATTTTCGCAAAATAAACAAATGCATATAAAAGAACATTACAAGTATTTCAAATTTTAAAAAAAAATATAAAGAGCAATTGTTACTTAGTTAAATAACAATTTTAAGATATAAAATCATATGGAAAGTTCTTAAAAATAAGCAAAAGTTTTCTTTTCCTACATTTTAAATGAAATTTATATTGAAAATTATCTTTGAGTTTGTATTAAAAGTCTTGCAATATGTTCAAACTTGGAAATTTTCTTTTTCTTTGTTTTGCAATTAGACAAAGTCAAGGATTATGGTTATGCTTAGGTACCATTTTCAAATAGTTTATGAGAATCGTTACAATAGTCCTTCTTTTAAAATTCAAAAAAATATATGAAGGTATTCAAAAATAATAAAATTTAATTTATAAATAATATACATATATATTTACAATTTCATAAAAGTTAAAAAAAAATTAAAATAAGTTTTATGATTGATCCGAAATCTTATCATTTCTAACTGATCATAGACAATCATAGCCCTATGATACCATATAATGAGTAGATAATAACTTCATGTATTTTACCCCTTTTACTATATTTCTTACTTTTCTTCAATTTTATGTGACCCCAAATATATTTAATTAATATATTAAAATTTACCTTTTTTATTCTTGCATAAATTTTTACAAAAATTCAAAAATTAAAAATGTTCACATTTTCACGTGGGGGTATGAGATGGGTAAATTTTTTTTTTAGAAATTTTGTAAAAAATTCGAAAAGAGTAATTTCTGATATATAAACTAAATACATTTAGGTTCACACAAAAACAAAAAATAAAAATAAATTATAAAATTAGACAAGGCTGTAACTTACACATCGTTTAATATTACAATCCAGTTTTAAATTATTAGCATATTCAAGTCATACCCATTTTCACTCCTTTTTTAAAGAACAAGTTTTGAGTCCACAAATCCTATCTTTTTTTCTTTAAAATGTTTACATAATTTATTTTGTAACTCTGCTTGAATGGGTTGACATATGTCCGGACGCACTTTAAAGGAGGTGTTCTTCGGAGAAATTGATGGGATCCTGTTCGTGCTTTTGTTAGCATTGAGCTCGACTGGTTGCGCTTACTTAAGCCATTTTTAAAATTTTATTGTCATTGATATATATATATATATATATATATATATATATATGTGCAGTTTTTATAATTTTTAAAAATTTCAATTTTATTTTCGAATTTCTAAAATAAGAGAACAACCCCACGTTATTTTTTATTCTCCAAATTCAAAAATTAATAATTTTTTTTAAAAAACTGCATACATAGAAATTTCACGTTTGAGCCTGCGTAAAAATGGCTGGTATGAGCACTTAGACGGGTAGGCTGCATTTATTTATTGTGCATTTTAAAATTGATTTTCGCCAAAAGCGTATTGGACAGTTGAAAATCGGAAGGTAATGTTAGTCAATCAAAAAATCTGATTAAAGAAGATCGATTAAAAGTTTAAAACAGACGGAGAGTAATATTAAAAGGAAAGATCACAATAAAAATCATTTATTTTGTCTTTATTAATAATACTACAATTTCCTCAACACCGCCATTTCCCCCTTTCGTCCGAAGTACGACGGGTTCGAGCTTTCGTCTATCGAATTCGGTTGTCTTTGTGAGAGTGCAGCCGAGGCTGGTAATCCCTCAACTGCAAACACATCGCCTGTCTCCAGATCCGATATCTCTCTCTCTCTCTCTCTCTCTCTCTCTCACACACACACACACACACACACACACACACACACACTCTCTGGTCGACGACGAAAGTAAAAGCAATCGAGGCGGGCGTAGAGCAGATCGCCGTCGATGGAGGGCGTTCAAGGAGGATCCGAAAGGGAAAACTCCAACTCTCCTTCTCCCATTGCATCCATCGCCAATTTTTGGAAAGGTACCTCCTCCCATTTCTCTTCCATTTCATGGCTACGACCATCCAGCGTGATCTGTGTCTCGCGGAGGCAGTTTTCTCAGAGTTTGGAATTTAACATCTACATGCAGTTAGGAATTGCGATTTGTTTTGATCTTCTGTAGTTTTACATTTCATTTCTATGCTATATCTTTTAAGTGGAATCCGTGATTTCTATCGTTCTGTTTTCCTTCTAATTCTTATTGATTCGGGAGCTTTTATTTCTATGAGTACAATGCAAACAACGCTAAAGTACTAATGCTTTTTAACGTATTCAGATGCGAATGAGTGAAAAGTTATATTAGCAAAAATTGATTTTGAGGAGTCTTCATGAACTTGACCTTTTGCCATTCTTTCCAGAGTTTGATTTGGAAAAGGAAAGGATTGGATTAGATGAGCAAGGACTTAAGATAGCTGAGAATCAGCAGAACAGCCAGAAAAATAGGCGGAAGCTTGCAGAGAGTACTCGTGGTACGTTGCTCTCTCTTCCCCCCTCCCTCCCCATTTTGAGATCTAATCCTGAAGCAGGAGCGTAAGTTATGAACATCTTTTTTAGGATGGGTTGTATTAGCATTGGTTTCTGAGGAAGTGCTGCTTCTGGAAATTTTGACTTCATTTCATTTAAGAATCTCGTTGTGGCTTACTGATCTGAGCTTGTCATGTCCATTGTTGTCTTCTGTGTAGACTTCAAGAAAGCTTCTTCTGATGAAAAGCTAAATCAGTTTAATTCTCTACTCAAGGGCTATCAAGAGGAAGTTGATAATCTTACAAAAAGAGCAAAATTTGGAGAAAATGCTTTTCTCAATATCTATCAGAAGCTTTATGAGGCTCCAGATCCTTATCCACCGCTGGCTTCAATTGCTGTAAGTGCAGCTACCTGCATTGTGGTTTCCTATTAGCAGGTTCTGTATTGAATTTGAGTACTTGACATTGCATGAATTTTATGTGTTCTGTTCCAAACTCTCAAGTGGCTGTAGTTAGCCAAAAGGTAAATTTGGTTGAGAAAGAAGATATAGGTCCATATTAGCCTGAAACTGCGCAGCTGGTATCGCTACAACATATGATTTTCCCATGTTAGTGATTACTTTGTCATTTGTATGTTTCGAGTTACAAAAAGCCTATGTAAAATTTTACTTGCAGTCACCGAGTGCAGCATGTTTATTGATCCCTACTGATTTTATTTCTGCTTTCAATAATGAGTTTTCTGTTACCGTAGGAGCAAGATGTGAAATTGTCAGAACTTGAAGCTGAAAATCGAAAGATGAAAGTTGAACTTGAGGAGTATAGGACTGAAGCTACCCATTTAAAGAATCAACAGGCTACGATTCGAAGACTGGAGGAGCGTTATCGTCAATTAGAACAACAGGTTAGCATGTTACAACAGTAATATGTTTTGGATTCTTTGTAATGTATCTACCGTTATGGTGGCCATATTGACAAAGTGCCATATTGCCAATAAGATTGATGCTTGGTAATATTTACTGGAAATGACAGATCACAGATGGCAATTAAAATTAGGAAGATGATTGAATGCACATGGGTGCACTAAGCTTTGGTGCACCTAGGTGTACTTAACCCTTTTTTATTTTTTGAAATTTTTTGTAAAACAATTAATCTATGTGCATTTAAGATATAAGAAATTTTTTACGATTTTTGGAGATTTGTAGTTTTTTTTTTTTTGAATTTTTAAAAACAGAGGCATTTTAGTCATTTGAAAATGACTAAAACGCCTCTATTTTTAAAAAATTCAAAAGATATCTACAAATATTCAAAAATGGTATAACTTGATATATATGTTAAGTACACTTAGATTAACAGTTGTATAAAAGAATTTTAAAAAAAGGGTTTTCGCACAGTATCACAGTCTTTAAAATTATCGTAAAAATGATAAAATCAATTGAGAAAAAGGAGAATTTTGATTTTGTAAAATTTTCTGCCATAATTCCAAGTTTGATAAAGGTTAATGGATTTTGATGGTTTTGACCAGTGTACAATTACTTGAAAATTTAAGGGTAATGATTCAATACTTTTAAGTAAACATGAAAGCTTCCCTGCTTAACCTTATTTTTGAATTTTAAAATATTTTTTTAAAATCTGAACCATCCATCATGTTTATCCATGTGTATCTATTTCTAATTCCAGAAACTACATGTATAACCAACATTTATGTATTATACATTTTTCAAAATTTTTAGTGGTTATATCTTCACTCTCAAAAGATATTATTTTTTACAAGATATGAGTTTTCAATTGAATGTATTTTTGGTATCATGATAAACCAAAATGTATTAATATGATAAATGGTTTAGACTTAAGGTGTGTTTGGTATTTGATAAAACTTTTGAATGGAAATTTTTTACGCAAAACTTTTAAAATGGGAGAAATGATGTGATATGATAAGGTAATAATGAAGATTAAAGAAAATAAAGGTAAAATAAATAGGGCAGTTGTATGAGTAGTTGTAAAGAAATGATTGAAAAATAGGGTTGTTGTATAGGAAGATATGAAGAAATGATTAGAAAATAGGATAGTTGTGAAGAGTGAAAAGTTTTTTATTGACAAGTTTATGGGAATGCCAAATACACCCTTAAAAAATATATTTAAAAATTTTAAAATCAAGATTAAGCATGCATACATCTATGCTTACATAAGTATTAAATCATTCTTCAAAATTTTATGTAACTCATATTCTGTAAATAAAAGGTTAACCAATATGCAATTACAAAAGAAATCTATTGGTAAATAATAATTATATTATTATTATTATTATTGTTATTATTATTATTATTTTGTAAATTTATCTTTGCATGGGAGGGCAATAAATTATTAGTGTTGATATGGCAAGCATTGGACCTCACAAACAAAATTTGTTTGCATAATCTGTTTCATTTAAATTAAAATGAAAATTTATATGACAATAATTAGACCAGCTATGCTATACAGTGCAGAATGTCGGGCAGTTAAGGAGCATTATATACATAGATGAGTGTAACAGAAATGGGAATGTTAAGGTGGCTGAGTAGTAAAATAAGAAAGATAAAATTAGAAATGAAGTAGTCAGAGGGAATCAAAAGGTGAAATCAATAAATAATAATATGAGCGAAAATAGAGTAAGGTGGTTTGGACATACTAAATGGAGGCCTAGAATGGCATTAATTAGGAGAGCTGAGTTTTTTCAAATAGAAGGCAACAAGGGAATGGGAGGAAGACCTAGAAAATATAGATGAAAATAATCAAACAAGATATAAAAACAATAAGATTACTGAAAACTTAGTTTATGATCATCAACGGTGGTGCAACAGAATCCATACAACTGACCCCACATAGGTGAGAATGGCTTATGATGATGAATTTGTTTCAGGTTTTGCAATGTTGACAAAAATATTGAAGACAACTATCTATCTGATCCATTCATGTGGCTAATGTAAAAAACAGCAGAGCTGTACTGATTGTAGGTCACCTGTTGTCTCTGTCATGATCATGGTAACTTCTCTAGCAACATCAAAGTATAAAGAAAATTCAGGAGTCTCTTTCATTCATATGCTTCTCAATCAACTTCAACTTCATCTATTACATCCTAATGTTTCTCCCCGCTTTTTTCTTCTTCCTGTGTAGATTGAGGAAAAGGTAAGGGAGAATGTTGAGATTAGACAAAGGAGCTTGGCAGAAGAGAATCAGAAAATTCTGGAGGTCCTTAAAGAAAGGTACTCTTTTTCATTTGTAATAGTTTTCTTTATGAGCAAAAGGAATCCCAAAGAAACCCATTAAAATCTGTACTCGTGTAATTCTGATGTGCACTTGATGACATGCTTTTGTAATGTTTGCAAATGACAGGGAGAGATTGTTGCAGGATCAATTAAGACAAGCGCAAGACAGTGTTTCAAATATGAAGAAATTACATGAAATGGCTCAGAGCCAGCTGTTTGAAGTTCGTGCTCAATCAGGTATTTTATCAAAGTTATTTTCATAGTCAATGCTAGCTGAAAAATCTTATTGCAACAATTTCTGAATCTTAACATAATGGGCATTGGATGTCTTTGCATATTGTTTCCTTGGGAGACCTTTTAATTGTCAAAAGAGCTCATTGATGAAATTTTAATGGTCTATTTCAGAGGAGGAAAGGGCAGCAAAACAATCGGAAGTCAATCTCCTTATGGATGAAGTTGAGCGTGCTCAAGGAAGACTGCTTAGTCTTGAAAGGGAGAAGGTGAATCGGAGAATCGTAAATTTTTCATGTTGTATTTCGCAGTCAACCCTGCATATATATATGTATATATATATATACCACCTCTGTTAATGGTATTTGTAGGCAGCACAAGGTGCAATAGAGCACTTAGCTGTATGGAAATGGATCTTTGATTGCCTTTGTAGTCGGAGTTGCTCACCGCTTTCCAAAACTCAATAGTCATTAAGCCTGCGCATGTGGGATGGTATCAGGAGGATGATTGTTCAATTGTTTATGCTAATTTCTGTGTTACATGGATGCCACATCACAATATTTCTATATGTATTTGAGTTCAACTTCTGGTGAAATTTTTATCATGAATGGATAGAAACTTCCTTGGCTTTCAATATGAAAATTTGTGAACGTGTTTCCTTCCCAAATGTTTTATGTTTTTGTGGTGGTCTGATCTTCCATTTGAGAGTTATATGCTAGTTTTCAATATGGAAAATTTGTGAACCTGTTTCTTCCATTTTTTTTTCCTCCAATTTTATTTATACTTTTTATGGTGGCAAGATTTTGGGTTCCACTTGAGGTTCATATGGTTCTTTCATGTTGGATGGAATTCCAATATTGGGTGGTGGGTCTTCAGGATGTCTTTATTTTTGCCATTTTACAAATGAAATGTATCCTTCAGAGATATAGTATGGAACACTTAATGAAACCCAGTTTTTCTGTGTGATGACAACTGCAACGGTTGTTTTACCGTGGGATCTTTTTGCAGGGTCTCTTGCGCTCTCAATTGCAAGTGACAAATGAAGAAAATGGAAATAAGAAAAGGTTAGTTTTTTATCAAGGTTTTATTTGCAAGGTCCCCATCAGTTCCTCATATTTCTCGTTTTGTTTTCAGAATTCTGAAGTGGTTGAACACTTATTATATTTTTAATAGTAGGAAACATGGATAAAACAATTAAAAAGAATGAAAAAAATAGGGCTGCACTTAATCAAGATGGAGGGCATAAGTACGATTTCCAGATTCAGCAATCACCACAAATCTCTACAAGAAAAAAAGAAGAAGAAACTAGCAGAAAAAACAATTTCCCAGTCTTCTTTTGTATTGTACTAAAAAATAAATGGAAGAAACCATCAGAATGATTGAACTCCAGAACTTGACGTGGTCTTCGAGATTTTAGGATGTCAAAACAATTGCTTTATTGTGTCAGATGCATAGTGCATGGATTGGCTTGAGCAGTTCTTTTTCGTGAATGAGTGGAATGATGATAAAAAGATTCTTTTTAGTGTTTCAAACCAGAAGTAGTTGTTTTGAATGAGACCTATTGCCAAAAAGTTCCACTTTTTTTTTTATTATTAAAAGTTGAAATCATTACAACACTATATTCTAGGTCCTTTTGGCTGGCCATTGTCTTGAATCACACCTTGTTTCTTTGTTTCTGCAGATAATGACACAATCTCTTTTGATATATTGGTAAACATTGAATGTGTTTTTGAGCTTCTGTTACATTGGCTTATTGCAGTGACATGGATGCAACTAATGTTCTTGAGAATTCTTTGAATGCCAAAGAGAAGATAATCTCAGATTTAAACATGGAACTTCATAATATGGAGACCATGCTGTCCGATGAGCGGGAACAGCATGTGAACGAAATAAAGAAGTTGAATGTGTTGCTCAATGAAAAGGTAGCATACTTCTACTCCTCTCATGGTGTTTATTATCAGAATTGCTCGATGCGGGTATTCATTTTCTGTATTAAATTTCAATTAGGTCAGTTATACTTTTTTCCGGAGTTATGGTTTCCGTTAACTTATTTCTTCATGCTTAATATGTGTATGAGTTGGTATCATTGTACTAAGTGGACATTCAATGGCTCTTATATATAAGTGATTCTACTGTAACTTCAGTGGCATTTATGTCTGTGATATTGTTCTCTTTCATGCATGTGTTTGGGTTTAATGTGTTTAGCATTTTCATTTACTGTGTTCTTTATGTTGTCTGTGGAAAAAACACTTCTGTTTTACTTGTTAAATAGCATTGTGCCACATACTTTTAATTTATTTCTTTTCTTAATAATCATAGGATGCTGCCCTTGGGGAGGTCAAGAAAGAACTTCAGGCTAGGCCAACTATGAAACTAGTTGAGGATCTACGCAAAAAGGTCAAGATCCTGCAGGTACTTGCATTTTTTTTATCTGTTGGGGTCTTTAAATAACTTCTTCTTTAATTTCATGTTTCTATCGTCTGAATGTTCCAGATATGATGTGATTCTACATGCATTGCCCTCTTGCATGAATATATTACACTCATTTTCTGGCCCATTGTTGTTTATGAATTTTAGTACTTATCTCCATAGGCAGTGGGCTATAATTCAATTGAAGCTGAAGATTGGGAACTAGCCACAAGTGGAGAAGAAATGAGCAAACTTGAGACCCTGCTTTTGGACAAGAATCGAAAGATGGAACATGGACTCACACAGTTGAAGGTATAACACATGCAGACCAAGAGTATTTGAAATTTCTGTGGTCCCCTAATGATTTCTTTTTTACTAACAAAAAATTGCTTATTCTCCGTTATTCACAAGCCGGCATGTCTCCATGTTGTATAATTTCAAGTATTTTAGTTCATTAAAAAAAATTTCATCATCTTATTTTCATTTTTCTTTCCATTCTCTATGACCACGCTTCTTTTAGTGCATTGGCTCTGATCGCATATTCTCTATAGGTCCAACTCTCTGAAAAAACTAGCTTGCTTGAAGCAGCTGAAGCAAAACAAGCAGAGCTAGTTGCGAAAGTGAATGAACAACAAGCATTGATCACAAAACTTGAAGATGATATATCAAAGGTATGTTTGCATGATTCTCTTCGGTTCATCGACTTGGAAAAGGCCTATCAAGTGACCATCAAGCTGTTGATTCGTAGGAGCGGTTTTGTTATCCATTCTCGTGGATGTTCTTGTGCTTATATCTAGTTTATGTGCGCATTTCATGCAATTTAGCATTGACTTTTCTTTGCTTGTTAAAAACATTCCATTGAAGAATTTCAATGCATCTGTGATGCTCACCATCTCTTAGTGAAGCTTACCAGTTTCTTGCAATTCTCTGGTGTTAAAGTCTTTGTCCTTTTCTGAATGGAACTCTTTTTTACTTAAACACTTTGGATACTTCAACATTTATGCTTGATCATTAGTTGGTATTTTCATCTTTCTCATTTTTCCCAATAAGTGATACATTAGTTGGTTTATTCCTGTTCTAATTATTTTCATACAGGGCTACAGGTCCACAGAACATAAAGCTAGTCTATTTGATGATTGGAATCTACATGAAGCAGGTGGATCAGAAGTGTCTGAGGTACCAATCTCCTTAAATGGTTGCTGTTACAAACGTACAATAGCATATAATGTAATCCCCATTGATTGCTGTTACAAGCTTACGATGACATACTAATGATAATCCCATAGGTAAAGTCTGATAGTATGCTTCAAATCTGCCAAAATATGTGCTTTTTTTTTATGTAAATGTTCTGTTATAATAACATATTAATGTTAATCCCATAGATAAAGGCCATATAGTAAATGGTAAATTTTGCAACACGTGCCGTTCTTTTCTTGTACATCTCACTCATATTACGTGAATTTATTTCCCTATGTTGTCTACTTAGAGTGCAGATCAGAAGCATGCATCCTTAGATCAGGACCAAGGTTCAATGCTGAAGGTGATCTGCAGTCAACGCGATAGGTTCCGGACACGTTTGCGAGAAACTGAAGAGGTTTGCTGACACTATTGTCCACTTGTCCTTGCATTTGTTCTGCATTGTTTTGAACTTCTGAAGGGAGATGGCATTATTTCCACCATAACATTATCATACTAGTGTGACCCAGATGGTTTGCACTCAGCTGATATTGCCATCAGATGCATCATCTTGAAAAGCCTGGACCCAATAAAAGAACTTATCTTGGCCGCAACCTGGGCAACAGTTTGAGAGGGATGTTAACCCACTGTGATTTCTGGTCTCTCTATGGATGTTCCACAATGTACACAATGTGTTGGGGTTCCAACAGTTTGAGAGGGATGTTAACCCATTGTGATTTCTGGTCTCACTATGGATGTTCCACAATGTACACAATATGTTGGCTTTCATGGAACCCAAAAGATAGTTTTGCGCAATTGTGGGCTCTTTGGCTTTAGGACATCCTGCATATGATTGAGTGAACTGGATCCAAACAGTGCCTTCACACCTGTCGATATCAACAGAACATATTAGTCTGTCTCTAATTTCATCTCTTAAATTCCGAAA
The DNA here is from genome assembly GCA_030490835.1 of Annona cherimola. Taxonomy (NCBI): domain Eukaryota; kingdom Viridiplantae; phylum Streptophyta; class Magnoliopsida; order Magnoliales; family Annonaceae; genus Annona; species Annona cherimola. The sequence continues at coordinate 76,541,718 of CM059973.1, forward strand.
TGTTGTGTTATTTGTCAAATACTTTGACGTACCAGGAAGTGAGGCGATTGAAGGAGAAGATAAACTCACTAATGGTAGAATTAGAGAAAACCAAAGCTGATAATGTGAAGCTTTATGGAAAGATTCGTTATGTTCAAGACTACAATCATGAGAGGCTAGTTTCAAGAGGATCAAAGAAGGTACATTCTTGAAGATGATATCGTATGGTTTGATGTTGTATCAACTCCATGGTACTAATTTCTGAGTTTTGCAATTGTTCTCAGCATTTAGAAGATGTTGAAGGTGGCTTCAGCTCAGACGTAGAATCAAAGTACAAGAAGATGTATGAGGATGATATAAATCCATTTGCTGCTTTCTCCAAGAAGGTATTTGTTATTTGATTCCTTGTCCTGTTGGTATTAATTTCATTCTCAAGGCAGTTTGTATTAAATGGAGATTGGGAACAGTGGAGAAAACTCCAGGACATACAATTCCATCAGAAGTTGACAGTAAGGAAGCATACTCCCTCATTGATAATTATTAAGGATAATTCCATTCATACCCATGACTTTTGACCTTAATTCTTTTCATACCCAAGAAATTTTAAAAATTCCTCCTACGCTCACAATATGTGCAACTTATTCCTTTTGTATCCATCCCGTCTGTGGTCATCCATTAAATATCCTGAAATACCTAAAATGCCACTGTGGGGTGGAGTGCTGTGGTTATTGTCATCGTTGGCAGAAATTCTAAAGCTTTCAACAACAAACCATCGAACCCATCACCAACAAACCACCAGCAATGTCGCCGTTCCCCTTCTCTTCCAACTATCACCAACTACTTTCTTCCCCATGCCAATGAGTGGACCCGCAGTATGTTTCCACCTTCACAACCAAAACCTGCTATCTGCCACTACTACTGGAAGGGCTGCATCAACTCCCCATCCACCAGATCCGGCCATAAGCCGCCATCTTCTTCCTCATTTGCAACAACCTGTCAATGCCAGCTAGATCCTTTTGACCTACATCAACCGTGAGTAGCCAGCAAAATCTGGCGTTTACTTTGCATGGCTAATTCCATCTTCTGCGGCAGAAAGCTCCGCTGGAAGATGCTGCTCGCCTGCATCAATGTCCAATTTCAGTAGCCAACAATCGTCAACCCCAACCATCTGCAGCAGATCCATCAATGACAGAAACTTAATGGCAAACCAATACCCTGAAGTAAAGCTGGCCTTCTTCAACCATCCCAGAGTGGCTACAGGCAGCCTGCTCTGCACATCTCATCAAGCAGTCCGATTGCCTCTTTACCATGTTGATGAAACCCATATGAGAAATATTGGAATTGCAAGATGCAATGGATTTCTCCATAGAATTCTGAAATATCCACACTGAAAGTTCCAGCCTTTCACGTTTAAATTAACGAGGGATGTGCATATGTGAGCATTGTGATGAAGCCCCAGCCAATATGTATAGTCATTGATTTCCCTTCCATGCCCCAGAGATCCTAGTTGTGTACAAGTGTTTAGAATGCTGACGATGGTGAATTGGGAGTTCTAAAGCTTTTGAAATCATATAGTTCCATGGGCATTTTGGGCGTTTAAAAATATTTAAGTGATGGCAGTGAACAGGATGGATATGGGAGGACTAAATTGCAAATGTTGTAGGTGTGTTAGGAATTTTCAAAATTTTGTAGTTGTGGATATGAGAAGAATTAGCCCTAATTATAATACAATTTCTTTTCCTTCCTGACAGTAAAAAGGAAAGTGGTAATCATTTCCCTTGGATACTCATCATTTTTTATGAACCATATTCCTATTCGAACTGCTTTAAACTAGTAAAGTTATGGAGATGGAATGCACTGATGTGAATGCCGTAGCAATTAATGACTTTGTCAAGCATAAGCAGGTCAATCCATAAACACCACAGAATCTATGCAATGCCCTGTTCTTCCATAAACAGAATGTTTAGTTAGAACTATCAAAAACAGAAAAGAGAAAAAAGTAAATGTAGACTGAACCAAAATGACATGTAGGATGGTCAAGATATTGGTTCATTATTACCTAGCTATTTGCTTGTAACTGTTGCAGCCACAATTGGCTGCTTATGCAGTTGTCATATGTAAATTTTGTTTACTGGTGAATTTGGCTAACTTGGACCAGGAAAAAGATCAACGGTACAAGGAACTTGGGATTAGAGATAAAATAACTCTCAGCAGTGGTCGTTTTCTTCTTGGCAACAGGTTTGCTTTTGTTTTAACTTTTCACAGAAATAAATTTGGGTGAATCCCTGCCCTGCAATTTGTATTTCAGAAGATTTCCTTCGAGAACCTTCGAGAAAAAGTGGGTGCAATAGATGGGTTTTTGCCAAGTAGTAATTTGCCCATCGGCCTAGGCAATTGTATTGTTGTTAACTTGTCCACCCCTCACTACTCTGTCTTTTGCATTTTTATTTATTGACGATTATTGTGCGACTATTTCTTATTCCATCAGTTTGAAATATTGGTGCCAAACGTATTGTGAAGTGAAGAGATCAAGAAATGACTTCTGCTGCTTGTCCAAAATTTTCTTGAACAATAAGCTTATATGTTACCCATTACATTTGCATGAGAGTCAGTATCTTACAATGCTACTAATTCTATTTATGGCGGATTGCTATTCCTCTTCATTGTTGCTGGATCTTTAAAGCAAGAGCAATGGGCATGAGGCTCTGAAATATGCATCCTTTTTTTTTTTTTTTTTTTGCTGCTTGGTGCGTTTCTCGATGGCAGGATTTGTTGGTTAAGTACATACTGATTTGTTTATCCTTTTGCAGATATGCTCGGACATTTGTTTTCTTCTACTCAATTGGGTTACACCTCCTTGTCTTTACCTGTCTGTACAGGATGTCTTCTTTGAGCTACATGAGGTGAGACGTCTGCCAGCAAATGCAATTCTCTATATGCTTCTGTAGTTTAGTTTTGTCATCCCTTTATCTAGAACCAGTATCTCCAGCTATTTACTGTTGCCCATCAATATGCAGCACCACAAATATCCCGGAAGAATCCTTTTTTAAAGCTGGAAATCTCACAGAGTCTCATTTACCTTGATGCTTCTGACTGGCGTATACAGTTCTAATTCATTAGTTCATATGTATTTGTGGTAATCAAGGGAGAAGGTTCTCCCATGTTCCAAATAACCAGACGTATGATTATGTAAATAACAAAGAATGAAGCAGTTATAGTCTTGGTGATTACAAAGTTGGAGAGCCTTGGATGAAAGTTGAAAGCTATTTCGGGTTGAGTGCAATGTGCGTCTAAAAAAAATACTTAGGAGACCTCTCAAAACTTAACAATCAAAGAGTCATTCTCGTGTAGGGTTATCAAACAGGGGAAGCTTGTAACATGACGACACCAATCTAGAACAGACCACCATGCAAAATGGTAGAGGTCGAAACTTTTCAAGAAATGTCGTAAGGTGTACATACTTGTTGATGGTTCTAGACAAGTACAGCGATGTATGTCATTCCCGAACAATAGGGATGCAAATTGAGTCAAAGCTGACCTGAAATCCCTTATTTGACACATGTTTGCGTTAGCTTTTTTTTTTTTATTTTCCTCTCAAATTAGGAAGCATTGGGTCGGAAAACCTAATCCTAGTTGGTTGAGTTGTGTCAAGACATTGGGTCAACCATGTATTGACCCGCATGGTATACTAATACGATATTACTTGAGAATTCCATATTTTCTTAAATTATCTGTGACTAATAATGTGTTATTTTGACTTATTGCTAGTATCTTAGTCCAACTTTAGTACATTCCATCTTGTTGATTCATGACAAATGCAATCTGATCATTGTATTGAAAACTATTCGATTAACTAAAATATTGAAAATCATATGTTGTGTAGGCTGCATCTTCTGAAAATGTGTAACAGTATGTATAAATTTAAAAATCACTTAGATCTGTGCATTATAGTTTAGAAGGTTATGAGATCATATAGAATCATTATTTTTGATAAGATGAATGCTTTAAATAGTTAGATGTTGAATTTGGACTTTGTGAGTCCTTATAGTAAGCAAATAAGTTTTAATGGCTTCAAAATATTTTTGGAGCGATTCTTGATTTTGAGCATAATGCATGCCTTTTGTTGAGATGATTTTGTTCGCCCAATTAAATACATGCTAAAATTAATGCACAAATTGGATTCGATAGAATTGTGAAGGTGGGGCCTATGGTGGGTTATGATCTAGTGCAACTCTAGACGCCTTGTTTATCAGGCCTGATAATGGCTTCGCCCATTTGGCTTTTCCTAGCACTCCAAAAGTTACTATCAAATTGCCCAACATGAATCCGTATCATTGTTGAAGATCATCCAAACTCTTGTTTATCACAAAGTTGGAAAACATTCTGGAGTAGAATATTTACCAGTGTAAACAAATTAGATGAGTTACAACTTATAACCCTATGTCAAAAGCTGCTCATAACATTGCTTCACACCCAAATAACAATGTTTCTTGATGGAAGAGTAACTAATTTGCATTCCAACATACGGGGAAATTTGATTTACCCAAGCTTCACCAACAAAACCAAGAGCGAATGCGCTAAACCGGAAGAGGCATTCAAACAACAATGAATGTCAAAGCTCTCACATTCATAGTAAATGAGGAGGTGCAGCAAAAGGAGCTTGGTTATATACATTATGATGTATTTTAGGCTAAAATATATTATTTACTTATTTTATTTTATTTTCTTTCTTTTTTATTTTTCTTCATAAACATATTTTTTTAAGTATATTTAATCCATATATCAAGTTTTGTCATTTCACAATACTTTTACAAATTTATTCTCTATTTTTAAAAAATTTATCAATTTTAGAGGCATTTAAGTCATTTTAGCCCTTAAGAAATCGATTTTAATGAATCAAAAATAAAAATATAAAAATATTATAAAATAGCAAAACTCGGTATATGTATTGAATACACTTAGTAAAACATATTTATGAAAAATCAAAAAATATAACTAATTGTATAAATAAATGAATAACGTATTTTAGCCAAAAGTAAATCGTGACGTATATAATCGGCTCGGCGGCAAAATCCCTATGAATACCAAGGCATTCTCCCCAGCAAAGACATGGTATAAAGGAGGGAAAGAAAGGAAGTTTTTGTTTCTCATTAAGATTCCCAATCCTCAAGCATAAGCAGCTCTATGGCCCCTCACCTTTTTCAAGCTCTCTACAGTGCCTATACAAATCATTTCCATTATGGCCTTTAAGCCATAAAAAGGATCACGTTTAGCAATTTGTGATGAAACAACATAGATGCAAAGCATTTGCATTTCTTGATCATGGACCAGAACCCGCAAGTTCTGCAATTTCAATGCCATTTCAAAATCAATACAAAAATAGGGTACTAATCTATTCTTAAGAATTAGTGGAGACTCCGTTTTCATTTTTCTATTTATTTTCTGTTCCATCGGCATGCCGTCATTTTATTGCCTACAACTTTTATTTTTTAATGAAATCATAATTTACTGCATCATTGGATGGACTTTATTGCCCAACACGTTTTGTTTTTTTACTTGAATCATAGTTTTTTTAAAATTTCACTAATCTAAATACAGTTTCTTGAATTTTGAAACCAAAATTTTTTTTTATTTCGCATTTGGCAAGCGTAATCCCCGTAATACTACCTTGTCTACGCCTATTTAAATTTTAATTACAGACCAACGGACCTTTATTTTTAGCTAGTTGTGACTCACCTCTATATTTTTGTAATTTTATTATGTTCTCTGTATTTTTTAATTTATTTTATTTTATCACTTTTTATGCTTTCCCGTTTTAAGGCTGAGGATGCAATGCCACATGGGCCCGTTGTGATAATCACTGCATATAATATGTGCCACAAGCTATTTCATCAGATGTGAAAAGTAAACTCTCTTCTCTCCCTACAAACTTTTTGAAAAATAATTTTACATCTTCATTATCTAATTATTATATTTTTATTTTTATCTATTTATTTTAATTATTTTTTCACACAACTGCTTTATTTATTTCTACTTAGCACTTCCTACAAATATTTTCTTGGCAACCTCCCCACCCACTGACTTACTGCCTAAGACTCAGTGGAACATTAAGTGGTCTGTCTATTTATTTGAGATTTTGAACATGCCACGCCGCATGCCACCTAATAATATCATACTCATTTAGATAATCTAGCTTGTCATACTCTGCGAATTGAAATGCCCAATAACCAAAACCAGCTGCGAATGCTCGCGCCATTTTCACGGTTACTCGAGGACTATGATTACCATCATTATTATCAAAACAATCTCCGGGGAAAGAAAGAAAAAAAAAAAAGATGAATCGGACAATCAATCAACCAAGAAGAAAATGAGAAATGGCAAGAGCAATGGCCCCCAATTCGAAAAGATCGGCGTTGTATTTGGTCAAGGGAGACTTGTGGCCGGGCTTCTCCTTAAATCCGTCCTCGCAAGTTGCAGAATCATCCATCACGGAACCCGCCCATACATTAGCATCGCCGTATCGCTTCGATCGGAATGCCTTCACCACGTCATCGAGCGCGGAGATGGCGTCTGAGTAGGTTTCCTGGCACGCCTTCAAGCAGTCCTCGTCGAAAGGATCCAAATTTTTCCTGTTCAGAAGCCGGGCTATACGTGTCCGCGTCCGGGTGGCATTGGCCGAGGCCAGCTTTGCGGAGACAACACCAAGTCCTTGGAGGTCTGCGGCGATGCTGTTCTCGCCAGCTCGAAGGGAGCTGACGCAGAAGTCGTACTTGATGTTGGGGTCGGTTTGGGAGATTTTGTTGCAGGTGGCTTGGATGAGTTTGAGGTCTGCGAAAGAAAGGTGGGCGCAGAAGAGGAGCAGCAGCAGGATTTCTAGGAAAGCAGTATTCATGTTTGCTTGGAGAGGATGAGGAGGGGTTGAACCTGAGAGTAGTTGGTTTGCCTTCCAATGGGAGAAGCGGAACACTGCTGTATCTTCCTGTCAGCATTCAATTTGAAACGAGAATCCCTCTAAAATGGCATGATTATGGTAAATCAATTTCTACTTCAGATATTTGCCTGAATACCCAGGGATTTTGTGGGCACGCACACCAACCTATTGGCTAATGCATGCATACTAAAAAAAACGAATTTCCGTATATGAGTTTCTCTTTCTGAAAACTCGCGTGCACAAACAGACAGACCCAGATGAAGGAGATTATGCCAAGAGGAGGGCCAAATCCGATAAAGGCCATCTCAGCAGATCCATATGCCAGATGGAGCCTACTAACTAGTTTACAAATCGGATTTGATAGAATCATCAAGGTGGGGCCCAAAATGGACTGCCCTACCCATTCGTTTTTTTTTTTTTGATTGGTATGTAATTACATATATCTCAACACATTTCATACTTTTGAAGATCTGAGATATTCTTACAAATCTGGGAACACACATAACATCCCAAAGAAATCTGGAGACACAGCTCCACGAAAGAATCTGGAAGACACAGCTTCCAATAGGCCACCGAGAGACTACTTGCTCTCACACCCCCTCCACCCAGGAGACTACCTGTTCCTACACTTTTTTTTTTTTTTTTTTGGGCCAAAAATCCCATCCGAGATTCGAACCCGCACCGACAGCGCAACGCAGTATTTGCGTCGCTGTCGGTGACCAACCGAGCTAGCCTCGGTTGGTAACAGGAAGTGTAGAAGTTAATATCTTCTGATAGCAAAATTTATGAGTATCATTTTAATACGATTTTAAAATTATTAGCGTAGATTTCATCCCAAAATTTTTTTTTTAGCGTAAAAGCCTTCCCGCAACGTACATGCCAAGCCGTAACCGGTGCCTCCGCGCAACCATATGCATGGTGGGCACATTCGCTTATGGTGGAGAGTTCAACCCTCCCCATCTACTGCCTCGCCCAGTTGTTGTGAGAGTTATCATTTCTTCCTAATAACAGGAGTTTATAAGAATTTTTGCATCCTGGGCTCATGAAACTCGAGTTCACCTCAATTATAATCTTAATCCTATTTGCAAAACATTAACTCTAACACTATCGGTAAAATTTAAACTCTAACTCTATTTTTGAAAATCATATTTGGATTGAGTTTCGAGTTGAAAACTTGAAATTTATATTTGGTTGAATTTATATTTTATTTAAGAGTGATAAGTTTAGAATTTCATATGAGCATATAATAATAATAAGTCATGTAAGTAAACATAATAATATATAGTCAAACTATATACTTTTTTTCAAAAAAAAAAAAAGCAATATAAAGAATGTTTCTAGAAAAATTTAACATAAAAACAAGATAAATGAATAAAATTAATTAATATAAAAGTATATGATAGAAATAAAAGATAAATATAAATAAAAATAATATACTTTATTTGTAATATAATTACAATATGTCAAAAACGTATTCAAATATAAATATAAATACATAAAATATAAAAAAATATTGTTCAAATATTATGTACATAATATATTTATAATAAATATAAAATGAAAAATCAAGCTCAGGTTCGGGTTCGTTTGAACCCTAACTCTATTATATTTACAATCGCATTCCTCAAACCCTAACATATTTATAATCGGGTTCCTTGGGTTCAGGCTATGAAAAAGAAGGTTCTAACACCGCTGAAAATCGAGTTCGGCAAGCGGGATTCGGGCTTAACCCGGCCCAAGTTGTACTTCTAGTTGTGAGAATTTGGAATTTACTGGATTGTAATATCTATTGTCCTCTTGTATATAAGAGGTTTTTTATTAAAAAAAAATCTCAGAAAAGCCTAGATTGTAATTGGTATACGTGGGAAATATTTTGTTGGTTATGATCTAAGGCAACGACTGTGGACACCCTGCTACTGGTCTGGCCCATTTAGCATATATCCTAGCAAAGTCAATTGAAACATTAGAATAAGCAACCATTGCGAGGGCTAAATTGCAAAAAATATTATCAAATAACGTTGCTAGAAGCTACTCCAAAAATTATTATCAAATTGCCCAACATGAAGCTTATCATACTTAAAAGACCATCCAGAGACTTGTTTATCACAAAGATGGAAGACAATTGGGAAGGCCATAACGCTGCTGTGCGTAAGTACAAATTGGATGATTTACAACCCCATGTGAAAAGCAGCTCACAGAATTCCTTCACACCCAAGTAACCCAACTCCATTCCAGAAAGTGTTCTTGATGAAAACGTAACTAATTTATATTCCAACACGCGTCATGAGAAAATGCACTAGTTAAACCGGAAGTGACTCTATATATATGTAGTATCATCCTAAATTGCATGGATCGATAAGAAAGAAATGAGATTTTACATTCCCAAAAATACTTTTCTAATTTCCAATATAATCTCTTTTATTTTTTCATGCATAACAGTTCTACGTTTTACCTTTACAGTGCTATTTTTCTCATTCCCACTACACTACAATCCATCTTCATCATATTTTCTCATCTTATCCAATCTCATCATCCTGAACCCAAAGCTCTCACACCCATAGCCAATAAGGAGATGCCATTTACACAGTTATGTCAGCAACAAATTCCCTATAAATACCAATGCATTTACCCAACGAAGGCACGGCAGAAAAGAGGGAAGGAAGGAGACTTTTTGCTTCTCACTAGGTGCCTAATCCTCAAGCATAAGCTCTTTGTCCCCCTCATCTTTTCAAGCTTTCTCTGCACCACCCAATCCAATATTATTTTTATTATTTTTTAAGAAGATTTCTCTCGTACCCAAAACATTTGACTATTATCCTTTTTATATTCACAATATTTCAGAAATTCCTTCACACACATAACATTTTACTATTAATTCCCCATAAACTCATGTCGTTAATCTCAACCTAAACAATGTCAATTGAATGCAAAAAATATCGATTTTGCCCCCACATCATTTATAAAAAAGATTCCAAATGGAATCCTCACCCTAGTTTCAGTAAACAGATATGACGTATTTTTTGTTCAAATTATAATGAAAATAAAATAGCAATTTATTTGTCTTTTTTTGCATAATGGTGTTGGACAAAAGCAACATTTTTTGTACACAGTGGACATCCATTTGGGTTGAGGGTGATGGCATGTATGTATGGAGAATTACGGGCGATCTATTGTACGGGTCGAGAAAATTTTTAGACTATTGTGGATACAAAAGGAATAGTAGCCAAATGTTGCGAGTATAAAGAAAATTTTTCTTTATTTCCTCTTAGATATTTAGCTACAAAAGTGTCAAGCTAGCAATCCCTAATTAATAAATAGAGATGCTAAGCATATACATATCTTGATCATGGTCTTTGGCCCTCAACTTCTGTAATTCCAGTGCCAAAGATTAGTGCCAACTTTGTTTGCATTTTTTCTGTTTATCTTTTTGTTCTACCAGCCTACAAATTTTTTACAATTAATTAAATCATAATTTACTGCACAACTGGATGCACTTTATTACATACAATACATGGCTACAACTTTCATTTTTAAATTAAACCATAACTAGATGTGCTTGATTGGGTGTCAATCATATCCAGAAATTAAGGATGCGTGGAATGGGATTCTTGTCTGGGGCAGGTGAGCCGGAGAAGACAGGTTGGGTGATAGCTAGAGAAGATGACTAGTCGATCCGTAATGCGGATTGGAACAGGATATGCCTACTGTAATGCACCCCCTCTCATCTGTACCCTCTCCTGTGTTTGCTTCATCCCTCTTACGTAGCATCGCAAAGGTGCCGACTGTTTTTTTTTAAAAAGCGCCCCTTGTCCAAATCGACCTTCCTTTTTTTTTTTTTTTTTCCTTTCTTTCTTTGAAATAACAAATTAACTTCCTTTGGTCTCGGCTCTGTCTAACTATATCCATTTTCCTTCGCTCGTAAGCCTAATACCACTTATAATACCTTGTCTACGCACCTATTTAAATACAGACTAACCAACCTTTATTTTTAGCTATTGGTGACTCACCTCTGTAATTTATTAATTTTCATCATGGGGCAGTGATTCAAGGGTTTTGATACTACACAATACAACCTTATGTATTTTGTATTTTTGAATACATAGTTTTGTTTTTTTTCTCTACTTTCATGTGGGTTTAAGTATATTTAGTGGGTTTAAGTATATTTAGTTCATATGTCAAAATTTACCATTTTTGAAATCTTATGTATATTATTTTCAAATTTTCAAAGATAAAAAAATTTTGAGTTGTGATAAAGTGAACGCGGGTGCAAAAACTCTTTTTTATTTTTTAAATTTTTTTTATACAACTGTTAATCTAGATGCATTTAACATGTGTATCAATTTTTACCATTTTTTTAGACTTTTAGATATTTATTTTTGGATTTTTTAAAATCAGTGGAATTTTCATAATTAATGAATTGCAAAAATGCCATTGATTTTAAAAAATAAAAAATAAAAATCTAAAAGTCTAAAAAAATGTTAAAAATGAATACCCACATATTAAATACACCTAGATTAACAGTTTGATAAAAAAAAAATTTAAAAATATAAAAATAGGTGAAATGCACCCGGATACATTTAGTCACATTCAAAAAAAATTTACCCTTCTTATACTCTTCTAATCCGCATATGAAAAAGCGAAATTTTATAAAGTAAGTTTAAAAAGCATAAAATTTTTTCTATGAACTAAGTACACTTAGCCTCACTAAAAACAAAGAGAAAAACAAAAATATATATATTACAATAAAAAATACATGAGATTGTTACTCAGTTAAGCAACATCCCATCCTATAATACCATATCTTATTTAATACTTATTCATCTTAAGCATATAGGCTCCATTCTTGTTCTTAATTTTTTAATTTTAAAATATATTTTTTAAATCTAAGCCATTTATCATGTTTAACGTGTCTTGTTTTGTTATGATATTAAAAATAATCTTTACCGAAAAGTTAAATTTTGTAAAAATAGCATTTATGTATTTTCTTCTGCTTGTCTAACTTGGCCTTTAAGGCGGAAGATGCATTGGCTCATCGGTCCGTTGTAGATTATATACTTGCTAGCTGCATATGCGCTACAAGCTATTTAAGACTAACTAGAACATTGAGAGTGATCAGTCTATTTATCAGAATCGGATGGATCATGGAAGGTATGGCATGGATCTGGCTACGCGGGTGAAAGACGAGAACGTAACCCAAGCACGCCACCTGCCACCCAATCATATTATATTTATTCAGATAATCTAGCTCTTCACATGCAACTATTGCAACGTACTGAAATGGCCGATAACCATAACCAGCTGCGCATGCTGGGAAGCAGCCAACGTTACGTTTTTGGCATTTTCACGGTTACTAGACAGTTATCACCTCATGATTATTCATAAACAATCCAGGCTGGGGAGGCGATCAGCCAAGAAGATGAGAAATGGCAAGAGCAATGGCCGCCAATTCGAAAAGGTCTGCGTTGTTTTGGGTTAAGGGAGACGTATGGCCGGGCTGCTCCTTGAATCCATCCTCACACGTTGTAGAATCATCCATCACCGCACTCACCGCTATATTGGCATCGCCATATCGCTTCGATTGGAATGCCTTCACCACGTCATTCAGCGTAGAGATGGCGTCTGAGTAGGTCTCCTGGCACGCCTCCAATCGCTCCTTGTCGAAAGGATCCAAATTCGTCTTCTGCAGAAGCTGGGCTATGAGTGCCTGCGTCTGCGTGGCGCTGGCCGATGCAAGCTGGGTGGAGATAACACCAAGACCTTGGAGGTCTGCGGAGATGCTATTCTTGTCAGCTTGAAGGGAGCTGAGGCAGAAATCGTAGTTGATGTTGGGGTCGGTTTGGGAGATTTGGTTGCAGGTGTCTTGGATGAGTTTGAGGTCTGCGACAGAAGGGTGAGCGCAGAAGACGGGCAGCAGCAGCAGGATTATTAGGAAAGTGGTCGTCATGGTTGCTTGGAGAGGACGAGGAGGGGTCGAACTTGGGAGTAGTTGCTTGCCTTCTTATGGGAATGCTTATATCCTCCTGTCACCATTCAATTTGGAACGGGAATCCCTCATAATTAATTTATTAATTATGGTGAAAAGGCACGATACCAGGATTTTGTGGGTACGCACTCACAACCTAATGGCTAATGTATGCATATTGGATACTTAAAACCAAAAGTAATTTCTTTAATTGTTAAGGATCTCGTCCAAGTGGATAGGATAGGATATGAGAGTGAGTTCGATAAGATGAAGATTAAATTAGAAAAGGGCGTAGTACATTGGAATTGGAAAATGTAGTATTTGAAATATAAAAATAATTTGAAAAGTCAAAAAATAAAATTGTTTTATATTGGAAAGGCGAGATTGGTCAATAACTAAAGGATTAGATGGTTATCACTTGTGACTAGCACAGGTGGCAAATGATATGTCCTCTTAGGCAAGTAATCCGAGTTCGAAACCCAGTGTGGGAGTCTAGTTTCCTTTTTAATGTTTGGGAGTAATATAGTCTTTCTTTTAATATTTGGAAGCTTGTAGTCTCCCTCATTGATGTTTGGAAGCCTATAGTCTCTCTATTTGAATCTTATAGGAATTGTCTCAGAGTTTGATTATAAGATTTATTGAAATGTAATGTATAATACCACAATAAAAAAAAGATCAAGTGGTTAACATCACTTTGCATCTATGTGTGTTCGTGCGTGAGAGGTCTAGGGTTGAAGGTAAAGGTGTAAATAAGATCAGTTTTAACTCCAACCCACTAACCCAGTCAAATTTATGAAAGGTTGAATTAAGCATTTTGGGAAAAATAGATTATATAATATGATTTGAATAGACTTAATTTTGAAAATGTTGTATGATTGTCAACCTTACTCGATTTCATATGTTAGCGTAAAATATAATAAATTATTTAAAAAAAGTCATGCATTAGCACATAATACATAGACATTAACTAAACACGATTACTTTGAAATAAAATTACTTAGCAATTATATTGTTATATAAGTCATAAATTGGAAGGAGTTCCTAAAAAAGGATTGGTTTTTATTCTTTCATAGAAATTTACATTTTAAAATAGATTTAATTAAATAAAATATTTTTAAATATTATATATTTATTAACAAGATTTATAACCTGAATCGAAACAATTTATATAGGTTTAATTTAGGTTGGATTAAAGTTTGAAAAATGTAGTTGAATATAGAATTGATTTAACATTTTATAAATAAGAAATGATCTTGTTAATTCAGGTTAAGCAAATAGCTCGCTAAGCCTACCTAAAAAAACTCATTTAAGACACTTTTTTGCTTTTTTTATATACTTGTTTATCTAAGTGTATTTAATGTATAAAATCAAGCTTTACCATTTTTGGATATATATATAATGATTTTTAAACATATGAGTATTTTAAATACATATATACACATAGATGTTTAAAAATATCAAAAATATATATGCACATATCCAAAAATGGTAAAAACTTAGTTTGTGTGTTAAATACATTTAGATAATAAGAATATGAAGGAAAAATGTGTTTTAAATGATTTTTAAGGTAAGAATATAAAGGAAAAAATGTTAAGCGAGTCATTTGCTTAGCCCGTACTAATATGTATATGATCATTTTACTTTATAAATAAGGTTAGGATTGAAAAAATCCTAAGTCAACCCAATTCGATCTACACCCTTAGTTCAGTGATGATCCAAATTAACTTAAACGAGTGCAAACCTTTTTGGGAAGGGAACTAGGATGGGATAAAATATTACATTTCTCGAAAACTATAATTATATTAGCTTTAATCTTTCAAATAATTTTTTTCAATATTTCTCAAATAATCTATACTCAATTATGAATTTACAGAAGATACTACTACTGAAAAATAAGGAACAAAGCTCCCTAGCTTAGAATGAAACTAGGGACGACCCACTCAAAGGTCAGCATGAGCATCACTTGCGCTAAGCGCGTGTAGGACTGCAACTCGGTCCAGGTTGGGCCCGAACCCGGCCCCCCAAACTCGAGTTGCAACTGTGTTTAAACTGCCATCATTCAACCCGAACCTGAATTTCTAGCCCGAATTCAATTCTGTTTGGTTTCAGATTGTGATGAACTCGAACGATGTCAACTAGAACCTGATTTCATTATTTAATGTACCTTACATCCTATATAAAATCCCCTTTTCCCACAGCCCTATAGTTCTTCCTCCCTTTTGATTTTTTATCCCATTCGACCGCTCCCACTCATCGTAACCCTAGCTCCGTGCAGCAATCTAATCCTCAGTCGTTGCCATCATTGCTGTCGTCCTGATTTTTCCTCCTATTCCACTGCTCATCGTAACCCTAGATCTAATAGTCTCCTTCGTCGTTGTTGCCCTCTCCGTCAACTACTTATCATTGTTGCTGTTTTCGGTGAATCTTTTTCTCCATCTATTGCGATCTAAGCTTCCAAAACCGACAGCAGTGTCTTCTTTGAGCTCGGCCCCATCTGCTACCGCGCCTCTTCCAGGTTATTGATCTTCCCTGTAGGCAGCATGACAGGCTTTCAATATAGATCTTTCCTTTTTCATCCTTCATCTGTAAATTGACAATGCTTTATTTTTTTAACACATTTTCCCTTTTGGAGTGTAGGCAGTCAATCTTCTTTGCAAACAACACCATGGCAATAACCCTCCATACCTTCCTATCATTAGGGTCGTCAGCAGCCACCCTTCATCATTTTTAGGAGGTAAAAGTCATCTTATTTATTCATTTCAAGATCGCTTGCAATTCCAAAAATCTGTGCCATCATCTATGTTTATGTTGGTATGCATTAGTCAATATATTGATTTAATTTGCTATTGCTGTAATATGGGTAGAATTTTCGGGATCAGATAGACAGTCTTCAATTGTTTGTATATATATATATAGGGATATATTCAGGTGCAGCAATGCTGCACTCGAATTCCCCGTGCAGATGCGCCATCGCACCATCCATTCCAGCGCGTGAGATCTTGGCCGCTCGTTTGGCCCTGCGTGGGAGACTGCGTTTAGCCCGCAGCTGCTGCGTGTAGGTTAGCGTGGGGAGCTGGCATGCCGATTTTTGTGCTAACTCCTGTCCCGTCATGGAAACGTGGGGAAGCGAGAAGGTGGTGCGTGGGGAAGAGAGGGGGAGAGTGTTGGGAAGCGGGAAGGTTGAAGCGAGAAGAAAGGAAGAGAGGGGAAGAGGAGGCTGGAAGCTGGAAAAAGAGAGAGGAAGAGCGCAGGGAAGAGGAGGCTGGCAGCTGGGAAGTAAGAGAGAGCGGGTGGAAGAGAGAGGGAGAGCGCGGGGAAGAGCAGGAACGCAGTGCGAGAGGGAGATGGTGGGGAAGAGAAGGCGGCCACAGAACGCACTGCAAAAAGCTGTTGTGCATTCAATGCTCATACAACAGTTAGTATGCTGATATGGACGAACAAAAACCTTCAATTCTAAAATAAACACTTAGCATGCTGATGCAACACTTAGCATTCTGATAACCAGAGGTGAAATAGATGTCCTATTTCACTTTACACAATGCAGGTATAGCATGCTCATTCAACACGACAAGAAACTAATAGTCACAAACAGATGACCTTCAGTAGCAGAATACACACTGACTTTTGTATATAGTATGCTGATACATCATTTAGCATGCGGATAGCCAGAAATAGATGACGTGGAATCTGAAATATGATACTGCACTCAGCACGTCTTCCGGCGCGCTCAGAACGTCTTCTCCTGCATTGAAAACCGCTCGGTCTCGAAAACCGTAGCTACAGCTGCCTCCCTACCATACTCGCATACTCAACACGCTACATACCTGCGGCCTACTTGCGGGAGGATGAGAACGGCCACGATTTGATGTGTCAACTCCAACGGGCTGGATTAAATGGGCAGCGCGCCTGCACGGGAATTCGGGTGCAGTGTTGCTGCACCTGAATATATCCCATATATATATATATCGATAGGAGAATGTCAGTCCGAAACTAAGTTTTATTTGAGTAGAAACTAAGTTTTACTCAACTCAAAAATGTGCCTGATTCCTTTATAATAAAGTGTCAAATCAATCTAATAAAATTATTTTATCTAAACATTTTATAAAGTTGTTAATTCAACATTTAGACTATCTAAATATCATTCTTAATTTCCTATGGACACGAGTGATTTTATATAAAATTACTTGCAATTTCATAATCTTATGCCATTTGTTTGTGTTTGTGTTGACTATTAATATGCATTGGTTAATATTTTGTATTAGTTTGCTATTGCTCTAACACGAGTAGAACTATTGAAATTCACATCGACAATTTCTAATTATTTTTATATATTATAAAAATGATATTTATGTGATCAAATCAATATGGATAGTTCAAGTAATATGCAAGACAAGATTTGCGAGCCAGAAATCAACAGTGAACAAATAAAAAATACACCAATTGCCTTAAACACTGTTGATCTTACAGAAGGTTTAGATGCAAATGAGTCTCTTCCTAAAAAAAGGTATAAATTATCGTTAGCAGTTTCGTAAGAATTTGGAAGGATTTTGAATGAAGATGAAAAAGCGACATGGGGTATTTGTAAATATTGTAAGATCAAACTTAAGTATCCAACTACTCAAAGAACAAGCACATTAATAAAGTTATGCAAGTATAATATCAACAAAGGAGCCAATGGTCAACACTTATTATCATTTTAAACAGTAACTAATGATGGTCAAAAAGTTATTTCAAGTTGAAAGTTTGATCAAGAAGCTTGCAGAAAAGCAATGGCAAAAATGATTATTCTTGATAAATTGCCATTTAAATTTGTCGAGAAAGAAGGGTTTTGAGAATTTTGTAAAGTTGTGAAGCCGCTTATTAAACTTGTTTTTAGAACCACAATTGTGAAAGAAGTCTTCAAAATATACAAATTGGAGAAGGCTAAATTAAGAAAGATTTTTAGTGAGAATATTCATCGCGTATGCTTGATAACAGATTTGTGGGCTTCAAATGAGAATATTGGGTATTTATATGTGACTGCTCACTTTGTAGACTCTAATTGGACTCTTCAAAAGAGAATTCTTAATTTTTGTATTCTTCCATCACTACACACGGGTGAAACTATTGCTAATGCATTATCCATGGTACAAGGTAAGTTATTTATAATTTTGTCTTAAAATTTTTCTTCTTGTGGATCAAGCTTGTGCATTATCCAAGAATGTGTATGATAAAATGCTTGAATTGTATGGAACTTATCCAGTTGGATTTACATTTACAACTACAAGTTCTTCATTTGAAGCGCATGATGCATCATTTGCTAGAGTTATTACAAGATCCTGTTGGGAATGATGTAGAACCATTTGATATTTTAGCAAGGTGGTCCCCGCCTACAAAATATAGGATTTTATCTTTAATGGTAAAAGATATTTTAGCTATTCCTATTTCAACAGTTGTATCAGAATCTACATTTAACACGGGAGGACGTGTTCTTAACCAATATCATAGTTCATTAACACCTATGTTGGTTGAGTATGTGATTTGCGATCAAGATTGGTTGAGAGCAACTCCAAATGATTCGAGTTATGAAGAATCCGTTGATGAACTTGACAAATGTGCAAGAGGTGAAATATATTTTTCTTATTTCAATTATTTAGCTTACTTTCAATACTATTTTCAAACTAATATTTATCTTTTAGAAGAAGCTGATGAAACATCAACATGTGCTTCTTTGCCTCTTCTTCCACCAAAAAATTAATTTACAAAAGGTATTAGTTATATCTTTGAATATATATACATATATATACTCCTTAGGTTCAATTATACAATATAACATTGAATTTTTGCATTTTCTTTTAGGAAAAAAGAATTTGGCTTGACAGATGAAAATAATGCAAGACAAGGTCAATGAAGACAACAATGGAAGATTAGAATGTTTATTTCTATTGTGTTGCAATGTTAGAACCCAAGTTAAATGTTGTAATTTAGTTATTCGAACTTAAGACTTGTGTTGTAGACTTGCAACTAACTTGGATGTTGTGATTTGAAGTTGGATGCTTGAATTAATATAATCTTATTTGACTTGATACTATTGTGTTTTTTGGATGATTTTATTTTATTGCAATTGATATCATAAGATTTATCTTACAATAGTTGTGATATTTATATTAAATTATAGAATGGCAAATGGTTGTACTTCTACATTTTCCAAATATAGTTATTATTCTACTTGATGCAAAGAGAAGGCTCAAAACAAGTTTTCTTCTTTCTACTTTTAAGCAGTAGTAGAATTTTTCTTGCTTTCTTATAATAAATTGACTTTTTAAACTTTTTATGCAATAGGTTTGTGATAAAAATATATATATATATAAGATGAGTAACAAATACATATTGATAGGAGAATGTCAATCTGAAACTAAACCCGAGCCTAAATTTCAAAAATAGGGTTAAGATTGAGGTTTATAAATAGGGTTAGGGTTGAAATTTTACAAATAAGATTATGATTATGATTAAGGTGAACTCGAGTTTCATGAGTCCGAATTGCACCCCTAAGACTGTGGGATATGGATGTGCTTGTTAAACGAGTCATTTGATGAATATAAAGACATTCAAAGATCTGTATACCGCAGATTGTTTTTCTTTATATATCTATCGTAGCTGGTCCATCAAATCAACAGGGCGAAATATTATTATTTAATAATAGCATTAGCCCATTTAAGGCTTAAAATACCTGGTTAAGATTAACAAAACAATGTATTTCTTCTATATATGTAGCCATCAATCATTCATATATTTACTATGTTGTTCAGTTAAGATATAGGGCCGTGATCCTATACCGGCCACCGACTGTGGCTATCCTTTTTTTTCAATTTTACTAGATCAGTCATTAGTTATTATATGTGAAATTTTCATTTTCTAAAATTTTTACACATTTTTATTTTCTAAAGAAAAGGCATGGAATGAATGCATGTGCATTTGTTTCTTGATTTTGGAAGATAAAATAAAAATTAAAAAATTTGCATTATAACAATCAATCACATTTTTAAAAAAATTAATAAATAATATATGTGAATGGAGACGCTAAGATTTAAGTACGTGTGATGTAGCACGGCACAAGCAAGTGTTGGACGATTACCACATGGATTGGGCCCGTTAATGGAAAGAAAGATCTGGAGGTGTTTCGCCAGGCTTCTAGGATTGTCAGGCGTCCCTGCCCATTGCCAAATTGCCAATCCATTCCAAATCCCCGGGAGTACGCGAGGCGAGGTGAGGAAGAGCAAGAGCGAGAGTAGTCGTTGATTAATTCCATGTGTTCTCTAGGCATACGAATGAGCGGAGGCAGCGGCGTCCCTTCCGCAACTCAGATTCAACGTGTATCCATGTCCTCTGCTTCTTCCTCTTCTGCAGCTAAAACCGTGAGCTTTCCGATCGCCGTCGTCTGCTTTAAATTTTCTTTCTCTCGTGTATGATCTACATAGACTCGACAAATTCATCTGTTGGTGCAGGTAAGGGTTTTGATCAAAGGGCGGGTGCAGGGCGTGTTCTATCGGAATTGGACGGTGGACAACGCTCGGGAGCTGGGACTCAAGGGGTGGGTCCGCAACAGAAAGGACGGCTCCGTGGAGGCCGTCTTCTCTGGAGACCGGAAATGTGTGGATGAGATGCAGAGCAGGTGCAGGCGTGGCCCACCCGCTGCTGTTGTCAGTGGATTGGAAGTCTCCCTCTCCGACGAAGATCCCGGCCCTAGCTTCGACCGCAAACCAACCATCTAATCCGACTCTTTCAATCGTCGTCTGTGATTGCCCTGCCTGCCCCCAGGTTTTGGATTGCGTTTCCCCGTTGTCTGAAGCTTTTTTTTTTGGACTTCTTCCCACCATCCTACGGAAAGGGGGAGAGATTCACATTCCGTCGTCTACTTGCTAGCTAGCCTATGATATCTTCATCTTATGATGTAATCACTCGGCTAAAATTACGGTTATGTGAATACATAGCACTAAGATAGTCAAGAGGTTACTGTGCTAACCCCTGCAATGTCATTGTCAGAATTTTCTTCTTCTTCTTCTTTTCTTTTTACCGCTGAGTAATGGACTACTATAAAAACATAGTAGCATCTATTAGCAATGCATGTGATGAATGCTATAGGGTCAGCCTTTCTCATTGCAACACCAAGGAATTATAGGACACGGATTAAAATATTATTGTCATGGTCCGCCGATTACGGTCGTTTGCATTGGGTAATATGCTTACCCGTATAACGCTCATGTCTACTTAATACTTCTCTCATATGTTACGATGAATCGTAAGTCCTTTTATCCTTTTAAATTTGAATATAAGGTTTGTCTACTTTTATGAAAGTTGACTTAAGACTGTTTGGCTGGGCTTAATTTTGGCTTAATTTCTGCGCAGCCCTTTCAAAGAAGTCACAAATCTTAGCATCAAGCAACAGCCAAGATTGTAGCTTTTACTCAGAAAAATTGGTAAAAATGGATGGGCTGTCTAAACTTTTTATCTGAACATAAATGCACGTCGTTTGAGGTAAATAAGCGCGAAGCTTGTTGTGTGAGCTTATGGAAAACTGAAATGTCGTTTGGCAAAGTAGGGTTGGCTTTTCAGATAGACAATATTTTCATAGCTATTTTTTAAGGGGCTGTTTGGCAATCGTTAAAACTCATATATTCTAGTAAAAATTTTCAATCAGTGGGGCATTTGAGAAAAAAATATCATTTCAAGGGACTGAGCTTTCACTTTACAGTATTGCTACATTTTCACATTTGTTATCACCACCTAAGACTACCATAAGCTGCTTATTTCCACCATTCACCACACCCTACAAAGACCCGTAACAGAAACATGCGCAGCACAGGGGAGCTAGGGTGAGTTATTAACATTAAATGCGCCAACAATGGATGAAATTGACGGTACGAAGCCAATGCAGTTAATGCACGCACCGGCGATTTATGAAACTAATGGTTGACGTTTTTTTAAGGCACAAAACATGTCAAAAACTTTGAACTCATTTTCAGAAGTTATTTTGGGTGTATTTGGTAATAAAGAAAAAATGTCTAACTTAAAACTTTTTAATCTTAAAACTTTTCACTCTCTACAATTGTCATATTTTTTAATCATTTTTTCATATTTTCCTATACAACTACCCTACCTATCCTTCTTTTCAATCATTTCTACATAACTACCCATACTATTAACCTATCTATTTTAACTTTATCATCTTTACTCATCATTACCCCTATCATATCACATCATTTGACAACTTTTACTCTCTAAAACTTTTCATCAAAAGTTTTATCCGTTCCCAAAATAGAAGTTTTGAACACAGGAACTTAAACTTTTCAAAAGTAGGGTTGGCTTTGTTCGGTGGAGCTTAATTTTGTTAGAAAAAGCTAATTTTCCGCAAAAACTAGAATTCTAGCAAAAACTGGTTTTTAGAATTCTATCCAAACACAACCACATGAACTTGGAAGATAAATTAGTGCGGAGCTTTTTTCGCTCCATGCAGCCAAATAGATCCTTAATGTTTTAGGTTGGGTCTAAGCAAAGCAACCTTAATTTTTTTTTTGAAATTTTTAGAAAATGGGTCAAAGTTCAGTTGATCTCAGGTTAATAGTTCAGATAGAAAATGCAGGTGAAACAAAAGAGATTTAATATTTCTATACCTATTGCAATCCAAATAACATTCACGTTGAACTTTAAAGTTAATTATAAAATATTATGTGTAAATTAATAACGCTATACGTTATTAAAGAAGAAACTTGAAATATGAATAGTTTTGCACCAATTTGTCATTTGACATCAACAATTAAAAGTATTTATATTGATCTGGTGGTACCACCACAGTTATGGTGAAAAGAGTCTAGAAAACCAAGTTTCTTCCCAATGGAAGATGAATGTGTTGCCTAGATATGTGGTCACGGCTCAATCCAAACTAATTTGCAACCGGCCCCTTAACTATCTTCCTAATCGAGTCTTTTGAGGAAGCAGTATTTCTCGGCGCTACAGGAGCTATTCACGATAGTCAAATCGGAATTTAACGAGGGAAGTGGATGAAAAAAGTGTTTTTCTGTATTAAATATTAAGATGTAGAAAGTTAGATTGAGAATAAAAATCAATGTTATGAGTTTAAAAAGTAAAGTCATTGTACATTCATCCTCATTTGATAATTTCCCATTCACTCATATAGGCCATTAATTTCCAAGTGAAAAACATAAACGTACTGTTAACATGCCCAAAAAACAGGGCATCTCCATGCATCCCTAGTTTTTTGAATTTTTTTTTTTAAATTCTAAACTATTTATTTTGCTTAATTTCATTTGTTTTGTCATATTGCTAAAAACCATTTTACTTAGAAACTTAATTTTTTAAACATTATCGTCTTTTCTAGAGTAAATACTTAACTTTTTTATGAAAAATGTCCAGTAATTGTGAATTTTTGAATTACAAATAATTGCATATGAATAACATAGTAAGTGGTTTAGATTTAGAAAAACATATGAATCATAAACATGCACTAATTTTAAGAGAGCAAGCTGCATGGGCATTTCAACTAGGGATGAAAATAGGGTTAGACAGATTCGTAACCCGCCTTGCTCTGATTTTACCAAGGTTGATCTGGTGGGGTGGGATGAATTAGGAGTTGAAACCTGTGCTTCAATTCTGTCAGCCTAGAGGATCAACCATATCTGGACCCACCATGACCAGCTACACTTGCAAAATATAAATTATTCTTAGAAATCATATGACTTATGTAAATATAAATTTGTTAGATATATATATATATATATATCATAGTATATTTAACTTTATGACTTATTAATGTGAATATGATTTATCTGAATGTACATTTATCTTATTTATATGGATAGTTTTATTTCTTAATTGCATATATATTGTTCAAGTTATATCATTCACATGATTTATTGATAAAATAAAATATATTATTTATTTTGTTTATACCTTTCAAGAATAAATATTATTATTTTGCAATTTAACAATTTTAATTATAATTTAAAATTTGCATCTATGTTATTCTTTTAAGATTGATATACATATTTATTAAAAAAAAATTGTAACAATTTGTTATGGAAATTATGTTTTAGTCTACTAAATAGTAAATTATTGAAGTGTTTGACCATTAAATTTATCATAAATGTAAATTTATATTAATATGCATATAAATCTTAAAACTATCAAGCATGATTTTATGTAAATAAATTACATAAAAGCGGTTTCATGTAACCCTATCTATTTTTAAGATTTTGATGTATGATGAAAAATTCAATCAATTCATTATATTTAATATCATTTCTTTAGTTATGAGACTAAATTTCATCAAAATTCAATATGTGCACAGGCTACATTTGCTCAAAAATAAATACATTCATATCTAAATTTGAAAAAAATATTTAAATCCATTCACATGTACTAGAACATAGCAATACTTTAAAAAATCATTATCCACATATTTATGATATTTTAGATAGTCTAAATATTGAAAATACTACTTAAAAATTAATATTTAATATTAAATCATTTTATTACATTGATCTTACATGATTATAGATGAAGCCCACTAGACAAAAAAAAAGGATTTCAATGATAATAAATACAATTAATGAAATGAAATTTTCAACAATTATCTAAACGTTAAAAATGAAGAAAGTTACATAAAGAGAAGGTTTCATAAAAGCGCTCTCAAAAACTATCACACTTTAACCTGCTTTTTCAACTCGACCCGTTACTCTGATAGCAATGTCTCAAAACCTATTAAAGAAAAATAGAAGTCTATTTTATCCCAACCTGGTATAAAAAATAAAATCATACAGAATTTTTTAAATGTAGAATCAAAGTTAGGAACACCCTAACTTGCACCAATTCTCACCCCTAATTTCAACGCACATGGCCGTATCAAATCATTACCAAAAGAAATAACAAAAAAAATCCCAATTGTCTTAAGCCTACATATTTCGCGACGAAAATAGAAAGGATGCAAAACTAACAAGAGACATCACGCCAACGTGTATTCCCAACACTGACATTATAATAAAATTTGCCCAGAAGGTAAACAATCTCTTTAGCATCATTCCACTCGGTCCAAGCTATTCGTTTTGTCTGTCCACATTTAAAACAGCTGTTCACCAGGAAACAATGGTCTACAATCATTTCATTTCCTTCGGAGCATATCATTCTTCAAACTCGTGCATATGATCCAAGAGGTAATTTGCTGCCAGCTCCTCATTCTTGTTGCAGGCAAAGAAGACTTCCAAAACAATTGCTCGGTCAAAACCCATCGCCTCCAGCTACCAAATAGAGCACAATTATTCGGTGAGGATAAATGAGCACCGGACCAGAAGAATTGGACACCACGCAGCAAACAAGGATGCACAGACATAAACAAGAGCGAGCAATGTCAATAACTGTAGCTGAAAAACTTGAAACATGATACTATCAAATGCTGCGTCACCTCTACTTCCCAGTAACAAATGTTACCATCAAACATTAACAAAACAAATGTGCAATTCATTGCCCCAGATTGTGAAGCCCACAGGGCCTGCCACAGGCATCCGAGATCCAAGCTTTCATTTTGGCACCATGTTTACACTTCATTCTTAGAATCAGGGGATCGACCACACTTTTGGTTACATAATCATCATGCTAAGGTCCTGCTCCTTTAGTGCACTGTACTTTGGCATTTAAAGTGAGCCAAATGGTAGTACTGAATTCACACAGCATCAGCTATTTGTACTATTGTTCATCAACACTGAAACGGGATACTGTCCAGAAGCTATAGATGGGCTGCAAATAGAAAGCCTTGCAGTGGATATGCAGGAAGGGACCAAATGTGGGTAAAACCTCCATCAATTGGGGAAGGACATCTCTTAAAAATGCATTTGTTAATGGACATGGAAGTTACAGCAAACCAAATTGATGACAAAAACCCATGTGAAACCTACTTAGGTAACATTATAACAAATTGTGCACCATAACTTAATAGATTTAATAGTGCAGCAATAATGCGACAATAAACTTTTTTTTTTTGATTGGAATATATTTACATACATCTCAACATGTATTATACTGAAGGCCCTGAAAAATTCTTACAAATCTGGAGATACTGCTCCACCAAATAATCAGGAAGACACAGTTTCCAACAACCAAACGGGAGACCACTGCTCCCACAACAACTGGACAGGAGACCACAGCTCCCACTAATAATTTTTCCTCATTTCTCATTCCTGGTCGAAATCCCATAACGCGGGATTCGAACCCACGACCCACCCAGCGCTGCCCAGACATGACACCCGCGCTGACCAACCGAGCAAGTACAAATTTCTAACTAACCACAGAAATGTGAGATATAAAACAACTTACCCGTTCTATGGCTTCTCGCTCCTCGGGAGTAACTTGTATGGCCTGTGGCATCGCCGAGGCCAGCTGCCCCAGTAGATTCCTATTTTGTATTGATCAAAAGATTAACAAAAATAAGCTACACTGTTGTGAACCTGATAAGCACAAGTAGATAAGAAAATTTCTCACCCCTCTGCTCCCTCCACAGGCTCATTAATCAGGCGAAGAAAGTCAACTTGATGATCTTGGATCAGTCGCATCAAATGTGGATTTTGTTTCCCTAGCTCCTGAAGCATTGGCTGTTAAACAAGCAGTGTCATTTAGGAGATTGTATATAACATGATAAACAATGACATGTTGCAGAAATCAACAGAATACCTGCAGGATTTGGGGGTTTGCTTGCACCATAGCTCGCAATGCTTGGAACTGCTCACAAAAATAAAAAAAATTAAAACAACCCAGTTTTCTGAAGGATCAAAGACAACAACCATAAAAAAGAAAAAATATCAAAGAATTGAACAAGTAATCGATCTTGCCTACTGTAACATTCAACCAATCAATGGGACTGTCACAGAATTGCAATGTCAATATTGTACAAAATAAATATAAATTACAATAATATTTAATCATTCAAATT
Source organism: Annona cherimola (assembly GCA_030490835.1). NCBI lineage: Eukaryota > Viridiplantae > Streptophyta > Magnoliopsida > Magnoliales > Annonaceae > Annona > Annona cherimola. The sequence continues at coordinate 76,568,565 of CM059973.1, forward strand.
AGTATAGAAGTTCTATACAAAAAAAAATTCATTAATGCGTGCAATTCAACTCAATTGACTAAAAAACAGACTGAATTTTTGCATTATCATTAGAAATCACAGAGTTTTCTAAATGAACAATAACTGAGACAAATGGTGCCAGGATTGCATATAGTTAGTTATCAGACCACTTGGTCCAATCCATTTCTTATGACATTGATAACAATGGGAAAGTTCAAAATAACCGTTTGGTGTTCTTTACCTGTGGGCTATTACGTAGAAAATCGAGGGTCCCAGCACCAGCATTAGAGCCCACATTAGGGAGGCCCTAAAAGCAGAATAGCAGAATAAATAAGTTCTGTAAGGACATCTGAAAAACAAAAAAATAAATAAATATGTATCCACACAGGCATTTCAAATGAAGCACTATGTATAGTTTAATCCTATCCTAAATTGAAGACTTACATGGGCCATATCATCTGAAAGAAAGAACAGAAAAAAAAAAAAAAAAAAAATGTTTGCGCCATTTGCATGCACGCGCATGGACGCGTGCGCGCTCACAGAGATTGTACAGATGCACTGACCTGAGGAAAGAGATCTAATGGATTCACATTGGGCCCACCAGAAGGAACAGCAGGCGGCGCTGGTGGTGGAGCCTGGGGGGCAGAAGGATTTGCTCCTTGCCCACTTGAAGGTGCTCGAGCCACAGGAGGGATTTCTGCTTGTTCAGGAATACCCTGATTATGCACATGTAAAAAGTGAATTGTTACAGAACATGTCATATAGCAATATTTGGTAAAATATCAGAGACATCTGTCTCTCTCTCTCTCTCTCTCTCCCTGTCTCCAAATTCTTTTCTTCATTTTAATTTTCTTTAGTTTCATCTTATGTGCAATAGAAAAAAGGAAAATACACTTTTCTGCATCATTTCCTTCTAAGTTACCCTTAAAAACCAATCTTATGTCTATTTTCGTTTCCTTATAGCTTGATCCCTATCCCCATTTCTATAGCTTATTGATACCCCATCCCCATTCACACCTGCATCCACTGGATTGACACTACCAACATCGAGCAGAGAATTCATCACATGATCATAGGATAGGAAACCTGGAGTGGATCAATGAAATTGACTAAAGGAAATATTGAAACATTGCAACAGAGTGGAATCAACTTCTTCCCTCCTGGCTATTTTAACCTCTCTACGTCTTTTACTACTCAAAAAATTCCCAGAATGAATGACAAGAGAATCAGTCTAAATTACTGCATCAGCTCTGCCAGATTGCAACTGGGCAGCAAATAGTGGAAAATAAGTATGAAACCTATCCAAACTACTATTCAATTCTGTGAGTGAGAGTGAGTGAGTGAGACAGAGAGAGAGAGAGGAGTATGAAAATTATTAAGAATGTACCTTCTCCTTCGTACAAATTACTAGTGATATATACAAAGCAAAAAAAGCAGCCCAGGAAAGTCAAACGATCAAATAAAAATATCAAGGAATGGGATCTGAGCATTTCAGATTGTTATTCATATACATGGGAGAACGGACAATTGTTCAATGGCACCACATAGCAGTAGCTAAACTCAGAGGTTCTGCTAGGTAACCGAGAAATTATATTGCACAGAATACACCCATCTGGCAATCTGCAGATCATCTGAACAAGAAAATAAACACCAATGGAAAAGGGGAAAAAAAATCCAAAAGACAGAAGAATAGCACCAGTACTACAGTGAGAGGCACTTCAGCAAAGCACTAATATATGAAATTACAAGGTCAAACACATGCACTCGCAGGATGGAAATCCACACATATACCTATGGAAGTGTTATGCAGATGCATACATATTTACCAAAACAATAAATTCACAAATCCATACATCACCAAAGTTTGTAAATAAAAGCCACCAGCATGCACAAGAAGAGAAAAGAAGACATAATCAAACACTTTAGTTCTGCATTCCCCCAACAACTATTGATGATGTAGCAGCTGGATAAGAAGATAATCAGAAAAACGGCTGTAAATAGCAAGCAGCAGCATACCTTCCTAAAAATAAGCATATTGTCGAATTACCTCAAATTACAAACCACACTAACGTGGAGATGCTTGAAAAACCATATCCAGGAGATTAATAGCCATGAACATGCGGGTGTACTTACCGAATACAAATACTCCACAGCTCTCTCTGGATTGTTGTAAGCAGCACGTAAAGCACGGATAACAGTGTCCCTATCCCAAGTTCCTCCACCCATGTCGAGAATGTGCTGAATGGCCTCCTCAAAGTTACTTCCTGCAACAAGGTTTGATGCTGCTTGACCATAGGCATCACGATCCGTTCTGACTCCAAAACATTTAGGAGATCAAATGAAAGTGAGTAGAACAAATTCAAGAACCAGGAAAGTGACAGGAGATAATCTAATGCATAATCTAAGTCTTCACATAAAGAAAACGAAGTTATGCATTTAAATAGAAAGGTGAATGCAGGTACATGGAAAGGAAAATTATATCTCCCTGGTTCTTCTCATTGATACACAGCTTGTTTTCTCAGATCAAGTATGCATCACGCATGCACGAACAGGCAAATAGGGAAGATTTCTCGGACCAAGCATACATCATGCATGCATGAACAAGCAAAGAGAGAAAATCTCTCAGACTGTCCATGCAAACAAGGAAAATCTCCTAAGTGTTACCACAAAATTGCATACTATAAAGGGCAAAACAATCATATTCAATGTCAGCATAATACCAGAATGATAAATGTTTTTCCTTTTCATCTTTAGACAAAATTGCTAAAATAGCAACATTAACAATATGCATAATATACTCATTTTTCAGGGAAAAAATACAATATCAGTGAGACATTGCTGGTGGGTGCTTGACTAAAGGTCAAGGTGGGGAACCACAACATTAATAAATATACTTTTTCTTTGAAGATTTGATTAATAGCATAAATATAGTCGTATCTCTGTCCCCCCTCTAATACACCTAATGTGTACATTGCTGAAAGTCAAGGTGGGGAACCACAACATTAAAACATATACTTTTTCTTTGAGGATTTGATTAATAGAATAAATGTAGTCGTATCTGTCCCCACTCTAGTTGAACCTCTGCATCTACAGAGAAATTCTATGCCAAAATCTGTGGAAACATGTTTCACAAGTTAAAATTAACATAGAACTTTCTTGGAAATTGTGATCGTGGTTTTTTGGGCATATTGATTATTGGCAAGCCTCTAGTTCTATTGACCTCAAAATTTTGGGAGAAGTTCAAAGTTCAAACATATGAAAATATAGGTGGACTTTTTTGCAGGAAAGTACAAAAATAAAAACTATTCAAGTGAGTTTTTCTTTTGAATGCTTTGTGGACAAATTTCCAAACCTGAACTAGAGAAATCCATTGTTTTCAAACTGATGCTAGGCACTAGGAGAATAACAGCACTATTAAGAAGTACACCTCTGACAGCAGTTGAGTTCCATGTTATTTCAAACTTAGTGGAAAACTACTCACAACGCAGCAACTGTGGCTGGAGCTGGTGAAGCGATGGCAGTTGCAGTAGGCGCCGTTACAGGTGTCCTGCTTAACCAGAACAACATAATTAAACACAAAAAAACTACCTTAAAGACACAAAAACATTGCAGCAAATTGCAGGGGGGGGAGGGGGGGGAACACCCACGGAGCTGAGGTGACTGCAGGAACTTCAGGTGCTGTTGATGTAGGAACTGAAGTATTGGGAGGCGATGAAACTACAACAGGTGCCTAGAAAGAAAAAGTGGGTAAGAATCTGCAATTGTAATTCATATCAAGCTGGTGAACAATTCAAAGCATATGTCCAAGTTATAGGGAAGTGCTAGAAAGTTCTCTTTCGTATGTCCAAGCAATAGGGAAGTGCTAGAAAGTTTTCTTTTTGAGTAATGGTACAAATGATCAAATCAGAAGTAATGCATTCTGCATATCAGTGCCTTATGCCAGCTTTTAAAACAGGCAACTTTCTCCATCAAGCAAAAAAAAAAAGGCAACTTTCTAGTTTAAAGCACCCTATAAGACAAATGTTAGGTTCGTTCCAGTATGTCCAAACAGGCAAAGGGATTGTGCCCCCCAAAGAGATAAAATAACATCCAACTTGATCAAACTAAGATTCCAAAGCAAATTAAAGAGCTTGTCATAGAAGATGAAGAAACTTAATCACGGTGTCTGAAGGCAGTGGTGCATGAATGTTCACAAGGGTATTTGCGACCTGTTGAAAACATGCATGCAAAGGTTCTCTCAGCCAAATTTTTTGATTGAATTAAATGTGGAATTTATCTAGTGCCCACAATTCTCTTTTAAATAACATCACACCATCCTTTCCAAGATAAAAAAGGGGGATTTATGTCCATGACATCCTCTAATACTGTGGCTGCAGTACACCAAAAAAAAAATAATAATCCCATTGTTGGATTGAGAGGAGGACAATCAGGTTGCTGTCAAATGTGATTTGATTTTACATTATCCATTTTTATAACTTTTTCCCAAAGAACAGTTGCACAAATAGACAGTCGAATGTGATCTGATTTGCATGTTTGTATATCCAACACCCTTGCACATCAGCATAGGTGGTTCTACAGAAATAGGTGTTGGTACATAGGAATTTCCACCAGCTTCTCTGCAAAAGCTTTAACAGGCAACCACAGCTCATGTAACAATGTCTTACAAAAGGGATCAAGTTCACCAAACAAATCAATTTCAGTACGTAAATTGCAAGAATAGACGAAAATAGGATGATAATCATAGAAGTTTACCGGAGTTGTAGCTGTAGTTGCTGTAGTCGAAGATCCACTCGATGAAACCTTGGACTGAAAGGACAACATGTAAATGAGTACATGCAAACGAGATGGAAACTCGGCGTGCATATAAATTCATTTCCCTTAAGTGCAAAATGAAAAGATTTATTAAAAAAAAAAAAAAAGAAGTACAAAAAAGAAAAGAACTTGAGAGTGAAAATAAGATCTAACAAACCACAATCTCAATACGAAGTTTCCAGTCAATAAATCAATAACATGTTTTGAATATAAAAATCTTGTTCGATCCATATGGAAGGAAAATTACATAGACTTGCAGCCATGGCAATAACAGCAGCCAAAATTTTCACCTAGCGAATCGCATCGTGAACAGGATGTTGGGCAACAATTCTTCTCTACGTCAATGGACAAACAGATAATCAGAACTTGCAAGTGTCAACAGCATGATCCAATAAGAGGTAATCTATGACCCAAGGAGAACTTTGAGAAATAGATAGTATCAGCAAAATGAAAGAGCTGGTGCCAAATGTTTGCATTCCAGTTCTCTGAATCAGATATTCCTCAAAAATAAAATTCAGAACCAAATACCGGAGTAAAGATTTTCATTGAAGTGCATCAAAAAACTTTCCCTAACAAGGCACACAGTTTGTAGCCCTCGATGCACTTCAAAATCCATGGTACAAGATAAGAAATATGTATTGTTCTATTATTCTGCAATCGTCATACCTTTTTTTGGTCTAAATGAGCATTCACATGTACATTAACTTCTCTTAAAGTTTCAGCGAAAAAATTATTGAAAGATTTCCCATATTTTGTCTAGCCACGCAGTTTGTAGCCCTCAATGCACTTCAAAATCCATAGTACAAGACAAGATAAGAAATACATATATTTCTATTATTTTGTTATCATCATACATATTTTTGTCAAAAGAACTTTTCTGGCTACTGGTTTCTGAGATGAAAAGAAAAGCATTTCCTAACCAAGTGTCCAATTATGATTTTGTCATACAACTTGAGAATTGCTCTTAGGAATAAGATTTCAATACTTTGGTTGTCAAGTTTTTAATTAATCATAAATGATAACTAATTCTGATAGTAGAATTTATGTAATTAGCTGTCAGCTTAGAATAGCAATTTGCCCCAAAGACATACAGATAACAATACAAAACAGCTTGACAGATAAGATATCACTCCTACCTTTGTCAACATTATAACAAGAAAACTGTTTTCAGAGATGCCATTTTCTTCTAGAGTGGTGGGATCTTTAAGAACTTTTCCCTGGTGTATGAGCATCTGTTGTGCACTAGGGTAAATGTCAGCACCCTGGGCCGTCTCTATATGCTTTTTGACATCTGCCACCTGAACAAAAATTTTAAAGTATTTAATAGTCATAGTCATAAGAAAATGGAAGACAATAATAGATGATATAACATACACAAACAAGATGAAATAAGAAATAGCAAGTGCATAACCGTAAGCCATTTTTGTAAAATGCCCAAAGAAGAGATGTAACCGAACGAGTTAAACATAACTGTCAAAAGGAAAAGTGAATAACTATAAGGCATTTTGAAAACACCCAAAGAACGGATGAAACTGAAGCAGTAGATTGAGATTCTTCTTCTTGTTTTTATAGTTCATATATGGTAAATCAAACTGCAGATCATGGTATAAAAACCTTCTTTGACACTAAGCTACGCACTACTTTACACTTTCATTGCACCAATATCATTAAAAAATTCAACAAGATTAAGTCATTGAACTCATTGATGAGACCAGACTAACCAGCCCCTGGTTCACCATAGAACCAATCTGACTTGTCTGGTCTGGTTTTCAAAGCATCAGATCATCCACAATAAGTAATTCCAGCTTTCTTTTTGTTCCTTCTCACATCACATGTTAGTATATTACTACCAAAAGAATCCCCAGTAAACTCACTGGCTGTTAGGAACAGAATGACATGCAAAAAAGTTCTGGCAGCATGACCATCAACTTTCAACTCAGATAGTGCTCATCCAGATCAAAACAAAGAGGTAGCAGCAAACATATAATCTAGGTGCGACTATGATCCAGAAGATGTGGGAACACATACACAAACTAGTATCGATCCATTTCAGCAATGTTTCATGATAATCAACAATGATTAATAACAAATCCTATACATGCCAGAAATTAAGAACACAAAGAAGCTATATGATTCTCCATCCATACAGACACCCGAGTTATGGGCATTCAATCAGGATTTCTTGCATTAATTTTTCTGTTGACTTTGAAATGAAGTAACCAAAAAGTTAGGTTTCATTTAAAGTTGCTTCTATTTAACAGAAAAAAAGAATCCATCAAGAATTTACAATTTATAATTGGGTGTATAGCAAAATAATATAAATATATACTATAAAATAAGTGGAACTAAACTCAAGGCACACACTTCCACAGTCTAATAAACAAGCTAAGAATCACAGGATGGAGATTATATGGTGGAAAAAATATATATATCATTGCAGTCAAGACGAGCCTTAGAATGTACCAACCAATGCTAGCAAAGTAGCAACGCAGTGGGCATAGGTTTGGCACAGACAAGAAAGAAGAGAACCTAAAATCTGTAAATTTTAAATGCTCAGAAATAACTGCTACCAAAAAGATGGAAGAAGTTCAGAAACCAGTGTTACTGAAAAGACCCAAAACTAGAAGCAAATAGTAGTCAAAACCTACCTATTGAATGCTGAAAACTATATAAACAAGATCCTTCCAGTACTTCCACAACTTGGGTTTCTAATTAAAAATAAACTAAGGAAATCAGTAAGTTAAGCCCATCCGTATCTTTTTTGCACGGTACATGATGCTAAAAGCAAGCCTATGGGATGAGGGTTGTATTCGCATCCAAGATCCTAATCATCTGACCTTCGCCCATTGAATGCTAAAACTCTTCACAGCTACTTGAGTTCATGCATGAGTCCTATATATTTTCATGCCCGAGGGTTGAAGGGCTAGCCGCTAGGATCCTGCAGACAAAGGCCATCAATTTGACAGCTTCCCTTTCCGAGAATGGAAGCACAAATACAAAACAATACCTTTCTTTGCGTAGCAAGAATCATATTTCTCCTTAAATATGATCCCAACATTGGCCCAATTAAAGCAGTTACCAAGATAGATAATATAAGCCAACTGATAATTTCTGTCCAGCTTCAATAAAAAAGACAAAGCACGAGTTCAAAGCGAAAGGCAGCAGCACTGAATTGAAAAGGATTTAAGCTCTTGCAGCATTCCAGGAACTTCACAGAATCACAAATCAGTGCAGAGAAAGCGAAAGAAACCACGAATGCATCATCAAAAATTCAAACTTGAAACCTCCAAGCAAACAAGATGATCGGCATCTCACAAACTGCATGTCCTACGGTATTAAATACCAAAATTGGCAGGACCAAACAAAAGCTCCAACAAAATCTCAATTGAGTACTGCAAAAAGGATAATTAAAAGCATTCGCAAGATGACAAATTCAAAGAAAAACCCTAATTCTCGGATCAGATTCTCTCCCAGAGAGAATTAAGAAGAGAGAAACCCTAATTGCCAGACAAATACAGCGAAGGGAACCGAAGAGAGATACCGTATCTTCTGATTTCACTTCGATCTCGAAGTGAGTGCCCTTCAATGTCTTCACGAAGATCTTCATCTTCTCCGATCGGAGGCGCGGGAAAATCCGTACGGAGGTGGCTGTCTAGCAGCAGAGATCGGATCGCTGTCGGTCGGCAGTTTCAGTAGAATCAAGCAAGCTTGCGGAAGGAGAAAAGAAAAAGATGAGAAGGAAATTGGGGCGCAAAGAAAAGACAGGTTCACCGCAAGAGGAATAGCCCCAGGGCTACTTATATAGCCTCCCAAGCTAAAATACCAGGGGACTCGAATAGCTGAAAATGGATAATTCCCCCGTGTCGTCTGCCAATCCACACCGCCCATCGAGGCTAATGGGGAATAAACAGCAGAAGATCTTTGGATGTACGGCTTGGATTTTTCTTTCGGGCTTCGTCCGAACATCCCTATCCGGCACGTGATATGTTGCAGCGCCGTAGCAGCATGAGAAATACGCGTGATGCAGATGTGATCGGTTGCTGTTGGAGATTTTGGCTGTATTTTGGCGCTGTTGCTGATTGGAGCTGCGTCGCTGCACTGTGAAAGAAAAACTGACTTGCCTCCAGATCATCATACAAACCGTTCATTCGTAAGACATCCATGCGGACTATTAAGATGAACGGACAAGATCAACCCACTATGCTATCTATTGCGCGCAGGAAAAGAGAATTCTTGCATCCATGTTCGGATATTCCACGCGACGCTTATATCACATATTCTTAATAGCTTGCAATGAATTTTATTATTATCGACACCTTACTATTATCAATGTTATTAAAACCGGACCGGACCAGCCGGTCCGACCGGTCCCAAGTCCGGTTCAAAACCCTACGGTTCAGTTCAAAAGCAGAAAACCGCCCGAACCGGTGAACCGGCGGTCGAACCGTAGTTACCGGTTCAACCGGGTTCGACCGGTCGTAGCATAAACAAATAATAAATATATGTATTAAAAAAAAAAATCGACGGAAGGATCGAATCGATCGATCAGCCGATGCCAGAATCGGCGAATCCCCTTGCTGGAAACCCTAGCCCCTCTTTCTTCCTCGTCGCCGTCTGCTGCACTCGCAGCCATCGGCGATCCAGGCCTTTATCTTCCTCGTCGCCTTCCGCTGCACTCATCTGTGTCGTCTTCGTCGCCGTTCGGGGTCCGCAGCCATCGTCTTCGTCGGCGTTTGCATCCGCAGCGCTGCTGCGCTGTTTCTGCCTCGCGGCCCTCGCCCATGCCATCGTCTCCGTCGCCGTTCGCCAGTGTCATCGTCTCTGTCGTCTCCGTGCTGCTGCGCAGTTTCTGCCTCGCCCGTGCCATCGTCTCCGTCGTCGTCGACTCGTCAGGCACGCACTGCCGCCCGCCGTCTCTGCCTCTGCTTGCTCCGGTTGCTGTCTCCCTGTCGCCGTCTCTCCGGTCAGCAGCTGAAACTGCAACGCAGCATATTCACATTTCATTATTTCAAATTTTCAATGCTTTAATCTTCATTTAATAAATTTTAACATGTTTAGTAGTCTGTAACTCATTTTATATTTTTTTGTAATGAATTTGAAGTTAATAATTATAAAATGATCAAAAATAAATTGCAAATATTTGTTGAGAGGATAAATGTAAAGTGTTAATCTAAATTTCAACTCAGAATTCAATTTAAGACTGATTTTTACTAAAAGGTTTAGAATTTAGATTTTACAAATAGAATTAGAATTATGGTTTAGCTTTTATAAATAAATTCAATTAATGTACTTAATTTTTTAAAACTCGCTATTAATTTTTTCATGCATGTTTTGTTCTTATATTGTGGTCCTTAAAATCCAACATATATATTTAGGATTTATAAAAACATAAGTTTATCAATATATTTAGTTAAAATTTAAAAAAATTTAATATTTATGATGTCATAAATATGTCATGCTGACATCACCGGTTCGAACCGGTTTTATTAACCGGTCAAACCGGTTCGAACCAGACCAGTTCTTTTACCAGTTCAATCACCGGTTCAGTTCTGACAACATTGACTATTATAAGCCGAGTCGCTGGACAACAAATTGTTTGGTGCTAATTTTGTTTACATGTTTCACCTAATTTTTTTTTGCCCACTTTTTTTTAAATTTAATGCTAGGATACATTTGTTTCTAACAAAAACTTTTTAACGTAAAACTTTTTATTTTATATATTTTAATTATTTTTTCACATCTTTTTATCAAACTATTTTATCTATATTAATCTATCTATTTTAATTTTATTCTCTTTACTACTAATTATTACTTTTATCATATTGCATAATTTTCTATTTATTTAAAAACTTTTATGTTGGAAACTTCTCATCTAAAATTTTAGTACTTTTCAAATATACATTTACACTATTATCTCACTTTATACTGGATGATATCATTCGTTATCTTATTCATAGTTTCATAATTTGGAGCGTCGAACTAAGCATTCTAATCTCGCCTCCACATCACTCTTTCTGAGTCAAATCTCGAGGTACATTGCTAGGATTGATCATTGAAAGCAGCGGTTCACGCTGATTATATTGGACGCCAATTCACACAGATGATCAAAGAAGAAATTTGCGAGCGAAAACCAAATTAGTCCGGTGGCTTTAATCGGTACTAGAGGACCCAACAAGGTCAATTTATAACCCCATTCAACATGTTAAATGGATTATCTAAGGTGTAAATAAATTATAAACAGGTTGTAAGACAACTAATTTATTAGCTACCATAGGATATAAAATAAATTTTTACTTAAAATATTGATACCTTAGAAAAAAAACCCAATAATCATTAGAAGTTGCATATAATTTGTCCAAATCTTAATATTTCAATTGACGCCTAATAAGTTATAACAACAATTTCATCGTCAACATAAAAAGCTTAAACATTAGGTTTGAATTTTTATACTTTATATACAAAGGTAACAAGTTGTTGGCAATTTAGTAGGTTGACAGATTAAACGAATCAGTAAATAGGTTGATAGGTTTATAACTCTTAATCTGTGACTGTTTATTTACAATAAAGTTAAACCGCTGATTAAATTGGTTGGTAAATTGCTAAAAGATAATCCTATTTAAAATAGGTTAGACAAACAAGTTGAGAGTTAACCCATTTATGTTGCACCCAAAATCATTGCAGCCAACTGTCACCGATGTTTAGCTAGTTAGAGACTTTTGATATGACGTAAACTTTAGGAAAAATATATATATAAACAAAAACTTTCTCACTCATTTCTGTTTTCTTACGTCTGACATTTTAGAACTTTGTATTCACTATCCATGCTTTTAAATAGTTTTTTCATATTTTCCATTACTAACTTCTCTATAACCATTACCAGGTTATACTACATCACTCTATTTGATATGGTCAACCAGCCTCAATTGAAGCCTGGAGTCCCATAATCATCCTAGGTACTAAAATCGTATATAATGTCATCTTACGTACCTTGCATGGTACCTGTAAGCTAGTAGCATCTCACGATACCTTTATACACGACCTTAACATAAGACACACGTATTAAGAAAAATCACCTAGATCATGAAGTGGCGCGGCGAAATAGATGAACATCGCAGGCTGCCCCACTGTCTTAAACGCGAATCTAAGCCGCATATTCGTCTCCGGACAGTCTCTCGGAGAACTGGCAAACGCTGGCACATAAAAACTTTGTTTGACGTGAGTTTACTTGCTCTTGCATAGTGCTCAACTGCTCATACAAGTCGCTAATTGTAAACTCCATACCTGACGTTTCATATCTTAACGCTGTCGATTTTATCAAGCAAGGGTTGCTTGGTTGGCCAGCACGCATGCCCCGTGGGGCATCATGGTCATGTTACGGTGGGAGCAATTCAATCTTCTGTGTTAATGGCAGGCGCATTTGGCCTCCTATATGTGTGGACGTCCCAGTCCCAGTATCACGTACGAATTCTTGAGCTTCTTTCTAATATGAGCTGGAAGTGAATTATAATACAATTACAAATGACCCAGTTAGTTCAGGCTAAATAAATATCTCACTTAATTTACTTTAAAACATCTATTTACAACATTTTTTGTTTTTTCATATATTTATTTATTTAAGTACATTTAACAAATAAACAAAGTTTTACCATTTGAGATTGGGTGGTTAAACAAGAAATTAGAGAGCAATTGAATAGCTGATTTAATTGTGTTCGGTTTTAACAATATTGTAGCATTCCTAAAATAAAAAAAAGCAACAAGATGCCGATATATATGGGCTCCACTTTTATGTAATTATGTTAGATAGAAGCGAAACCATATAACCCTTTTAAAATTTAAGAATTTGATTTTTGATGAAAAATTTAATTCATTTATTGTATTTAACATCATTTATTTATCTAGGAGACTAAGTTTAATCTAGATCAAGTATGTTTATGAGCTACATTTATTGAAAAATATATATTCATGTATAAGTTATTAAAAACACTCAAATCTATTTATAAATGTATTAGAATGTAATAATACTTTTTAAAGTCATTTATCAATGTAAAAATGATAGTCTAGATGGTTCGAATGTTGAAAATAACTTTAAAATTAATATTTAATATTAAACTTTTTTTACGTTGATTTTCAATGGGGGTTGATGTACAATGATATTAGACAAATAAAGAGTTTCTAAGACACTATAAATGATGTTAGCTTTGGCGCAGCCATCGCGTTTAAATTTACCGAATCGTAGATTTGATGATTTTCAAATCTATTTAACTATAACATTAAACCACGATTAAGAATCTCAATTGCTAAAAAATGTGATTTCACATGAGCACCAATTCCAAGCTTTTTAGTATCGCAAAAGCCAATCCCAATTATCATAAATTAAAGACAAAACTACCCTTCACAAACACAATTAAAATTCTCAAAATCTATCCTACCTTTTACTTTGTTGCTTATCAGTTATCTCTTGTTCCCACCGGAACTCTTGCATTTTTCAACAAATCAGCAACGTTTGAATAAGGTAAGTTAAACATTTTCTTCATTATAAAATAAATTATATGCATGGAAAAGTACTTCAAATTTCAAAGCTGTTGCATGTAGACAATTTTTTTATTATATTTAAAGTTATATTACAATAATAAAAAGAAAGTGACTCATATTATTATATACTTGTTATTTATTTTATTAAAACAAGATATTTCAATTGAAAATTTATGCATGTAGTTATTGTAAAAATGTTATATTAGAGAAAAATCATTAATGTACTTTAGAAGTATTTTAAAATTATATAAGGTTTACATTATTATTTTATTTATGTAAGCTCAGTTGTTAAAAGAAATAAATATTTACCATTCTTTTATAAAATCTAAAATAATTCAAATTTAGAAGTGCTTCTGTTGTCTTTTTGGTCATTTTACATGTTTATAAGCACTTTTTATCTTGTAGGCTAAATAGTAAAATATAATTTTTTAAAATTATAAAGCAAAACACTTCTTAACTTTTTAGCATCATACTTTTTTTAAAAAAAAATTATATATAATCCTACTTAAAAAAAGTCGAATTTAAAAGCTTGGCCAACGGAGCCTTAAGCTTTATTTGAGTTGGCCATATATGAGTGCAGAGGTATTGCTAAAGTGGGAAAGTAGTTTCTTGTCTCCCGTCTTGAACATCTTTTTTTAAAAAGTAATTATATCTTAATTACCAAACTAGTTTATTTTTTCATTTTTATTCTTATATTTTAATTATTTTCTAACATAAATACTTTAATTATTTCTACTTTATCCTTCTCATATTATATCCCCTAGACATTTTTAAAATATTTTTCTCAACTTCCCTCATTCGCAGCCTCATTATCAAAAGGAATAAAAAAATATGTTCTGAAAATATCGCATAACATGTGTCTGTATCTCAAATTTTATTATGTTTGTTAATATTATTATATTTTTAAGCTAGTGTAGATTTTATGACCGCGACCATTCTTGGATAACCAAATACTTAATGAGGTATATTCAAGGAGATGGATAGTAAAACGATTGTCTTTGTCCAATTCAAACTCTAAACTTCTTTATCATAATGTTTTATATAATAAGATATGTTTAGAAAGTAATAAAACTTTTGAATGAAAATTTTTAATATAAAAATTCATTCAAAAGTTTTTGAGATGGAATAAAATGTTGTGATGTAATAGGAGTAATGATAAGAGTAAAGATAAAAATGTTAAAATAAATAGATTAGTTGTACGTATAATTACATAGAAATAATTAAAAAGTATAGTAATTATATAAAAAAATATAAAAATGAATAAAAATAAAATAATTATGAAAGGTGAAATTTTTTTTATTAAAAAGTTTTGATTTGAAAACTTTAACCATTACCAAACATGCATTTAACCCTAATATTAAACATATTCATAATATTTCTAAAATTTCAAATATACACACTACATTTGTATCGAGTCTAAAAAATGTCCATTCTATGAGTTAATGTCATCAAATGTGAAATTACTAATAGGTCCATCAAATTTATGATAAAATTGAAAAAAAAACTAAATATCATAACTCATTGATGCCTTAACTACACATGAGCTTTAAATTTATATAGCCCTAATTCCATTTCATTTTTTATTATTTTACAATAGGTGTAATTTGGACATTATAAAAATTTAACCAACATTTTTTTTACAGAATGCACATTTTTAGGATTAAATGCAAATGTAGTAGATATATTTGATATTTTAAAAATATTGTGGGTATATTCGGGATTCGGCTAAATATAATTAGTATGTTTGAAATAATCCTAATATAAAATAAGAATATATCTCCTCGGTTGAACTAATGGGGTTAACTCACAAGTAACTAAACCCGAGTTACATCGGGTAATGGGGGATATTTGAAAGAAGTTTTATACGTATACCTGGATTTTTTAGTCAAATTACACTTATATTTACACATTTTTAGGATATTAAAAACACACACAAACGTTATCACTAATTTCATACATGCCAACATCCCAAAATTGACCTCGTTGTTCAGTTTTTTTTCGCGTAATTATACTTATGATGACATCATCATTTACAAATATTACACAAGCATACACCATTTCAAGAATTTTTAAAAATTATTTGCAAAATCCTTTTCTGAAAGTATCTATTTAGGGCTTTATTGCATTTTCTATATGTGAATTTTTATTTTATAAATTTCTCTAAACTTCTTAAGTTTACAAAAACAGCAAAGTCAACATTCAGCCAATTAATAATAACATTGTCCCAGGACATAGTCAAATGGTTTTACTTCTTGGTATGCTTAAATTTGGTCTCAGTTTTGAGCCTGGGCTCGGGCGATAGTCTCCATTCATATTAAAGAAAACAAATTAATCATTTTAAACTGGTCCAAAAAACATCTATTTTAAATTTTTTTCAAATTTTCAATAAAATTGTTAATCTAAACTATTTAATTTATGAATCAGGTTTTAATTCTTTTAGAGATGTATATATATTCATTTTAAATTTTAAATATAAATTATTTTAGTCATATTTCAATTTAAAATAACTAAAATCCTCTTATATTTAAAAATTCAAAATAAATATATACATATATCCAAAATCAGTAAAACATGATTTATAGATTAAATATACTCAAATTAATGATTTTATAAAAAAAATTTAAAAACAAAAGATATATTTTTTGGACCAGTTTGAAATAAACCTTTGGTTTATTTTGGAGTGCTCTAAAATGATCAGGCCTCTATGAAAAAAAAAGGAAATCTCTAACCACTCGCTTGAATATATCAGGGTCATATTTACTCATTTGTGGCAAATTTTATCCATACTTACGATTTTTATCCCTAATTTCAAATATACACATGAACTTTTAAAAATTTCAAACATACTCATGTATTTGTGCTTAACATTCCATTTATACCTACCTTATTAGCAATCTGTTAAAGGGGTTATTAGCTCTCACATTGAATGATGCATATACTCAAGTTCTAATATAACTTATGATTAGTTTGCTTGAAACAAAAAATTCATATTTAAATAATATATAATTTTATTGTTGTAAAAGTATTAAAAATTCATGTGAAAGTGATTTTGACTATAGAATCATAACCAAGAAGTGTTATTTCATTATTTTATAGGAGGTTAATGACCCTTTTAACAGATCTTTAATGATGTGGGTGTAAGTGAAATTTTAAGAAAAATATACAATACAAGTATATTTAAAAGCCCCATGATCCCGTAAAGTCGGCCTAAAAAACATGTTTCGAGTCATTTGTTTTAGTTTTTCATAAACATGTTAAGCTAGGTATATTTAATATATAAACCAAATTTTATTATTTTTCGAGTATTTATTTTTTATTTTTAAATACAGTAGTATTTCATAATTTTTTGAGCTCCAAAGTAAGCTTTTACTTAGGCCAGCCTTACGGCATCATCCCCCAATTTAAAAATTTTGAAAGTTCATAGATATTAGTAAAATTATGGGTAAAATTCAATAGTTAATACGAATTTTGTGCAACAGGTCATTGATAAAGGATGAACCCCAAATATGACTATAACTTACATCCATATTTACAAACATGGTCATGCATTTATGAAAATGATATAAATAGTTACATATTTGTCCAAAATTCCAAATATGACAACTCAATTGAGCTTTATTAGACAATGTGATAAAAAAATTTAAAATAACAAAAATCCTTGTCATTTCTTTTAAAAAGAACAACGTGTAGCGTAGGAGTGATTGAGTCTACTTGTACTTTGTATTTTATATAATTTTATCAAATTTTTACAATATTTAATTAACGCAGCTTCTTTTTACTTTTAATAAGGGTAATACTCTAATTTCATATTGCTTTTAATGTCAATTTTAAAGTGTTGTACATATGCGATCCTGTCATTTCATAAATGTATGGTGGTATTTGTATTATGAGTATAAGTTGTGATCACATTTAAAGTTAATTCTATAATAAAATATAAATTTTAGAAATGAAAATTAGTACAATAAATGTTTTTAATTAATTTAACAGATATTCTTTCACAAAAAACAAATCTTTATTTCTTTATTCCACTTACCCAATTGATTGGCCATGAGATTGAGGGGGGTTATTCAAATAATATAAGATTTTTGAATTGAATCTGTATATGGAATGAGAATATAATGATATCTATTGGGAATGAATAAAGTTGTATTATGAATGGATAAGTTTGATTGGAAATTGGGAAATTATTTTGGAAATAGTGCTATTGATTAAATTTAAGAATCCTCCGTGGTATGGAATATGTGAGCAAATCCCTTTCCGTTAGATGCTGCTCATGCTACTGTGTCTATTCATGGGAATGTTTTTAAGGCATGAATGTTCCACAAGGGAAATTTTTAAGAGATTTTTTTTTTTTTTTTTATAAGTTCCTAAATTATATAGATCATAAAAGTAAAAATAAGTATTTTAAAAAGATAGTTATAAGAATGATAGTTAGCTTTAGTTTAAATAAAACTCAAATGAGTTGACTTTCATGCTTTTGTTAATCATTTTAAAGTTTTTTTTTCTAATTATACCCATTATGTTTGACCTTAATCTCAAATATACCCACTATGTTTATATTTAATTTCAAAAAAGTTCATTTAGTGAATTAACGTCGTTAATGAATATGTGAAATTACTAATATGCTTTTCAAATTTAGAACAAAATTGTAAAAATTGAATGTCATAACTCACTAATGCCTTAATTATATATGAGTTCTAAATTTAGATAGTTCTAATTTCATTTCATCATTTATTATTTTATAATAGGGGTGGTTTTGGTATTTATAGAAAATTAACTGATGGTTCTTTACGGAATGGATCTTTTGGGATTAAATGTAATCGTAGTGAATATATTTGAAAATTTTCAAATATTGTGAGTTGTGATTAAGGTTAAATGTAATGAGTATATTTGGAAAAACTCCATTTTTAATATAACTTTGACTGGTTACCTATCTAATTATGAAAATTTTCTATTATTATTTATATATTTCAATATTTTTATATTTTCGTACAACCCAATTATTACTCTTATTATGGGAAGAAGTTAAAGCAAAAGTCTGAAACTCGTTATTTTTGAAGAAATTTTGAAAGTGGGAGTTCATGTTATATGACAAGGACAGTAGTTAAAGTTTATATATATATATATATATATTTTACGTCAGTTAAGTATAATTAACTAAGACATTCTTATAATTTTCTAACAATATTCTACAAACATTTTACTAATATTTTAATTTCTCTTAATAATATTTTCTCAATATCTCAACTGGTGGACTCTCTCCCACATGCCCGGGGAGAATTGATGCCACCGTTCCTCTGCTGCCTCACGTCAAACGCTATTAAAATGCCGCCTTACGTCAAATGTTGTGAAACGCTGTTAAAATGCTGCAAGCATGGTTGAACCCACGTCGCCTGACTACTAGGGCACATGTGGGTACCACTGGCAGGATAGTGATTAAAATTAGCTGGAAAAGCATTGTTGTAAATTGAAAAACATTATTGTAAATTGAGATGTGAAAATTGTATTAGAATTGAAAATGTTGTAAAACGCTGTCAAAATGCTGCAGGCATGGTTGAACCCACGTCGCCTGGCTACTAGGGCACATGTGGGTATCACTGGCAGGATTGTGATTAAAATTAGATGGAAAAGCATTGTCGTAAATTGAAAAACATTGTTGTAAATTGAGATGTGCAAAATTATATTAGAATTGAAAAAATAGTCTTAGATATTTTTTTTAAAAATTGTTATACAGAAAGAGAATGTTTCAGGTGCATTGACACTGCACCGTAATAGTGACATGTTGGTCTATTTTTTGGTTATATATATTATAATACAATAAAATTTTATACAATCATTATCTGTATATAAATTTTATAGTAAATTGTTTACACATTGAAAAACCACTTTAAAATTATTATTTATATAAAATTATTTTATTACGTTTAATTTTTACCACTTTAAGACAGAGTTCATACACATATCCGATTGAGATGAAAATTAATATGATAATAAAATACATTATTCTAAATATAATGAGTGTAATAGATTATAATTTTATTATCACGCGGGGCTCATTTTGACGTCATTGCACCTGAAAATTTCTCATATATATACACGTAGAACTTAAATTTTTTTTAAAATAGAAAAAACTAAAAATAAAAAATCTCATCATCATTTTTCCCTCTACTCATTTTTGACATGCCATGAGCTTAAAATACATATGATGATATAAGAAATTTACATTTGATAGTTGTATGGAAAGATGTGGAAACTAATTAAAATATTTAAATAAAATAAAATTATATCAAAAGTGTGCATCAAAAAATGATTTAAAAATGAAAGAGTGGTTTGATAAGATAAGAAATAGTAATTGGAAGTAGAGAATAATCCTACGAAAGGATATACATAAATAATTGAAAAATAAATTAGTTGTTTGTAAAGATATGTTGAAATGATTGAAAAATAAATAATTTTGAAGAATTTTTTTATAGTAAACACACTTACCAATGTGAATACCACATAAGTTCCCTCCTTTTCTTTCCTAATTATAGTTATATTGGGTTGTTCCAAAAGATATAAAATTTTTAAGATAAGAATGTGACAATGTATATTAAGAATGAAAATTTTATGTTAAAAATTAAAATAATTATATTGAAAATTGAAAAAATCATATTAAAGATTAAAATAAAAATCTTATTTAGGGCATGTTTGGAAAGTAGTAAAAAAATTTGGTGTGAAAGTTTTTGAAATTAGATAAAATGATGTGATATGATAAAGATAATGATGTAAAGTAAAAAAAGAATAAAGTTAAAATAGTTATGTTAGATATATTGGTAGCTGCGTATAAATGATTGAAAAATGGTGTCATTGTATAGAAAGATTTAGGAAAATAATTTAAAAATAAAATAATTATTGAGAGTAAAAATTTTTGGATTAAATCGTGTGTTTTTTAAAGTGATAAAATTTTTGATGAAAAGTTTATAAAATTTTTTAAAATGTTAGAAAAATAATATGATATGATATAAGTAATAACTATGAATAAAGAAAATAAGGGTGTGTTTGGTTGGAGGTAAAATTTTTTTATGAAAACTTTTCAGAGTAAAAGTTGTCAAGTTGATAGAAAATGATGTGATATAATAGGAGTAATAATGAGTTGTAAAGAGAATAAAGTTAAAATAGAGAGGGTAGTTGTATGAGTATTTGTGTGGAAATGATTGAAAAGTAGAGTTGTTTATATAGGAAAATGTGAAAAAATAATTAAAAAATAAGATAGTTATGGAGAGTGAAAAGTTTTTGATTGAAAAGTTTTCATTGACATGTTGTTGTGTGTAACCAAACACACCCTAAAGTTAAAATAAATAAATTAGATATATAAACAATTATGTAGAAATGATTGAAAAATAGGGTAATTGTATAAGAAAAAATGATGAAATAATTTAAAAATAAGGTAACTATATAGGTTGAAAAGTTTTATATGTTAACGAACATTGTCTGAATAGTTGAAAAAATTTTATACTAAATGAACCATTGCCACGGTAACGCATTTGCCCTTGGTGGCAAATGACGGGCGTTTGTTACTTGCCTATTAAGGATGCAATGTTTATGTGTCTTTTTTTTAGTGATGGAAGTAGTTATAATTGTCTTCTATAAGTGCAAGGTATTAACAAAATATTCTTTTATGATAAGAATTATGAAGATGTTGCGATTGATACTTGTCTGGTATGGATGCAATGTTTACTTGTCCTTTTAGGGTGTGTTTGGTTGGGGGTAAAACTTTTGATGAAAAGTTTTTGAGATAGAAGTTGTCACATTGATAGAAAATGATGTAATATAATAAGAGTAATGATGAGAAGTAAAGAAAATAAAGTTAAAATAGACAGGTTAGTTGTATAGATAGTTGTGTAGAAATGATTGAAAAGTAGGGTAGTTTGTATAGAAAAATGTGAAAAAAATAATTAAAAAATAGAGTAGTTATGGAGAGTGAAAAAATTTAAATTGAAAAGTTTTGGTTGATATGTTTATATCCGAAACAAACACACCCTTAGTGACAGAAGAAGTTATAGTTGTCCCTCTCTAAATGTAAGGGTATTAACAAAATGTTCATTTATGATAAGAGTTATGATGAGGGTTGTAAAAAAACCTAATTTGTAACATGAATGTTACTGTGTATAAAAAAATCAAAACGAACCAACCATTAATAAACTTGGATCCTTGGCAACATTCCCTTTTAACTTTTTTTTTTTTTTTTTGATTAAAAGATGAGCCCCTATCCCGCCAACCTCTGCACCAGAGAGGGGTCAGAGGTGGAAGGGATAAGGCTTTCATCGTATAGCATTATCAAAAAATTGTCTGTACAGAGTTTTTCCTGAAGAAAAAAGGGTGGATTGCCCCACCATTCTTGTTCAGGCAAAAAATTAACAGATGCGAAATCAGCCAAAAGATGAGCCACGGAGTTCCCCGACCGTAGCACATGGTGAAATGACAAAGAATGAGCCTGTAGGGCAATCTGGCGGATTTGGGAGACAATGATTCCTACAGGGGCCCTAATGGGGCGTTCGTCCACCAAAAATCAATAAGAGTCAACGAGTCAGACTCTACCTGTAGGTTGTCGAAATGGCTCTCCAGAGCCTACCGTAGTCCCATACATAAAGCAGTGACCTCCATAATCAGCGGATCCAGTTGTTCATGCCTGTTCCACCCCTTTGCCGCAAACAAAAGAGCCATTGAATCCCTAATGACCGCTGCCAGCCTTGAGTTTGTGGAAAAAATACAAATTCGAAACCAGCCCGAGTTATGAAACCACCTTAGCGGTGGGCGCGAGGCCAGGTGCAAATTTCCGTTCATCAGCAGCATCGCAAGCGCGGCAATGGAAGAAGAAAAAGCTGCTGCTTACTACGACGAGCTGACGCGGAAAGGCGAAGGCGCTGCCCGTTACAAACAGGGACTCGGCTACTCCTCCAATTCCTCCTATACCTTCTCTCTGCGCACTACCTTCGTTCCCGCGTCTTCTCAATCTGCGTCCGCCTCCGAATCGCAGGACCAGTCGCAGATCCTCCACAGCATCCAGAACAAGCTCAGGAAGAACAGAGACGATCCGTCTACGGGCAGGGATGGTCGGAGTTCGCATCGCTCCCGGGAAGAAAAAGAGGACGAAGAGGGCCGGTTCTCGGGAAGTCGAGATAGATACAGGGATTCGTTGTCGCATATGTCTCGGCACAGCCGGCGGCGCTCATCCAGCAGGGAAGGGAGGGAGAGCTACTCGGGAAGGAGTAGGGAGAGAAGTGGCCGAGATTCTGCACGTCGCCGCTCCAGGAGTATGAGTAGTGACGGTGATAAGAGCCCTAAATCGCGTCGTCATCACAGAGACAGCAGCAGAAGGAGCAGGAGCCCGTCGCCTAGGCATAGGAGGTCAGGAAGGGAGAGAGTCGAAGGTAGAAGTGAAAAGAATGTTTCCAAGAGGGATAGGAGTGCCAGCACAATCGACTACGCACAACTGATTGAGGGGTATGCGGGAATGGTGAGTTCACTTTCATGTCTCCTATTGTTTACCCATGGAGGCTGCATTTCATTTGACTGATTCTGTCACGTCTCATAACATATCCGAGGTTCATAACATATCCTACTGCAAATAGTGACATTTCATTGAATTACTTCTGATGTTACCCTCTAGAGATGTTACTAGAATGCTGCTATTCTAACCTGTGTAAAGCTCAAATATTGTAAAATGTTTAATTTTGTGAATGGAAAACCGATTTGCTGTTTGATGGAATGAAGGGCATAGATTTTTTTCCCCCCAATTTCCAAATGATTTATGGTGCGGACCATGTGAGAATGCACATGTGCAAACCCAGGATTGACAATCCTCTCAATACCAGATGTGTCTCTCTGGCGAGTACAGAGAATGAAGTAGCCTTCGGAAAGTGGCACTTGATGAGGGACTTGTCTAACTTGTCAGCTCCACAAAGAATCTGCAGTGGACAAAAAGCTTTGCGTCATGCATTCAGCACATAAAACATCTGAAAGGAACATATAGAGGACCAAGGAAAAACAATGTTGCTATGGAAGCTAAGGTTTTCCATTGTTGTTGATTCAAAGCTCCTTCATATTCAGAATACTTTCTTAGTGAACGTCAATGCTGCTTGCGTGCCGTGTCTTCTTTATTCAAATAGATTGGTAATCGGATCCAAAAACTTCCTGTCTGATGTGTCTGTGCAGCATTTTCTCTCTGACTTCTTCATCTTCAACACTTCTCCTGGTTCTCCATCATGTTAAATATTTCACTTTTTTCACTGTTTTGTGCATCTCAAATATACATGACCTCTACTGTTCGAATTTGTACCTGTACATCGGCCGATGGGACTGTTATTTTCTATGAATTTTGTGTGACCTGGATCTTTGAATCATACCAAATGTGCAGATTTACAACACATTTTTCATATATCCAAATGACAGTCTACTACAAATGAAGCTCAAAAACATCTCCAAGATACTTTGGGGACTTTAGTACCATTCTCATTGTTACTTCTCAACAAACATTCATGGAAGGTGGTAACTGAGAAATAGATTAATTAGTCATTTAAAATTTTCGAATATATGCAAATGAGTAATAGCAAGGCAGCCTTTGTCTTGTTGATGCACAAGGACCTTGATAGGATTCATCTATGTATATGTCCACCTTTCTATCTATCCATCTATCTGTATATGTTATCTGTATATGTGTGTATCTATCCATCTATCTATCTATCTATCTATCTGCATAACTTTCTTTGTACACGTTGCTTAAGTTTATCAAGCTTGCAACGTTCTTCATCATTCATAAAATGGCAGTCCTGCTCATAATCTGTTGATGGAACCAGATTGCTCGTAAAATCTTAGGGCTTGTAACGGAATTTTCTTTAGGAGAGCATGGTTTTGACCTCTAAATGGACCATGGCCCGAAACATTACATTTTCTTGAGAACAGTGATGATTATGTACAGTTTGCCTTCTTACCTAGTTGATATTCTATTTGTGTTACTTGAATTCATGTTTCTATGTATAGAGCTTAAAGGCAAGAAAAAGCTTCATGGAGATGATTCTGTTTAGTTGAATCAAGCTCATACAGTTCACACGTTCTGAATCTTCTCCTTTTTTTTCCCCCAAATGATTGAAAAATTTGGCAATATATATATTTATATATATGTGGATGGATGTTTCAAAACATGGAGGCTGTGCCACTACTAATTGTGTTCTTTAGATCAATTAGAAATACTCAATTTATCCATATCTCTTAGAAGTTTGTCTTTTCTCTTTTCACATACATAATAGAATAGCGAAATTTAGTTACTTATATGTTGCTTAGGCACCACCGCACTAGTCTTTTATAACACAACTGTAAAACCTAATAACTTATGAGGATAAATATTCTGGCCGAACTGCATCCATGCAATCTTGTTTTTCTGACTGTCATGCACTTTTGCCTGTTTTTCTGCTTGGCTGCTTTGGCATCAATTGAAATTTTATGACAATAACATCTTGTATTTTACTAGACACCAGCAGAGCGAGTCAAGGCAAAGATGAAGCTTCAGCTTTCTCAAACTGGTATTTTGCTACTTCCATTGTTCGTGCTTATATATATATATGCATTTGTAATTTATTCAGTTGGTAATATTCGTGGACTCTCAATTTATGGTTTAAAGAAAATCCAGTCTGCAACCAAAGACTGAACATGATACTGTGCTTTTCTTTCTTCTTCTATTCATTTTATGAGGATTTTATTTCTACAATTGGAATGTGGAGAATTGTCCAATCCATGTAACTGGAGCTTTCAAACATGGAACGTGATTATATGCGACATGTCGTGTTTTCACAGTTTTTACGACACCCTCATCTTCACCGTTCATTGCAGCCCGTTTAATATCCGCCGTTTGTCTTGCATTAAATGCACAACTGGCATGGGCACAAATGCTGCAGATGTGTAAATGCAACAGTGGAGAGAGAGCAGGCTTATGTCTCATCATGAGTTGGTTCATGGAACGGAAATGACACAATAGCCTCTTGCATTCGACCACCATGTTTAACTGCCTATTTGCTTTCTCCACTCAAGCTCCATTTTCTCTTTTTTTTTTTTTTAAAGTTTTTTTGGCTCCGTTTTACTTTTATATTTATTTTTTGTTTACCTATTTTTTGTGTTTTTCTCTTTATTTCAAAATTTTAATTTTCATTTGCCTAGTATTTTCATTCGTGTTTATTTTCTATTTGTTTTTTTTTTTTTAAATTTTTTCTGGTTGTTTTATTTTTCAAGTTCTTATTTTCTGTTTCTTTTTTCTTTTTTCTTTTTTGTTCATCCAATTGTTTTATTTTTTATTTGCTATTTTCTGTATTTTTATTTATTTGTTGATCAACCCTACTCCTATTTTTATTTATTTTTAATTTCAAGTGTCATTGGATCCTTTTTTTGCCTTTTTTTTATTTTTATGAAATATTCCATTGGAAGCTCTAAGTGCAACTTGGAGTTTGATTATATACATTATAATGTATTTTAGACTAAAATACATCATTCATTTATTTATATAATTTATTATATCTTTTAATTTTTTCTATGTAAACTTGTTTTTCTAAGTATATTTAATTCATATGCCAAGTTTTTCTATTTTACCATACTTTTATATATTTATTTTTATTTTTTAAAAACTATCAATTTTAGATACATTTAAGTCATTTTTCACTCCTTAAAAAACTCGATTTTTAAAAATAAAAAATAAATATGTAAAAGTATTGTAAAATGGAAAAATTTGGTATGTGAATTAAATATGCTTAAAAACACGTTTACAAAGAAAAAATTAAAAGATATAATTAATTGTATAAATAAATGAACGATGTATTTTATTCTAAAATGCATCATGATATAAATAATCAAGCTCCAAGTTACACTTAGAGCTTTCAATGGAAATTTTATAAAATTAAAAATAAAAAAGCAGATAGAAAAGGAGCCAATCATACTTGGAATTAAAAATAAAGTAGGAGTATTGAATAAAAAAAATAAAATAGGAGTAGAGTTGATCAGCAAATAAATAAAAATACAGAAAATAGCAAATAGAAAATAAAACAACTGGACAAACAAAAAATTAAAAAGTAAAAAGACAAAAGAAACAAAAAATAAGAACTCAAAAAATAAAACAACCGGACAAACATTAAAAATAAAAAAAACAAATGGAAAATAAACACTGAAGAAAATACTAGGAAAACAAAATTTAGAAATTTGAAATAAAAAGAAAAGTACAAAAAAACCAGGTAAACAAAAAATAAAAATAAAAGTAAAACAAAGAAAAAAACTTTTAAATAAAAAGAAAATGAAGCTCGAATAGAGAATAAATAGGTAGCTGAACATGGTGGTCAAATGCAAGAGACAATTTCTCTACTGCAAGCCTGCTAATGTGCCATTTCCCATTCCATTAAATGAACCAACTCTTGATGCGATTTGAGCCCACTCTCTCCACTCTCTCCACTGTTGCATGTACACGTCTGCAACATTCGTACCCATGCTAGTTATGCATTTAATGCAAGACAAACAGCGGATATGAAACGAGCTGCAATGAATGGCAGAGGTGAGGGTGTCGTAAAAACTGGGAAAACACAACATGTCGCATATAATCGCGTTCCTTCAAACATAGGCTGCGTTTGTGAATATAAGTTTTATTTTTGGGGTTTGAGACCATGGATACGGTGGATATTTCTTCCAAACATTACCGTCTATAGTTGCAAAGAGATATTGCCATTTAACTAATCTTGTATCATTCTGTTTAAGCTTTTCTCAGACCAAAATTAGGACTTCCAATTCCTCTTTGATCCATTATGTATTCAAGCACACCTACTATTCAGTTTTTATACAATGGGATTATTCTTTCTGCATATTCGTTGTTTTATCTACTTGTTATTGTGTGTAGCTGCAAAAGATACCACCATGGGCATGGCCACCGGATGGGAACGCTTTGATTTCAACAAGGAAGCTCCACTTGACGATGAAGAGATTGAAGGTTAAAAGTTTAGCCCACCTTCACTTATTTCTGCACAATATTCATGCTGTTGGTATTTAAAATAGTTTTTTTTTTTTTTTTTTTCACTATTTCTTTTGGAATCTTTTTTCTTTACAGATCTAGTTGCACAGCTATTCCAGTTTTGGTATCTTCCATTTTATCTTAGCCAGAGCATATTTTGGAGTGAAACTTTTTCTAGTTGGAGACTGCCTCTCTTTACACGTTTTTTCATAGTTGATTTGACCCCACCCCGGAAGTTATTTAATCACCAGTTTTGCCAATTTTTTTTGTGACGTTTCCTCCTTTTGAATGTGCGCTATTTTTTTTTCCTTTTCGTTTAGAAGTTTAAATTAGCATGTGGTACAGGTAAAGTTTTGCTAAGCCCAATGTAAGCAGTAAGCTAATGATGATGTCATTCCATTTGCCTGCATGGCTGATATCTGCAGTATCTAATTCATCAATCATAGCATGGCTCCATTTCCCCATCCCAGCCTTTGGTCAAGTGGGCAAAATTGTCTTGATCAACTGCACAGCACCATTTTGGAAAAAAAAAAGAAAAAAAGAAAAAGGAAAATTCCATTTGTTTTAAGATGTTAATTTGTTTCTATAATTGTCATGCATCAACTGAACGAGATGACTTTATCTTCTTGCAGTAACATCTGCAGTATAGTCTGCTTCAGGGCTACTAAAATATTTTTTCCGTTGTCCCAAGCAGACACGCTCTGTCAATGCATTAGCTGGCTGGTGCATCTTTGTGTATTCCTTATGTCAATGTCTGGATTTCACTTTGCCCCCCACTTTCTTTCTTCTGTTGCATGCTACCCTTTTCCTCTACACCTTACGACAATGTTTCTATCTATATTTGTATACTTTCCTAATTTCTATGTATTTTCCTCGTGGTTGGATGTGTTTAGATGATGATGAAATCTGGTTTAAATATTTATAAACTAGGCTAATCTTGTAGGATTGCTAGCAAATACTAATTAGAATTTCTGTTACTGGTTCAACTAATAAGCTGACCATACTGCAGAAGGCACACACTACTGATTATAATATGATTGAGACCAACTCATTTCATTTTGATGCAGACCTGCAGTCAAGTTAAAGCATGCCAATAGGCCAGCTGTTCAGTATTCTAATTTCGTAGTGCACTAGTACTCACGACCGGTCTTTTCTTATTGTTTGCCCACTGGTTGTATGCAGCTAGGAAGGAAAAACTGCTATGATTGCTTCAACAATAAAATCCACATATTTTTAGATTGCTTATCAGAAGTATACGTAATCTGTATTAAATTTTGAGGAGTTGAAGTTAATTCACATGTTTGAAAGGTTGGAAAATAAATTGGGATCAACAGATACAGGGTCCAAGTCAGATATTGATTTTAATCCATTATTTATTTACCAATGCACCGCAAAAAAAAAAAAAAAAAAAAAACCACTCAGGCTAAGCCATGACATTACCCACGATGTCGACTGTACTTCTTGGTTGACTTCAAAGGGCTGGCCATTCCTAGTCCATTCCTTAATGGGTCTTCACTTCACTTACTAAGTTTGGCATACTATTCAGGTATTGTCCTCTTGGTCCATTACTTCAAATGTTAAATTCATCTGCAATCGCTTCCACTTGAATCTAAGAATAACAGTTTTGTTGGTCTTTAAGACTATGCCTCTCAACAATTGTGTGGGCATGCTTTAAATACCAACAAAACTTTGGTCTCAGGTTTGAGTGAAGATGGCTGCAGATACATTGAGCATTTGAAGTAATGAACTAAAGGGACAATACCTGAGTAGTGAGTCGAGTTTGGTAGTGAAGTGAAGACCCATCAAAGGTTAGACTAGGAAAGCCTAGCGCAGTACTGAAGTGAGCCAAGAAGTATATTCATGGGCGATGCCATGGCTCGGCTCAAGTAGTTAGGAGCTCTTATACCTCATGGGGGTGTGACAGTTCACTTTCCTTTTTATTTTGGTTTTTGCACGTTGCCTGGGCTTTTGAACAATCATATGGACTTCAACCTTACCTATAGGCCCAAAGTTAAAGGAGTTGGATCAAGATCCTTTTGGCAACGTGTTCTTCCCATGAATGATATTGATGGGCTGAGCATGCTTGGATCATGATATCTGGTTCATAATACAAATAGGCCACCTTTTGCCAGACGTGTGCCTTTCTGGAGATAAGGCAGTCCCACACAGATTTGGTGAGGCTTGATTGATGACTAGTGCTTCTTAACATGCAGTGGCAGAAGATGATGCAGAACTGGTCAAAGATTTGGGGCGAAGTTTCAGGTTTTCTGCAGTGGAGGTCTGATCTTGAGGTTATTGTGCAGTAGATTCCAGAGACCTTTGGATCAAGGAATTTCACATGTTTTGTCTCTACTTTTCTTTAGGCAAAGCGGGAAGCAGATACCAAGGCTGCTCATGATGAGGCCATTTTTGGAACATCAACTGCATTGCCCATTGTTGAAGAAGAATTATCTCCTGAAGAGAACTCTGTGAAAGAGGACGCTGAATCCTGTGAAAACCTAATGAGTGACCAGGTAAAAGCTTTACTTTGGCCGCCACCCGAGTCTGTTCCTTTTTCATTTTCCTTAATTGTTTATTTGGTTTTTTGACTTTAAGCTAAAAACAGGAACAGGCAAAAGCTTATCTTGTTATGTTGTCATTTACAGTTGCTCACCAAGCAGCAAGGTTCTTGGCGAGATCGAGCCCGTAAATTTCGTGATGGGTAGAAAGGCTGAGATTGGGCAAGACTTCTATTCAGACTCTGTATGTATCCTGTGGTTCTTTTCAATAGTTAGATTGTTCATCTAACGTAGTTTCATATATGAGTTTTGACTTTTCGCCACAGGTGGACTAATAGACCATGTTGCAATTGGCCATTTTGCTGTTCATAATCGTGTGGCCATGGTTCAATGATCCACTGTGCATATTGCGGTAGTCTGAATAATCTCTTGCACGATATGAGCATGGCATACAGATTGGCATTAGAAAGAGAAAGGGAGCAAATTTCTGTTCCAACTGTTTGGAGGCTTGCGATACTTGCCATCTACCCTGAGTCCTGAAAGTAAAAGGTCAATGCTGAAGATGGCAAACTGTTAAAGCCACCACGCCAGCTGAAATTAAGTATGCTGCTCATGTTCCTTACCCGCACACAATGCTTATTTTTGGAGTTCACTTGTACCGCGAGTAAGCTGTAATTAAATGGTAAACTCCTCAAAATGGAAGCTCAGATAACCATCAAATTCTCAGGCTACTTTAATACTTGACCTGATTTGTAATTAGTATACTAGAAGTTTTATAAATAGATAATATGTATCGGATTACCTTTTCGTTTAAGTGAAAAATTTTGCTGGTGTTGGCAGTGTCATTCCCCTTAGTTGAGTTGATGAATTTAAACGGTTACCAGAAAAAAAAAAAAAAAGTTACTCATACATTGGATGACGATGCATATTATTCTTTAGGATCTTTTGAAGAACTAGGCAAATTCTAACTCCACTAGTTTGTGAAACCTAAGGTGCCATTAGGGGTGAAAAGAAATCACCCAGCAACTGTTTCTTTCCAAATGCGCTCTCCTCTGAAGGCCCTTCTCCAGTTCTTGAACGCGAGAAACACGAGATATGCTGTACGCATATGTAGAAATGCAATTCCAACGAATGAGAAGAGGGAAATCGTGGCATCCAAGGAAGAAACTGGCTGAAAACTCTAGCTGTCCAGTCTCTATCGAAAAAAAAAAAAAAAAAAAAACCTCCAGGTGGACAGCAATTTCACATGCAGAGCTGAATGTGCAGTGAGAATCAATTCCACATGAACAGTCTCGAGCAAGAGAATGAATGCATCATGGGTGCCGTTGGGCTAGAGGAATCTGTATATAACCTTGGGATTAGATTATTGCTGTCGGTGTTTCAATTTCACTCAGCAGCAGCAGCAAGGTGAGGCAAGGTTTGTCTGGAATCGAAGCACATATGCCAGACACTGGGTTTTGCCGCACTTCATCGTGCATTAGGGATAAAGATCTGATAAGATGGGAGAAGAAAAAAAAAAAAAAAAAAAGCAAAAGGAAATAAAAGGGATCCATCACTCTCCACTCGAATGTGGCTTCATTTCATCTCAAAAAGGCAGTGCGCGGCTGTCAAAGCAATCAAAAGATTCAATTGAATGTGGCTTCCATTTCGGCTGGAAAAGGCGCAGAACGGCTATAAAATAATAAAAAGGAACGATGATGGACAATTAGGGAGCCTGATCGTATGCTCCTGCGTGCATACATTTATTTTTTTATTTGCTTTAATTTTTTTTGTAAAACTGTTAATTTAAATATATTTAACATCCGTATTAATTTTTACTATTTTTGGAGTATTTTAGATATTTATTTTTGATTTTCGAAAATCAGTGGCATTTTAGTAATTTTAAATTACCTAAAATGCCACTGATTTTCAAAAATTAAAAATAAATATCTAAAATACTTCAAAAATGGTAAAAATTTATACACATATTAAATACACCTAGATTAACAATCTCGTAAAATTTAAAAATAAAAAAAAATAAAAAAAAATAGGCGTATGCACCGGGAGCATTGAGAGCTCAATGCTCCCGGAGCATACGATCAGTTCCCTACAGTCAGAGGATGGGTGGAATGCTAGCTCATTCCCACTTTCGGCCAATCGGGAATGTGATGTTAAGCACGCCAGAGTCGAGACTCGGACGTCGGGATGCATTGATAGACATGGCAATGACTAACAGTGGCCAGTGCAAATTCAGAAATTCGGTCCTGAGCAATGGACTTCAGTGTATGTTTGTTACTAGAAATGTTTGGCAAATAGTAAAAGAATTTAATTTAAAAAATTTTCAATTTCCATAATTATTTTATTTTTTAATTATTTTTTCACATCTTACTGTACTATTATTTTACTTTTCAATTATTTTTACACAACCACCCACACAACTAATCTATCTATTTTAAATTTATTCTTTTTACTCCTCATCATTACTCATACCATATCATATAATTTTCTTTCAATTAACAACTTTTATACTAAAAAATTTTCATTCAAGAGTTTTATAACTTACCAAACACACCATAGATAAAAAAAAGTTGGGAAAAATCTTTAAAAAATGAGATAGTGCTATGGTGACTAAGATAAAATATATTAGATAATTATATAAAAATGTGAAAAAATGATTAACATATACAGATAATAAGAGAGAATTTCTTTTATACCTATAACATTTGCACATGATTCCTAATATACGCACAATGTTTTACAAATTTCTCTTATACTTATAACATTTATCATAAATTCATATTATATCCACACCATTAACACAATCGTTATCTATTAATTGAAAAGACGATTATATCCTTTTAAAAAATTTCTAATTAAAACAATTCAATGTTTATAACTCTTGAATTATTTAATTTTATATATTAATGATTTACTATCATTAATTGAGTCATATTAAGGTTAAATTGTCTCAATTATAAAATTTTGATGGAGAAAATTATTTTTTTAATAGGGTAAATAACGATTATATTGACAATATAAGCATGAGGAATTTAGAGTAAGATGTTATGAGTATAGGAAAAATTTATGAAACAGTATTGGTATATAAGAAATTTGGGCAAATGTCATGGGCATGAGAGGAATTTTCCTAGATAAGAAAATAATAGAAAAATTAGGTAGGTTT
Organism: Annona cherimola; assembly: GCA_030490835.1. Lineage (NCBI taxonomy): Eukaryota > Viridiplantae > Streptophyta > Magnoliopsida > Magnoliales > Annonaceae > Annona > Annona cherimola. Next base: position 76,601,584 of record CM059973.1, read on the forward strand.
GGTAATTACGATTAAATATCAAAAGTGTATAGGAAGTATATACACATGTTTAATTTGAATGAAAATTGGTATGTTGCTAAAATAAATAATTTTAAATACAATGGATGAGACATTATAATTTAATGATTACAAGGGACCCATTTGTACTTGATCAATTTCCTATATATATATTTTTTTGACTCTTACAAAACTGAGCTTGATCAATGTTTCAGTGTTAAAACACATGAGCAATGTAATAGATAGGAAATGCGTCAGTGGGTAGTGAATGGAATAAACTGCTTTTGAATGCAAGTGGAAGCGTTGAGCCCCACCAAATTTTAGGTCTTGTTTTTTACATTTAGGAATCCCGGACAAATGGGGAAAAAGGCAAGGAGCACTGTAATTGGGCAGACTATGGGTTCGTTTGGTCCGCATGCCTTCGTGTACTATTAAGTACTTTTTAAAATTTTTTATTAGTATTAATTTTGAAGTTATATTTTCAACATCTAAATGATTTAAAATATAATTAATATGTAGATAAATAATTCTAGAAAATTATTGCTTACTGCGTATGTGAATGGACTTAAGTATTTTTCATGTATATAATATTTTAAGCAAACGCGACCCATGCGCATCAATCATTTTGACAAAAGCCGATTTATTAGCCAAAAAATGATGCTAAATATAATAGATAGGATAAATTTTTTTATTAATTATTATGATATTAAAGATAAAAGGAGTAGTGGAACTATGTTGGTGTAATTCGGTTTCATAAATGTGGGACCGAACATAATATTACGAAGGAATAATGACAAGAATTAAAGTAAAAAATGAATGGACTTATTAGGCGGGGAAATTCAAGACTACAATAAAAACAGAGATCATAGCTAGAAAAAAATATAGTTACTGAGTAGTTAAAATGTGTGATTATGTTGCAATGGGAGTCAAAACTCACAAATGAAAAAGAAAAATTAACATGTAACAAAGCTGAAAAAGAAAGAAAAATCATGTGATAGGATATAGTTAAATGTACATACTAGGTAATGATTAAAAATAAAAACATAATTATTTAGAGAATTATCCTTTATGTATACTTCGTGAATTAAAAAAGGTAGAAAAAAGAAGAAAAATATGTATTCTTGTCTTATGATCAAATACACCATTAATTTCTTCTTATTGAACAAAAATATTTCAGGAATTACAAAGGGTAAAAAAAAAGAAGAAAATTTCTTCTTGAATGGATTGACTAACGTAAGACGTACCATTTGCTTTCCTTGTGTTCAAACTTCACGTGTGCAAATAAAAATTTCTAACAAGTGGTTAGCAAGCTCCCTTGATGTTTGATACTAAGGATGCACGGGGTTAAGTGGCTAAGGTAAAATTTGAAAGGCCTAAGCCATATAAGTTCTGCATGGGAAAAAGACCAGACAATTCCCAATGATCATCACAAAAAGAGATCAGAACAGAAGTGAAGAATATCTCATTTTGCAGGGCCCAAGAACGAGCTAGTATTTCGACTGAGATTTGTTTAATGTGCATGAGCGAGAGGTCCCATGGCAACAGTAGCACTGGCCTAGACAATGACAGACACAATGATCAGATCATTCATATAAACCAGCTAGCAGTGTGTGTGGATCGGGGTGTTGGATGATCCCCACCACCTGCAGGAGCCTGGAGAGCAGTAGCAGCCAAAGAAAAGCACTTGTCTGGACTGGCATGCTCTCTCCTTGTTTTGCCATAATTTAGGACTGCTTCTCCGCTTTTTCTCAAGTCGTAATTACAGGGGCATGTTCCAAACAAGAGTTTTGAATTGAATTTGTATAATCATTCCCAAGATAATTTTTCAACTTTCGACGTGACTTTACCCATTTATAATACAACATTTCTAATATATATAATTATATTTTCATTCCATATGCAAATTTGATCCAAAAATTTTGTATGGTTTGAAACAGTCGACTAAATTCAAATGCTTATTTGAATTAGTGGGTGAAAAATATGTAGGCATCTAACAAGCAGAAAAATATGGCTTCTACAGAAACATGTATACAACTTGTGGAAAGCAAAAGGCGGCAGAGCAGCACAAATTAAATATGCGAGGCCGACTCTCACGCGAGTTGCGATTTGGTAAGAGACTAGGTTGGGCGGGGCCAGAGCGACCGAGTAGGTGAGATATAGATGGGATGGGGATCTCTTGAGGAGGACAATGAGACAGGCAGTCCAATCCAGCTGGGTGGGCAGAAGACACAAGGCACCCACCCCTGAGAATATGGTGCATTCATCTTTAATAACTAGGTTCAACCATCTCTTTAGATTTATTCCTTCAGTTGCTCATTTCATGTGTGTGCATAGCAATATGTATACATATATGGTTCCACAGCTCTTCACCGATCATCAGACGCACCATTTGGATTTATTAATTTATTGGCTTCTTTTGTTGACTAGAATCAGGAGCCCAGCTCCACCTGCACATCTCATCAAGTACTGCCAGTTGGGCGGCCTATAATTTATTTTGAATAATTGAATTCGATTAATGTGCTTAAAAATGTTTTTTTTTTTGTTATTGCTTGAATGACCAAGTGGTTAACACAAACTAGTTAAATATGTGCCGAGTGAAACGTCTAGGATTTTAAATTGGATAAAAGCATTTGTCTCATTACCACTCATTTGGATTTGTCTGTGGATATCATCTAGCTCACGAAACTGAAGGTGGTATTTAGAGGAGGATCCCTACTATCTATATTGTAGAGTTTCTCTTTACAAACTCCCGTTCTTTGAAATGAAATGTTTCTTTCCCCACACCTCTCTCTATCCATCCTAAATCTTGGGTGGAAGGCTAACCGCACTTTAGGTGGGTTTCAATCGCGATGCTAGCACGACGGCTAGGCATCATGGGTTCGAAACTCCCCACAGATGAGATTGAAAGCTCGAACTCCTAAATAATATGTGAGAGCCTATGGTCTCCTTTTAGATAGATGGAAGTTTGTTATCTCCTGTACAGATGAGATGTGAGCTTGATGTCTCTTTCGTGCTTGATTGTAATATCTGTTAGAAAAACAACCATTGATTAAATCCATAATCAATGCAGGATCTGTCTCATGCTAGAATTATCAAGAAATTAAAACCATAAGCGGAAGCGTACCTGAATCCATGGATGCTAATGATCTTTGGCTTAGGGTCTTCCAAGTTAGTGCACCCAGGTTTGGGAGAGTGTTGCTCCTCTTCCTTTCTGCTGATGGATGGCAGAGAGAAAACCTAACCGATGCATAACTCGGGGACCACAACCCATTTTATAGGAAGCCTAGTTTCCTATTTCCAATTTAGTCCATCATAAAACTAGAAATTGGAATTTAGGCTATATGGTTTCTACGCATAGGAGATCCATGCTTTATTAAATGATTTAGGTCCATAAATCCTTATAAGATCATTTTTATGATTTGGACCATTAATTTATGATAGCACATATATATAAATAATATATGTATGTCCAGAAATTCCAACAATCTCCCACTTGGACTACATGTATTTTATAATTATATATATGACCTTATGAGCTCAAAACTTTATGCTATCATACCAAAATCATTTCCGAACAATCTCGTCCATTAATTATGCCAACATAGAACCAAGGCGGCCTTTGTTACATTTATCGTAACTAGACCCATCCAAGATCACATATATCAAACATAACTAAACGACATAGATCAAGCATGGATGCGTAGCATGGAAATTACATGTAACGTGATCTAACATGCCTATTTCCAACTGGTCCACCTTATTTGGTGAGATCAAACCAATACCAAAAGTACTGAAAAATCAAAAATACTGAATTCTTTATTTCTGCAGAAAATATCCATAACCATAGTAAAGTGTCTAAACCAGAAAAGCAAATAAATACAAACTCCCACTTAACTAGCATATCATTAAATGATACAACACCTGTGTGAGCAGTATGCTCATGAAAGACCATAAGGTGTTACTCTTAGTAAGCGGATCCGCAATTTTGGAGTTTGTCGCAATATGCTTTATAGACACTTTATTTTCCTGAATCCTTTCCTTAACAACCAGGAACATTGCTGAACTCCTGTTGTTGTTGGAATATTAGACTGACTACTAATTTATTGTCACGAAATAACTTAAGTGGCCTTTCAATGTTATTTATATTTTGCAGCCCTGTGACAATATTCTGTAGTCATATTCCATAATTGGATGCCCCATAATATGCTATAAACTCTGTTGTCATGGTCGAAAAGCTATAAGTGTCTGCTAAGCACTTTTTCCTGATATAGCTTTTCCAACAACAGATAAATATAGCCTGAAGTGGATCTCAAACTGTATTTGCATCCAATAAAGTAATAATCTGAATACCAAATGATCTCTTACTTATATGACTTTCTGTATGTGAACATATAATATTTTGTTTTCTAAAAAAAAGTTTTTTTAAAAAATCTGTTTGGCTGCATCTTAAAGATCCATTCCTGAATTACTTAAAATATCTGCCCAACATCCCAATAATGTACGCAGTAACCGAATACATACATCTTGAGATTCAAAACCTGAACATAAATCAAACTTCCCACTGCTAAAGCATAGGGAGTCTTTTGCATTTCCTTAGACTTAAAATCATTCTTGGGACATTGATTTAGATAAAATTAATTTTGTCTTCCTTAGCAAGGAGGTATTCTTAATTTGCAATCCTGCATATCAAGTATCTTAAATATTTTCTTAATATGGGTATTTTGTAATAATCCAAGAATACATCTAGAATAATCTTGATATATCTGAATTCCTAATACAAAAGACATATTTCGTTTCAAACTTCTTTGACAAAAAATATCTTAAGTTTATGCAATAAACTTATCTTGATGTTGGGAAACAGTATATCTGTGTTACTCCTACTGAAAATATGATTTCTCCCACTGAAAATTAAAGTATATGCAATCATCAACCGAATTCATTTCAAGACCAGATGAAATGATAATTTGATGACATTTGCAATACCATTATTAGGAAACTTGCTTAAGCTTGTAGATGGATCTTTTTTATCTTAAAAACTGAAAATTTATTATAAATGTTATCTTTACATCCATTTACCATAGCTCAAGGTTAAAATCCATTATTAAAACCATTTATCTTGAAAGAAATTTTCAATAAAACCGGAGAGAAAATTTCTTTGTAATCTATGCCTTCCTTTTGAGTAAAGTTCATTGAGACAAGACAAGCCTTATGCCTTTCCACATTACCTTCTTTCTTGGTTTTAAATATCCATTTATAACCAATCAATTTTATACCTTTAGGTAATAGAATAGGCTACCAAAACATCATTGTCTTTCATGAACTTAATCACATACTTATGGCATCAATCTACTTTTGAAAGGTTTTACTTTGCATTGTTTGATGAAATCGCCTTCCACCATTCCAATGTCATCCTTACGTATTGGCAAAATCTGATTCAATCATCAGAAACCGCATTTTCCTTTCTCTAGTAGATCACTTCAATGACATCCATTCTTGAGGTTGTTGAGCTTGATCATCAGGAATGTCCTGTTTATCAACTATGTCTTATAGATTTCTCTTTAAAGACATAGTCCCTAACTATATCTCCCCCTCAAGCTCAATTTCCTCAAAGAATTGACCTTTTTGGTCTCAATAGAACTGAATGTGGGATCATAGGATTTACATCTTGATATTGTTCAGCATATCCAATAATATTTAAATTCAAAAGAAGGAACTAAAATGACTATTTCCAAATGAATAAAAATAACTAAATTTATTCAATACAGAAATAGAAACCAAATTCCATTTAAAAAATGGTACCATATATCTCTTCTGAATTTAAATAAAATTTAGTTTTTAACAATAATAATAACTTAAATGACCATATAGCCTCAATAGTATTTGATTTGCTATCGCCTCCATCGATGAATCTTTCATCATCATTTGGCCTTTTAGCAACTCAAGTAACCTCACATAGACACCCTTACATGAATAGCAACACCAAATCTATTCATTAAAAAAAAAAATGTGTCTTGGGTCTAAGGCTAAATTAATACTGAACAAACCAAAGTGAAAAATGTACCCATTATTAGTACAATTCTCCTCTATGTGTCCAAGAGCCTGTCAAAAATAATAACCAAATTTGTATTGGACCATCCGTAGTTTATTTATCATTTTTCATGTCCTTAAAGGTACTTGCCAAGTGAATACTTTTAGTATATTCTTACTTTAATTTATTCTCCTTTTGCACATAATAAAAATAAACTCATCAAGAGATCATTTATCCTTTTGTCAGTTATAATTAACTTTAAACTGACCAAATTGTGTTTAGGAGAATCAAAACTAAATGCACAAGCAAATCCGCTTTATCCTTAGTGCCTTTAGTTTCAAAGTAAGAAGAGATAAGTACTCACTTATATTTCCTTTAACTTTATACCTTATTGAAATCAAGTTCGAACGAATCGTACTTGTTTCAGCTTTATTACCTTTAGCAATACTTTAGAATTTTCTGAATATAAATTTTGGCATTAGTTACCTTTTTGGACATGATACCCCCTTGAAAGTTTTCAAAATTTTATACTTTATAATCATAAAACACATGCAATTTTAACAATCTCACTTATTAAAGTTCCATTTTTCCTTATTGGAACTTTTAACCACAAGAGTAGTGAATCGTTCAATCCTTAGTGCATGGTTTAGATTCATAATGCCTAGAATGATCATAATATTTTATTTTCATTACTTGAACATGAAAATAAAACAAATATTGGCAGATATGGCACAAACAGATAAATTAACCAAAATTTGAACAAAACAATATGTTCACATAACTTTTATACAGAACTTTAGCAATTCAAATAATGGTAGGGCCCATCACAAGATACCTAGTACAACATTAATACTTAGTCTTTGGACAAAAGTATTAATTTGTAAGTGGTACTCTTGGTGCAGTGATCAAATATTGATAATAAAGTCCTGTCAAACAATAAGCCTTTCTTTGGACCGACTATTGTTCACATGGAATGCCTAATAATTATCACATATTTATCACCGCATGTGTCTATGTAATCCGGCCAAATATTAATCTTCCTTTGGGCCGATTAATATCCGCATAATTACATATCCACAATATTTTAGTGTAGTAATCAAATATTTAACAATAAAATCCTGTCAAATAACAAGCCTTTCTTTGGACCGACTTGTTATTCACATGGAGTACCAAATAATTGTTGTATATTTATTACCATAAGTGTGTACGCAATTCGGCCAAATATTAATCTTCCTTTGGGCCGATAAATATTCGCATGAATTACATACACACAATTATCTTAATGTCTTAAAAATAAATTAACTTACACAAGAGAGGCTACTTTGGTAGCATGTTGTTGCAATCAATTTATTTTAAAACATTAGACATCCATAAAAAATACTTGTACCATTATTTGAATTTAATAAAAATCCAAAATATTGAACTTATTTCTGAATTCCAAACATAAAACTTTAGTAAAAAATTCAAATAATGGCAAGACCCATCACAAGATACCTAGCACAACATTAATATTTAGTCTTTGGACAGAAATATTAACTTGTAAATGGTACTCTTGTTGTAGTAATCAAATATTGATAATAAAATCCTGTCAAATAATAAGCCTTTCTTTGGACCGACTTATTATTCACATGGAAAACTAAATAATTATCACATATTTATTACCATATGTGTGAATATAATTCGGCCAAAAATTAACCTTCCTTTGGGCCGATTAAAATTCGCATGAATTACATCACACAATCATCTTAATATTTCAAAAATAAATTAATCTACACAAGAGAGGCTACTTTGGCAGCATGTTGTTTCAATTAATTTATTTTAAAATATCAGACATTCATGAAGAATATTTACGCCATTATTTGAAATTTAAATTCCAAAAGATCCAAAAATATAATTTTGCATGATAGAAAGCAATAAATCATAGACACATGAATTTATACATTATTTGCTTTCTAAATATTCATAAACTAAGCATATGACTTAAATGTAATTTAAACATTTGCATGCATATATGTTAATTTCATAAAAATAATATTTCTGGACCTATTTAGGTTAATCTGACCCTTCCATTCAATCCAGAATGTCCAAAAACATAGAAAATCACTATTGGATCGTCCAAATCGGATAAAGGGATCATCAGATATGTGCATTTTAATTTGGACGGTTATTGGGCTGCCACGTGTCTTTTTCTGGTGGGCTGTACTGTGGGTGGGCTGAAACGGGCTTAACTGAATGGGCTGGGCTTTTAGATCTGGGCTGACTGGGCCTGCTTGAACTGGGCTGTTTCCACCTGGGCCTGTTTCACAGGCCCGCCCAGGTACAAAGGAGGAGTTTAGCTATGGGCCTGATGAATTGGGCTCAGGCCTGGCCCAGCTCGAAAATTTCTGTGGCCTATTTGTAATTTCCACAAAGGGGGCGGTTTGCAAATTTCTGCAAAGGAGTTTTATACAATTTATCTAGCCAGGGGGTTTTCTGTAAAAGTTCATCTCCTCCCTTAAAAACAAAAAACCCTAACCTTAGCTACCATTTCCCCGTGCCGCCGCAGCCTACACAAGCCACCCTACTGCCCCCATCCCGCCGCAGCCTACACAATGCCCCTATGCCGCCGCAGCCTACACAAGCCACCCCACTGCCCCTATGCCGCCGCAGCCTACACACTGCCCCTATGCCGCCGCACACCGTGCTGCCTTGCAGCCGAACCCGCCAGCCAAGGCGCTGTCGCCAGCAACAGCCGCCCGGACACTGCTGATCGTCTTCTTCGGCAGCCAGTCCGTTCGGAACGCAAGCCGCCCAGCAGAAGCATCCAGCGGCCCCGTCCAGTGCCGTCGCTGATCCACCTTGGATTCCGGCGTCTGGCTTCCAGCTCCCAAAACGCTGTCATCACTGCCAGCCAGCGTCTAAATCCCAGAAGCCGGATCGCAAACGGAAACCCAACACTGGCTGAATCCAGCGAAAACAAGCAGAAAACGGTGCGATTTCCAATTGTCTTTTGTTTTAATAATAAAGAAGAAGACAACGATCATGAATACTGCTTTTGACTTTCCATCCCTTTCATTTTTATTTTATTCATTTGCATCAAGATTCAAAACCAAAAATGGAGAAGAGGACAACGATCATGAATCCTACCTTTCATTTTTTTTTTTTTTAATATGAAAATCAAAAGGATACAGCGATATCATGAATCGTCCCTTTCATTTTTTTTAATATAAAAATCAAAAGGAAATGTGGCAAAGTAATTCAAACTCTGCGGCAACAAAACCAGCAGCGCAACTCCAGATCTGAATCCAGATACTCGGCAGCTCTTTTTCCAGCGGCACAAAGCACCAGATCCGGCATCCCAGTGGCAAACCCAATCTCGACGGCGACGGCAAAAATCCAGGCAGCAAGATTTTTTTTTTTTTTTTGATAAATTCCAGATGAACTGTGGCAGCCGTAACTAGGTTTTTGATTTTCTATAAATCCTTTACATGCATTCAAACAGCATACATGAATTCATAAATCTTTCTCAATAATCTAACATGAAGATTATGGCTCTGATACCACTTGTTAGAAAAACAACCATTGATTAAATCCATAATCAATGCAGGATCTGTCTCATGCTAGAATTATCAAGAAATTAAAACCATAAGCGGAAGCGTACCTGAATCCATGGATGCTAATGATCTTTGGCTTAGGGTCTTCCAAGTTAGTGCACCCAGGTTTGGGAGAGTGTTGCTCCTCTTCCTTTCTGCTGATGGATGGCAGAGAGAAAACCTAACCGATGCATAACTCGGGGACCACAACCCATTTTATAGGAAGCCTAGTTTCCTATTTCCAATTTAGTCCATCATAAAACTAGAAATTGGAATTTAGGCTATATGGTTTCTACGCATAGGAGATCCATGCTTTATTAAATGATTTAGGTCCATAAATCCTTATAAGATCACTTTTATGATTTGGACCATTAATTTATGATAGCACATATATATAAATAATATATGTATGTCCAGAAATTCCAACAATATCAAATGATAAGATATAATATTGCACCAATTAAAAAAAAAATGTTGCACGGATGGGATTTGGGAAGGGGTATGGTTGGAAACTTTTCCAAAATTAAAAAGTTTACCTACTCTGTAAATTTGAACTTTTCAACTTTTCAGTCCCTTGAAAAAGTAAGATAGTATTTACTAGAGATATGATCAATTTTATTAGAGAAATTTACAGAAAAATAAAATTTTTTAAAAAATCATAAAAATAAATTAAAGAAATTTTTTATAATAACTAAATACAAATTATAAAAATACGTTTTGAATGTTTTAATTCAAAATACTTTTATAATTTAATCCTATCTATTTTTATAAAATATTACATTCTCCTTATTATTTTAAATTGTTATATAAAGAATAATCCTCAATCTTAACAAAGAATATTTATTAATAGATAATATATCTTTGGAAATATTGAAAATTGTAGCTAAAATAGTTTTCCAACATGTTTTCTGAAGCGCGTAAAGCTCCGATAGCTAAAAAACTGAGCACATAAAATAAAAATTTTAATATAGAATTTGTTAAATTTTTCCTGACAAATTAGCAATAAAATCTTCGAAACCGTTAAATCTAGTCTTGGACAAGTTTTTAGTTTTTTTATTTTATTTTATTTTAAAAAGATGCATTTTAAGCAACGATAGTTCCAATTAGTTATAGCATCCAAAAAAAATTTCCTAGATTTTTTTATTGGTGTTTATATGAGAAAAATTTCTATAAATACTCCCATACGAAGATCAAATTATAAAATCCCTATTTTAAGAGAACTTTTTTTAATAAAAACTCCTCTCCGCTCAAGGAAGGGGATTCGAACATATGACATATATTTAAGAGGTCTTTTGCCCTTGCCATCTGCACTAGCCACAAGTGATAAATACTTCTTAATTTTCAATCAATTTATCTATCACAAAAAACTAGAGTTGCAACTTAAGTAGGGTACTCATTGGTCAACTTGTTTGGTATCCTACAATGGGTAGACTAGGTTTCTAGTTTTATTCCCATAGGTTAAGGTAGATTCCAAGTAAAGAAATACTTTAATTACGATAGGATAAGTTCTAAGGTTTAGGTATCTGGAATCGACCCGAATTATTAATATATGTTTAATATAGATTTTACAAAATATCTTTTATAGCTAAAGATAAAAATGTATATTTCAACTCTTATTTAATTATATAGAAATTTATTTAGTTTACCAATTATTTAATAAATTTAATACATGTATTTAAAAAATTATATTACTAGCATATTGATTTTAAAGAACCGACCAGATATTAAAAAAATATAGTAGGGTGTGCTTAGAATCGTCCCAACCTAAAATAGTATAGGATAAGATTTTTTGAAAATAAGGTAAAAGTAGGGTCGACTTCGAACCGGATCTACTCAATCCAAGTTCCACCAAATACGGGATAGATTGGAAAAAAGATAGAAACGTTTTCATATATATGTTTTTATCAATGAATCCTCGAAAAAATAATATCGGGCCAATAAAATCGATTTGGAGGACAGTGTCAGTTCAACCTAAATCGAATTCTAAGATGGTCTGGTTTCTAACAGTAATCCCAAAATTTGAATTGAATATAACAATCAATATTTCTTGAAAATTTGCGGGCACTTGTCCGAAATTCTGAATGTATAAATAGAATACACAAAAATCAAGCCGACCCAACAAATTAAAGAGCCCTAAAAACAAAACATTTTATTATATATTAGCACATATATCATAGGCTAATTGTAGTTAGATTTATCTCTAATGATGGCCGTGAAAGAAAGATTAGTATCACGATTTCAATCACAGAAAAGATATGTATTGGGGGATATGAACATGTGGACCACCGGTTCAGGTTTTTCTTTGTTCCCATCCATTAAATCCGTGACAGGGAAGTGTGCGTGAATCAGCACAACTGAGCCTTGTCCAAGCACTGTTTCTAGCTACACCACGAAATTATTCCTCCTGTGGTCCACACTGCCCATGCATCCATATATCACTGACAGCTGATAATGCCTTCCACATAAAGAATTCAATTCCAACCCCCGAATAATTTCAAATCCTTGCCGACCTAAAAATATTTACTGGGTTTTGAAATCCATTGCAGCTTAACATTTATAATTCATCATTTCAAACTAAAATTAATTCTATATTGGCAAGAGAAATTGGTGACAAGGATGTTTTGTCACCACTCACCAGGCTCTATGATGATCTTGTGAAATTTGAACCACATGCTTGGGCACTTGAAGAAGCAAAGAGGCCATAATACCGCAAAATTGAATTATTATTATTATTATTATTATTTTTAACTAGGGAGGTAGGGATGGAAGTTAGTTTGGGTTGATCCTGATTTGCTTTTTTTTTTATAAGGTAAAACTAATATTTTTTTTTACTCAACATAGATATGAGTCAAAAATTTTAATTTTAATTTAAAAATAAGATCAGAATAAGTCGACTATATCCTGAACTACAAAATTCCAACTCATCCTATGCATATTCATTTATAAAAAATTATAAGTATAATCACCTGCAACTAGCGCAAACGACAAAGGCAAAGGTCCCCTTTTCGGATGTCAAGGGTTCAAGTCTCCTCCCTGAGAGCAATGAGAGTTGTATAATTTTTTCTCTAATTGTAGGGTTCTTAAAGATTTTTTTTTTTAAAATTGAGGTGTTTATAGAAAATTTTCCTCTATGATATGCGGATTGTAAATGTGCCCTTTCGAGTTTTTTCAACATTTGAGGAAAATATTATTTTTTAAAAAATATTAAAACTCATTTTGAAAGAAGTATATTTTATTAACTTATTTTAATAAATTTACATTATATTTAATCTGTTTTGTTTTAGTAGTGATGCTTACTTTTATTAATTAGAAAAATACTGAAACATACAACATTTAAATTTTACATAGATGTATTTTTACATTTGAAGTATGTATAAAATTTTAAAATCATTTTATTTGATTCATATTTTTTATTGACTTGTTGTTCCAGCATGGATCCAATTTTTAAAAAGTAAAACTAAGGTTAGACAGAATCCTGTTCACTACAACATGCGTCGATTTCCACCCAATATCTATGTACACCTCCCGTAGAGCCCCAGGTGGCTAATATACATGTGATGATTCTTTCGAGAGGGAAAAGCAAGCAATATTTCCAGCACTCCACACATGCCCACATGGTCTGCCACGGCACCGGCATCATGTCATAAAATTCATTATTTCAAGCGGCCGAAAGGCGGGGGAATGCGCCTGAATATTTTAGTTGCTGAATGATCCTCGTTGAGTTTTTTTTTTTTTTTTCCTTTTTGGTTTAAAAATTTAATAATAGTAACCAACCGAGCGACTCTGCTGTTGGTGGAGCGTCCGGAGTAGAGGTCTAGAGTTCGAATCCCACCTTGGGATTTTCGAAGAAAAAATTATTGTGGGAGCAGTTGGTCTCCTATTCGGTTGGTGGAAGCCGTGTCTTCAGATTTCCTGGGGAAGTTGTGTGTCTCCCGATTTGTATGAATATTTCAGAGCTTCAATATAATATGTGTTGAAATGTATGTAAATACACCCATAAAAAATCAAGATTTTCTGGGGGAGCTGTGTGTCTCGATTTATATGAATGTTTCAGAGCTTCAGTATAATATATGTTGAGTTGTATGTAAATATACCCATAAAAATCCAAATTTTCTGGGGGAGCTGTGTGTTTCCCGATTTGTATGAATGTTTCAGAGCTTCGGTGTAATATGTGTTGAGATGTATGTAAATATACCCATAAAAAAATTAATAATAATAATAATCATTACAGTGATAATAATGATTATATTTCACTCACGGGCTCTTTATATTGTATCGCAGCATGGTTATAAGATTCTTAGCTGTCTTCAGAAACACAAAAACAATTAATCTCGCTAACGATAGACTTTGGCAGTTGGGCCTCTAAAAATTCAGGCCGTATATCAAGTCAAATGGGAATAGTAGACTAGATATCAATAGGACACCCCAATTGCTCTGTTGATGTAGATTGAAATTGGTGTAGGGCGAATTCCGCCTCGACCAATCCAAGTTAGATTTTGCAAAGTAGAATTGAATTGACATGATTTAAATTTGGATTGGAAAGGATTAGGTAGAATTAGGCTTGATTTTGAAATAAGGATTGGACGTCCCTTATCATATAATTAATGCAGATAAATTTTAATTTATATCTTATTATTATTGTTGTTGAATATTGGCTATTAGAATTAAAAGGAAAGTGCCAAAAGTCTAATAATTAAAATATATATAGATTCACCACAAGGGCAATAGCTTAGTAGTCAGGGAGGCAGGCAATCATAACGCCTTCACGAAAAACCCAAATTTTCTGTATAATGTGGAAGCTTTGCCTCCCTAATAATTGAAGAAAGTTTGTTGTCTTTTTTAACAGATGGGTGCAGCTTGTTATCTTCTCACGGGTTAAATGGGAGCCTATCTTCTCATTTGGATTTAATTGTAATATTTGAAATAAGTTGCAATATAGACACTCAATAAAAAAATACATATAATGCATCTAGCAAAAGGCAAAGTGAGCAAATAAATGTAATCCAACTATTATAAACCTATTAGATGGGCGTGATATTTATCTACTGTATCTAACTCCCTTTAAATATCATTATTTTACCTTTGTCCATGAGTTTTTTGAGTGACACAACCATGTTATATTATCATCGTTTAAAATTTTATTTTCCTTTACCTTAAGTTTTACCAATTCTATATTCAAGAGGGCAATGATTCCCCTATATAAAAAAAAGAAGGCAATGATTCAACACAGGCTCCATATAACACTTTTTTTAATTTAAAGTTAAACTATTTATTATGTTTATTTATATATTTTCTTATAATTTTGAACATTACATGTATTAAAAATTTTAATATAGTATACATTATAAATTTTTGAAAAATTAATAACTATATATTCATTCTCAAAACGTGCTAATTTTCAGATAACTTTTTGTAACATGATAAAATAAATAATATTAAATAAAATAAATGGATTAAATTCGAAAAATTAAAAGAAATAAGGGCCTGCATAGATCACTTTTTGTAGCCGGTTGTATTCAATCATTGCCCTATTTATTATTATTTATCTTGATCCCACTTTGTAATTGAGAACATGCCGCACTTTGAAAAACAATGCGTAAATTAGTTTAATTACAGATAATTTTACCAACGAAAATGCCAGTTTAACTAAATCAATGATTGATAAATCCCGAGGTCCCAGTTATTTAGTTTAAAACCGACTCTATTTATTAACTTGAGCCCTGATTTTTTAAAAACGTTGGATACTTGGATTAGAGTTGTAGAAGTAAAATTACTGATAGGTTTAGATTTAGATTGAAATTAAAAGAAAAATAAAAGTTAAAGACTTTTAAAAAGAAATTTTATTGATGGTTGACATCAATAAAATAATGCAACTTTACCAAGTTTGTCCCCCAAGTTAACCATGCAGTGAAAACCCGCAGAATCGGATTCAACCTATTCGATCACCTTATGTTTGAAATGGGGTAATTAAGAAACTTCATGAGTAAAGGTGGGGTACCGGTTTTGGGGCTTTGAGGTGGTGTTTTATAAGCCATGGAGAGGGCAGGACTACTCTTGCGAAACTCTCCTCTGGCTAGTCACATCTTTCCATCCATCCATGTCAGAAAACCGGCAGACAACCATCTAATTTTCTTTCTTGAAGACAACCAAGCATCTTTTATTAGCTTCTTGCAGTTAGCTGTAGGTAGGCCGATCGAGGAACGACAGATATAATGGAGAAGAGCAGATCTTTCCCAGAGTATTCATATTCAAGAGCTGGATATAGTTTTGGGGAGCAGCCCAAGTCGTACAGCTTCAATGGACCAAGCAACAAATCAGGCAGCAGCGGTTTTGCATCGTCCAGCGATCCAGAGCTGAAGAGGAAAAAGCGCGTGGCTTCCTACAACGTGCTTCGTGTGGAAGGCAAGCTCAAGTCGTCGGTGCGAAGTAGCTTCAAATGGATAAAGAACAAGCTCACTGAAATCCGCTACGGGGCTTGAAAACTAATCCATGCCAGCTCCACCTGCTTAATCCTCTCATCCATAATTTCTACTGCTCAAGTTCCATCTTCTTCTTCTTCTTCCTTTTTTCTTTTTTCTTTTGGACTTGTAACTATAACCCAATCCAACTCGCTTTGCATCCCAAAGGAAAACCTTTTTCTTTTGCCGCAGCTTTTGTTAATTTCTTTTTGTTTAGATCATTCGACCAAAATACCCATGCAGGGGGCGCACCAAAATGCATACACGAGATCGAGGATAGATGGGGAGGATTTGATGTTGTCGGCTAGCTTGTTACGTTGTGCATCTTCATCAATCAGTGGATGATATGATGATGATTGCACGCTCTTCCTTAATTTCTATAGAGGTGGAGATGAAATTAATGGATTTACCGCAGATGATGGCTGAATGTTTCAGCCAATAGGATTCTTCTTCTTGTTTTCTGCAGGATTAAATATGCGTTTTGGCGATTTGTTCAATTAGCCGGTCTGTCCTGATGCATTCAAAGCGCGTTTGATCCCCGGGGAAGTTTCAATATGGAGAAGCACTGTAGGTTGGGTGGAATAGATCAATGGATCGGAGGATGCGGATCATGAGATTGCCATACTTGATCATCTTAACTTGCGTGTGTATGTGTGTGTCAGTGTGTGACTTGTCTAATTATATGTAGAACAGTGCATGCATGCCAGATGAAATTATTAGCAATGATGGGTATTATAATCCTAGATATGTTTCAAGAAGGCCAGGTTGGTTTATGATCCTAAGACTCATAAGGAGAATGTTTGCTATTGTTTCTTGTCACTTTTCTCAAAGCTCCAAGAACAAAAGCAACCACTACATGTTTGGAATTAAAGTGGAAAATTCTCACTACCGGGGAAGCAGATTCGGTAGAGCTCCACACTCTCCCTACATAGAAATAGTGTAAAAAAATTAGTGTAAAAATTCAAACAGTTTATCAGTCATATTAAATTAGTGTAAAAAAAAAAAAAAAAAAACAAACTTGAAAGTACATTGAATATCGGCATAACTTGCTCCTGCTGCCACTGGCAGAAATTGAAACCGGTAACGCATATAGGGTGCATTTTTACGATGAGTCCTGATCTTTTGAATTAATTTTTTTTTTCATGGGTAAGTAAATATAGGTGTATTAAATCTATAAACTAAGTTTTACCATTTTTGGATGTTTTTAAGTATTTTTTTTAGATTTTTAAAAACAGTGGCATTTTCGTAATTTTTGGATCTAAAAAAATTATGGAAATGCCACTGCGTTTAAAAATAAAAAAATACTTAAAAACATCCAAAAATGGTAAAAATTAGTTTATATATTTAATACACCTAAATTTACTTACTTACCCATGAAAAAAATTAAAAAATTAAAAAAATAGGTTTTTGGGCCGGCTTTGCTCAAAATATCATTTGGCTTGTACGATAACAGTTATGTATATTTGAAATCAAATCTATAATTATATTCAACTTCAACAGACAAACTGAGGTCTATAATTATATTAATTAGGCATCAACCAAAACATCAGCAGGGTTGTTCTCCACGCAGCTCATCTAAGGAACGGAGTAGATGTCGAAGAGCAGCAATGATCGTGGCCCACTTATCAAGAAACGGCCGTGATTAACTTAATATTTGACTCGCTAGTCACCAAGAAACAATGGATAGTGTCGCAATGCCACTACGTAAATTGCAGATTATGACACTTTTGAGTTATGAATTTTGTAAAAGAGCTTAACCCAAGGATAAAGCCAAATGGGCCAAATGGAAGAGTAAAAATTTCTAAGCAAAACTATAAAAGAGGAAACACTTGCAGTGACCAGGAACAACTTTCGATCAACAAGGGTCGTCTGAACACTCAATGATTAATGATGGAATCAACAAAGTCGTGATCGTGATCGATCAATAGCAAAATAATAACAACAACAACAAAAACAATAATAATAATAATAATAATAATAATAATAATAATAAATTGTGATTAAACCCTTTCACGTACAATTACATCAAACTATAAATGGTGTAACGCAATCTTTCCTGAGCTTTTTTAAAATTTTATTTCTTTATTTCTCTCTTTTGATAAGATGTCCCATGCACCTAGAATATTTGTAATTGGTGCTTCTTAATAATTTAACTACCATCTTTGTCACTTTATTATAATTTTTACTTCCATGAACTAATAATCATATTTATTTAACTTCCAAAAGAAATGACCATATTTATTTCTGCAACATATATATGATTTATTTTACATTAAGACAACATCGGCCTACTAACATAGCTGACGAATCTTAATGCTAAACTTTGAGAATATTCCTGCCATTCAATCATTTTTACAATTTTCTCTAATACAGTTCTAAAGGAGTAGAAAGTGTCCTTTCATGTGTACGGAGTTTTAAGAGAGGATTAGAATGGTTAAGAGTTATGAAGACATGATTTATAGAGAACTTTGAGAGTAATAGAAGCCTCTTGTGAAAAATCTCAGCTTCTATTAAGCATATCTTATCTTCCTTTTATAGGATAATAAGTTTTGTTAATTTTCTTATATTTACATAAGCCGATGGAAAGCATGAGATAGTTTTTTATGTATATATATATCTTTATAATTATCTTAATTTGTATTAAATTTAAGTTTTAAAATATTTGTATAATTTTCTAAAAAAGATAACAAGCGCTCATCAATTAAACTCCCATGAAATAAGAGAGAAGTAAAACTTTCACGGAACAGGAGATTTATGAAATACCCGGGCATAAGCCGATGGAAAGCATGAGACATTTAAGTGGCGACTACAATAGTAAAGGGTTAATTCAGCTGTCTCGTTACGTACGTCCATGCACTCCAATTGACATCGTGAACATCCCATCGACAATCCGACTGATCGACAAGTTAACTCATGTCATTACATTGCATCATATTTTACTAAACAAACTACAATTGTTGATGTGCATCATTCATGAGATCAATTAATATTGGCTCTGGTGTGTGTATATATATAGAGAAAGAGAAGTGATCATGTTAGTCCGGACTAAGCAAATATCCCGTTTAGCTTACTTTAAAGATTTATTTAAAAATATTTTTTTACTTTTTCTCTATACACTTATTTATCTAAGTATATTTAATATATAAATTAAGTTTTACCATTTTTGTATATGTATATAAATTTTTTTGAGATTTTTTAAATATCTATATGTATATATGTGTTTATCATACTTCTATGTTTAAAAATCTTTAAAAAATATGTACACATATTCAAAAATGTTAAAATTTGATTTATATGTTAAATACACTTAGATAAAACAAGTGTATAGAAAAAAGAACAAAAAATATTTTTAAATGGGTCTTTAGAAGTGGGCTAAGCGGGGCATTTGCTTAGCCCAGGCTAATAGAATCATTCCTTGTAATGATCCTCATTTATATATATATTTAGTGACAAATGTCGTTGGTGGATGCCATGACTTTAGATATTGAGGAACGATATACATGGGATATGAGATCCGGCCCATCCATGGCGGTCTTGATTCAAAAAATCATGGGTGTGTTTTGGAAGTGACAAAACTTTTGTATGAAAATTTTTGTGTGTAAAAGTTGTCAAAATGAAGGAAAATGATTTGACATGCTTGGGATAATGATGGTGTATAAAAAAAAATAAAGTTAAAATAGATAGATTAGTTGTATAAGAAATTGTGTAGAAATGATTGAAAAATAGGATAGCTATATAAAAAGATGTGAAAAAAATAAAAAAAAATAGAGTAGTCATGGAGAGTGAAAAGTTTTAAATTAAAAAATTTTAGTTAACATATTTTATTTATTATAAAGCACACATCATTTCTAAAAATGCAACATTTTGTGTCCATTTTGAGGATGTCCATCTCAGATCTATGTGGGCAAAAAGATTCCAAATAATGTTACGATTCAATTCTTGTACGGCTGTACTGAGACTACTGCACCCAATCTGTTATCTTTTTAATGGAAATGTGAGTTCAAGCAAGATTGACTCGTGAACAAATTTTAAATTAAATTTTTAAAAAGATTTTCTAAATTTCTAAAATAAAATATCAAACAATTTTCAATGAAAGCAATCTCTTGGTTTAATAGTTTTAATCCCTCAATTTATTAGTGGAATGCCTTCTCTCGTTTTTCATAAGGAGAATGATTAAAAATAATTGGTTGGATCCACAAGAGGGTTGCCTAACTTGTTGCTTTTTATATTTCATATAAAATTTTAAAATCTAAATCATTTAGAATATAAATAAATATAGATTTATGATGTAATTACTTTGATGATAAACTTGTGCTTACAAATATTGAACATAATACAAGAGTTCATATAAAACCATAAGGCCAACAAGGTGACAACCCGGTTGGTCAGGTACAATGACGCATTTGTCATCTGCTGTGTTAGAATCCTACCATGGGATTTCGATCTGTGTCAAGAGCTAAGTTTCCAGTGTAAAATAGGTGGGAGGTTGTTGTCTCCTTAATGAATAGGTAAAAGTTTGTTATCTTTTTAGTTGATAGATGAGAGCATGTTGTTTTTCTTGAGCTTGATTGTAATATGAAATATAATGTATACCCCAATCAAAAAATATATAACCAAAAAATTTCACATCATCATTAAATATATGTAGATGAATATTTTAAATGATTTAGTAATCATTCTTCCTTTCCTTCTCCTTTTTTTTTTCTTTTTTCCCCCTCACTTTCTGAGTGGCCTTTATTTTTTATTTTTTTTTCCCCAAATTTTCATTTCCATTTGCCCTTTTTTACAAATAAAATGGATACTCTTGTGCGTGTGTGTTTTTGAATACATATGGAAGTCTAAACGATAGGATGGGCTGCCTGGACAAGAGCGGGGCTGTCTCAGGCCTTCGAGTCTCACGACGAAGGCACGCTGAATTTGTAGGTCAGCAAATAACTGGACCTGCTCCCCGGCCCTTTTATATGTGCATTCCTATATGCCTAGTATCATGTTGATCCCTGTACTCATTCCTTTCAAAGCCCATTCAATAAACGAGTCATACTTATCCACTCAAGGCTTATTACTTTCCTTAACTTCGAATTTCAAGTTTTTACCCTGGTTGGTTAATTTCCATCCCCAAAACTCACTGTATCTGTTTGGGTAAAATAAAAATTGACATTCTAAAATTTTTCAATCTCCACTTCTATCTTTTTTTTAAAAAAATTATTTATTTATATTTATTTATATTATTATTATCCTATTTTTCTATCATTTTTATGTAATTACCCATACAATTAATATATCTATTTTAACTTTATTTTCTTTACTCATTATTATGACCCTTATCATATCGTATTATTTTACATCATTTTAGAAAGTTTTTCACACAGATTTTTTCAACTAATGGTGTGTTTGGAAAACAATAAAATTTTTGAAAAAAAAAATTTAATATAAAAGTTTTTAAAATAGTGTAAAATAATGTAATATGGTGTTGGTAATGATGATGAGTAAAGAAAAACTATAATTTATTTTAAACGAGTGAACTGAGCTTTTGTTTATTTATTAAAACAATTCTCTTTGTAATAAAGAAAAAATTTTGGTGTAAAATTTTTTAAAACAAAAGAATTGATGAGGTGTGATATGACAGGAGTACATGACAAATTTTTCTAAATGAGAGAATTAAAGTTATGTGATAAGAGTAACGATGAAGAATAAAAATAATAAAATTAAAATAAATAAAATAATTGTATATGTAATTGTGAAAAATGATTGAAAAATAAGATAATTATATAAGAAGATATGAAAATAATTAAAAGATAGAATAATTATAAACATTAAAAAAAATTAAAATTGAAAAAATTTTGGCCGAAAAGTTATGAAGATTGTCAAACGTACCTGAAATATCATATAATTTTCTTCCATATTTGCTGGGGAAATTTCATAAAATGTTTAAGCAGCCCAAAATATACAAATTTGATTTTTAAAAAAATGAATTGTGTATACGCCCAAACGATGTCACTACAACTGTACAACACGAATCATTCAAGAACGCCAAGTGTTGTTCTCTGAGCAAGCCTACGCGTAAGAGACGGTGAGAAAAGGTGGAGAGTCGCGGACAGAAGCGTTGCCGTCCTTCTCGCCCGTAATCCTCACCAGCATTCCCAGTACTTCCTTCATGTCTGGCCGAGCCTGGGGCGCCTCCGCCGTGCACCGCTGGCCCACCCTCAGCAGCTCGCACATCTCCCTCAACCCCTCCTCCACATCCACCCACGACATGAGCAGCGGAACCACCGCCCCCTTCAGCCCGTCGTGCCCTTGGCTCGCCACGCGCTTCACCCACTCAACCAAGCACTCCTCCCCATTGTCCAACGCCCTCCTCCCCGTCGCCAGCTCCATCGCCAGCACCCCGAAGCTGTACACGTCGCCCTTCGTCGTCGCCCGCCACGTCTGCCCGTATTCCGGCGCCACGTAACCGATCGTCCCCGCGATCGCCGTGCTGACGTGGCTATCGCCAGGCCGCACCACCCTCGCCAGCCCGAAGTCCGTCACCCTCGGCCTGCCTTCCTTGTCCAGCAGCACGTTGCTGGCCTTCACGTCCCGGTGCACAACCGCGGGGAAGCACTCGTGGTGGAGAAACACCAACGCCCGGGCGACGCCCACGGCGATCTCCACCCGTTTCCGCCACCCCAGCTTCTTCCAGTCCGATACCACGTCTTCCAGCGTCCCGCCTTCCATGAACTCGTACACCAGCAGCTTCTCCGGTCCGAAGAGGCACCACCCGAAGAGCGCCACCAGGTTGGGGTGGGGAGAGCCACTGCAGTTTCCACCGCCGCTGAGCACCTCCATTTCGTTCTTGAACTCCTTTTCGCCCTCCGGACCTTCGCTCATGAGCTTCTTGACCGCCACTTTCCTCCCGTCGGGCAAAATGCCCTGGTAAACCGTGCCGAAGCCTCCCTTGCCGATCACCATGTTCTCCGAGAAGCACCTCGTGGCTTTCATGATGTCGTGGTAAGTGAACGGCGTCTTGCCCAGATGGAAAACCTTGCAGTATAGCTCGGTTGTGGAGTCGCCCGCCGAACTGGAGGCCATGTCATCGTGCCGGCGCTTCGACTCTTCCAGCAGCAGCCTGGCGGAAGAGGACGAGTTCCTGAGCGAGATGCAGATGACGAACGACAGCCCACCGAAGACGAGGAAAGCCAGGGCCAATACGAGGAAAATCACATAAATGCGCGGCGGAGGCGTCTTCGGCTCTGGATGCCAGTGACCTTTTCCCGGGATTTTTGTGGCATTGCCAGGAGTGCCGTGGTTGATGATAAGCTTCGGGTTCCCGATGAATGAGTCGTAATCGAAAGTCCCCATCTGCCCGGCGGTTGGAACGACGCCGTAGATGGAGGGATTGTAGGAGACATTGAACGTGCTGAGCTCGTGGAGCCCGGCCAGACTCGCCGGCAACTCCCCGGAGAAGTTGTTCCACGACAAATCCAGGTTCTGCAAGCACGTGATGGTGCTGAGCTCGGACGGAATCGGCCCGGAGAAGATGTTGTTAGAGACGTTGAGTATGACGAGCGGCAGACGCCCGATCGTCGGCGGGAGCCTGCCGTCGAAGTGGTTGAAACCGAAGTGCATGAGGCTGAAGTTCTGCATCTCCCCAATCTCCTGCGGAAGCTCGCCCGAGAAGAGATTCCCGGAGAGCTGCAGATATCCAGTGATCTCGTATTTCCTCACGGCGGGAGTGCCGCGGCAGACGGGGAACAGGCCCGTGCCAGTAAGCAGCTGCCACCACAGGATCCTGCAGCGCTTGCGCGTGAGGAGCGTGTAGACGAAGCTGAAGGGCGGGTAGGCCGCGGGTATCCACCGCTTCATGATGCGGCACTCGCCGGATGCAGCCAGCGTCTCCGGTTTCCGACGGTTGTAGTCGAAAGTCGGATTGGGATTCCTGCCTATCCTCGACAACTCCTCTGGAATCCTACCCACGAAACGGTTCTCCGCTAGGTTCAACCATAGCAGACTGCTGCAGTTGCCGATCTCTCTTGGTAGTGCGCCTGTGAGCCTGTTCCGGGCGAGCATCAGCCACAGAAGCGAGGTCATGTTTCCGATCGTCGGTGGGATTGTGCCGGTCAGGTAGTTGGACGACAGATCGAGCGCTTGCAGGTTAGAAAGCTCGCCGAATTGCGGCGGGATGCTCCCGTTGAAGCCATTGTTGGAGAGGATCAAGAACTTAAGAGACGGCATTTGGGAGATTTCGACGGGTAGCTGGCCCGAGAACTGATTGTCGCTGAGGTCTAAGCGGATGACAATGGGCAGTTTCAGGATTCCAGATTCAATTATGCCTCCCGTGTACAAATTCCCGCTAAGGACCAAGAATTCCACCTGATGAAACCGTCCGAAGATCTGTTGAATGTCGCCCCCAAATTCGTTTCTGCCCAGGTCTAAGAACGAAAGGTTCCTGCAGTTGAGAAGCTCCTCCGGTATCTCTCTCGATATACTGTTATTTCCCATGTTGAAAACTTCGAGGCTAGAGAGATTTCCAATCTCAGGTGGTATCTTCCCACCAAACTTATTACCCCAGAGGTTCAACGACGTCATTGCAATGCAGTTGGAGACTTGCCTGGGGAATTGTCCCTGAAACTTGTTCACGGAAAGATCGAGAGATCGGAGGCTGCAATTCGTGGGGAAGAGAGCTGGGGATATGTCTCCCGTGAGGTTGTTTTCCGAGATCGAGAAGTCGCGCAGCCTCGCAAAGCCAGGCCAAACCGGCCCTGTGAAGTGGTTCGCGCTCAAGTCTAAAACCTGAAGCTTCCAGCATCGATCGAAGCAGTTGAGGATCCCTCCGCTGAGTTCGTTCGACGAGAGGTTCGCTACGATCAATTGGCTGCATAGGGTCGAGAAATTCGACTGAATTCCTCCCCCTAATCGGTTTCCAGTGAGGTCCAAGACTTCCAAGTTGGTCAGCCCTCTGAGGGTGAGTTCGCCCCCTAGGATGTTGTTGGAGAGGTTGAGGAATCTGAGATTCTTGCATTGGCTGAGATCATCGGGAATGGCGTCGTCGAGGGTGTTCTGGGAGAGGTCGAGGACGGAGAGTTGTGGGAGGGCGGAGAAATTCGTGAAGATTCTACCAGAGATGCTTGAAGCAGATAGGTTGATGCCAGTGACAGTGGAGTTGGCACGGTTGCAGGTGATTCCAGGCCACGAACAGGGAGACAGCTCTGTTTTTCCCCACTGGGCGTATTTGCCTTGGTATATCCGATTGTTCTTCTCAAGGAAGACCTTCAGCTGTAGCAGAACTTCTCTATCTCTCTCCATAGAGGCCTCGGCAATCAACTGATCTGTGGTGGCAATAAGAAGTCTCAGCACTTTTAAGGAGTTGGTACTAAGTTGGCGAATTCACAAACAGCGCTTTGAGCTGTAAAACATATTATCATGAGCAAGCAAACAGGCACAAGGTGGGCTTTGGCTCTAGCAATCACCATGCAATTTCATGGCAGTAATTTTTGTAGCATGAGTAAGCAAGCAAAATCATGATATTCGTACAGATTGTCCAATTTTCTCAACCCAGATGAATATCACACGATTGATAATCATAAACTTATTTGAACTAAAAGAAAGGGCAGAAAAGATAGAGATTTGAATCCAAAATAAAGATGGGATTGGAGAAATGGGTAATAAAAATGAATTGGCAAGCGAGAGAGAAGGGAAAGGGGGATGTTCATCTGCGTTACTTACCTGCCAACAAGATGAAGACGGCGAAGGCTAACATAATCCGGCACAAGAACCAAGCAGAGAATGTTGCTTCCTCGGCCATAACACCTCGCAATCCATCT
The DNA here is from genome assembly GCA_030490835.1 of Annona cherimola. Lineage (NCBI taxonomy): Eukaryota > Viridiplantae > Streptophyta > Magnoliopsida > Magnoliales > Annonaceae > Annona > Annona cherimola. The sequence continues at coordinate 76,627,439 of CM059973.1, forward strand.
CTCAACATGATATCATCCTCGCCATCGACATCGCCATCGGTGCTATTGCCATGTGTTCCCCCCCACACGCAAGTTATTGGTGCGCCTTCGCTGGTAATCGGGACGTGTGCAGCAGACAAACACTAACAGAAGAAGAGGAAGGCTCGGAGGGGGCGGTGTGAAGGATATTTCATATTTCCTAATGCTTACTTGGAACCTCATCTTGGTCGCATTCGCACCCTTTTCTTTACTCGTCCTTTGTGTGCGGTCGTCATCGTAGACAAATTCACACCAACGCGCGCCCCGCCCCCCCCCCCCCCTCCCCCATCGGGTTTTTTGCATCTCTCTAACTTTTGCCAATTGCTTTCCAAACCCCAAAGTTTGGCCGTTTTCTTATTAAACCCTGCAAACTTTCAGCTTTTGCATTTTGAACCCCGGGGCATAACGGCGTTTCAGAACACCGTCAAATGGAGTGAAATGTCCAAAATGTCCTCACTAAAAAACAAAACTGAACCCTAGCAGATACCCCAGACGGAAGGACGATAACCTGAAAAACCCCAAATCAAAAATATCCAAATCGAAAACCTAGAATTCGAAATCCCTAAATCAGAAACCCCAAAGAAGAATCCACGAACGAGATCGAGCTCCGGCGATTTCTTATAAGGGATGGGTTTTTACAAGGCCATTTTTGGGATTTTCAAAAAATTGAACGTGCGAGCCCTTTGAATACGCGTGTTCTGAAACGCCGTTATGCCCCGGGGTTCAAAATGCAAAAGCTGAAAGTTCGCAGGATTTAATAAGAAAACGGCCAAACTTCGGGGTTTGGAAAGCAATTGGCCAAAGTTAGAAGGTTTACCATGCAAAAAACCTCATCCACGCCGTCCATCTAATTTCCTCTTTTCGGATTTTGTTTCAACTTTTTCCAAACATTTTGGGCAAATCCAAGTATTCAAACAAGTTTTGCCATTAATTTGAAATATACTTACGATATTTAATAATTATAAATATCTCCCTATGATTTACTTAAAATCATTTTCATGCCCACATCTTTTGTGAAATGACATAATTGATCATAATTGCATGACTAAAAATTCATGATCAAATAATAATGATTCTATCGCTGTAAAAGTGTAATTATGTAGCTGCAAAATACTAAAAATTTATTCGAATATGAATTTTGAGTTTAAAATTATAATTAAGATTTAGACATATATATTATTTTACAAGAGGAGTTGTATATGAATAGAATTTCAAATAAACTGCGTGAGTATAATTGAAATTATTGAAATTCGGTGAGTGTATTTAGAAATAAGGAAAAAATTTACAATCTTTTTATTTGCCCAAAAATTTTTAATCTACACTTATAAAAATTGGACCGTCCACGCCAATAAAAATAAGACAATTGTGCTGTGGACTTGTAAGCCGCACTCGTGCATCGGTCAAGGAGCAGCCAGCTAACCATCAACCTTACGCACTGCGCATATAATTTTAATAAAAAACTCCTCATCTGTGCGAGTACGACCGTTGAAAGTGGAATGCATATGGCATGCGGCAGGGTCTTGCTTTTGTCATTTGCATTTCCGTCACCATCTAATGGCCCGCAGGGCCAGAAAATCAAGACAGACCATCTCGAACGTGAACACGGCCACACCAATTTCCAGGTAATCCAAAATTTTGAAAATTTTGTCCGTTGGTCCTGTCCCTGGATGAATTTGGTTTAGACCAACAATCAAACCAAAGATAATGGGCATAAAACCAGCGTATCAAGAGCAAAGGGTGGGCGGAGTATACATAAACCAAGTGTGGAAGAATAAAATGCGGAGATTGTTATTATTATTATCGTTATCTGTGGGTTTTCTATTCCAAGGTTTTAGAGGGGGGGGGGGGTGGGGGGTAGATCTCCTGCACCCGGGAGCAGGTAGTGTTGCCTGCTCCCGGGCGCATACACTTATTTTTTTGAAAAAATTTTCATAAACTTGTTAGCCCAAGTGTATTTAACATATGTATAAATTTTTACCATTTTTGGAGATTTTTAGATATTTTTTTTTTATTTTTGAAAATCAGTGGTATTTTAGTAATTTAAAATTACCTAAAATGCCATTAATTTTTAAAAATAAAAAATAAATATCTAAAATATTCTAAAAATAGTAAAAAATTATATACATGTTAAATACACCTATATTAATATTTTTAGAAAATAATTTTCAAAAAAAAAAAAAAAAAAAAGGTGTGCCTGCTCCCGGGGCAGGAGAGAGGGTGACGCGTACATAGCCGCCTAGTTTGACAGATGGCTGTGGTCTTAGGCAAAAAGAAGTAAAAGAAGGGAGGGGGAGTTGCGTGTGTGCTTACATGTGCAAGAAGTGCTATTTGTTCGTCTTCGTGCGCCCGTTTGTTTTCGTCGGTCAAAGGAGAGAGATGGAAGGAATGAAAAAACGTGAAACTCATATACCAGTAATTCAGAATTGGTCGTCCCCGCCGCAACCTGGAAAATGCTTGTTTCGCTTTTGTCTGATCTGGTCTACGGCGAAGAACGCTGGGCGCATTTTTTCTCCGTTCGCCGCCCTTGGCGGACATAGCGGTCAACGCACGCACTTGGACGATGACGACCCGTGCTACGCTGTCTTATAATACTAGCTTTTTTGCACTTGCCTCCCGGACATTCATGTAAGTTTGAGTGGTTTTGTTTTATCATCCATCAAAACTTTTGTCTAAATAAATATTCTTAATACAATTAATCATTTGAATTTCATAATTAAGCTATCAAGGTATTAAACCAAAGGATTCTCTGGGAAACTAGTAAGAAACCAACTCCCTGGATTGGTCCCAATTTTATGTTAAATCTATGTGCTGAGTCTGCTCAAGGTTGGAGTCCGATTCAGTGCTCCCGGGAGCGTGCAGTGCTGCATGCTCCCGGGCGCATACATATATTTTTTTTTTATTTTTTTTTGAAAATATTTTCATAAAAATGTTAGCCAAAGTGTATTTAACATATATATCAATTTTTACCATTTTTGGAGATTTTTAGATATTTATTTTTGATTTTTGAAAATCAGTGGCATTTTAGTAATTTAAAATTACGTAAAATGCCACTGATTTTTAAAAATAAAAAATAAATACCTAAAATACTCCAAAAATGGTAAAAATTTACACACAGATTAAATACACTTGGACTAACATGTTTATGAAAATATTTTCAAAAAAAAGTAAAAAAAATATATGTATGCGCCCAGGAGCATGCAGCACTGCACGCTCCCGGGAGCATTGAATCGGGGTCCCTCAAGGTTGCCCCATTGGAGAAGATAGGATGATAATGGAATAAAAATTTTTATTTTCAAACAATTTCTTTAAAAAAATTTCTCATTTATTTTATGAATCAGTCTCTGTATGAAATAAACGAACCTAAAAAACTGCCGCCTACTTTTCTTGTAATGCATAACAACTTTATTTTTCTTATCTTTAATACTATTTTTTCATTTTTAATATAAAATTTCATTTTTCAATCCACACACCATCATTTCTCATCCAATTTACTAATCTAAATCATATCCAATAGCATGTAGTTGGATAATCCTAAAAAGACCCTTAATAAATGATTTCTTTTTTCAAAACCCTTGTCTTTTAACAAATACTCAAATATAAATGGAAGAGTTTTTTTACTCGAATTCCCTCATAAATTCTTATTTTTTTAATTTTGTATATACATCATGGCATCCATATTTTACAATGAAGCACATTCACACCCTCACACTTAGAAGAAAATTTTTCTTAAATCCCCACCATACAAGGAAAAAATTATAAAGCCCTACAATGAGGGGAAATTGTAAAACCTCAATTACAGAGGACTAATTTGTAAAACTGCCCCACATGGTACTGCAGCAGGCAAGCATTGAACACATGATCTGCAATGGGCAAGGCAGGCGGCATCGTGTTCGTGGCATCTCCTCATAATTTCTTGATTCTACCTTTTTGATGAAAAGTTTTTTTAGATAGAAGTTGTCACATTGATAGAAAATGATGTGATATAATAGGAGTAATGATGAGAAGTAAAAAGAATAAAGTTAAAATAGATAGGTTAGTTGTATAGATAGTTGTGTAGAAATGATTGAAAAGTAGAGTAATTTGTATAGGAAAATGTGAAAAAATAATAAAAAAATAGAGTAGTTATGGAGAGTGAAAAGTTTTAGATTGAAAAGTTTTTATTGACATGTTTATATCCCAAACAAACACACCCTAAATTTTTTTTTTCTGCTAGTAGCTCCCTAGTTAGATACTTTCTTTGTAAGGACCTATTCTGGTGGCATCAGTTCTGAAATCGTGTCCTTTTTGCCTACTTCTCTGATTATTTGAAATTTATTTCACTCATTATATTTAAAATTATTTGTTAAATTACAAAACTAAATTTAATCTGCATAAAAATACGTATGTTTATCCAAGATATGTATAAAATCAATGCAATAAAAATGTTTTATTTATTTATATTAATTTCGAAGCTTTTAATTTAACATCTAAACCATCTAAAATATTTTCTAATGGATAATGATTTTGTAAATTACTCTAATATTTTAATATTTTTATTAATAAATTTAAAATATTTTTCATAATTTACACATAATAATATTTTTTTAAGTCATATTTTCACACAAGATTTCAAATGAAATAATTTTTATCAGAAAATAAAAATTTTATTTAACAAGGTGACCACTTAATTTTTTATTTAAAAGATGTCTTGAATATCGCCTGCGAATCCGTTTCTGCCCAGGTTTAAGAGCGAAAGATTCCTGCACTTCTGTAGCGCTTCCGGTATCTCCCTGGTGATGTTGTTCCTTGCTAGGTTGAAAACTTCAAGGCGCGAGAGATTTCCAATCGCAGATGGAATCCTGCCGCGGAACCGATTCCCAAGAAGATGTAACACCTCCAACGCATTGCAGTTGGAAAGCGAGTTGGGAAGAAGTCCGTGGAAGTCGTTTACTTACCGAAAGATCGAGAGCTTGGAGACAGCAATTCGCTGCGAAGAGAGACGGGGATAGTTCTCCGGCGAGGTTATTCTCCGACGCGGAGAACTCCCGCAACCTCGCAAGGCCAGGCCAGAGGGGCCTCCCGAACTGGTTTTCGCTCAAGTCGAGCACTTGAAGTTTCCGACATCCGTTGAAGCAGTTTACAATCCCGCCGGAAAGATCGTTGGACGAGAGGTTCGCGACAATCAGACGCCGGCAGATGGTCGGGAAATGTGGCTGTAGTTCGCCCTGGAAGCGGTTTTCGGCGACGTCGAAAATTTCTAAGTTGCCGAGCCCGTTGAGGCTGAGTTCGTCTGCAAGGATGTTGTAGGAGAGGTTGAGGAATCTGAGGTTCTTGCATCGGCCGAGATCGGAAGGGATGGCGCCGCCGAGGTCGTTGTTGGAGAGGTCGAGGACGGAGAGCTGTGGGAGGGGGGAGAAGTTGCCGAAAATGCTGCCGCAGATCTCTGAACTGGAGAGATCGATACGAATGACACGAGCGTAGGCGGCGTTGCAGGTTTTGCCAGACCAGCAGCAATGAGACGGCTCCTTTTCTCCCGATCAGGCGTAAGGGCGTTGGTTGACAGGATTATTCTGCTGAAGGAAGACTTTCAAAACTTCTCTATCTGTACCGCGTGCTACATGGTCGTGCCCCTCACGTTGGGTGACCATGGGTTCGAATGGTGGCAAGTGCAAAAAAAAAATAGTGCCACCCGTCTTCCTCGCATGGGAGTGTTCACCGACAGATTTTGTTGGAAAAAATAGGAAGAGTGAAAATAGCTATATTATTAGATAGTTGGTAGAATAATGTAGAAATATTATAAAAATGTCTCAAGGAATTTAATTGTAATACACATTGAAATGATTGTAAAATTATCAAAAAAAACTTCTCTATCTGTTTGCAGGGAGCCGTCAATGACCTTAATGCATTGATAGATTGCATTAGTCCTTGTGGCATTCCATGAGCAGACGTAGATACACCATGAGTTTTTCAATGGTGTAACATCGCCAATAATTAAAATTTAAATAACAACTTATTTAATTCACTAAGAGTTAAATTTAAACAAATATAGTTTATCTATTCATTTTTCAGCCATTAAACCACAAATGCTTAATTAATAAAATTATATTGTTATTATCGTATTTGAATAATCAAAACAACAATAATAATTCTAGCCGACTAATTTTAAGCTTTTAGATTTGATCATATCAGTATGTTTATAGTCACAATTATGTAATAGCCAAAAACAAAATTATAAATTTGGCATGAATTTTAAGTATGATTAAAATTTGGCAAAATGGATGCTTAACACAGTTATAGTAGTTATTGAATATATTACTAACATGATAACACTTGCATAGTCAAGTAATTTGACATTAGTGTATGAGTAAGGTCCCAATTTTGATTTCCGGTTAATTTTTGTTCATATAAAAAAAAAATATATTCCGAACATAAGTAAGATAGCCAATCATAATCACTTGAGCCAGCCTAAAATCATAATGTCATGCAAAACACCTTTGTTGTACATGAGGAGAATGTTTGTTTAGAGAAGAATGAAAAATGAAGAATTTGCAAAAGTTAATACCTAATTACTTTATATTTTTTATCTCTATATTTTAATTATTTTTTATATTTTTTCAATAATTTTGTAATGAGGTATAATCCTATTGGCTTGTGAGTCCCCACTAATGAACTTATTTATTATTTTTCTTTCATAAATTTGTTAATTTCGTTGTATGTAATGTATAAATTAAGTATTACATTTTTTGATATATGTATGTTTTTTTAATTTTTAAAGAGAAAGGTATTTTAGCCATTTTAATGATTAAAAATTACTAAAATAATCTTAAGTTAAATATTAAAAATATATACACATATTTAAAAATGGTAAAACTTAGTTTATATATTAAATATACATAAATTAACGAGTTTAAAAAAAGGCAAAAAAATTTTAAATAAATCTTTTGGAGTGGGCAAGTACTTAACTTGGGCTAATAAAAATACTTTTCTTTTCTAATATCTTTTTATTAATTAGTTTATCTAATTTTTCTTTATTCTTACTTTATTTGAACCATATCCATTCTACCCTGTATTCTCCATTTCTTTTTTTTTTTTATCCTAAACGAACCTTAGGCGAGTGTTTTATGATTGAATGGAATATGTAACTTATTCAATTTTTCTCATTCTCAGTATAAGTTTTTACATTTTCAATGAAACTTTTTCCATTTTTGATGCACATCTTTGCATTTTTAACCTATTCCTATCGCATTCCCGCTTGTTGAATCTTTCTGAAAAGCCAGTATTAACGACAAGACTCATCGGTGGACGATATATTAAATGTGATACATACGGATTAAAAAGAGAATCTCAAAACAAACCGTACAATATATGCATGCACCTGATTAATTAGTTGATTTAAAAGCCTACAGTACTAAGCTGTATATAACACATTTAATATATTATATTAAATGATCAATACTCAGATAAAAACTGCATGAGATTAGAGCCCTGCAAGTTACAAGAGCATCAATTGGTGGATTCATGCACTGGAAGTTATATTATTTAAGAACTCTTGAAAATATTTACATCAGAGACGTGTGTGGATTGGAGCACACCATCCAATTTTCATCCCGGTCAGAACACAATTTATTAAAAAATTCATTACCAACTTATGATAAAAAAAATTTCGTTATCAACTATAGTAATAAAACTTATGATAAAAATAAAAAAAATTTCATTATCGCAGCTAAAAGATGGGATTGGAGAAATGGCCATAAAGAAAAATCAGGAATCCAGAGAGAGAAAGGGAGGGGGAGACGTTCTGTATTCCACTCTAACTTCTTACCAGCTGCCAACAAGACGAAGACGACGAAGATTAACATAATCGGACACAAGAACCAAGCAGAGAATGCCACTTCCTCGGCCATGACACCGCCCATCCATCTCTCCGACGGCTATTCGGGACGTTTATAGCACACAGACAGAAGAAGGCCGGTGGGAACTTGGGAGGACGCAGGTTTCACATGGCTTTATTATTATTATTATTTAACTTCTTATTTGTATGCGGTAGAATTCTTAAATTCGTAAACCATTTTCACACATTTCAGCCTCTCCCATCCACACAACACCGTCCATTTAATTTCCCATTTTTTTGGTTTTTTTGAAAAACTCCTATTTTAATCATAGGGTTGGTTTACCCTTACTTTTTTAATGTTTCCATAGTGTGTTTGTTTTGCGGAGAACAAAGGAGAAGTCAATGAAAATGGAATGGATCTTATAAAAGTAAAGTAAAATACTGAAAAAACAAATGTGACATTTATATATTTGAAAAACTCCTATTTTAATCATAGAGATTATCCTTAGAAGTCAATGAAAATAGAATGGATAGAATAAAAATAAAGTAAAATATATAGAAAAACAAATACGATATTTATATGAAAATATATGAGAAATAATTGAAATGCATAGGTAAAATGAAAAAAAAAAGGATAATTAGGTGTTAACTTTTGCACCTCATTCCGTTCCTCTTCATTCTCTTCCAAACAAATACACTGGTAATATTTCACAAATTACTTCTTCCGTACTCGTAACATTTTAGCACAAATTTCTATCATGCCAATGTTGTTAATGTACATGTAATTTACCCACCTATTTTGCCTATTCAAATTTCTGTAATTTAAACAATTTAGATCTAATATAAAAGAGAAGTGATTTAATTCTAATGTGAGTATTGAAGCCTTCACGCTTATTCTTTATTTTTTAGATTTTGAAATATAAACCATTGATCATGCTTAATATATCTTGTTTTATCATACTACCAAAAATAATTTTCATTGGAGACGTGTTGATATTTGGTAAATAATAAATATTTTATGGGTATTTTTGCACCAATTCACAAGTTAATTGTTTAATATTTGTGAGAAATACAATATAAAATATATTTTCACAATGTTTGGATATTGAATATTAATTTCCGAATTATCTGAATGATTTTTTGATATTTTTGCTTGAAATCAAAAATATTTGTGCTTGGAATAATTTTAATATATTGATCACCTGTTTATCGATTTGATGAATTTATAATTAAAATTTTTTCTATGCAGATTTGCAATGATCAGCCGTAGGCCCACCGCCTATCTCATATTTCCAAAGGATGAAATTTTTTTAAAGCACAAGAAATATTAACGGCCAGAATTTTTAAAGTTCCTTATTCGTCAATTTCATCACCATCGGATGCTGCCCATTTGAAAAATTTTAATCCGCTACCAGCTGCCGTCCTCAACTCATCATTTCAGCCGTCCAATTCAAATTGTATTTCAGTTGTCCACCATCAGAAGTATCAATATGGCCAGAAAAAAAACTTTCAGCTTGCCTATGGAGATCATGAAGGACAGTGTTTTTTTTTTTTTTTTTCGAAACTGAAACCTGGAGACCCACTCATTCAAGCCCAATCCGCCACACAGTCTGAAGAGAAAAAGCCGATTTCATCATCCCTGAAGGCAAAACCCGCCGAGTCAGCCGGACGCAGGCTGAGGGAAGCGGAGGGAAGTCTCAGCACTGTGGAGATGATGAAGGACAGTACGCCGAAAAACAGAAAAGCAAGAGCCGATGCAAGGAATGTCGAATGGGTGCGTGGCCAAGGCGAACAGGAATTGTTACCATTTGATCCCGCGGGCCACGTCTTGTTAGAACCTCTCTGCCTATTCTTTGAGACGCTGGAAATGAGTATAAGCCCTGGGTTGCCAAGGAATGAGTCGTTGTCGAATGACGCTAGCTGCCCATTTATCGGAACCACGCCAAAGAGGGAAGGATTGTAAGAGACATTGAACTTGCTCAGCCCATTCAGTCTATCCAGACTCGATGGGAACTCCCCGGAGAAGTTATTCCGAGAAAGGTCGAGGTTCTGCAGGCCTGTCATATTCCCGAGCTCCGATGGAATTGCTCCCGAAAATTCGTTGTTAGAGACATTGAGCCGTTAGAGAGCCGATCGAAGCCTTCCTGTTAAGCGGTTGGAACTAATCTGCAAGAGCCTCAAATTCTGCATTTCTCCGACGCCTGCGGAAGCTTGCCCGCGAAGTGGTTTCCGGTGAGCCGCACATAGCCGGAGGCCTCATGTTTTCTCGAATCTGATGCTTCGCCGAAGAAGGAGAACGGCATTTCTCCACTCAGGAACTGCCACCAGAGGATTCGGCAGCGATGCCGTGTCAAAAGAGTGTATGCGAAGCTGAAAGGCGGGTAGTCTGCTGGAATCCACCGCTTCATGAGGCGACAGGACGAACGGGAAGTAAATAGTTTCCCCGACTTGATTGTCGGATTGGGATTCCTGCCGATCCTCGACAGCTCGTCCGGAATTTTACCCACGAAACCGTTGTCTGCGAGGTTCAACCACAGCAGACTGCTGCAGTTGCCGATCTTTCTCGGGAGTGCGCCCGTCAGCCTGTTCCGGGCGAGCATCAGCCATAGAAGCGAGGTTGTGTTTCCGATCGTTGTATGACAGATCGAGCGCTTTCAGGTTAGAAAGCTCGCCGAATTGCGGCGGGATGCTCCCGTTGAAGCGATTGTTGAGAGGATCGAGAACTTGAGAGACGCCATGTGGTAGATTTCGGCAGGTAGCTGGCTAGAGAACTGATTGTGGCTGAGTTCTAAGTAGATGATATTGAGCAGTTTCAGAATTCCAGATTCAATTATGCCTCCCGTGTATGAATTCCCGCTAAGAACCAAGAATTCCACCTGATTAAACCGTCCGAAGATCTGTCGACCCAACCCATGCGAAGCGCTTTTTACGTTTTTCTCGTGGGAAGCATCATCTCTACCATCAATTTCTAATGGCATTTCGGGAAGCTGAAAAAACGGAAGTGAGGCATGGAAATGAAGTCGCCCTACTCGCCGGCTGGATTATCGGAGCTCACGAAACGAATGGGAATTTGCTATTTGATTATTAGGGCAGTGGAAAATTCGAAGACGACGTATTTGAAGAGAGAAGCGGCCAGATTCGAAGACACTTGAAGAGGGAAGTGGTTGCATGGAGATCTTCATTGTTGGGGTAGGTTTAATGAGTTTTATCTTCTTCTTCCTTACCGGTGGCCTGCAACCAGTTGGCCATGGAAGATTGGGCGTCAGCTGATTTAATGGGTTTTTATCTTCTTTTTCTTGCTAGTAGGCATTGATTTTGTAGCAGATTTAGAGATAGAGTACGAATCTGTTGTGGCTTCGCTATTAGGCATCAGATTGATGGACCGGATCTTTGGATGATAGCCGGCGGAGATTGGATCGATGCAGCCATGGCTGCCTCATTAAGGTATGGAAGATGGGTAACGTAGAAGATCAATGCAGCGATAACTAACTCACTTTTACAAATCCAGTTATCGAAAACTTGTTTGCAGCCATAACCCATCTCCTTTGGGCAGGTTGGAGAAGATGGAGCACGAAAACTGATGCTCCGGCGGTGCATCTCATTTTTGGGGGGGGGGGGGTTTGGGGAAGACGGACCACTGAAATTGATGATCCAGCAGTGTATCCGAAATGGTGCACATGCAAGTTGATTTTTGAACGATTTGAACTCTGAAAGCAAATATAAAATAAAAAACGGCAACGAAGACCGAATGATAATTAATATTATTGAAGTTAAAAGAAAACAAATCAAATGCAAAATATGAATAAATATATGAAATTTACTTTTTGAAGCTCATTAGAGCCGAGTATATAATATACAATCTAAAAATGTTGAATAAATATAAAATACATTGTATATTAAATTATTTTAATTATAAATTATTTTATGTTTAGAAAAGTTAATATATTAAAATAATTATTTCTTCAGAAAAGTTACAATTGGCCACTCATCATCCACCCACGATCAATCATAAAACAAATTTAATTAATTTTTAGTAGAGCTTTAATTGACACTAATTTAACTAATAAACATTACAGACAAATAAATATTTATTATTATTTTAACTTTACTAATTTTAGTAATAATAAATATATAAAATTTTTAAATATAATTCTTAAGCTATAAATATTGCCCATGGTTTTAGAAATAAAAAACTTACAGTAACCTTTCAAAATCAATGTGAATAGGTACCGTTCTTGTATTCCTTGAAATTCACTTCTAATTTAATCATTTCTAGCTCATTTAATTACTTGTCTCATATCTATGCAAAATGACCTTTTTGTATAGCAAATACGTTTCTAAATTTTTTTATTTTATTTTATGAATTTTAAATTGAAAAGAGCAACAAGAGAAATGAGATAAACTTATGAATTTTTGTAAGCTTAACTTGCTAACTTCACAAATTAGCACTATACACAAAATTGATTATGTTCATAATTAATTGAATTAAATTTTATTTTAAATCAAATTAATATTTATTTTCATTGTATTTTTATAATTTGTTAAATTGATAATTATATATTAATTTAATTTATTTAATCTTTATTTAAATTTAAATTTTATTAATTTCACATTGAAACAACCGAATGAAGAGATGGGTGAATTCTATAAGTTATTTCAAGTGAATCCTATAAGTTATATACAAACTAATATAGTTTGTTTTAAAAATATTTAAATTGGATGTGTGAAAAATACAAATATACAAAATTATAGATCTATTATATAAAAATGAAATAATAACAAATTTAAATATCACTAATATATAAATTTTAATATTTGTTAATATAAATTTGAAAGATTTAATATATATTTAATTGAAATAATCATTTATAATTTATTTTTAAAATAAAATTCAATAATTGATATTTTTCATTTTCATTTTCATTATTTTAAAATTAAATAATATTTATTTTTATTTTTATTTCTATCATTTTTAGTTTCAATTTTGATTCGCATGAATTTTTACTCTTCTCCACCTACATGAGTGAAGATATGTACAGAAGAAGGGAGTACTCAAGTGACTAACTATAGTATTTATGTCGAAGAGAATCCCATGTGACATCCCCATAGTTGTATCTCATGGGAGTACTTTCTCTGTTATATGAACGTAAAAAAAAAAAAACCAGCTATATAAAATTGGATGTTGTTAAAATGATATAAATATTTTTTATTTATATGTAATTACAAAAAGATATTTTCATGTTAATAAACACTTCATTTTAAAAAGAGGTAATCATTTTTAATTTTGGTTAAATTCATTTCAAATCAAATTAAATCTTTCTATTTAATATAATTATTAGTGAAATAGGTTATTGCATATTTATTTTCTTTGATTAATATTAATATTTATTTTTTTAATTTTGGATTGAAATGAGAAACTAGAGAAATGACCGAGGATATTAAAATAGATACAACTAAGCAAACCATAATAATTATTTCCATCAATTTCAAATAAATAATTACCCAACAATCTAAGAATATTCCTTAAATCAGTCTTAAAAAGTCGTGTACATTTCACAACTTGTATTTTCAGAAATTTTTATATTTTTCAATTATAGCAATCTTAGGTTTGCATTGCCGGACTGAAAGTATAGCCTGCCAGATTAGATGGATATATAGATTACATTTCTCTATTTAAAAAAATAATTATACTTTGATTCGCAGAAAGTTACAGTAAATTGATTATTTTTATTATTAATGGAATTGATTTTTAATTTAATTAAAAATAATATATTTTAAAATTATTTTATTAATTTTAAATTGAAATTTAAGGTACATTTATTTTCCACTGAAATAGCACAGGCGATATCAAGATTTTTTTATTACACAAGGAAAAAAAAAGAAGCAATAATAACTCATAGATTTCTCACGGTCGCTATTTTTTAATATTAGATAGCCAATTATTTTAATTCATGCCCATTACTCATTTTTTAATATTAGATAGCCAATTGTTTTAATTCACGCCTATTACACAAAATTAAATAAATAAAATTTTGGTGATAAAAAATTATTTAGATATTTGTGGATTGATATTAGGTAACTCTTGTATCAACATTGAATTTATGACTTGTATATAGATTTTAAATTATACATTTATATGATATGATAATTGTTACTAATTTTTAAAAAATAAATTTTAATCATTAATATATTTTCAAATTTTATTTAATAAAAATATAGAATACATTATTTAAGATAACTTTAATATTTTCTAATTATAAAATAGAAATGTGACAATTTCACTTGGAAGGATAAGAAATTGGCTAATTCAAAGTGCATTCAGAGCTCAATATAATTAATGTCCTTAGAGTCCACAAAATAGTTCAATATAAATTGAAGCATTTTTTTTGCGTAAAAATGGGTATAACTTATTTCAAATTTATTTAAAATTAATTATTTAATTTTATTTAAAATTGATAGATTTTTAAAGTAAAAATAGATAGGTTAATTGTATAGATATATGCATAGAAATGGTTAAAAAATAAGTTAATTGTAGTGGAAGATAAGAAGAAATAATTAAAAAATAAGATAATTACGTAGAGTCAAAAGTTTTTTTTTTATTGAAAGCTTTTGCCGAAAAAGTTTAGCATTCGCACATAAGTTGGTTAATGTGTTTTGGAATGAATCAAAAGTAAAGTTGTGAATGATTGAAAAGGTAAAATAGGTATAGCCTCCATAAATAAATTAAAAGGTGTATCGTTGGCACCTAGTTCGGATGAAACGAAGAAACAAATTCATTGATCAAAAGAATAATGATTGTGAAGGGGCATAAAATGTTTTGTTATCCAGCCGCTTACGGTGCTCGTCCACGACACGACACCTACTTCGCCACGCGAAAAAATCGACGTCGGAGTCATACACAGATTTCCGTTGCCCTCGGCTGCGAGTACCGACTAAAAATCTGGAATTGAGAAAGCTTGCAATGCATTGTAGACGACTGAGATCTCCACATTTTCCATTCCATTTCCCACCACTCACCCTTGGAGGTAATCATGGATAGCATCATTGGATTCTCTCGCCGGCCTGCCCTCCTCCGCATTAAAACCTCCGCAGCTCTGGTCCCAGATCAAACGCCTCTGTTTTGGAAAATGGATAAGTTGGACTTATCGATCCGGACGAATTGCCTCTCTATTCCTGCTCCCAAACGGATGAAATCAGAGAGAACGCTCAACAGCAATTCACCTCTCTCTCTCTCTCTCTCTCTCTCTCTCTCTCTGCGGTGTGGATTATCTCCGCAAATTTGGGTTCTTGTCATCCGTAGGTGAGGACTTCCCAGCAGATCGGTTGCTTATCGTCTCAACTGTTCGACCGGTGTCTCACTGACCTGCTCTACTTCTCACTTAACTAAGTTTCCCTTCAGTTGTCTTCCTCAATCTCCTTTCAAGCTCATCATCTATCTATTCATTAATCCAACACATCACGTTATGTCCCGTGTGTCACATTTCCATGCGAGTTCGATTTCACATACAACTTTGTCTCTGCCACGAATACAACAATGAAGGGAACAAAGAAAAAAGTGGGGGCCAGTCCAGCCATCAGGAGACTGCACATGTAATTCAATGTGACTAGCATAAGTTTGATTTTAGCTGCCTTGTACTTGTTGGTTGTCAATTGCTGTGTGCATGGGCCCCTCTTTCCACGTTTTGGATGCCATATTCTCTTGGTTGGACTCGTACAATCTTATATCAAGCACTAATCGAAACTTGGCAAATAGTAACAAGAAGAAAAACCTCGAAGTTCTTGTTACTTGATGAAAAAAAGAGTGAAATGGCACACAAGAAAGAGATCAATGATCTCCAGTGCATAAATAAAAAGAGAGATTCTGCAAGGTTACATTGTTACCTGATGCCAAACACCTATGTTTGTGGGGCTGGACAAACGGGTTATCAGAACAAGAGAAAAAAGGTGCATTTCACTGCAATTCAAATGGACTCAAGGATTTCATCCACTAGAATAGAATCTCCCAAAAAATTTTCCCATTTCTAAAAAATAAAAGCCTGCTTTTTTCCATTTTCAATACATTTTTTCTCAATCCCCATATACCTTTCTCATTCCCAATACATAACAACAATTTTTTCATCTTACCTCATTTCACCTTTTCATCTCATCCTCATTTCATCCTAGCTGCGAACCCTATAAGTCAACATCCACATGATATCCTTTTTTCTAAAGGCTGTAAGGAGACTAATTTATTGCTTTAGTTATCAGGTTTCAACGTCCATGGCACCGGTGTCTTTTTCCTCCAACGTCTGTATCTGGCTGAAGTTTGTATTGTCTTTGGTTTCTGTATACCTCTTCTATTGATCTTGCAAATGGATAGCGTGTCTGATGCCATCTTTTATCGGTTACTGATTTTTATCACTTGTTTCTGCCTTCTCTGGACATTCAAATGAAAAATTCATTGGGAAATCTTTTTCTATCCCTATTCTTGAATGGCCTTCTCTTAATAAAGGTCCAGTGGGCAGTTATCGGTCATGTTGACAACATGATCATATATCCACGCTGACGCTGATGAGTTGATCTGGATTTTCAGTGCATAGGATTATCTTCCGTGAAGAAGGAAATGGGCGAAACAGATACAAAATTAATCGAATCAGGCCAAGCTGCTTTATACCTGTTTGGGCAAAGAAGTGATTCTAGAAGATGTAGATCAAGCTTCACTGAGGTAAGAGGTTATGTTAGAAAGAAAACGATCTCAGATCCCTTTTTATTAAAATAAGAAGGGGGAGAAAAAGTGCAATTTCAAGGTTTGGTGGTAGGGTTGGGAACTGGGGAATCAAGGTTTGTCCAACTCTAAATCTTATTGTTCAAAAATTCAATCTAATCTTATTTTTTATATTAGATTAAGACATGGTCGATTTGACTCTTAAATTTTTCAACAAGTCTCTGGACAAAATTCATATTAGTCTAAGTTGGTATCAGAACAGTAGATGGAGTAGAAAATACTTGTTAAGAAAGATAATTTTAAGAATTTATACACATTAGATATAAATATACATCCGTGCTAAATTTAAAAGTTGTACGCTTTGATATTTTACTAATTAATAAAAATAAACATTATTACTAGAATAAAACATGAGTAAATAAAGTGTAATTTTATGAAAATAAGTTAATAACACATACCTCATTTAAAATGAATTTTGGCACTTTTAAAAATATTTTTCTAAAATAATAGTATTTTCCATTAGTTTCCGAAATACTAACTACAATTATTTATAAGAACATTCGTATATTGTTGATATAGTTAATTATATATAGTGTGAAGATTTCAAAAAAAAAAAGAGAATAAGATTTAAAATGAAAACAAAATTTAAAATTACGCTTATAACTTTTAATAAATGAATATGTTTAAGACGAGTTAGGATTCTTCGGGTTGTAACATGTTGATCCATCTTGTCCCTATTTTTGAATTCGAGATTAAAATTTATGGCTTATCCTTACTAAGCCATAAAAATGTTAGTTTTATCTGGCCAAAAATGAGTCAAATTAGGGGCCAGTCACGGGTCAGCCCACCCTAATTTCTAAGTCAACTTAGGGGCCAGTCACGGATCAACCGACCCTAATTTCTGGTCTTAAACTGGTGGATATGGCTTTCTGGTATGCCCTCCATTTATTTTAAAATTTCAAAGGCTGCATCTTTCATCGGAGTGATGGGGCTCGCGACCATACATCATCTATTGGGCTATCTACTAAGGCCTAAGGGGCTGTTGGTCCTTTTTCTTCCAAGGAAGTAGATCAAAGACAGAAAATTTATCAGAACCATCTTTATTTAAGCTTGTTGTGCATACACGCATACATTATGCTGTATGTATGTGTCTATGCATGTTTAAAAAGGGGGCAGAAGAGGGCTGCAAAATCCTCCGCCATACTTTTCAATAATTGTGGTTTCGGTTTTTTTTATTTTTTATTGGAGTATATTTACAACATATCTCAATCCATATCGCATTCAAAGCTCTAAGACAATTCTAACAATGTTTCCAAAGGGAGACAACAAGCTCCCAAATATCAACGAGGGAGACCACCAGCTCCCAACCAAATAAGGAGGACCACATGCCCCTATCGAAAATTTATGGTTCGAAATCTCCAACTGGAGATTCGAACACGCACCAGCGCGAACGAATGCTTCGTTCTGCTCCTGGTGACCAAACGAGCGGCGCTCGTTTGGTGTGGTTTCGGTTTTTCAAAGTAACGATGTTTACCAAATCTTTCTAAAAAGTAAATGTCATTTTACAATAGCATTATAGTCTGATTATTACTCATCTTAATTTTATTTCAGTGTATCATAATATATTTCATTAAAGATCTCGGATATCTGATATTCTTGATGACACTTTTCAGATATTTTCCTACTACCCACATTCCCTTCAAAATATATGATATTTGAAAAGGAAGCTAAATCACTTAAAACTAAAAGGCTAAACTGAAAAGAGGGAAGTAGTTCATACAGAGTATTCCCAATGAGAATGTGTCATTTTTGGGCATGTTCAATTGTCCAGTTTATTAAACATTAGAAATATAAGAAGCCGGCAATTTAAATGAAGTCTCAAAAGGACCTGGTTATTCGATTGCAAAAATATGAACATGAAAGACAAAGTGTCTGGCTGCATGCTAATTAATTTATGCTAAGCAGGAGACAAGAAAGGACAAAGAGCTTGACCTCGCCCTGAAGGACTTCGCCAGCTACAGGTTTCAACTGGAAATAAGAGAATCTGCCTACAAGCAGCCCCTCCTTCAGCTCCAAGTTTACCAAAAAGAAGCTCAGGAGCTTTCTTCTCAGCTGAAGAAATCTGATGCTGACAGAGACAAATACAGCAAAAAATGTGAAGCAGCCAGAAGCCGCATAGCCGATCTTGAATCTGAAAGTAAGGACCTTTTGAGACAGCTGTTGGAAAGAAGGGAAGCTCAAGGAGATTTTCAATTTGCAGTAGATTGGGAAGGTACTCATAAGGAGCTCAAAGTCCCCACTGCAGAAGTTCGCTCAGAGCTCAACGTGCTAGGACTATCTGGAAGGATGGGAACTGCCATTGGGGTTGGTAAAAGGTATACGGAGGAGCTTCTGAAGAAAAAATCAAAGCTCAAAGAAGCCATTCATTTGTCTAATCCGGCAATGAATGAGTCAGAGAAAGACAGGTCTAACCTCGTTTTGGTAAAGGACGATGATCTACAGGTGGTGACTGTTGCAGCCATGCAGATACAGGAGCAGTTAGAAGAGAAGAGCAAACAGTTGGCAGCAGTGAAATATTCTGAGAATCAGATGCGCAATCAACTAAAAGAGATGAACGAACTCACAGAGCAGTCCCATCTTGTTGATTCTTTACGCTTTGAACTTAAGCAAGTAAGGGAGGTTGTTGAGTGCATGGGAAAGGACCTAGATAGATCCCGTGAGGAATTGCAGAGTGTGAAAGAAGAGAGGGATGGACTGCACCATCAGCTTGAACTAGCTATGAGCGAGATGCAGAAGACTAAAGACGAGATTAACGAAATCCAAGAAAGGGAAAACGATTTACAAATTGAAATTGCAATGCTGAGATCTGAACTTCATAGAGGCAGAGCCAAAACTGCAGCAGCTGAAGCAGCTGAAGCAAGGATTAAGAGTGTCAAGTCAGTGATGTATCTTGCTGTGCAAGAGTTAGCAATAGAAGTTGAGGAAACCAGGAGGGAGAACCAAAACTTGAAAGCGGCAGCAGGTAGGGGCATTGCTGACTCCTCGGATTTCTGCTCTGGGATTACAATTTCAATGGAAGAATATGAGTCCTTGGTGCAGAAGGCTGAGAAGGCAGACAAATTGGCAGATCCCCCATCTCCAGATGCATTGCATATGTTGAGGTATGGAAAGGAAAATGAATTGCAGGAACTGAAGAAGGAGTTCGAAGTTGCAAAGATAGAGAAGGAGGACTTCCGACGCGCGGCAGAGCAGGCAGAGGCCGCTAAAGCCGCTATAGAGAATCAGCTGAGGAAGTGGAGGGAACAACAGCAGAAGAGAAGGGCAGCTTTAGCAGCATTCCGTGAAGAATCAAGTGGGGATAAGCATCCTCCAATCTATGACAGCAAACCTGCGACATATCAACCTCTGGGTAAGATTCTAAATGTCAAATTCTAGATGGACAGAACTTGTATTTCGTCTTTGGTGCAGCCTGATTTATCTTCAAAGAAGATAATTTCACGGACCGTCAACCAAGTTGAATTCATAAGATAATGTCACGGAATATTTATCTTTTTTTAAGGAATATATTTACAACTCAATCATGCCAATACCAACTATGGTTTTTGATTAAATGCATCGAGTGCAAATTTTCATTTTTTTTTAAAAAGATTAAAATACTTCTGTTTTTAAAAAATCAAAAGATATACCCATTTCCAAAAATAATAAAACTTAATACATATGTTAAATACACTTAAATTAACAGTTTTATAAAAAAAAATTTAAAAATAAAAAATAAATTTTTGCACTAGATAACAGCTCATCAATTATTACTTGCTGCTCCTAAAATCGGAAGACAAAACTCGTCCGTCCAGATTCGAAACCGGGGCAACTGGAGCACTTGCTGGGCTGAACTGCTGGGCTCCATGAAATATCTTAGTAAGGGACGTTGCATTTCTTCCATTTTTCAAATTTTTTTTTACAAGTTAATGCTGAATTCTCCATGTTTGCTAGTTGTTATCTTCCCAACGCACCAATACTCTCACCTTCATTCCAAAGCACCCTGTTCTTCCCAACACTTCAATGTTCCCGTCATCCCATCCCAAACATTCACGGTTTCCTATACCACGACGGCCTGATGGATTCAAGGGTGGCCATCATCGGCGCCCGGCCTCGACTCATCGCGCTTATAGATCCACCACGCTCCCGACCCCACGTCTATCGGGATGTGTACAAGTTCGTCGTGATTCCAAGTTTGTGGAGCTCCGGTTTATTTGCAAGTCAGACGGCACTGGGTTGGACGGCCAATGGGGGTTTCACAGACCGCCTGTTGGCTGGTCAGCCCGTCTGGAAGGTCGGCGTTGCAACTAAAGGATCGGATACTGTGCAGGTAATCATTTGAACATTAAGAGTTTTAAGACAATATTCAATTTTTCTGGTTTTGGATTAACCAAAACCGTTGCTTTGAGTTTTTTTGAACGAGCCAGACCTGGTGCGGAGATCCCATTCGTTGTAGCTTGTAATTGATGGGCTGCTCGAATATATGCATCTTTGAATTAATTACAAGCACAGACTAATTCTGAATGTGAATATCTATATATTGCAGTATCTTTATGATCATGTGTCTCACTGAACAGTTTGGATTTGTTGTTTAAATTTCTGTATGCGTTTGATTTCGTGGTGGTGTGTACTGGAAAATATGGAGACGTACTGAAAAGGCCTTCTTTCCCACGGAACAAGGGTCCTAACTATTCCGTGGAATTATAGTAAGCTCGAAAAAGCAGAAGTCGAATGCCCTGATGAAAGGAAACAAGAGTTGCACTCATCGGTTACAAAAAATCGTGTATAGATTTGGCACTTAAATACACCGAACCTGCCCATTGTCTAGTACAAAAAAGAAGTTTTGGGTCGGTCAATTATTATCCCTTCATTAGAATAAATATTCTACATAAACGTAGATATATACTAGTTGGTAATTATTTAGCACTGATGCAACGCCTTGTTCAGGATTTGAGGAGACATTTTGCCATGAAAGATATGAGTGCCTTACTCAAGAACTTGTGCAGATTTATTTCTCTCCCAGCTTAAATATGCACTTGATTTACTTACTAATGCTCTTATGCATCAATGTAAACCATTTGGGCAGTCCGTTAGCTGTGAAGTCCTCTTCTTGAGGTGATGATTTGGTTCTTCATGATCATAAAAGTTTCAGAAGCAATTGGGGATGGGTATCGTCCAACTTATGATGGCAAATCTGTAACATATCAACCTCTGGGTGAGGTTCTAAACCTTAAATTCTATCTGCGCAGAATTTGTATTGCATCCTTGGTGCAGCCTGTTTTATCTTCGAAGAAGATAATTTCATAGATCTTTAACCAAGTTGAACTCATAAGATTCAATGTCATACAATATTTATCTTTGTAATGGACATTTCCTCCTTTCTTTTTTCCAAGTTAATGATGAATTCTCCATGTTTGCAAGTTGTTACTGAACCAATAGAAGTTTCTTCATACTATATAGATTGTTTGATCGGCTTAACGGACTTGAATAAGCTCAAACAAAAGAAAACGCCCACATTATTGAGTCAGTTGAGCAAGAAACAGGAACTAATTACCACTGGCCAACTTCCTACCTTAAGCATCCACCGTGCAGTAGTGATCCTGATAGCCTGAGCTACCAGTTTTCATTTGTTATCCTAAATGCAATCGATTAATATATATATCAAGTTTTAACATTTTTGAAGATATATTTTTTTATTCGAAATTTCAAAGATAAAAGTATCTAAAGTATTTAGTCATTTTTAACCTTGGATTTGGCCGCCCTACGTCGTCAGAGAACAGGTGTCCACTGTTGCGCTGAATTCGGTGGGGGTGGCGTTGCAGACAAACATGAATACGAGAAACACGTAAGACACTCCCACGTAAGATACTCTCACCGGGTTAGGATAGTTGGATCGCGCGATTTCTTCTAGAAAAAGCGTCTCAAGCAAAATGATTTGCCAAACGTACGCTCGAAGGCATTGACAAAACTGGAGTTGCAATGGAAGCATTGAGCTGTGAAATTTCACAACTGACTTAGATCAACGGTTAAAAAAAAAAAAGAAAAACAACTAAAAGAATCTTAAGCGGCATTGCAGTACAAAAAAAGAATCTGGCAGCAGAACTAAATGGTTAGTCTGGTAAAACAACTGGAAACCTCTAAAATGGGATTCGACAATTACAATGGCACTTTCCCAAGTGCAGCCTACAGTCTAAGCCTTCTTTGTCCCCTTTTCCCCCTTCCCACCAAGGCCATTCGACCTCCACAATATTTTCTTTCAGTAAGTAGATCCTTGACCAATCAATTGGCATGGCCAAGGGAAAGGGTTTACAGAAGTAAAACCTCCAAACTGATCCAGGAAAGCCTGATTCAAATATCAAATGCTCAACTGATCAAAGCTTCATGTTGTTGGCATGGCTGGCAGAAGATGACGCCTGTGACATAGCTGACCTTGGAATATGACCAGAGTTGAAGAGCAAACTACCCCAGTTCAATGATGGCATGTTTGCTGTTCTTGAAGGAACCCGATCACTGTCTTCACCACCAGATGCCTCGTACCCATCGCTGGTGGACCTCGACAGTGGAATTCCCTTCTGGGTTCCGGGTGGAATAGCTGTCAACCCTCGCATCTCTTCAGCACCGGATGATGACACACGGAATGGGTTGAGATCGGGCGAGTCCAGACTGCTATCTGGAGATGAAGCAACTGCCCCTACTGAAGACATGGCTAGGCTTGTACGAAAAGCACTCCTTGCTTCCAGTTGTAGAGGCGGCAAGCCAGTTGATGTCTCTGCAGCCAGGCTGCTGATGCCACTGACAGTAGTTTTTGACGACATTTTTGCCAATGGTTCAAGAGGAGCTCCAGTCATAAGCCTGCTGCCTCGCTTGTTAGCTCGTCTACGGCCATCAGGCCTCTGAAGAATTCGCCCACTGCTGTTGCGAAAGTTGCTGTCTGTTTCCAGACCCATATGTACTTCCTGTTGCACAACTGGGTGGAGGATCCTGGATTTCTTCCTGGCCTGAGCAGCAACCTTTGACACTTCTTCAGCATTTAAGCGTGCCAGCGTCCATGGACTGATCTTTATAGCTTCTTTGCTCCTTTTCCTTGTAGGCTCATCTATCATCAACCTCTTCACAGACGAAGATGTACCAGCACCAGGAGGCACCACATCAAACTAGAATGGAAGAGGAGAAAAAACGTACATATTGAAGTCCCAATATTTGGTCAGGAGTGAAAAAGAAAATGGACGAGCAGTAAAGTATTTGCAATATATTTTTACTCAGTCGTCGCAACCACGAAGCGAATTATGATGAAATATAAACCATAATTTACAAAACAAAAGCATTCTAAAATGTCTGCACAGAACTGCAATGTACAATTAGAATGCAGACATTTACAGATGAAAATTGCGAATGTACTTAAGTGAAAAGGGGGGAAAAATGAATCAATCGATTACTAAAAGCATCTGAGGGACATAGTGCTTACAATCATATACATATATAGACATACACACATACCTGGTCCTCAAGAAAGAGACGTGGAGGAGTACACCATGCACCTCGATGAAAAGTATTGAAGGAACTTGCACTGCTCAGTCCTGTAAGGGAGCTAGCTGGAGACATTTGTGGACTCTGCTGGATTCCAGTAGCTTGCTGCTCCTGCTCCCTCAAGGCTATGATGTAGTCATATGTACTAATTCCCTACCAAAGCCAAAGAGGCATCCACAAGTACACAATAGATAAACCCTCAATACCCATTAGCCTAAATCAAACCAGAAAATAACAGTAATGAGATTCAAAAAGAAAATAGATAAACTCATAACAAGAAAACCAGATTCGAGTGTGGATAAATGAATCAGATTGCAAAAATACATTGTCACCATTCAAATGGTGAAAAATAAGAACCCAAAAGAGAGACATTTTCCTTCTTCTCTCTTTTTCTTAAACTAAGGCTGTGTTAGGAAATGGATAAAACTTCTGATGAAAAGTTTCATAGAGTAAAAGTTGTAAAGTGATGTGATATAATAGAGGTAATGATGAGGAGTAAAGAGAATAAAGTTAAAATAGATAAGTTAGTTATATAGGCAGTTGTGTAGAAATGATTAAAAAGTAGGGAAGTTGAATAGGAAAATATAAAAAAATGAATAAAAAAATATGAAAATTATGGAGAGTGAAAAGTTTTAACTTGACATGTTTTATATATTACCAAACACACCCTAAGTAATCTTCATTATGCAAATATCCTAAGACAATAAATTCAGCTACCATGGGCTGAATTCAACTACATTAAAACAATATAGGGATTCCAATCATAAATTCAGTGTCCAGAAGTTCACCTTTTTGATAAGAAGAACATGGAAGAAAAATAGTTGGGCAAGTGGTAGAGTAGCAATCATTGCCAAGATGGTGCAAGAAGCCTATAAAAATATGAAGTTTCAGTTTCATCCTAAGAGAGAATTCAGAGAAGAAAAAGAAAAGGAGAACTGAACACTCACCACTACAACAACAAAAGGCACCAAAGAGAAACTGCTCCCCAGCTTGGATATTATCTCCACAGAGAACTGCTTCCGCTCAAGGAAACAGCCGATCAGAACGAGGATTCCAATTGACCATTGTAAAATAAGCTGCAACCTCAAGATCAAGGTGGACAATGGAAAGTTAAATCAGCCAAAAGAAAAAATCAAAGGCTCACTACATTCATTGATATCTGGGTCAGGAGCTATTTTACAAAGCATACATATTTGTTCAGGAGGCGAGACACTTGCACAAGGTCACTGCGTGCACCATGACGGAGGTGACAGAGACAAGAGCATGTTTTAGGACACGATGCATCATGACACCACTGCCTAAAGAAGACAATATGAAGCTTACCAAGAGAAGAGCAAAGACCATTAGTGTGAAAAATCGCCTATAGTTCTTCTTTCCTATACAGTTGTTGAGCCACTACAAAACCAAACATAATGAAGTAATAAGAAAGTATGCCAAGAGTCCAAGGTGGCTGCAGGACTGCTAGTAAACGAAGTAATTTTACCCTGCAATGGTGATCAAAACCATCGACGCACTTGTCACATACTCTACAATGTTTGCTGTACTTGAACACCTGCATTGCATCCATAATGAGTCCACAAGCATCTCAAATTTCTGTGGCATACAAAGTGCATTGATGGATGCTAAGCCTGAACTCATGCATTGTTGGTGGGGCATTTGCAAGCCCACTGGTGGCAATTTAACATGAAGGGATTGTATTATTGTTCGAGAGGAGGTAATCATGTCAAAATAAACAGTATTTTGAAAAAAAATTCAAATTTGTAATGAAATTGGATAAATTTTGAAATATCCTCCTATGGGTATTTCAAAGATGTAACTTCATGTTGCTAAATTTCAGAGCCGATTCTCCTGAAAACTCATTGAAAATTGACAAACCGATCAAGATTTTCTACACAAATAAAAAACATTGTTGATAAATCAAGTGGATTCAAACATTCAGAAAATTTCAAACAGTTTTTGAGAATGAAAAACAGATGAAGTGACCAGATGCCTAAAAAATCCAGGATATTGGAAGAAAGGAATAGGTTTTTTGCAGTAATGTCTCAAAATGAAAGAATAAATCATGTATTTAATTCAAAGGGGATTGCAGAAGGCATAATCAGAATGTTCAATCATACCTCCACTTCACATAGGCTACAGTAAAACATTCCACCTTCACTTTGTTGCTCTGAACCCTGTTCTTGTGAAGGAGCATGGTTGCAGAAAGCAAAAGGACAACATCCCAACAGTACTAACAAAAGGGACGATCTATGTGGTGACTCTGTCCCCTTTCCAAAGGAAGCCACTGAATCCCCACCAAAACCTGTGACATCTACACCCATGGTACCACCCAAAGACTTCTCTCCAACAAGAACAGCCTTTGCATCCTTAACGGAGGATGTAGATTCACCACCAAGTTTGGATCCTTTGGGGCTAGCAATTTTCCCATCACTTAAGATGCTAAGATACTTTTTGGACTTGAAAACTCCTGGGTCAGCAGGGTCAGTAGCTGCACACCAAATGTATAGTAGGAAGACACATGTGATCTGGCAAGAGCAGTAGCAACATGATCATTATATCAGTTACAAACCAAATGCATCTATCTTCTGTTCAGCTATGAAGCACACATGCAAGTAATTTTTTGTTATAAGATGCAAAGGAATCAAAAAGAACGCTGAATTTCAATTCACAAATTGACTCCTGAAATTTCGAGTCAATTTTCTTCTTGCCAATGAATATTTCCATACTACATACCATAATAATGACACTAGTGTTTGCGGTATCATAGATATTGGTGAATGTTCGGCTAGCATTTTTTTGCTAATTAGAGATATTCTAGAGATGGAATGTGTTGTTCGCATATTTAAGTGAAATTATGGATATTTCTGAAAATAATATCAATAATTTGGAGAAAACATTTATATCTCACTAAGATAGGAAAAGCCCAGCAGGATAGAGAAAATCTGCACACGTTTTAAGATGACCATCAGGGAATGCGTTGGACTATTGCATTATCCATAATCCAGACAAAAAATAGCACACCATTCTGTTAAGCTGGTTGAAGGGCAACTTTTAGAAGAAAATATAGAGGAAAGCTTTTAAGTGAATGCTTTTCCCAGTATAAAACACAGCTCGTGTATAGTTCTCCCATACATGGAGCTGTGGGAAGGCCAGTTCAACAACTTCAAAGAGGCAGAGAGCATCAATGCTTTCACTCGTGCAATGTTTCGAATCTGGAAAGGAGGCACTTATTGAGGTAACATCAGATGGATTGGAAATAACATCTAATGAGGCTAAAGTTCTCTTGGTAACCATTCAGCTGATGTTTCCGCTGCCATATGCCTTTGTCAAAATGATGTTTTTTTTTTTTTTTTTTTTTATCCTTCCACAATGCCAATGCTATACCTCTTGCTGTTATGTGGAAAGCGCTTCTGCATCCATTTTGAGAACCAAATCAAAAACCCAATAACCATTCTCATTCTGTGGTCTACCAACAGTCCCCAGTGTCCAAGATCCCAAAATGGAAATTTGAGCGCTCTCTCTCCTATTGCAAATCTATCAGTCCAGATACCTTTCTATTATTAAGTAATCGAAAATTCAATAACCATTCTCGATCTGTGGTCAACCAATTTGAGCGGTCTCTCTCCAATTGAAAATCTAGCAGGATACGTATTATTATTACAACGGCATATTTCATTTTTCTCTTTTTTTCAGCATTAATGGGTCTTGATTTTCAAGGTGATCAATGCACGTCCTTGAAGCGAGCTCACTACTGACACTGATGCGTCCCTAGCAACTGAAACAATAAAGTCCAAATCAATTACATTATCCACAGAATATGTCCAAGCCCTAATCTCTGCACGCATTTTTCCAGGACATCAAAAGATAAAGGAATCCAAAACCAGAGTTATTCAAGTTCAAATTCGTAGCACACTTTTTCTGTTCATCCATCAACAAAAAGTAAAAACTGCAAGCAGGAAGAATCGAAACCCAGCTCTCCTCCCAAGAAAATCAATCCCACAGAACAGCAGCAAGGAGAAGCATTTCTTCCCTTTTCTTGGAAGAAACGTCACTAGATCCAAAGCACAAAACAAGAAAAGAGACAGATCCCATCGCGATAATAGAACCGAAATGAGCAACTTACAAGTGGAGTATAGACTCCCATCACAATGTACTGGAGAAGCTTCCTTCCGACAAAAGGAAGAAAGAAAACATAGAAAGCAAACCCCAATGCGAGAAAAACAGCAACAGCAACTACCTGCAAAGCACCAACGAAGCAATGCTGAGACGGGGACAAGTCGAGAGAAAAGAAAGCGGAGCGGGAAAAGGGCGATGCCTGAAGAGGGTGGTAAGGAAGCTGCCATCCTTGCTTCCTCATTTCATATACTGATGTTCCGACTCAATCACGGAGTGACCAGAACAGCAAAAAAAGAAGAAGGGAACGAAAAACCGGTGGTGGGTGTTCTCCTGCTCGGTTTTTTCTTCTTCCTCAGAAAAGATTGCTCAGATGCTGCATTGGAGAAAATGACGATTAGGGGCCGTCCATTTCATGGTTGCTTCTTCTTCCGGGCTTTCTTTCCCGTCACGGGAGGCGAGAAGAGGAGAGAGGAGAGGTATGTCTTCTCGGTCCTCGCCTTTTTGTCTTGTCTTTACCTTTCCCTGTTTCTCTCTGTTATTTATTAGTTTTTTTTTTTCCCTGTCTGCTTTTTAGTTCTTACAGCAGCCAACTGGTGCAACCATTGCTCGCCTGCTCCCCTTTGCCTGCAATCTGGGCATATGCTGTTAGAAGCTGGTTACCACCCACGTGGCCGGTCGATGGCAGGCACCCAGAGGACCATGTGAGGCACGGACACCTAGTAAAAAGTCTAACTAGATTCATTAATTTATCTCAAAACACCATTTAAATTTTTTTTTAAAAAAAAGACAGATTACAAGTTTACAACAGGAGTAGGTAGAGACTATCGGCACTCATGGTTTACTGATTTTTTCCACCTTCCATCTAACGTTGTATTTGAATACCCCCGTAACTTTTGGAATAAAATTTTTTTAATTTAATATTTTTTATTTTCCATAATTATCTATTTTTAATTATTTCTTTGCGTATTCCTATATAATATTTTACTTTTTAATTATGTATACATAATTATCCATATAAATAATATATATCGTTAACTTTATTCTCTTTAATCTTCAATATTATTCTTATCATATTATATTGTTTTCTCTTATTTTTAAAATTTTTATCTTACAAATTTTCCTTTCAAAAATTTTATTACTTTGCAAACATATCCTAAATTAAAAATTAAGGTTGCAATTGGTCTTTACTTGATTAAAATTTTTTATCTAAAACTTTTTCCTTAACTTTTTAATTAATTATTTATATTTATATAATTATTCTCCTTTTCAATTCATTCTTCACAAATTTTCATACATTGTTCTATTTTTTTTATTAATCATACATTGTTCTATTTATTTTAATTTGATTCTCTTTACGCCTTATCATTATCCATATCACGTCATACTACTTTCTTATATTTTAAAATTTTTTCCAAAAACTAAATACACACTAAAACTTTCTTCGTGACACAACAAAAGTACTTAAATGAATGAAATAGAATTAGGGGTGTTAACGAATCGGGTTGAACGGGTTGGAGCCTAATCCTAAACCTAACCCATTTAATATATCTCAACCCTAATCCGTTTATTAACCCATTTAAAAAACTTCAACCCTAACCCATTTACAACCCATTTAATAAACGGGTTAACGGGTTGTGTTTGTTACTAATTTTCATACTAAAAATCTTTAATAAAGTCTGTAAATTTAAATAAATTAAATAATTCGAAGCTAACATACCTGAATTTAATTTATTTTAGCTTGAAAACATCAGCTTCAATCTCAAGTCATCTCTTTAATGTCAATTCTTATTATAAATATTACATATATATATTATAATATATTATATTAAATGAGTTATCCGGGTTGAACGGGTTAAATAAACGGGTTGGACGGGTTGCGAAGCCTCAACCCTAATCCGTTTATTTAATTAAATGGTTGAACGGGTTGGCGGATCATAATCCATTTATTCAAAAATTCCAACCCAAACCCATTTATTAACGGGTTGAACGAGCGGGTTAACGGGTTGACCATGACCATTAACACCCCTAAATAGAATAGAATAAGTATAACAGAAGTAGGATGAGAATAGATATGATAGTTTAATATAAATATGAGAAAAATAATTGTAGTGCAGCATAAAAATAAAAATTAGGATAAACGAATAATTAATGACTTTCACATTTTTATTCCCATCCATTTTATTACACTGGCAATCTACCAAGAGGGTAGTATGCCTACAATAGACTCTTTGCTTCGGCTTTTTCGACTTTCATTGTCCTCTCCGCCTCCCCCACGAAGTTCTAGGTTACGAAGTTTATTTCTGCTGAAATTTTTATTTAAAATTGCAATATTATTATTATCTGATGTATAGAAAAAAAACTATTTTTATAGTTGCTAATGATTAAAAAAACGGCTGCTGACAAACATTCCAACCGAGGTAATTTTTTAAAAAATTTCTTAACGGTTGCTCGAGTCGCCAGTCCCGAGCCTCGAGAGATACAGTACTACACTTGTGTACTGTGTAGTGTATACAGCTACGGTGCGATATCGTCAAAAGATAAGGGGCCCGCATACAAAAAGCTTGGGGAATCTGTGGGCTCCACGCACAAACGGCCAAAAACGTACTCGCATCCTTATCCGCATCGTCGTTGGTCCGGTGGCGGGGGAAAGATTTTGTACTCTGGCCATCCTCCCGCTGATGCGCAGGGACTTTTATTTAGTGATGGGCATTTATTGGGCGACTTAATTTCAAATATCGTAATAAACCTGCGTGGCCGGGTAGCTTGGCTTGAATAAGAGAGACGGGCACGGAAATAATTAACGGTCAAAAAAGTTCGTTGGCCGTGTATGAAGACGGAGAAATGCACTGGCTAATTGGCTATTATTGTCGGGACAAGTGACTGCGTACGTCGAGTTGGCGCGATGGGCATGCGTCCGACCTCCGAGCTGTTTTTTGTGCCCTTGTCGGTGAAACATCCTGCCCGTGGAACCAAGTGGGCCACACCAAATCCAACGGCCAATAGCGGCTGATCATGGAAAAGGAATATGACTATTCGTTGCTAGGCTTATGTATCCTGAATGGGTTGGGAAATTTGCCGAAGTGTCTGGTGGAAGAGGAAGGATGGTTGGTGAGTGAATAGGTGGTCCAAACATGGCATGGTCTTATGAATTATTGGAGGAAGGGGCCGCCGTTGGGCGGATGGCCCACGGGGAGAGCTGTAACGTGGAATTATGGCAATTGCATGTTTGCGCCTTTCTACGTGTGTTTCCTCCACTAGGAAATGGGATCCGATGGAAGGGACCGAGGTGGGGCAGGGACTCGCCGGTGCCAGACAAGATGCCACTTCTGAATGGATGATGCAATTTTATGGTGATTAATGGCTATCAAAATCCAACACCTGTTGGTGATTGTGCTTGTAGAATTGCCATCAGTCAAGATTGGCATGCCGTTGAGAATATTCCTGAATTTTAAAAAATATATCATAAAAAATTTTCAAAATAAATACTGAGCTGCTGAAATTCTGCTCACAATGCAGTCTTTCACAATCTATATATTCATATATTATTGCAATTTTGTATATTTTGACTTATAAATTTCAATTTTACATACAAGCATTAATTTCATATAACTCTATTTTTTCTATCTTGATTATCGATAAAAAATTCACTTCATATATTATATTTAGCATTATTTGTTTTCTTATAAGACTAACCTTTATCATATCAAATACATGCATGGGCCATATTTGTTTAAATATATGCATTCACATCTAAGTTATGAAAAATATTTGCATCCATTTACGTGTACATTTGAATTTAATAAAAATTTTATAAAATTATTTAATTATGTAGTGATAATATTTAAAATTATTTATATATTAAAAATACAACTCTTAAATTGAAGTTTAGTGTTAAATTATTTTGTTGAGTCAATTTTAAATATTTATAGACGAGGCTGCATAATGCAACTAAAAAATGATAGGATTTTATAATAAAATAATATAAAACGATACCGAATACAATGAATGAAATTAATCATTAAGGCAACAAAAATAAAAGAGGTTAGATTAATGTGGGGTTTCTTATAAGCCCAACTCTTTATTTAAAAAGGTTTAATACTTATTATTGAACGAAGTTACCTTCTGTCATCGGATGAAATTTTTTCAAAGCTATAAACATTTAATTAACATTTTTCATGGATTTATATCCACTCTAAAAAATCCTAATTAGATGGCTTACAGGTTTCTTGTATCTCATGTATAATTTTCAAATTAACTTTTACAAAAAATAATAAAACGTTATATTCAACCGTCCAAAAGGGTAATTTCGCCATTTTCCCCGAACCTGAAATACTGTTTAATTGTTGAGCTCATTCTGCAAGTGCATTCTTGTAAAATCCTTTGCCTTACAGATCAAAAAGTGCATAATCACTTCCACCAAAAAAAAAAAAAAGTGCATAATCACGTAACATTTCCATGTCTTGTCGGGTGGGCGCGGACGCCCTGCCAAAGAAGAGGTCAGTAGGACACGTGAATTAAATTTGCTTGCGCGGACGCCCTGCCAAAGAAGAGGTCAGTAGGACACGTGAATTACATTTGTGTGTGTGTGTGTGTGGGCGCGCGTTTGAGTGATGTAAAAGTTTTTGAATATAAAAAATAACTTAATATAGGGTGTGTTTGTTATCCATTAAAAATTGTCAGGTTAAAATTTTTCAATCTAAAACTTTTCACTTTCGACAACTACTTTTTTTTTAATCATTTCTTCACATTTTTCTATACAACTATCCTACTTTTCAATCATTTTTACACAACTACCAACACAACTAATGTAAAAATAATTAAAAAGTACAGTAATTATATAAAAAATATAAAAAAATAATTTAAAAATAAGTAATTATATAAATTAAGAAGTTTTAGATTGAAAAGTTTTTGTTAAAAAATTTGCCCATGAATTTTATTCATAATTCCACTTATACTCATGAATTTTCAAAAATTAATAATATACCCAAGAATTTTCATTATAATTTCGCTTATATCCACACCGTTAGGGATCCGTTAAATATGTTATTAGCCCCCTTGTAAAATAATAAATATGTCCAAGCTCTAATGTAATTTAAGGTTGTTTACTTAAAGTTAAAAATTCATTTTCAAATAATATATGATTTTATAGTTTTAGAGTTACCGAAAATTCATTATAATACGAATTTTAGCTATAAAATCATAATGAGTATATTCGTCATTTTTTAAAGAATTAACAACTGCTTTAACGCATCCCTAATGGCACAGGTATAAGTAGAATTAATGATGAAAATTTATAAGTATGAAAGGAATTTTTGAAAATACATAGGTCTGAGTGGAATTAAAGGTAAAATTCGTGAGTATATAAGAAATTCACCCAAAAATTTTAATTGAAAACAAACATACCCGGAGCCGCTTGTCCAACGAACTCCTGAACAATTCCATTCCCTTTGCTATGATTATCAGACCCTCCATTTCATCATTCGAGTCAATTCTGCCATTATTCCTGCTTGGTTAAACCTAATGATTTGAGCTTTTCACGCCGTTAATCACTACGGTGCTTGAACATAAAAAATACAATAAATAAAGAAAATACAAAATTTGAAAAAAATCATCTTTGAAAGCAGAATTGGGCCAAATGAATTATACATAGATCATATGTTTTCAAATGTTTCGTAGGCCGACAACAGAGATTATAATATTACTTCATCCTTCCTTCATGCTTATACTTTTTTTAAAAAAAAAAGTAAGCACTTTTTTTTTTGTTAACTTAGGGTATATTTGACAAAAACTAAAAAATGTCTAAAACTTTTCACTTTTCGTAACTATTGTATTTCGATTATTTTTTCACATCTTCATATATAATTGTCCTACTTTTCAATCATTTTTATGCAACTATCAATACAACTAACTTATATATTTTAACTTTATTCTCTTCACTCCTTATTATTACTTCAATCATATCACATTATTGTCTTTACATTTAAAAACTTTATACCAAAAACTTTTTATTCACAAGTTTTATGACTTCCAAAACACATTCTTATTTTACCATATATTATTTCAATCATTTTACCCGCTGTAATTACCTTATTTTTTCATTTTTATTCCTATGCTTCAACTATTTTTCACATAACTTTGTTTATTTTTACTTTATACCTATTATATCACACTATTCTTACAATTCTCATAAATTTTTTCTCCTTTTCACTTTACCAGCATATGTACCAAATGTACCAAATGAACCTTCAATACTGTAACGATTATGTAATTTTTTGAGCAATCGAACTCATTAAATAAAATTCGTTTTCATTCCATGAGTACCGGGAACGCAGAAATGTCCCATCAGATACATACTTTGATATAATGTTTACGTGGATGCCCTGTCAGATAAATATTTTGATGTAACATTAACGTGGTCGAAGTCATTTCCATAAAAAAAGTGAACATATATATACGGAAACCTCAATCTGCACACCGGAACAGCGTCACATTTGATCAAAAATAAGTCTTACACATATTAGAATTCAATAAAACTTTATACAATCATTTATTCATATATAAATTTTATAGGAAATGGTTTACATGTTGAAAAAACTGCTTTAAAGTTGTTATTTATATCAATCTATTTTATTACGTTGAATTTGTACTATTTTCATATGGGGCCTATATACATATATGATTGGGATGAAAATTCGTATGGTAATAGAATATATTATTCTAAATATAATAAGTTGAGTAAATTATGATTCGATGATCATGTGGGCCCATTTCAGCAACGCTGCACCTGAATATTTATGATATATATATAGTAGTTGTTTCGGTGCAGCACAGCTGCACCAAAATAGTAGTACATTTGATAAAAAAAATGGGCCCCACACATATTAAAATGCAATAAAACTTTATACAATCATTTATCTATATATAAATTTTATAGAAAATGGTTTATATGTTGAAAAAACCACTTGAAAGTTGTTATTTACATCAAATTATTTTATTACGTTGAATTTGTACTATTTTCAGATGGGGGCAATATGCATATCTGATTGGGATGAAAAATAGTATGGTAATAGAATACATTATTCTAAATACAATGGGTTGAGCGGATTATGATTTTATGATCATGTGAGGCTCATTTCAGCGTCGTTGCACCGAAAATTCAGGTGCAGTGACGCTACACCTGAATATTGCTGTGTGTGTGTGTGTATATATATATATATTGTCGAAGTCATGGTTCGGTGGCATTTCTTTCCGTGCATCATGAGACTATGATTGATATACGATGAAAATTTACAAACTAAGGGTGTATATTAACACACAACTTTTCAAATTAAAATTTTTTTCCTCTAAAACTTTTCACTCTCCTTAATTATCCTATTTTTTAATCATTTCATCATTTTTTTATACAATTATCTTATTTTTCAATCATTTTTCATAATTTTTCATACAATTATCTTATTTTTCAATCATTAACCTTATTATATCAAATCATTTTCTCTCATTTTAAAAAATTTTATATCGAAAATTTTTCTTCCAAAAATTTTCGCACCTTCGAAACACACCTTTAAATTTGAATACATGAAATATTTTTTCATCCAATTTACTCATCTCATTTTTACCCCCATCGACACGTCTCATCCCATGCTTAACAAGTCTGTTAGAATGAAGATTGGATGAGGATTTAGAATAAAAGTGTATTGATAATGAGAAAAGGTGTATTGAGAATGAATAAAGGTGTCTTATAAAGGGTGTGTTTGGTTGAACACAGAAAATGTCAACTAAAACTTTTCAATCTAAAATTTTTTCATATTATTTTTTAATTATTTTTCTACATTTTTCTATACAAACAATCCTACTTTTCAATCATTTACAACAACTACTCGTACAACTAACGTATCTATTTTAACTTTATTCTCTTTACACCTCATTATTACCCGTATCATATCACATCATTTTCTATCAACTTGACAACTTCTACCCTGCGAAGTTTTCATAACAAAATTTTATCCCAAACCAAACACACTCAAAATATAACATTCCATTCTAGATCATTCCATCGGTGATCCCAGCCATGAACATGTGGTACCAAATTACCAATACGATTGCTGATCCCAAGGGTCTGCAGTTAAGTCGCTACGAATACGATTGCTTGCTTCATTTGCACGTGGACTGCGAGATGACCAGATCAGCGACGATACTTTCCCGTGAGCTCGTTTTCTTGTAGCCTATTTTTGTCTTCTTTAGTCTAGCCAGGCAGGCCGGTCATAGACTTTCTTTTCATCTTCTAGGAATCGTTTAATAATGTCTTCCAACCACAGTGACCCAGTTATTGTAAATCAGCATTTCGTTTGTCCTTCTTTCTTGGATGGCATCCCACCTTCTCATTTTCTTTCCCCCAATTTCTTCCATCCTCTATAGGTGAGTGGGTAGGTGTATCACCTTCTTTTCCGGATATTGTTGTTGAATGGCGGTTGTTGGACAACCAGGCCGTTCTGCTGATCTATTCCTTGTTTCTACTGCCATTAACTTCCACTTCCCATTCTCCATCTAAGCTACCACAACCTGTATGGATTTCTCGAACCAAAATCGGAGAAATGACAGATAGAAATGGGATCTTCCTCGACAAAACTAGTGAAATTGACCCACTCTTTCCGCTGCTTGTCTCTGTCAGTCTCCGTCCATTACCTTGTTCCTTTCCTTGTTTGTTAGTGCACTGATGTTCACAAGGATTTATAGCTCTACAGTGAGTGCCTGGCTGCCTGCTATTTTAATGCCGGAAATGCATTGACTTGTGCTAAGATCGGTGCCGAATCCTCGAGACTAGCCAAACATGCACGTGGTTGTGATTGAAATAGTGACCAAACTATCATCGTTCCCAGATTCTCAAATCGTGCAGCAGTGCACTTTGTCACTGGTTTGTAATACCAAAGTACTGCCTGAGAGCATAAAAATCCGAACCAAATAGAACAAACATGCACTGGAAAAGCCTCGAAAGTATGAATCTAAGTAATTCAGACGTCGATTTTTCAACCGAAACATTGACCAACATGTTACCCATACCAAAAGCTTTGCGGGTTTCAAACTCTGGCCTTTCTGCGGCGCAAGGATTTTGAGCATCAATGGGGCTGAAGCTTTGTTTTTATTCTTCAGAATGACAGCGAACACAAGAACCCAGATTCATACATCAAGCCGGGGAAAACAACCTAAGAAAGCACTTGCTTCATTGGATCCAAGGCCTCGCAACAATTATATTATTGAGATCATCTTGTCATTGGCCCAAGAGAAACTACAGCAAAGATCATGATGGCCATTGAACATAACTAGCATGATCGACCAGTCCCACCAGGTAAGATAATCTAACTCATGACTCGTGACGAGAAGCACAGAGGATTAAGCACTTGCACGCTCGACAAGAACAAGAATAGAGGCAGCCCATGCGGGTTAATTTTTCATGAATTACAGAAGTACAAGGCCCATAGACTTTCTTAGGAATTCGTTCCACATGTTGAAGACCATAAGAAGGACGTCAACAAAAAGGCAAATTTCAAATTAAAAGTGAATTTTTGAATCGTGTTATGATTAAGCACAGAGGATTAAGCACTTGCACGCTCGACAAGAACAAGAATAGAGGCAGCCCATGCGGGTTAATTTTTCATGAATTGCAGAAGTACAAGGCCCATAGACTTTCTTAGGAATTCGTTCCACATGTTGAAGACCATAAGAAGGACGTCAACAAAAAGGCAAATTTCAAATTAAAAGTGAATTTTTGAATCGTGTTATGATTCGTGATGTGAGGAAACTGTATTTCTTACGGTTCAAAGCAGAAGCCAGAAAAAGCCATTTCTCTTCAAACTTCGAGACTGAGACATATTTTGACAAATATTCGGAAAAAAATAAAAAAAAAAACCACACACACACACAGAGACAAACCAGAGGAAATTTATTTTGGTCGAAATTAATTAAAGTTGCTGCCGAAACAAACTCGGGCAGCTTGAAGAACTATGCTGAGGAGTCACATTTAATTGGTCACAGAAAGTGCATTAGCATCATATAACATCCTCAAATAAAATTTTAAAAATCAACAATTTATGTGAGAGACTATACATGCTACTCCACATGAAGAAGGAATTGACCCAGATGTGGACCTCAAACTAGAGAACTGAAACTACAGCGTTTCAAATATCAGTCAAAAATGAACAATGTTAAGTGAATGTGATAAAACAACAATGGAGCATATTTAGGTTGGAAAGGGTAAACACCCAGGGTTCCATTCCAGAAAATCTGACAACAAAGATTTCATGCCTGTCAGGGACTCAGGAATCAATAAATTCTACTCCTCCAGGAGCATAAAGTCCATATGATATATGGTGATTCAGTTGCTTATTTGTATATATGACAAGTGAGTCGAACAACCAAGAAATCATGTACTTCCTTCCGGATGGAGACCCCCATATGACAATTGACTGGGCAGTGCCATGCATCAAAACACAAGTAAAAGATATGAAATCATCTGTTGTTTTACTTTCTTAATCTTTCTCAAATGTTACTCTTGATATCCTAGAGGAAATAACATAAAACCACTGAGAGAGTTTTCACTTGACGTAACACATTTCCAATCCCTTTCCTAGAGTACAAACATACTCACAAGAAGTTAAATACACATATTAAAGAAAGTACAAAAGCCTCTAGCTGCACAGCTGTCTCTGCAATGTACAATTCACATGACCAATAATCGGAGAGCTAAGATTCAAGATAATGCATTACCTCCGCATTTCATCATCTAGAAAAGTATTAATGGTCACCGTTTCCGACGCTTAGACTCCACCTGAATCAAACACAAAATGAATTCCAAGAAATCAAGAATCATAAATTTTAGGAGAAAAAAAATAGACTGCAAAACAAGAAATTTGATAATTGAAAAGAGGTGATTTACATTGAAAAGACAATGTGATTCAAATTCTAATTAAATTTCCAATCATTTCTCAAAACATTTTTATGATGTCATAAATCATGTGGCTCATAGAGAACTTCCTTTACCAAAAGCATGCAATTGAATTCCACGACATTGGCCGCCACCTCTCACAAATACAATATCACTTCACTGGATCTCACCAACTCACTCTTTAACTGCTGAAGCCCAAAAGATTCAAATATCTTCCCTCTGCTATAGAACAACCACTCAAACTTTTCACATCACTGGTTGGCAATAGACCTTTAGGTTATGGGTTCAACTCTTGGAAGAGGGACTACCTGGAGGACAAATTAACATTACTGGTAGGTAAGTAAAGCCACCCCATTAAGGTGAAGGGGCTGACCTAGAGGTCGGATCCTCATTCTAAGAGCGTAAAAAGAGCTACCATTGGGCCAATGTCGCTAAAACGAGGCACCATCAAGGAATCAAACCAACCTCCCACATATGCCCACAGCGAACTTAAGACACAACGGTTCTCACCTCTATTTCAAAGGAGATACATAAATGTGTAAGTTTATCATTCTTTTTCTGTATTCAAACATCTTCCACCATCAATCCTATCTTACATACAGAAAAGTATATAATTCTATTTTCATTCCTATTTCATAGACATAATATTCACGCATACACATGCCATTTTCCAGGTTTCGAGACCAGATTTTTTAGGCCCAATATAGAAACATATCCTAAGCTCTTTGGGAAGTATTTTCTCAGAATTTCAATACACCGAAT
Source organism: Annona cherimola (assembly GCA_030490835.1). Taxonomy (NCBI): domain Eukaryota; kingdom Viridiplantae; phylum Streptophyta; class Magnoliopsida; order Magnoliales; family Annonaceae; genus Annona; species Annona cherimola. The sequence goes on from CM059973.1 coordinate 76,667,351, forward strand.
TATCTCTATTTGCGGGGACAGATCAAGTACGACAGTTGGCACTAAAGATACTATTAGAAAGATAAAGCACAGCAGTGAACCTAATGAACTCAGAGTGAAATCAAATGTGTGTTTACAGATTTCATGATTAAAACAGTTCATACTTTTCACTTCTCGGTATTTACTGCCCTGGTATAACTCAATCCAATAGGCAGAGACACAAACCAACAACTACAGACAATTTAATGCATCCAAAGATCTCACAGCCAGTCATAAGAGTCAACTGAGCTCACTCCCAAATAAACAACATCAACAGAAAAATGCATCTATGATTAAGGCAAGGAGCAACAAGATTTGAATTTGTTACACGGATTTTCAGTCCGCTGCCCTGGAAGTTGAGCTATCCCTGGTCCCGAGCATTCTCAACACAGCTGCAATAAGGAAAGGCCCACAGACCAGATTTCTCCACATCAATAGCCGAAAAAATAGGAGCATACACATATCTTGTGCTTGTATGAACCCACAGTAAGCAGGATACCAGATGGGCAAGTGGAAGAGCTTTTAGTCTCATATGCTACAGGAGAAATGAAGCATCAACCTGCTCGGTACACTTTTAGGAGACTACATAAATCAAAAGATAATGCAGAAAGAGATTATATATATAACATATATATAGATATATATATATAGATCTCTCTCTCTCTCTCTTGACCAAGCCGAGGACGAAACCCTACTCAAGATATTCATGAAGGTTAGTCCTGAAGTTGGAGCCAAAACTTGAATCGGAATAATGGTGCAAACGGCTGAGGATGAAACCCTAAAGATACTCAAAAAGCTTGGTATTTGAAGTGGGTGCAAAAATACTTGAATTAGAACAGTAATGCAACTGTTTGCTCATGTTAAGGGGCTTTGTTTCTGAGCAATTGGTTCATATTATGATGGGTTTTGGTTTTCTTCTTTTAAGAACCTTGTCCTAAGACAATAACAGCACATGCAAATAGTTTCTCAACTGACATATCCCTAGAAATAGTGCTTCATACCCTTTTCTGCAATGGAACACGAGGATTGACCAGAAAACACCAACATGAAACCATGCATGCCCATGAGAGATGATAGGAATTCTTCTGGTAATATAAGGCAAACAAAAGCTTCTTTCTCAAAGGCTGGGATCTGGTATTGGTCAAGCTCGGAGGCCTGAATGTACTCTTTTACCTGCTTTGATGAGCTAGTGCCAAACATGTTTTGACTGTTTTGGAAAACAGGGTGCCAGAATTAGAAAATTATACCCGGATTTATGACTGGGATTGACTGATATGAATCTTGCTATCTACTGGGAGATAATTTATCTAGTGGAGATATTCAAAGTATGAAGGAAAAGGTTTTTCGAAGAGAAGCAGGAGGCAATCTAGGGTTTATATCAAATGGAAAGATTCTAGGTTCTAATTATTATCAAAGTATTTCTTTAGGGAATATCCACACTGTCACAGCTATAGAAAATACTCTTCTTTGATAATAATCTAACTTACTAATCAAGAAAATATCTTTTTAAGCACTCCACAAGAAGGCACATAACGTGGCAAAAGGCTAACAAAACAATCCCATCAAGGAGAAATTTTAGAAGGCCAACTAAGAAAAGAGCACAGATAGCGAAAAGTGAAAATTATTGGTTCCAATTTCAACATTCATCCTCTTTATCAAAGGGAATCAAGTTCTTCGGCACATTTAACCCAAGGTTCGTCTAGATAGGGACAACAAACACATGTTCTTCTTAAGCATGAAATCAATCAAAAACTATCTTTTATACGCTTGGGTATTCCACCTACATGTTTTGATGCGAAAAGTGAAAATTATTGGTTCCAATTTCAACATTCATCCTCTTTATCAAAGAGAATCAAGTTCTTCGCCACATTTAACCCAAGGTTCGTCTAGATAAGGACAACAAACACATGTTCTTCTTAAGCATGAAATCAATCAAAAACTATCTTTTATATGCTTGGTTATTCCACCTACATGTTTTGATGCGTTCTTTATTGTGAAATGCTTGCATTTAACAAACATATTTTAAAATTGATTATCTAGTTTCACATGTACAAACAATGTCCTCAAAATCGTTATGTTTCACTACTTCTCATTAGATACCTGAGTTATTTCTCCAACTTCCATGTCTCTACCCACACTATTTAGCTCAGTTCAAGAGTGGAAAATGGCGCAGAAAGCAAAATTGCACAAACAGCAGTGCATACATACATATATAAATGTTTATGCACTCTTAACACATTATTTGAAAAATGTTGTTGATTACATCTTTAGTGGAGGTTTTACTCAGAGCCCAACCCACCAATTCTCCATTAATAAAATGTGAAACTTTTTTAACCATATCCATGCTCCAGCCAAAATGAACCTTAGGCTTGGTGATCAAAAGTAACTAAATCCTCTGGTAAAGAGCATAGAACCCAAATTGGATCTAGCCAAAAGCTCAATTGAAAGAGTTCATTTCCTTTTGAGAAGACTCCCCAAAGCATTGCATCGCCAGCTGGTCCTGTGAAAAATTCTTAGATGAATGTTTTTGATTGATTGTCGACAACTTAAGTCATGCATGGAATGAGATATTGTACATGTTAAAATCCATATCATGTGTTGGATTCATCAACGTCTATAAAAGGAAGTCCCGACTGAGCCATTTTCCACTCTGGTTTCTTCCCAACTTCATCAGCAGTTGTAAATTGATTCCCATAATGATATTAAATATGATACTTAGTTGACTTGTGGTGCTCTACTATAGCAACACTAATCCAACAATAACCCTTCCCCTATCAGGATAACTTCACGCACATAGTAGTTAAATCCAACCTGAAGGTTGCCGTTCTACCTTAATAGGGTGGCTTCGCTCATTTAACAGTAATTTCAAAATCTAACTGCTAGGTCACCTCTTCCAAGAATTAAACCTACAACCTCAGTCAACAGTCATGGTCAATTGCCAGGCTCTAATGTTGTTGATAAGAAGAGATCAATCTGTTCATTTAGGACATCTAAAATCCTTTCAATATTTCCTTTAGCCTTGGGTCATATCACCAGTTTGCCCACTAGAAATAGTTTCAACCATCTAAATTTATAAAATATAGTGCCAACGACCAACTAAAAATGGGCATTATCAACAATTGTCCAAGAAAAGACGCAATACTAATGCCATTAATCAAATCCCCTAACAGAGTTATCTTTAGACATGCAACCCCCACAGGGGAAAAAAGCTTAAAAGTAAAAAATTTGCTTTTCCAATGCAAAATTTATTTTTGTTTTAACCAAATTGGAAATTGTTTTCACCTCTCCGCATTGATGTGTTGAAATTTAACTGTTTCCATTATGAAACTAATCGACCTATCTTGACCTATCTTCGAGTTGACTTTGCAATGAGTCACAAAATATATATATTAGTAAAGAACCTGCAAATAGTAATCAGCTATCCGTGGACAGCTTAATATAGTGAGTTCCTCCTTGAAATTTGGAGCAATATCTGAATTAAAAGCTCCCGCCAAGCAACTTCCTCACTGCTAAAAATAAGAACATGTTCTTCACAAACACAACATTCACAAAAACACAGCATTCACCTTATTACTTACATTTGAAACTTGCATTATCTTCAATAACTAGAAATCCCTCGATGCCATTACTAATTTTTTGTCCTTTGATTGTGATCTAGAGATCTTAAATACTGAATTCTCCCAAACACATGCATGTCTCAAAAGCATCAGCAGCTTAGGCATGAAACTTATTAGTCCTTCAATAGGATGGATACTTCCAGATATGGATCAAGCAAAGCTTAAGATTCAACATAGGAAAAGAAATCACACTAAAAGAACCAGTGAGGCTACAAAATCCTGAGCAGGTACAGAGCATCTTATTGTCTATTTGTTCAATATTGAAAAGTACAAACAACATATGACAAAAAATGAGTGTGTTTGGGAAGTGATAAAATTTTTGAATGAAAAGTTATTGAAATGAGAGAAAATGATGTAATATAATAAGAGTGTGATGAGGAATAAAGAAAATAAAGATAAAATAGATAGATTAATTATATCAATAGTTGTATAGAAATGATTGAGAAGTAGGGTAATTTGTATAGGAAGATGTGAAGAAGTAATTATAAATTGGATAGTTGTGGAGAATGAAAAGTTTTAGATTGAAAACTTTTAGGAATGTTTGGCAATAAGTAAAACTTTTCATCTAAAACTTTTTAATCTAAAACTTTTCACTCTTCATAATTATTCTATTTTTCGATTATTTCTTCACATTTTCTTATACAAACTACCTTACTTTTCAATCATTTCTACACAATTAATTACACAACTAACCAATTTATTTTAACTTTATTCTCTTTACTCCTCGTTGATACCCCTATTATATTACATAATTTCCCATCAATTTAACAACTTTTACACCATCAATTTTTCATCCAGAAGTTTTATCGCTTCCCAAACACAACCTAAATGAAATAGTATTTTTTTCTCGGGCACCTACAGAACTGCAAATTGGAACACTAAGATTCCACATAGCGATCTTTTCTCAGTTAAAAAGACAAACCATTATACACACCTCAGAGAAAAAAATTCTATAATATAATTACTTTTCAGCAGACTAATCTTGAAGCCAAATTATTTAAACAATCTGTGGTCACACTAAGACAAATTCAGCAGATCTTTATGGAACTTTTCTGACTTACATTCTGATTTCCAAATGACAAATTCATTGACGCAACAATCACTAGAGATAGATGATTGAAGTTAAAAAATAGCACTCTCTAGCAATCACTTGACCAAATATAGCAGCTGCTCTAGTGCATTCACCAAAGGTTGCTTTAGTTTCATTGTTGCTAATACATTTTAATATTTGCTTCTGGAACATTTTGAAGGACCAATTATGTTTGTGTGCTCAGCCTATTGTTTGACATATAGGACTTGTCCTCTATGCAAGTCCTAGTCTCTAACCCCCTGAAAATGTCCCTTTCAAGAATTGATTTCCCCCATTTCTGTAGTTTATATACAGAAATTTACAAAACAACATCCAGAATTCTAAGACAAAAATGCTGATCATGATTGTCCTAGCTTTGTTTGGATGAGTGATCCAAAATAGAATGGTCATAATAGACCATCAAGAATTTAGTCAATGATAAAGCCTGCATTTGGACCAGAGGAAAAGAATCAAAAAAACAAAACCGGAAGGCTGACCGATTAAGGCCACAGTACAAGGTAAAGAACAATAGCTGAAGAGTAGTGATCTAACCTTGGGCTCAGCAAGGGGTGAAACTGGAAAGTTATTTGGAGATCTTTTAGCATCTTCATCAGCGGAGGAACAATCAGAGCATAAAAAATGTTCTAATTTTTTTGCCTGCTCAATTGTCATGCCCATGCAGGATGGATGAAACCTGCCGAAACAATGTTTCTTGGACGCATCATACACTAAGTTTGTGCATAAAACATAATTATCATGCCAGAAAAAAGTTTGCATTATCCCAAGAAGTTTGTTTTTCAAAATGACTACTAGCAAAATGTTCACCAACACATGCAGCAATTGAAAATTTGTAGAATGAAACTTTAATAACAACAGGAATAAAATGAAGAACTGGCCAAGTTTTGATTTTTGATAGACAGCCATCACACAAATGAGCTGTTTTGTAAGTGGGTCGATAATTCATGGCAGCAAGGCTGGCAGTGCATTACTCCTGGAATTGTATGAGGTGTTATTTTTGCAATGATTTAAGAATAGCTAAGCAATTTTACATGCAAGACTTTAGGCCATTTACTTGCTCTGGAATCTGGAGGCTAATTATTAGAATCTCTCACAGATTTATGGGAATGCATGAGTTGAGTTCCTTTTTAGACTCTCTCGGTCAAGTATTATTGCCACTACCACGGAATGAGTTTAGCTAAATGAAGGCGTTGGCATGTCCCAACAGCTGAAAAATAGCTTTTGTTCATAGAAAGGGGATAACACAACCTCAACATTGCCAGCACCAAGAGCGCTTGAACCCAGGAATTTCTTGTTCCAGTCACAAATCGATGTTGCATATCCTTAGAATTGGTTGGTTTCTGGAAGACATTTTACCATACTACAGTACCATTGTCTATTTGTCTATGAGTTCAGCATTCATACAGTTGCCATTAAAAGCATAAGGATGAAAAGAAATGTATTCTATGAGAAATGCAGACTGATTACCAGTCCTTGCATTCTTCACACTGAACCATAAGGTCATCTGGGTTATACGGCATCTCGCATTTGCAATACCTTCAAAGACCAAAGTCCAAGCCAAGCAAAATTCAATCAACCATAGCATAAAAAGCTGAAAGTAGAAATATTAGCAGGAGTCAACAAAAGAAAAAACAGAGATTGCGAAATAGGAAGAGCACGAAGAAGAAGGACACTGACACAGCGACACGGTCAGGGGTGAAACCCCCTGTGGCGGCCTTGTACTCGAAGCGACAGAAGTAGTCCTCAGCTCCGACGTTCTCGAGCTTAGTGTAGTTCTTGAAGGAGTGGACAATGCACTTGCCCTCGATGGTGTGGGCGCTCTGCACGTCGTAGTGATCGGAGAGGAAGAGCTCTTTCGCCCCATGGAACTGCCGCCTCCCGCCCAACGACTCCTCCGGCCGGTAGTACCACCTCACCCTCACTTTCACATTGTTGCGATTGTCGGCCTCAATCTTCTCCACCCGCGCGACGTACGGCGGCTTGTCCATATCAGCTGGGCGCATGAGGACGCAGTCCCCGGCTGCCGATTCAAACCACAAAAAACCCCCCAATTCGTTATTTCCCGCAGCGACACGCAAACAAACAGGTAGGGAGAGATAGATGGGGAAGAGATGGGCTTACGTCTGACGACCTTGTTGGTGCCTTTGATGGTGTAGGAATCCAAGTCCCTCTTGCCGGGCTTCGTCTTCGCCATTAACTCCGTGAATACGGATGAGAAGATGATGGTTTTGGGGAAAATGAACGGATGGATGGCGAGAAGGTTGCGTTTGAAGGCGATCAACGGCTGGGTTGCAGGGATGGATGGTGGGTGCGGAAGCAGAGAAGGGGAAAAGCAAAGAGAAGGAAGCTCGTCTGGGAAATGAGAGACAACGGAGGAGAAGGGAAGAGTGTGCGTGAATCGCTCGCTGGCTCGCACGCTTCGTCCGGACCGCCTCGTGCCATACACCTCATCCATTCGACCATTTACCCTATATATAGAGGGTAAGGACTAAGGATCGAGTACATTTTGACGGCATACGGGAGTTTTGAGAGTTTTTTTTTTTTTTTTCTTTTTGTTTTTGCTTGAGTTAACTTGTACTTTTTTCATATATGTGGAATTCTATTTTTTTACATTTTATGTATTTTTATAATTTTAAAAATCAACCATTTTTATCTCAACTAACATTATAAAGGGTGACCCTAAAAAAAACACTATACACGGTGAAAAAATCAAATTATAAAAAATAACATGTAAAGATCGTATATTTTAATATGTGAACTGAATATGCATATGTAAGTAAAAATGAAAAGAAAAATAAAAAAACAGAAAGGTTAAAATACGTGCATATATATAGGATATATATTGCGGTGCAGGCGCGTACAGTGATACAGAGGGTAGCATACGGCATACGCAGCTTGCGCGATGGTCTTTGCCATGAATGTTGTATTCAGCGATGGCATGGAATGCAACATTGCTGGGTTTCAGGGGCGTGGCTCATGCGTCACGTGAAGACAGAAAATGGACGGGCGGGGATTAGGACGTGGTCCGAAAATTCAAGCTGAGTAGACGAGTGTGACCGTTGCTAACGACGAGTACCGAAAAAGTAACTTAGCCGTTCTGCACGGGTTGGAAAATGAGAGGCAGGCTTGGAATTTGCAGAGGGTGGACCAAAGGCGCACAGCAACGCGCGGAGACTGGCGAACTTTTTGGCTTGCGAGGATTATCGGGATTAAATTGGGGTTTTTATCACGAAGGGTATTTGTTAACGTCTAAAATTTTTTAATTCGAAGGTGTATTTAAGAAATAATAAAAATTTTAACTAGAAATTTTTGAAATTAAAGAAATATGTGATATAATTGGAGTGAAAAGAATAAAATTAAAATAGATACGTTAAATGTACTAATAGTGATGTAGAAACAATTAAAAAGTTATAAAAAAAAGTGAATAAATAATTTTTAAAAATAGCAATGACAGAGAGTAGAAAATTTAAAATTGAAAAGTTTTAAGACAAGTTTATCAAAAGCTAAAACTTTTTAAATCAAAACTTTTCCATAAAAAACTTTTACGATCTATAACTATCTTATTTTAAATTATTTTTTCATATTTTCTTACGTATTTAACCTACTTTTCAATTATTTCTACACATATGAACAAACAACTAACCTATCTATTTTAAGCTTATTTTCTTTACTTCTATTATTGTTTCTGTCATATCATATTATTTTCTTTCATTTCAAAAAATTTTACACAAAAAAATATTTTATCCAAAAATTTTATTACCTTCTAAACACGCCCTTAGGTTGAAAAATTTTGGTATAAACAAACACTCCTTAATTCTTTTTACTTTCTACAACTATCTTGTTTTTTAATTATTTCATCACTTCTTCTTATATAATTATTGTATTTTTTAATCATTTCTACACAGCTACTCGTATATTTAATCCATCTATTTTAACTTTATTCTCTTACTTTTCATCGTTATCTCTAATACATTGTATCATTTTCTCACATTTCAAAAAATTTTACATAAAAAGTTTTTCATCAAAAATTTTATCAATTCCTAAACACACGCTTAGTTAACATAAAATGAAAAAGAGTCCCTTCTATGTGTAAAAACATTATTACGTTTCTATTTAGCATTTTGATGATTAATAAGAAACCCTCTCCATCCATTTTATTTAGCATAATTTGTTAATAAGGAGAATAAATTTCATTCAAATCAAATATGTGTATAGGATTTATTTGCTTAAAATATATTTTCATGTAATTTATGAAAAATGCTTTTATCCGTTTACATACACATTAAAATCTAATAATAATTTATATCATCATTTGTTCATATAATAATAATATTTTAAACAGTTTAGATATTAAAAAATGCAGTTATAAAATTGATATTTAGTCCTTTTCAAACATTAATATATAGCATTAAATTATTTTATCATATTAATTTTATATATTTGTAGATGGGGTTATGCACAATAACATTATATAAATGGTATGATTTGCATAAGAATATAAAAAATACTAAATATAATCAATGGAGTGGATTCTCATAGATCATCACAATAGAAAAATAAATCGAATTATACAAGAGGATAGGTTTCAAAGAAATAAAAGTGAATCGAAAATTGGATTGAAAAGGGAAAAAAGTAGCATTAGGAATAAAAAGTAAAATTATTATGTACCGAAAAGTGAAATTTTAAAATAAAAATAGAAGAAGTTTGGCTTTGAACTGGAAACACATTCCATTCTTAGAGAATCTCATCCCATTTTGGTGACATTTAAGATACGATGAGAATGCAATATAATATTTCATTTTCAAAAAAAATCTATATTTTCAAAAATAATAACTTATTTATCAAAAATTAACATCCTTTTTTCCATTTTTATTACAAATCTTTTTAATCTTAATACATTCTTCATCTACAGCGCATAACAATACTTTTCATATTTTATATTTATATTTTATTTTCATCTTATCCAAGTTGTGAACTTTTTATGTAAGAAGTTGAAAACATATTAATCCTCTTTCTATTGAAATATTTGTTCTTATCCCTTTTGGCGAGTAATGTTAAGGCTTTTTTTCACCATGGGTGTGTTTGGGAAGTGATAAAATTTTTAGATGAAGATTTCTTGATATAAAAGTTTTTTAATTAGGGCAAAATAATGTGATATGAGTAATGATGAAGAATAAAGTTAAAATAGATAGGTTAATTGTATAAATAGTTGTGTATAAATGATTGAAAGGTAAAGTAATTACATAAAATGATGTAAAAAAATTTTAAAAATATGATAATTTTGAAGAGTGAAAGTTTTAGTTTGAAATGTTTTGATGTTAAACAAAAAAAATACCTATAATTAGTAATTACCTTTACGGCCTTCATTGATCACGATAGGTAACCCATCATTGAACTTCATTAATCCTGCGCCTCTGATGTTGCATCATTGCCAACGAAACACACGCAGCAACCCCGCTATCTTCATGCTACCGTTGGTCCCCATGGAAATAACTCACTGTACTCTCAACTTGAATGGCGTTCTTTACCGGCAATGGTTGCCTGCAAAGAACCATATATTAAGGACTTTTTTTTCAGTAAAAAAAAATTACAAATGCACCTACGTAATGGAACAATGATCATATGGAGGTATCACTGTTTCCTGCGACTGAGGTTTAGTGGATGTTTTAGTGTAAGAATTATGGGATGAGGTATAAGCGGAAATGGAGTACTTTGAAAATGTTGTAATTGATATAAAATAATAAAGGTAAAATTGGAATAAATAGACTTATTGGAGGGTAGTTGATAGGAAAAATAATTGGAATATAGGAGTAAAAGTAAAAAAATATGATAATTAATTGATTAATGATGAGCCTTGAAATTCTTCCTCCCACCATTTCCCACATCCATTCAAAACATGACCATTTGGCATTTGATGAAATTGAGAGAAAGTGAGAGAGGTTGAGAATTCATTTCTCAAGGCAATGATTGATACGCCAATAATGATATTTTTCACTTTTATTCATACATTCTAATCATTTTTTCTTATTAACAACTTTCATCATACTTATTTATTCAAACTTTACCCTTCTCATTCTCTATCAATCACATAATTTTTAAAATATTTTATTTTCAGTTTCCCACTTCATCCCATAATCCCATAAAATTTTGAATTCCCAAATATTCTCTTAAAAATAGTATTAAAAAATCCACATAATGGGTGTATTTAAAAATGTAAAAGTATTACGAGTACTATATTTACAATACATGCAATTATGTATGTAGATATTTGCGAAATTATTTCTCTTTTAGGTAAGCAAATAAAATAAAATCATCTTGTTCCTACACATCTCATGGTCTTATTCAAACGAGGAAAATGAAGTCTAGTCTACTTTTAGGCAAAATCGATTGAAGGGTATCAAAGGTGTTAAGACTTAAAATTTGGTGAATCTTGTTTTGCTTATGATCTTTAGATCCAAGTCATGCTTTGTGTTTGGAAATAATTATTTAACACAAAATATAAAAATCAAACTTTATTGGAAGTTGTTGTAAATCTATAACTGAACAACCTCATACATTTATAATGAATGGATTATAAAATTCATGGAAAATTAGTCAATTCCAAACATTATCGCCAAATTTTTTGATGGCTTTTTTACAATATTGCTTATATTTTATTACAATTTAAGCACAATGAAAATGTAGTAAATATATTTGGAATTAAAATCAAATACAATGAATATATTTAAAAAAAGTCCATATTTTTTGAATGCGTAAACTTTTGCTGCCCATGATAGTAAATCACCAACGGATGCGCCAACATTATCTCACACCGAAATCCGGAAAACCCAAAAGGCGGTGTACCCTGTCATCTTTCCAAAATCCGGCCAAACTAGCAAACAACGTCATCTTCTCCTTCTGCGATCCCAGTTCAGGAAGACCACTGTCCACGCCTCCATCAAAGTGCTGCCGACGCTGGCTGATTTCAGCTAGCGTGTGGTGGTCCATCAACAATAAGGAAAGCGATGCGCTCGCGGAGCTTCAGTTGAAGCAGTAAAGGACAAAAATCGCAAGGGATTTAAGGCCAAAACTCACCTAAACTCACTTACGACGACGCACGACATCTCTGCCGACAACGACGATGGTGAGAGGAGGGGCGATGCGGTGGAGGGAGCAGTCGCCGATGCATAGGATTTGGTAATCAACACTTGCACTGGGGGCAATTTTTTTTGTTTTTTTCCTTCAAGTTATTTTTAACGTAACCCTCCGTGCAAGGTAGTATTTTGAATCAGGGGAACAACATGTGGTCATCTTTGTCATTTTACTAGATATGAGGTTATATAACTAAACACAAATACAGATATAATTTGTACTCGTATTTGAAATTAATTCTGAAAAATAATCTAATTAAAAGCGCTTGAATCTTTATCGCGATAAAAGCCTTAAAAAAGATCATCTTGGATTTCGATTTAATAATTATGGTAACGATTCAGTACTCATGGTAAGTAAAAGGCCTTCGTGATTACCCTTAGTTTTTAATTTTTAAAATTAAAAAAAAAATTTAAAGCATTTATCATGTTTATCTATGTGTTTTAATTTATGATTCCAAAAATTGCACGTCTTGCAAACTTTTATTTGTCATGTGTATACTTTATTTTTTAAAAAAATTTGATAGTTATGTATTTACTTTTAAAAGAAGCTAATTTTCACAAAATATAAGTTTTCAATGAAAATTATTTTTAATAGTATGGGAAAATAAGATGCATTAAATATGAAAAATACTTTAGATTTAAAGTATATAATTTGAAAATAAAAGTTAAGCTTACTATAAGTATTGAATCATTAGTTCATTACCTATTATTACATAAGAAATTCATTCGTTCACGCCCACCTTAATGATAATATGAAATCCACTCCTCTAATTGCGTTTTGGATTATTTATTTAGCTAGGAGATAAAGTATCATCTATTTAATATATAAAAATCAACTTAACAAATAAATAAAATTTTCGAATGTGTCCAATACATTTGCCTTTAGTTCTAAATATACTTGTAACATTTTTAAAATATCGAATACACTTACTATGAGTTTGTTTGTTTTTCAAAAAAAAAAAATTTAGTTGAAACTTTTCAATATAAAACTTTTTATTCTCTACAGCTATCTTATTATTTTATTATTTTTTCTCATCTTCCGCTACAATCTACCTTACTTTTCAATCATGTTTACATATTTACTCATAAAATTAACCTATCTATTTTAATTTTATTCTTTTTATTCTTCATTATTACTTTTATCATGTCACATCATTTCACTCGTTTCAAAAAAAATTACAAAAAAATTCTTTATTTAAAAGTTTTATTATTTTCCAAACATACTCTACATTTACATTTAACACCGAAATACTTATTCTGCCACATACTTTAGTTAGATTTTTATAAATATCAAAAATGCCTCTAGTGTTAGGCTTTTTTCAAATATATCTATTACATTTTATTATAATCTTAAATATACTTATGATGTTTTTAAAATTTTAAATATATTTATTACATTTACATTTAATTCTAAAAATGCCCACTTCGACATTAAACATCATTACCTAATATGTGAAATTATCAACATACTCGTGGATTAGATTAAAGATCCAAAAGTTATATAATAGCTTTTCCCAATAGGTGCGTGCATTTAAAATTTTGCAATTGATTGTTGCTTTATCATGGATGAAGGTCATGACATTTGCAACCATGTCTACTGAAAAAGAAACTGGTGATTGAAGTTGTATCGCCTGTGTTGATTGACTGATGATGTGCTTTATTACCTATGTTGTTTTATTACCCATTGGTGGTGTGCTCCAATCACCATATTCTTTTTTTCTAACATCATTATTCTGTATATTAGAGCCTCTATCTCCTTGTAAACTCATGATTGATCGCACTAATCAAATGCACACCTCTTAGCCATGAATGACATACAATGTTCTATTCTTTTAACCTAGTTCATGGGCATATTAGTAACTTTTTATATTTAGTAATAGGATAGGCATTTTTTCAATTTCTTTATCTCAAAACTCAAATCATCAACGAAGTAGTGGGCCCAAGTGAATATGTTAGTGGGAGAACCCGCCCTCAGTGCCAAATGGATTTGTTTCGTGAAACTATTGATAGCTGCAACCTCATGGACTTGGGCTATGTCGGAACCTCTATGACATGAAGAAATAACAGGAGGGGTCGGCGAAGGGTGGAGGCGAGATTGGATAGAGGACTGTGTTCGCCCTCTTGGTTGAATCAATTCCCTTATGCTAAGATTATCCATTTAACTGCTCCCACTTCAGACCATTGCCCTATCATGTTGAGACTTGACTCAAAACGCGACAAAAGGAAACCCCCTAAGGAGTTCAGGTACGAACTCTTTTGGGCACGAGATAATGAAGCTACAAGAATCGTAAACCAGGTCTGGGAATTCGAGCCCCCTATGGATTTACAACTCGATAGTCTGATCCCATGGAAAATCAAGTGAGCTGCCACTGAACTCTCCAAGTGGAACCGTGGTAAGCGGGGAAACCTTCGCAAAGCGATCGCAATGAAACAAAGGGAACTCAATTCTCTATCATCCCTTAGGCCGTCTGATACGAGAGATGACTCATTGCGGAAACTCAAGTTCCAAATCAACTTATTGCTGGAAGATGAAGAACAACTTTGGAGGATGCGGGCAAAGTCACACTGGCTCCTCGAGGGAGACAAAAACACCAAGTTCTTCCATCGTATTGCTTCCAACAGGCGACGTGCAAACTATATTGAAGCTTTGAAGGATCAGAATGGTAAATGGGTTAGGGACCAAGATCACATTATGGAGCTTACTGTCAAGCACTTCTCAGATGTTTTTGCTTCGTCTAACCCGATGGCGTCACAGTGGGTCGAAAATGTTGTCTTGAGAAGAATTTCATCTGAACAGCGACACGTCCTGACCAGACCACTGCAGGCCGAGGAAGTAGTCAGAGCAATCAAGAGTATGAGCCCAACAAAAGCTCCTGGACCGGATGGGATGTCATCAAGATTTTTCCAAAAGTACTGGGAAACTGTGGGGAGAGACATAATCAAGTGGTGTAAGATGTTTTTGGATGAGAGAAACCCCGTTTGGATGCGCAGACTCATTATGAACACAAACTCCACCACACTAATATTGATTTCGAAGAGGAGCGGTGCTCAGGATCTCTCTCAGTTTAGACCTATTAGCCTCTGCAATATAGTCTACAAAATTTTGGCTAAGGTCTTAGCTAACAGACTCAAGATGGCCCTCCACGATGTCATCAGCGAGGAACAAAGTGCCTTTGTCCCTGGACGGCTTATAACAGACAATATGCTGATAGCCTATGAGGCGATCCATTATCTTCGTAAACGCAAGAGGGGGCGCAAGCAAGAGATGGCGATCAAGCTGGATATGTCGAAAGCATATGATAGAGTTGAATGAGGCTTTCTCAAACTGATGATGGAGACTATGAATTTTTGTCCGGTATGGATTGATTGGATTATGAGCTGTATTTCCACAGTCTCTTACAGAGTCAATGTCAACAGCTTCTATTCTCCTTACTTCACTCCCCATAGGGGACTAAGGCAGGACGATCCGCTTTCTCTCTATCTTTTTCTTCTGTGCGCTAAGGGGCTATCCGCCATTATTTCTCATGCAGTCGCTGCTGGGTTTCTTCACGGTATCAAACTTCAACCGCATGGCCCAGTGATTTCCCACCTTTTTTTTGCTGATGACACTATCATTTTTACAAGGGCATGTGGAGAGGATATTTTGAAGCTGTTGGACATACTGGGCCAATACGCAGGTTCATCGGGCCAATTGGTCAATGTGGACAAAACTGCGGTTTTCTTCAGCACCAACACGCAGGTCAACACCAGAAGAGACTTGATCCAACTCCTTGGATCTGTTGGTCAGGATTTCCACCAATATCTGGGTCTCCCGGCCTGGCTCGGTAGATCCAAAATGGGTTTCTTCAAGGGCCTCAAGGAGCGTATTTGGAAGCGCATATAGGGATGGAAGGGTAAACTGCTTTCATGGGGAGGTAAAGAGGTATTAATCAAAGCGGTTGCTCAGGCTATCCCGTCCTATGCTATGAGTATATTTTTATTACCCAAATCATTTTGTAATGACATAAATGGAATGTCGAGCAAATTCTGGTGGGGTGAGAGGGATGGTAAAAGGAAGTTGAGCTGGGTGGCCTGGGAGGAAATGTGCAAGCCTAAGAGGGAAGGCGGTATGGGTTTCAGGGACTTTCATAAATTCAACCTTGCCCTGCTTGCTAAACAGGTCTGGCGGCTTGTTTCTAGCGAATCGTCCTTATGCCACAAAATCCTCAAGACCAGATACTTCCCCACCACGGATATTTGGGCGTGTAGTGTGAAACCGTCAAATTCATTCACTTGGAGGAGTATATTGAAGGCTAGAGATTTGATCTAAGAGGGGTGTAAATGGAGAATCGGCAACGGGCAACGGGTGAGGGTCTTCTCTGACATGTGGCTTGAAGACATGGTGCGTAAGGCGGGGCCCCTTCAGGCCTCAATCCCGGAGGACGTGATGGCAAACCACTTCATTGACAGTGAAACTAATTCTTGGCAAATGGACCATGTGGTGGCTGCTATGGGGGAGGCGAGGTGGCAAGAAGTTAACATGATTCCAATCCCTATTGAACCAGTTGATGACTGTGTATTCTGGAAGCACGAACCGAACGACAACTACACTGTTAAATCGGCATACAGGATATTGTGCGCGGGTAGTGATATCCCGGCCCCCGATGGATCCTTCAAAGCTGTATGGTGGCTTGATCTCCCATCAAAAGTTATCATTTTTGGATGGAGACTCCTCAAAGATGTCCTTCCCATGATGCAAAACTTCATTCATAGAGGAGTGGAGGTGGATCCTCACTGCATAATGTGCAAAACGAAAATTGAAGATGCGAATCACCTGTTCCTAAGGTGTGCTACGACGTTGGAGGTTTGCAGAGTTGCCGCAAGGTTGGCCTCCACTGTGGCAACAATACAGGAGGTTTTTGACTCGCTCGTGAGGGAGAACAAACTTGACGATCTCACTCTCTTTATTCTTTGCTGTTGGAGGGTCTGGTTTCAGCGGAACAAATTCAAAGAGGAGGGATCCCGACCAATCTTCAAGGACTCTTTAGCCTGGTGCACAGAGTTTCTTCACCAACATAGGAAGGCCAAAGTGCTTGTTCAGTCAGGGATGCTGGAAAGACCAATGGTGCCCCATTGGGTTAAGCCGCCACCGGGGTATGTGAAGGTCAATATCGATGCTCGTTGCCAGAGGGATATGGGAGTATTTGGGTGTGCTGCTGTGATCAGAGATTCGGAGGGCTCTTTTATTGCTGCGAGTGGATGGAAGCGTGGAGCGTGTGTGGACCCGTTACTGATGGAAGCTACTGCTTTCCTATTGGGACTTAAGTGGGCACTCCAAATCAATATCAGACAAGTTCTGTTCGAGACCGACTCCCTCACCCTTTGCAACTTTTTGGCCAATTCGGAACACATTTCCTCCCCCGTGGGCTTTATTATTGATGAGGCTAGATCGATTATCCTTGAAAATGATTTTTTTTCGGTTCACCATGTATTACGGCAAGAAAATGTTGTTGCTCACTCCTTAGCCGATTTGGTTTCTGTCTCTGCTTCAGACTACCAGCTTTGGTGGGGTAACCCCCCCCCCCAAGCCATTTTTGAAAAAATCTGTACAAATAATTTTTTGGCAATGAACTGCATGGATTACTCCATCCATTACCCCTTCCACATTGAAAGGGGTCAGGGATAGAGTGTACCCATTTATCAAAAAAAAAACTCAAATCATCCCGGGTACATTTTTCTCATTATTCTTCAGCGAATGTAGACCTGACAATGCCTTTATAAAAGACACCGCTCCTAAAAAAAGGCGAAACTCTCTCGAACTTAGATTGACTAGGGACATGGATTGGATGTAAAATAGGCATTTATGGGATTGAATAGAAAAGGCATCTTTGTTATTTTAGAAATATAATAGGTATATTTACAATCAGGGCTAAATATAGTAAGTATATTTGAAAAAAAATTTCAATGACATTACTGGCACTTATGAAAATCTAACTAATGGTTAGAATAAGTGTTTTGGAATCAAACATAAACATAGTGGGTGTATTTAAGAATTTAAAAATATTATAAGTATATTCGAAAATTAAGAAAAGCTCAAAATTTAAGTCGACAAACATAATTTCTTTGAATAATAGGATGGTGAATCACAAACAGGGCTATAACTATAAGCCTGTCTGCACTAGCTCCCGTACCTAACAAAATTCTACCTCCAGCAAAATCCTATCTCCGTCATTTCTATGGAAGCATCAACGTTTAACACAAAAGAATTATTGAAAATGCTTTTGAAATAGGAAGGGTAATGATGTAATATAATAAAGATAATAATTAGAAGTAAAATGTATAAATTTAAAATAGATAAAATAGTTATATATATAAAAACGTAAAGAAATAATTGCATGGTAGAAGAGTTATATTAAGAAATGCGGGAAAAGTGATTAAAAAATAAAGGAATAATAGCAAGGTAGAATACTTATATAGGGTGTGTTTGATTGGAGGTAAAATTTTTGATGAAAAGTTTTGGAGGTAGAAGTTGTCAAATTGATAGAAAATGATGTGATATTATAGGGATAATGATAAGGAGTAAAGAGAATAAAGTTGAAATAGATAGGTTAGTTGTATGGGTAGTTGTGTAGAAATGATTAAAAAGTAGAGTAGTTTGTATAGAAAAATGTGAAAAAATAATTAAAAAATAAAATAGTTATAGAGAGTGAAAAATTTTAAGTTGAAAAGTTTTAATTAACATATTTTTGGCCCAAACAAACACGCCCATAAAGAAAATGCGCGGAAGAGTGATTGGAAAAATTTTCTCGGTCATCAACACACCATAAAACATAGGCTAAGGCTGGGGCTGGGAGGGGGTACTTCCAAGTGCGGCTACGGGTCCTGAAAAGGCGCCAAAGGCTACTTTAGCTGCCGGTTTCACAGATCGCGTTCGAACTTCGAAACCTCAAAGCCGCCACCATCCCGTCTTCAGCCGCAGCGTTATAGAGCAAACTCGGGAGTGGCCGAAGCGTTTGGGAAGACGGGGATGGGGCGGCTGAGAGCCGTCTCCCTTTTCCTCCTTCGTCGCCGACTGGTTTCATTGCGGCCTTCCTCACCTCCTGCCGTATCGCTCCTTTCCAAAAATCATACACAACACGTGCAATCCAAACGCCTCTCCACTAATCCCTCTTCGTCTGCCAATGACGTTCAACGCAATGAGCTTGTGCGAGGGGGACATGAAATGGATTGGAGACGTGCAGCCGGCCCTCCGCAGGAGGGAACCAGACACATCCCCGTGAAAGCGTTTTTTCTATGTACCAGGTTCTTTTCGTTCTCCTTCCTCTCCAAGATTTTGGTTTCTTCCGAGTTACTTTGGAATTCCTGACTTGATGGCTTTTGCTTCCAACACCGAACCAAACAAACAAAAAACTGAAAAAAGAGGAAATTGCCGCCTTTCGAGAATTACTATGATGAGGATGGTTTGTTAGTTGATTCTTTACTAGCTCTTGGATATTCGGATGTTGGATAGCTTCCGTGTTTTTTCTTTTGGCATTGAGTAGCTTTGTTAGTCGATTGTATTGGGTGCAGTCACGCAATTGAGGTCTTTCTTGCTTGCATGACTTCTTCAAACTCTTTAGTTTTCTGCAAGAGCTAATTTGCTGTGCCAATCTCGCTCTCCCTAGGTCATTTTCAAGTAGGCAGATGAAATTTGAAATCGTTTAGATTGGAATGCTTCTTTCTGATTAATGCTGGCCACTCTTCTCTGCTCTCTCTCTCATGTTTAGTAAGTTGTACTCCTTGAAAAACATCCATTTAGCTGTTAGGTCTACGCGCTCATTTTCCATCACAGTGGCCAACAAAAAATGATTTGGTTTACCCATCTCAACAATAATTACAGGCTAATAATTCATTCATTTTAATTCAATTTATTGTCATTTTGCAGTTCCCTCATTTACTTCCTGTTCACCATGTATTCTGTAAATTCACGATTTTGCAACTTTTTTCTAATGTTTGGGCTGTTTTCTGATCTTTCACAACAAACTTATTTTCTATTTTTGTTCTTTTACTTGTTATAGTCTGGGTCCATACTTTGTATTATTGAGTCTTGTGATCTATGGTTATCTCCCTTATTTGAGTCAGTTTCATGTGTTCTGCAGCATTGATTTGAAGAGTATGCAGACAGAGGATGCTTGCAATCCTACAACATCTCGCTTATTGAACTATGTTGCTCTTCAATATTGTGATTATCTTCCTGAGATTACAGTAAGAATATTTAGCACTTGCCTTATTTGTTCTATTTTTACCTCATTTTTTCTATTATCTTTCTTGCAGCTTTGGTTGTGGATTACTCTCATGTGGCGTTTTCCAGTCCTTATATTTATGCTTTCATCTGTTATTATTGTGTTTATTTTGTCATGTATGAATGCTAACTTTCCTCTCTTGGAATTTGGTTAATTACTATCTTGATAACGGAGCTTCCATTTTAGGGCACAAGGATCAAATTGGACTGGAGTTGCTACCGCTATGTGGTTGTATTCCAATATGGGTCTGTCGTCTTGTTTAACATTCCAGATAATGAAGTGGAGAGATATCTGGATGTTGTTAGGAAACATGCTTCTGGATTGCTTCCCGAAATAAGGAAGGATGGTAATGTTCCACTTGAGATTTTGTGCGTTAGCTTTGGCTTAATTATGGAATTTGTGTGACTGCTTCCTGTTATAAATTGAGGCATGTATGCATGTGCATGTGCGTATCTGCATGTATACACACAGACAGATATACCACTTTTACCAAATCGGTATCGTGTTCATCTAGTGCTTATGCCAATTGATTGGGTCAACAATAAAATATATGAATGAAATGATTTTGTCCACATTGGAGATGACAGCGACAAAAATTTCAACACTGTAGAATGCCAAATTTTAATATGTAGGGTCCATTTAATTGTCATTGGAAAGAGTCGAAGAGAGCAACTGATGTTTCATGTTTCCCTCTGGCAGTTCCACAGAATGTATGACTATTTGAATGGTGTGTTGCCTTTTGGAGCTACAGATGATTTGAAGTGTTAGTTTGGAGTCTAACGAGTGTGGAAAAAAAATGTTTCCAGATGACATATGCATTTACTAGTTTTCATTTTTCCACGATGCATTCATTTCTTGTGCTTCCGGAATTGGATCTTGCAAAGATTCATTTTTTCACTTATGTCATTACTGCGTCGCTTGTGTCTGGATGATGACTGAGCCTACATGTCTTTTTTCCACAAATCATTCATTCTCCATTTCCTATTTCTTGGATTGGGTCTTAAGAGTAGGGATGTAACTTGGGCCGGGTTGAGCCCAAATCTGGCATGTCAAACCCAATTTCTAATGGCGTTTGAACTTGCTTTTTCCCAGCCCAAGTTCGAAGAACTTGAATCCGAGGAACTCTGTTTGTAAATATAATATGGTTATGGCTTAAGTGAACCTGAACCTGAAAAACCCGAGCCCGATTTTCCATTTTGTATTTATTATAAAATATATTATATACACAATATTTAAATAATATTTCTTTATATTTTGCGTACTTATGTTATTTATATTTATATTTGAATACATGTTTGGTATATTGTAATTATATTATAAATAAAATCTATTATTTTCATTTATACTTATCTTTTACTTCTATCATTTACTTTTACATCCATTAATTTTATTTTTTATCTTATTTTTTTATGTTAAATTTTTTCTAGAAATATTCTTTATATTTCTTGTTTTAAAAAAAAATTGTAGTTTGACTATATATTATTATGTTTACTTACATGATTTGTTATTATTATATATTTATATGAAATTATAAACTTGTCACTCTTAAACAAAATGTAAACGTATCAACCTAAATTCCAACCCAAACTTGATTTTCAAAAATAGGGTTAGGGTTTAGGTTTTTCAAATAAGGTTAGGGTTAATGTTTTATAAATAGGGTTAGGGTTAAGGTTGAGGTGAACCCGAATTGCACCCCTACTTAAGAGATTTCCAACATTTATGGCATGCCATTATTGTCAATGTATTGGTCACTCCCTTTGCTTATGTCACACTATCAATCCAAAGATGCACTGCTATAGCTTGGACACAATCATATATCGAGGAGTTCTGTCTTCTCTCTTTTAAAAACAATGTTATTAGCCTCAAAACTACTATTTCTTATGTAAAAGTTTGATTAACGATCTTTCTAAAAATTGATGATCCACAATTGCGATTTCTAAATTAGCTAGACTGTTATTTACTTACTTATAGCACATTTGCAAAA
The DNA here is from genome assembly GCA_030490835.1 of Annona cherimola. Lineage (NCBI taxonomy): Eukaryota > Viridiplantae > Streptophyta > Magnoliopsida > Magnoliales > Annonaceae > Annona > Annona cherimola. The sequence continues at coordinate 76,689,448 of CM059973.1, forward strand.
CTTTTCAAATTCGTCTTTGTGTTCACAGACTATGCAGTTGTGGAAAAGCCAATTAAGCCATATATATGACTTTCAAATTTGTCTTTATATTCACAGACTATGCAGTTGTAGAGAAGCCAAAATTGGCAACATGGATGGAAGGAGGCCGTGATTATATTGTACTTAAAATTTTAGACACTGATAGCATACGCATTATTGCAAGTGTACTTGGTCAAAGTATTGCACTTGATCATTTTATTGGGCAGGTATAAAATGTTTGTAAGTGTTGAGTTTCCCACAATTTAAGGATTTTGTAACTCCTTTTTCATTGCATAGGTTGATTGGATCGTTGAGGAGTTTACAGACATCAATCGCAGCATGGAGAAGAGTGGCACTGTTACCATGCAGGAGAAGAAACTCTTTCAACTTTTAGGGAAAGCGAACTCTAATCTAGCTGATGTGATCATAAAACTTGGTCTTTTTGAGAGGTAATGCCTTTTTATCTGAAAATGATTCTTTAATTAATTCTGAGACACCGAGTTTGATATTAGACATCACAAAGTATAACTCTGATGAGTTGGTTATTTAAATCTATATATAGTTCCTAGGAGTAAACTACTTCAAAAGAATTGAATGAGGGGCCATATGAGGTGAAAATCTCGTGTACCGTTTTGGAGTGATTGTTAAAGTGACTTATCTATCAACTTTTCCACTATCACCCCCAAAAGACCAAACTCTGCCTTACGTAGAGTTGCCAAAGTATGATTAACCTAAGGATTTGAAATCTCTGCCTATATACCTGGCAAGTATAACTCTGATGACTTGGTTGTTTAAATTTATGTGTAGTTCCGAGAAGTGAATAAATTTCCCATTCCATTAGAGCTGACTCATTCGTTCTTGGTGACCATATGAGCAATACATCAGTATCAATTTGCTTAGTAACCTAGTTTTGACTTTTGAGTGATCTTTGAGTAATGCAAGTAAACTTTTCCCTTCAGTTTTTTTTTCTCTTCCCAAACACACTCAGAATCAGTAGAACTCAATACTGAAATTTCTTAGCAGTTAGATGGATTGTTTTGCAATCGAATGCACGCTTATGCTAGGCCTTAGAGATTTTCGTTATTGCTAAAAGACATCAAAACCATTTAGTCATGCAGCTGAAACTAATAATTTTGGATCTGGCGAAATTTGTCAATGGTTAAATGCAATTGCGTGCAAAGGTACAAGCTTATTCTAATATTTTGGCTTTTGATCATGGCCAAGACATTGAAGTCCATTTGATCACAGAGATGAAATTAGTAATTTTAATCCTTGTGAGACATGTTTTGCAAAGTATGGGACATGTGGCTGTTCATAAGCTAAACACACTGGATAGGGCCTTGTTGTTTGACTGGAGCTTATTGGCTGAGGATTTGAAATCAAATAATTAGCATCTGAAATCAAATAAGTTCTTTGATACAAATGAACTTGAAATGTTCAAGACTTCAAGTTGTGTTTGTTGCAACTGAAAGCTAAAATATTGAAATAATGGACAAAAGACTGAATTTACCTTCATTGGGCTTGGGGCTAAACGCAGCACTTTTTAAGATATTGTAACTAAAGTATATGAATAAATTAGATTAAACAATGTTAGCAAATATGAATTCACTAATAAATATAAAAAATAAAAATGCATGAGTTTTAAACCAAGAAAAATTTATAGATTATTTACACTTATTTTTCAATTACAAAACATATGTTATCTTTATTTAATTAATGGTTAGTTTTTCTTTATTTAGTTATTAAAAAGGTGAAAATAGTATATGAGAAAAGATGAAAAGATTGGTGGTGGGAATGTGACTTAGTGCAATAATTATCTTGGGGACATTTCACTGTTAATAGTGATAGTTTAGGAAGATAAAAATTTAATTAGCCAAGTACCTCATTTGGTGCTCATGAATTATCCTTGAAAATGGGCGTATACAATAGTGTTGTCGCTTAACTATGTAACAACCCCTTCTTTTTATATATTTAACAAAAGTTTTTTAAAATCTTAACTAGTTACAATATTCTTTTTATGCAAACTTATAATATCGAAATGACATTCACGCCCTTGCTTTTGGAAATGAATTGCACAATGGTAGGCTATCCAAGAAACCCAAGAAGGGGTTTCTTCTCACTCTGCCTGGACTATCTTCCTTGAAGTCATCTATGCACCCTGACCATCTCTACATCGCAATTGATGCCAACTCATCCTATCGGGCTTGGTCAGCATGAATTCTCTGTTTCCTTATATAGATTGAGCTCCCTTGAAGCTCTGCATTGACAGATTTGACGCTAACTCTTTCCCATTTTCCTCATAATGGCATGAATCTGACCAAATTTTCTTTCGGATTAGGTTGTCGATGGCCTAAAACTGTCTTCATGCTGATGTCCTCTTAAATTGGGGAAGTTGACTACGTCTCCCTCCCTGTTCTCTTTGTGGCTATCATCTGGTGAATCCAACTCACCCTCCTTGTGATTATTTCTGCCATTGACGATTTTTCTGTGCACAGGGTGAATCCAACTTGCCCACCTTGGATTTTTTTCTACCATTAATGATCAGCAGGGTCTCCATCATGCAATTCATTTCCAATAGCAGGGGCATAAATGTAATTTCCATCGTTTCAGAGTCACCCACTCAAAATCAAATGGTTACGTAGGATCAGCCTCCCATAAATGTATGCATATAGAAGAATATTGTAAATGGCTAAGATTGAAAAAAATTACTGTTAAACATAAAAAGTAAGGGAATTGTTACTCTTTTTTTATAAGCTCCATCAAATGCAGGCCATTTTACATATATGCATGTTTTGCAAGCGAGTTAAAAAACACTCAAAATAGGCCACATCAAATGGGTCATCGTTAGATGATTCTGATGCAAAATTTCTTTTAATTTTCAGATCTGAAATTGCCTGGCGAAATGCAAACTATGCCCAGATATTTGAATACCTTCGTGATGAATATGAGCTTGTGCAACGTTTTGGCAGCCTTGACTTCAAATTGAAATTCGTGGAGGTAAAATCCTTCTTTCCCATATTTCTTTTCCTTCGAACTAGTTTTATGTTGTTGATTAATTGTAAAACAGAGGCCTGCTTTTTCCTAGTTTGACATTGATTCATAAGCCTTTTTGCAGCATAACATCTATTTTCTGCAAGAAGTACTTCAACACCAACGATCTAATCACTTGGAGTGGTGCGTTATTGTGCTGTTAACTATTGATAATATCCTATCAATATATGAAATAATCAATGAATCTTCCATAAGCCCACTCTAAGGAGACGCATATGAGAAATCAAATCATTAGCATATCGGGTGTTGCCACTGTTGCCAGAGTTCTTCAAATAATTCGGCGTTTTTGCCTGCTTGGTCTCCTGCAATGCTGCTCCCTCTTTTTCCTGCATTTCCAAGTTGAGGCTCCAAGGGGATGAGAAAGAGATACATAAAGGGCTCTGCTTTTATGAAATTCTTTTTCTATGTAATTTGTTTCATTTTAATATCTTGACGTTTGATAGGAAACCAATTCCATCAATTGTATTTAACATCATTTATATCATAATATAAATATATATTTATATTTATATATTCAAGTTAAAATCAGCTAATTGTGCAATCTTTTGATTTACCACCATTTGAGCAAGTACGGTGGGTCTTCCTTCACTAATCCTGGCTAATCATGCATATACTCCTTGACAAGATCTGCGCCCATGTCCTTCCTGGTAATTGATTGCCTAAATTGTTGTTGTTGGAAACATCATAATTTTTATTTGAAATTCGGCATTAGTATTGTTATTTACATCAATTCAAAATGTCCTTTAGATTAAGTATTGTTGTTTACATCATCCGGTCTACCCAAAGTCCCCCTGCTCTCAGTCCTTCCCCAAGTGGTTTTCGAAAAGTGAAACCCTGCTCTCAGTCCTTCCCCAAGTGGTTTTCGAAAAGTGAAACCCTGCTCTCAGTCCTTCCCCAAGTGGTTTTCGAAAAGCGATTTTTTCGCGCTTGGAACAGGGTGGAGGTTTGGGGTTGGGGCTCGATCCTGGAGAGAGGGATCGAAGGGCTAAGGCGAGTGGGACAACTGTCATTGTCAGAAACCGATGAATCCAAGTGAAGGGGACTTATTTGGAGCTCAATGGCGATCTCGGGAAACTCCATCCGGGCGACACGGCAACCATTCTTTAATCCATTTAGGCATGTAAATCATACAATCGAGAGCTCTTTAAATCTATGATGCGTGGGCTATGGCGGACAAAGGGGAATTTCTAGTTCACAGATGTAGGGGAAAACCTCTATAGGGTATCATTAGCTGAAAAGGATGATAAGGATAGGATTCTGGCTGGTCGCCCTTGGCCGTTCGAACGGAAGTTGGTTCTACTAGCAGACTTCATGGAGGAGATTGATCACGCCCAAGTGACTCTTGTCAAAACTCCCATGTGGATGCATGTATCATGACTTCCCTATTTGGTTGACAAATAATGCATAGGACGTAGTATTGGCCAATCCTTTGAGGAGCTTTGGGAAGTAGCCGCCATAGACTCTGCGCTCAAGCTTAAGGTCACAGTTGATTGCAGGAAACTTCTGAGGAGAGGGTTATTTATCCAAATAGAAACACAGAAGCGCAAATGGGTGAGTTTTCAATATGAAAAACTCTCCGTTTTCTTCTACTTCTGCGGCACCATGGGCCATGCATACAAAGAAGGCTATGATCTTCTCTAAAAAAAATTAAAATTTTCAGAAGCTGATTGTCCTACGATAATTTCTTAAGAGTGGGAACCAGACCCATGCGACTAAAATCTGACACGGACTATGGCAATAGAGTGGAGCCAAGGCAGTACCTCGGAGACGAAACCTTAAATCAAAGGGAATCGACAGGTGCTGAAATTGATTTAATGGCAATCCACAACGATCGCCCGTCCCCTAATGAGAATCAATCGCAAGGTAGTAAAGTGGACCAAGCAGGACTTCCTAATCCAGCATCCGCATACACTCCCCCAAATCATGGACATGCCAGTTTTGAAAAGGAGAACTCACCATCCTGCTGTGGACCTCATGCTCTCATGACGTCGGTACCTAAGACGTTGGGCCAGCAGGGAAGAAATTACTAAGGAGAGCTGAGTTTCTCTTTAAATGAATCTACTCAAACCACTTTTCAGGCAAAAGTCTGCACCCTAATCACTACTCCCATAACTACACCCCCAGCCCAATGCCTTGCTTCCCTCACCAACCATAATGAATGCTACACTTACTTCCCATCCTCCCACTCTCACAACTGTCAAGGCAACAGAGGAACCGTATGTGATGCGAGGCCCAACCCAGGGGAAGCACTTCCCTTGAGAAAAAAAAAGGAAGCTGGGCATTGTGGTAATTTTACAGCGAGAGTATACTTGTTTAAAAACGTGAGTATGTTTGGTTTTTTGGTAAAATTTGTGTTATATATACAAAATCTCAATCTATTCCATTCATTTGCTAGATCAAGTATTAAAATGTATGTAAACATAATTTTTCATTATTTGACAATTTCTAAAAATATTTGTGTACAAAAAATTATTTTTTAATAAGATTTCATTATAATTGGTAAAGTTGGAAAATATAATTTTTATTAGGAGTTATTTTATATTATTTAAGTTAATGTAATTAAGGTACTCTCAAAAATGACAAATTCTTTTATTTTTTTTGAATTTTTTCGAATTTATTAATTTTTTTTATTTTCTGAATATAATCAAATCTAATGGTATCTAACAGCATCTAACGGCATCTAACAGCATCTAACAGCATCTAACGACATCTAACAGCATCTAACCGCATCTAATTTTTGTAATTAATGAATTAATCCTAATTTAACACCTGTAATATGATCCTAGGCCCCTTATAACGTCATTTAGACCTTAATTACGGAATTTGAAACTCATATAATATGATTTAATGAAATTACCATAATCTAACAGCGTCTAATCGGATCTAACGGCATCTAACAGTATCTAACGACATCTAACAGTATCTAACGGCATCTAACGATATCTAACCGCATCTAACCGCATCTAATTTTTGTAATTAATGAATTAATCCTAATTTAACACCTGTAATATGATCCTAGGGCCCTTATAACGTCATTTAGACCTTAATTACGGAATTTGAAACTCATATAATATGATTTAATGAAATTACCATAATCTAACAGCGTCTAATCGAATCTAACGGCATCTAACAGCATCTAACGGCATCTAATAGCATCTAACAGCATCTAACGACATCTAACGACATCTAACCGCATCTAATTTTTGTAATTAATGAATTAATCCTAATTTAACACCTGTAATATGATCCTAGGCCCCTTATAACGTCATTTAGACCTTAATTACAGAATTTGAAACCCATATAATATGATTTAATGAAATCATCATAATCTAACAGCGTCTAATCGGATCTAACGGCATCTAATGACATCTAACAGCATCTAACAGCATCTAACCGTATCTAACCGCATCTAATTTTTGTAATTAATGAATTAATCATAATTTAACACCTATAATATGATCTTAGGCCCTTTATAACGTAATTTAGACCTTAATTATGGAATTTGAAACCCATATAATATGATTTAATAAAATCACCATAATCTAACAGCGTCTAATCGGATCTAACGGCATCTAACGGCATCTAACAGCATCTAACAGCATCTAACGACATCTAACAGCATCTAACCGCATCTAACCGTATCTAATTTTTGTAATTAATGAATTAATCTTAATTTAATACCTGTAATATGATCCTAGGCCCCTTATAACGTCATTTAGACCTTAATTACGGAATTTGAAACTCATATAATATGATTTAATGAAATCACCATAATCTAACAGCGTCTAATCGGATCTAACGGCATCTAACAACATCTAACAGCATCTAACGACATCTAACAGTATCTAACCGTATCTAACCGTATCTAACCGCATCTAATTTTTGTAATTAATGAATTAATATATAATTTATATTAATATATAAATATATGTTTCTTTTTGGGATTGGTTAAATAATCAATTTAGTAAATAACTACATTTAATAGAAATTTCTTAATAAAATTTAATAAGATTATATAAAAATATTATTACAGTTTTTATTACAAAAATATAATAATTGTAATTTTTGTTACCATTATTAATTAAATTAAACAAGAAATACAAATTTATTTACTCCAAATGAACTCAATGTGGACAAATAATTTAATTAAAATTTACGTTGAATATAAATTTATAGAAAATTTTATGTACCCTTGTGTTATATATCCCGTAAATTTTCTATTCAAAACAAAATATTTTTAGAAAATAGTATATTTATTTTTTGAGGCCCGCGGGACACATATATATATTTTTTAAAAATTCATCTTTGGAGGCTCGCCGGACACATATATTTTTTAGAAAACAAAATATTCATTTTTGGAGGCCCGCGGGACGCATATATATTTTTAGAAAACAAAATATTTATTTTTAGAGGCCCACAGGACGTATATCTATTTTTTAGAAAATAAAATATTCATTTTTGGAGGCCTGCGGAACACGTATATATTTTTATAAAAACAAAATATTCATTTTTTGAGGCCCGTCACCCGTGGGACATTTATATATTTTTTAAAAAATAAAACATTTATTTTTGGAGGCCCGCGGGACACATATATTTTTAGAAAATATAATATTCATTTTTGGACGCCCGCGGGACACGTATATATTTTTATAAAAATAAAATATTCATTTTTTGAGGCCCGTGGGACATTTATATATTTTTTAAAAAAACAAAACATTCATTTTTGGAGGCCCGCGGGACACATATATATTTTTAGAAAATAAAATATTCATTTTTCGATGCCCGCGGGACACATATATTTTTATTAAAATAAAATATTCATTTTTTGAGGCCCGTGGGACAAATATATATTTTAGAAAAATAAAACATTTATTTTTGGAGGCCCGCGGGACACATATATATTTTAGAAAATAAAATATTCATTTTTTGGACGCCCGTGGGACACATATATATACTTAAATATTTATTTAACAAAATGCTCAACAAAATTTTAGAAATTTATAGACAAATTATATGTTCCAAAACTGTAATTAAAACTATACCAAAACTTAAATTGGTATACCATAATTTTTAACAAAAAAAGTTTCATTTAGAGAATGGATATTAAATCTAAACAAAATATACTAAATGCAAGGCTGGACAGTGTGACGTGCTACCGCCGAGATGTCCCATTGCTTGTTAAATAAAAAATAAAGAAATTAATTATAAATGTAATAAAAAATTTAAAAACATATGTATACAAAAATAATAAAAAATTATAAATACTCATCTTCCAAATGATGTCTACAAAAATAATAAAAAATTTAAAAACATATGTGAATGGATGGATTCTAGTTATGACTATACGACCATATGGATTTTCTCCTTTCAAATTTACATATTCAAATTTAATTATCGGTTTGCAATTTTATTTTATTTGCATGCTCAACTGATTTTGACATAAGATTAATTTTGTTCGTAATTATCAATTTGCTACTTCTCATTATTAAATTATTGCCGCGATTTTGAATATATCTGGGAAAGAAAAAGACAATGATGGGCATGGAGAGAGCACATTCTCAATTTTCTGTTCTGTCCCATTATGTTAAAATGTGATTGACATGTATAGCGTCTAATTTAGCACACGAAGCACACATATTTTAAAATTTCAAACACAATGTACCTATTCCAAAATTTACATAACAAAACTTGTAGAAGATTTATTAATAACTAAATTCATTAAATCGAATTGGAACGTAATACATTGTTGTATACATTCTGCTACAAACTGAAAAAAATCATATCTTTATTCAAGACATTATATGTCAACAACGTTGTTTATTTCAAAGCATACAAAGATGTCCAAAAGATCTTGAATTGCTTCTTTGATAGTAATGTTTGTGATCTTCGATTTTCTAACTGTCAATGTTTGTCTTCCTGAATGAGCATCCTTTCTCAAATCCTAGTAGTCTGTACAATGACCTCGAGGCTTATTTATGTTGTCTTTTCTGACCATAAGTCAAACTTCTTTTTCTCGTCCCACAGGGATTAAAGCCTGAATGACAAAGACGAAACCTGTAAATGAAGAAAAATATGAGATACACGTATCCATTTCTCACATTTGCCAAATCCATTAATTGCAAATAAGAAATTTTTGTGTCAGACAGAACATATTATGTAATATGATAAAAAAAAGTGCATTTCAAGACAATGGATGCCTTGTCAACTTGCCCAATCAAAGGAATTCTCTCCGAGAGCTTCAATGACATCTCTGGTGCAAAGACACATCAAAATAGTGTTCAAATATACATCTATTTGAAATTGACTACCACTACACTTTATATAATACTCTTCTATCACATGCAAGAAGAACATTAAGCAAGATGGGCCTGGTAGGTGAAACCTTTGTAGTGAAAATCATCTACAATGGGTCCCACCTGGCGAACATGATCAAATTCTGTACCCTTTTCTGCAACTACATGTGAGGGTAGGATTGTAACTTTTTCCGTGAAAACATTCATAAGAGAACTCACCATTTCTATGTATTCCTTTTGTTTCCTAGTAAGCAGCTCAAATGCATGATCTGTTGCAAGAAGCACAACCAACTTTAGAAGCTTGAATAAGTTTTACATGCACAGGCACATCTCTACCACTTGAATATATAGGATGAAAATACAAAATATACATTATATATGGTTTTGCTGAAATTTACCTTGCTATTGCCACATAGGATTCCAAGTTTTTGGATGAACTGAAAAAATGAACAAACAATTAAACAATAGAATTCACAAGCAAACCATAGAAATCTAGCTAAAATGGAGACACAGTAAATAAGAAATGAATCAAAAGACAAAACAATTTAGTATAAGTACTTCTCATACCACATAACAAGTATCTCATCTAATTCCTCACAATTATCATTCCTACCAACAATAAACCTCTTGCCCCATTATATTGAATTATTCATTAACAATGCACAAAAACTCCACTACTAAACAAATGCAATGCATCAAAACATGTATCCACTCTAATGAATGTGTCATCATCACATTTCATAATATATGCGGCACTCAAGTTCTGAACCTGCAGAAGATATGGCCCAGCAAGTTATGCTATAACATGTAGAACAAAGAGTTGTTATGGCTACCGATGGATTAGGGCATCCCTAACCTTCATGCATATCCAATTATCAAGGTTAATGGTTAAGCGAGGCCAGTGTCTGCCACAAGGCTTGAGATTATTTTCTTCTAAATATTTTTACTCAGGATCTCAAGCCTCACATTGGTGGAAACCTCTTGCAAGCCCTTTTATGTTAGTAAAGGGCATCACCAATTTGAATGTGAGCAAAAGCTGGCAGACTTGGTTGCATATGCCAAACCTCCAATCCCATAGACATTTGGAAGCGGACACCCCAGGTGCTGTGTACACACACAATAGCAAAAATAGGAATGCTTAAGCAGGCCCTGCATCTTTCTGAATGTAATAAACATATCCATAAAACAACAGATATAGTGTTTGTGCATGAGAGGGAGTGAGAAAGAGGGAGAGCCCACCCCATACTTGCAGATGGCAATGGTTTAGAGAACCAAAAGCTCTTAACAGTCCATGAATGGCAAAATCACAATATCGCCGAAGTAATCTGCTTCCTTCTTCAACATTGCATTGACCTCCTTCTTAGGATTCTACATGTCAATCTTAAGAATAAGTAAAATTTCAGATCAAAGAGAGAAAATAAATGAAAAGACATTTATTATAAGAACATGAAAATGAAAGTGATGCATTGCAGCAGTTCAAAAAAAATAAAATATATTAATCATTTATTAATTTTAATCAAAAGGAGACTAAAAGCTTTTGAACAGAGAAGAAAAAGCATGTCTAATAATTGGCACCAACCCGGTTTCCATTTTGGTTATGAATCGCTTGCAAACTGAAATTCTATACTTCATGTTTGATATGGTGTGGTGCAAGTGTCTAGTAACGGTGACAGAGTTTTCTGACGTTCTCCCACCACTTCATCCACACCTTAAAATGTGGTTAGACATCTAAACTAACTAACGATTTTGTTTTTCCTCATCACATATATCTTCAATCTTTTTTTTCTTTTTTTTCATATTTTCACATAAAAAATCTACCTATTTTGTCTTGGCACTTTATTTCTAATCATTATTCTCTATCACATTACATCATTCTCTCAAATTTTCAAATTCCTTTCTTTCCACCTCTTTTTTGGCATTCTGAAAAGCACCAAGCATAGGTCGACCATTTGATAAAAATGATATAATGGGATTCATTATGCTAACCCCGTTTAGTTGGAAGTAGCTAATGCTGATGATAATGACAACAAATTCACTGGCAAGCACACACTGAAATGATGCATGCAGAGTCAAACATTGACAATTCATTGCTTTGAAATCATTTCATAATATGAAAAAATAGCAATATGACATTAACATATCACAGTCATTCATCTATGTACATAATAATAATTACTAAATCTAGAAACAAGCACTAGATGATGACCGTACTTTGTTGCAACCCCTGGAAGTGTACTGTTCGACTCGAAGTAAAATTGGTTATGATTTTTAATTTCATGCAACAACCAGTGAGGTCTCATTTTCCACATGGTCCTAGTTCAAATTAGCCTGTAATGATCTCTAGTTGAAAATGGAAACCATCCAAGAAATGGGCGATGCATGACTTGTAGGGTATTCACGGTTCAATAGCTTGGCTAATGGACTCAGATTGAGCTTTACACTTAAGACATCGCATTGGAATGTCCACATATTTCCAAATACTGCAGATAAACCGAACACATTTCTCAGAAGGCAATCAGATCTCTATGTTGGGAAATCATATATTGAACTATATTAGGCTTACTGAAAGCTAACTACGGGAAAAACAGGAGATATATTAAGAAATAACTAATCAAGGCCAAACTAATTTGAACAAAACAAAACACTTTTAGGACCGAGAAAACATCGAGATGGAAAAGAATGAGCTTATTCCCAAATTAAAGTGATATGTCTATTAAAAAAACAACAACAAATCTATTTAGATACTGAGAGAAAGAAAAGGTTTCCTTCCCCATTTTTGACGTGAAAGAACGTTTATTTACCTCACTTGTCTCCAATTATTCTTTTCCCATAACATTATCTTCACTTGTAGTCATCGCTTAAACTTCTCTCAATAACCAACCCTATATATTTTGTCTTTCCTTACTTTAGGCGGACATGATTTCTTTTTGTGTTCCTTCTCCACTCAAAATTCTACGTTTTCCACCTATTTTCTCTCCCTTTCCAAGTATTCAAATAGAGAATCACAAAGGATTATTTATACATGTTATATAAATAGAAAAGCAAAATGCTTACCAGTGCAATGAAGAATCGAGCCACAACCTCAGCTGACTTGATGGGAGCGGATTGCATCCAGGTTTTCGTAATTGCCTTTCTTTCGGCAAAGTGATTCATGGCAGAAAAAATTCCAATAAAAAGTTCAACTTCATTCCCTGGCAAAGGATTAGTCTTCCATTCTTCTTCCATTTCTAAGACTTGCTGGGTTGAGAAACTTCTGTGAGAGATAAGAAGAGAAGTGGCATATATGGAATGGACATCTAAATTTCCATTAACTGCTAACCCTGTCGCATTTTCAAGGGCAAATCCCTGATAAAACATAGGGAAATGAATCAGCCCACCTCACCAGAAATATAGAGTGGAAGATAATGAATTAGTTTGCAACATACCGTCCGATAAGCAAATGGCGTCATGTGGCGACCCCTGACATGAATGTGGTATCCTTCCACCCCAGCACGTATCGTTAGGACAAAAAGCCTACCCTCCACAAAAGGGAATGGTCATGTCATTTCTAGCTTCTTTGCACGTCCTATGAACCTTCTCAACCATGATGCTGTCCTGGACTCTTTTAAATCTACAATATCATCACGTATCCATTTCTCACATTTGCCAAATCCATCAACTGCAAATAAGAAATTTTTGTCTCAGATAGAACATATTATGTAATATGATACAAAAAAGATAAAGTGGCGATGAAGGCGGCTTTGTTTGACGTCAGTAGGAGAGACTGCGAGGGAAGCAGCGACTCGGCTTGCAAGAAAAAATCAAAAAATGTGAGTTACCTGCGCAGGTGCTACTATTACTGTGAAGAAGGTGAGCAGGAGTAAGAGAGGAAACAAAAAAGGAATTCAAGGGCGGCAATGGGCTCAGGAATGGCAGCAACGGGAGAAGAGATTCAAGCTAGGGCAGAAAAGGGAGAAGGAGAGATTGTCGGGAGAGAGGTGATTCGAGCTCGAATGAAGGAGAGATTGTCAGGAGAGAGGAGATTCGAGCTAGGGCAGAAAAGGGGAAAGGAAAGAAAAATCGAGAGAGAAAGCGGGCGCGTATGAGAAGATGGTCGATTGCATCTGCCCCTGCCATAATTTTTCATCCCAAAAATGCCCTATCTTTTCTCAACCGTCGATTCGATATGGACGGTTGAGATGAGGCTTCCTAAGAGAAAAACGCAGGAAGCACTTCCTATGGGTTGGGCCTCATGTGATGCATACGGGTCAACATTATGCATCCAGCCCAAGTGTTTGTTAAAAGGTCCCTGCCCACAGCGGCACCTCTTTTTTTCTTTTTTCCCTTTACTGGACACAGACCACACTCTCTGTCATGACATCATAGCTCGTGATGGGGCACATATGGAACACCAAATGGGTAAAAAGTCTGACAATGCCACATCAAATACAGGTCCACGAGCAGTTTTCTCCCATGAAAGTGTGAAACAATCATTATTGGACCCTTCCATTGGCCAGGAAGGTGGTTTCTTTCCTTCATTTCAGAATTGCAATGGGGAGGAGCTGCTCCCGAAATTCAGAGGAAGATGGAAGAGGATAGCAAGGGGTATGGAGTACATAGTCCAGGAATGTTCTCAAGGGGGGTAGCTACTTTTGGACAACAGGAGGAGATTGCAGACGGTTAAGACTGATGGGCAGCAACGCCCCAGAAACGAAAGAAGAGGGGTGATATCACCGGAGATGAGGAGGTGGTGGCTGAGGAGGGCCCTCAGCCCCACCTCATTTAATATGGCTCTTATAGCTCCTCCTCAGCCCCACCTCATTTAATATGGCTCTTATAGCATAGAATTGTCATAGACTTGGGAACCCGCGTGCAATTCGCTGCTTCCTTGACTTGGTTAGGAAACAAGCTCCCAAACTGGTGTTCCTCATTGAGACCAAACGTTCAGCAAAGGAGATGGAGAGGATTAGGCGAAAGCTAAAATTTGATTGTTGCTTCGCAGTGAACTCCATGGCAAGGAGGGGTGGATTGGCACTCCTATGGACTCTCCAGTCACAATTCAGAGTTTTTTCATTCATCATATTGATGCCGACATGCAAGGTTGGCGGTTTACAAGTTTCTACGGCCATCCCAATACACATCGTAAATCACAGACCTGGCACATCTTCACTCAGTTAAGAGCCTAATCTGTAGCTCCTTGACTTATTATGGGTGATTTTAATGAAGTAACGGGACCCGCTGAAACTTGAGTCAGAGGACTCGACCTCATGCACAGATGGATCTATTCTGCAACATAATGGACAACTGCAATTTGTTGGATCTGGGTTTTGTGGGCCCGCCCATGACTTGGAAGAACAATAAAAGTGAATCACAGCGAGTGGAAGCTCGATTGGATAGGGTTCTCTCTACTCGCAGCTGACTAACATTATTCCCTTTTGCAAAATTATACCATTTATCTGTGGTCATCTCTGATCACTGTCCTATTATTCACGCTAGCATGGTTGATAAGCTGGTTGTGGTGAGATGGACCAAATTGTCGAACGGTGCTTTCGAGATGAATGTGGATGTCCGAAAGCATATTGATAAACAGTACATGGGGTTTGTAGCTATCATCCGTGATTCTCGGGGTTTCTTTATTGTAGCAAAGGCTTGGAGACGGAGTGGTGCAATAGAGTCTTTACTTATGGAGGCTACTGCCTTTCTTTTAGGAGTTAAATGGGCACTGCAACTAAATTTGAGGCACGTACAAATAGAATCTGATTCACTTCTCCTTTTCGACTTTCTGATGCATGATTGCCCCATCTTCTCCCCGGTTGGAAATGTTATTGGAGAAATCAAATCTTTTTTCTCTTCCACTTGCAACATTTCGTTCCATCATGTTTTATGGCAAGGAAATGCTATCGCACATTCCTGGGCAGATTTTGTTTCTTTGTCTTTTTTGAAAAATCATGTATGGTGGGGTAATCTACCACAAGCTACAGTAAAAAATCTGTACGGATTCATCAAAAAAAGTATTGTTGTTTACATCAACTGAAGACGTCCTTTTAACTGATATTGTGACGAACTTCTCTTCTTTTATATCACCGCTAAACCAAGGCCTGCTAATAGCATGCTACGAATTCTGTGTCAGACAGTGCAAACCTTGGTTTAAATGTTTTTGGAGTTCTCAAAAAGTAGGAAGAGAGAAAATATATGGCCGGAAATGCTTTTTTCTACGTCATTTAGCAATCTCATATGTCTTATGACTATCTCCATGTGAATTTGGAATATTATTAGAACAGTGCATAATGATGAAAATTAAGGGTATTCACAAATTTTGATCATAGTTCCTTATATGTACGCGTATTTTTAGTAATTCCTTTTGTACAACTCTTTTTTTTTTCAAAATTCTCATATCCACGCTGTAAGGTTTGTTGGCAACTGTTGCTAACACACATGTAAAATAACTAATATACCTGTATAAATAAGAAAAAGAAAGTTGTTATGTTAATTACATCTGGTTTCATAACTAATCGCATGAAAAGTTGGAAGTGACGAATGTTGTATTTTTAAAAAATATATATATATATATATAAGCTGCTAATGGATTCTAATATGAAAATACGTGAATATATAAGGAATTACGGTCACAAATCGTAGGTATATTTGTGAATTTCCGTGAAACCTTTTATTAATATATATCTCAAATATGAAATAAAATGGAGGAAACAGGTGCCGGACCGGTTTCATGGACCTCGACGTGATACGTGCTGTGGGAGTGTGTCTGACGTCATGAAGATGGGATCTCTTTGCAGCATCTAAAAGAATAAACAATTAATTCACCAGCCATAATAATTTATTAGGTGGGTAGGTAGGGCTTTTTGTGATGTAATGAATGCTATTCTGTAGCCTACTGTCAGGTTTTTATCGAGTTGCACGAATGCCATTCTTAGGACTACCGTATGGTTAAATCATTTACCTCGATTCTCTTAAATTTACAAAAATGCCTTCTTATTTTGTGTGTAAGCAAGCATTTAGCATTGATATAAAAGTTTTTAAAATGTGAAAAATTGCATTTAGCATTGATATAAAAGTTTTTAAAATGTGAAAAATTACATTTAGCATTGATACATAAGTTTTCTAAATGTGAAAAAATGATGTAATATGATGGGTAGTGGCGAAGAGTAAAAAAATTAAAAGTAAAAATAGATAAGTTCATTTTACAATCAAACGTGAGAAATTTTTATAAGCATTAATGAGGTGACAGAAGCTTCCAAATATTATGAGGGGAGACAACATGCTCCCAAATATTAAAGATTTGTCTAGGCTAAGTAAATGTTCCACGTAGCCTACCTCAAAAGACCCATTTAAAAATACATTTTCTTATTTTTTCATAAACTTGCTTATCTAAATGTATTTAAAATATAAACTAAGTTTTACCATTTTTGGATACGTGTATATATTTTTTAAGATTTTTAAACATACAGGTATTTTAAACACATATATACACAGAGATACTTAAAAATCTCAAAAAAAATATATACAGGTGTCCAAAAATGGTAAAACTTAGTTATATGTTAAATGTACTCGGATAAACAAGTGTCTTGAGAAAAAAAATAAAAAATAAAAATTTTTAAATGAGTTTTTGAGATGGGCTAAGTGAGACATTTACTTAGCCCGGGCTAACAGATCACTTTTCAATATCAAATATATACAAAGATTCACACCCAAGAAATGCTCTTATAAATTATGGAGAAAAACATGCCCCTCGAGAGTCAAACACTTGTCACAACCTTCATTAAAGAATGATGTTACTAACCAGGCTACCACTTGGTTGACGTAAAAATAGATAAGTTAATTGTGCACAAAGCATTGAAAAGTAAGACAGTTATAAATAAAGATGTGAAGAAATAATTAACATAGGATAGCTGTCAAGAATGAGAAATTTTAGTTAAAAGTTTTTAGTGTAAATAAACACGTAATTTATTTATTTTGCATGACAAGTTACCCAAATTGATAATGAGCACACGACACAAAAAAGATCAGTATTTAAAATTAATTCTCTAAGGCTGTTAGGGAATGAGGAAATTAATGGAAAAGTAATCAATTTTCAGCTTTTTTCCAAGTCTTTTTGTGTTGTGTGTATCTGTATTTTTCTCCATGCCAAACAAGTTATATTTTTTGTTTGTTCGTATTCTTGATGCATTTTTAGTCTAAAATAAGTTAAATAATTTGCCCATTTGGGATTGAAATTAACCTCGTGCTTGAAAAGGAGAGAAAAAGGATAAATGAAAATTTTTATGAAGGAATGATGTAACAGCAAGAAAAATTAAATTTACTAAGTATGTAAAATGTTAAATAATGTTAACATTTGTGGAAAGATTAGGTAAAGAGAGACGTTAACTGCGAAACATTTGTAAATTGTTATAACAGTCAGGAGTGTACATTCAAAGTCTGACACGAGGGGTCATACATTTGAGCAACTCAGAAAATATGATCATACGAATGGAAGTTGATCGTGCTCGCGAAACATGAAAAGAGAGCCAATGGAATCGCTTAATTCGAGATTAAAAAGCATTGCCGGCCAGCTGTATCAATGCGAGTGGCAAACAACGGCTGCTACAAACAAAGTCTCACCTGAGGGTTTTTGTTTTTTGTTTTAAATTTTTAAGTCACACTAATACAATACCATATTCTCTTTTAACTTTGTTGTTATTTAGCCCAAACGCATTCTCTAGATGCCAAATTCAATTACCAGTTGAAAGAGCCTTGGACACTTTTACTGAGGTGCTTGCATAAACCTGCATTCCAAACAAAGCTTTTTCCCATGAGCTGACAGACCCCCTCCAAACGTGTACACGGGATGATGGGTGGAAATTCAACATACCCAAATTCATTAGCCGGGAAAATCTGCCAAAAGCAAGTGCTACTGTATAGAATTCTTACCGCTAACTTCTACAATGGGTAATGAGGAATCAAAATGAAAACGCGTAATGGCAAGAGAAAAACAGCTGGTATAGTTTCCATGAAAATCCTTTAGGGGCATCTTCTGCTTATGTAACCATCATCATCGCTAGACGCGTACATTTTGGCTGTGCAGCAATTCAAGAGCAGCAGTAACAACACCCTTTCCTTCGGCAGGAATGTCCAGCTTAGGCTCCTCAATCTTCCTCTGAAGAAGCTTGTCAAGCTCCAGTCTCAATTTCTGCAAAATCCCATCTTTCCACATTATTCATCTTTCAAACATTAAAATTTTTTATCCACATACAATATGCCATTTACCACATTGAACATATCATCTATACTCACAAAGGACTGGAAAATTGATCTTTGGCAATGCAAGCAAAATTCATTCATGCCAGGACAACCAGTACGTGACATCAATGCATGCTCCATCCATGACAGCCTCTATCTCACACCAGAGTACCAGCATGATAATACCCTCATTTAGTTTCTCTGGGACAAATAGCCTTTTGTGGTACACTATACTCCGCCACTTGCAAAATAACTTTTGGCACTATAATAATAAAAAACTGAACTTTCACATAGCCATAACTACACATGGTGTGAGTTGATTCTACCTTATTTAATGCATGCATGGGGAATGCAGGCCACTCCAGGCATGAGAAAAGCTTTGATTACCTGAATTAATTGCAATACACTCTTTGATGCTGAAAAATGGAGGTAGCCCCCAAGCATCTCGATGCCCTCTCCTGTTTTGCTTGGTGTAAGGTTGCCTCCAAAGAGAAGAAGAGCATAATCGGATATATTAGTCGAGTCCCTTATGTAAATGCTCGTGGTCTTAACCTTTTCACTGTATACCATGTAAGGAAGAGGGAAGAGATGAACTCCCGCATTAACAGAAGAGGGATGGATATCAACTTTTCCAACTTCCTTAGTGTAGAACGCCGTTCGTTTTCCTCTTCGTTTGCATTGAACAACATTGGGGTAAAGCCCGGCACATAAAATAGCACACACCATCTCGAGATCATCACCATAGTGATTGTAAGCCTGCAACAGGAAAGAAATGAAGGTCATTACTTATGCAAAAACACATCCCTCTTTCTGCATGAAATGCATAGAAAATTCCAACCTTAGAGATTATTATTTGTGCCCCTTGAGGGCATACAAGTCATTCATGACATTGATCACATGTAAGCATTGCCCTGGCTCTCTCTTCAGATTAATTTTCTTATGAGCCCGTATGGCATTGGAGCTCAGCTCAATTATGGTTTGGCTCTTTTCTGTGAATGTGAAACTGTATATTACCATCATATTTTGTAGTTGTAGTTCATAGTTTAAAGATTAGGATTTGCTGCATTAGACACTGCTGCAAATGCACACTGATGCTGAGGCATTACATAAAAAAGCAAGGTTTCTTAAGAATACCTGCTTGTATTAAGAAACCTGCTTGTAAATATCAATCAAGCACACAAGCATGATGAGGAAACTGTCAGCTGTATGTAAATTTCAGATTGGGATCTATCTGCAAACTGGATATTCTGAAAGGCCCAACACACCTTAGAGTTCTTGGATTTATTAACAAAGCCAATGTCTGAAAGCAAGTCATAAAACTGGTTCCGCATGTCATCCATCATCCGCAGTGTCACTGGTGATAAGAAATTCTGCCAACAAAATGATTGTTCCCTGCCATTCAGCTTTGCACCTTTCCAAGCCTGAAATGCTTTAAGTGCTGCAATGTGGTCACTGCATTCGTTAACATGCAGTTCATGTTATTTCATGCATAAATTTCTGATGATCTAGAAACAAAGGCTTTGATTATACAACATGTCTCATTTTTTAATGGAAACAAACCAAAATTTCAAGAAAAAATAGTCAGGTCAGAATATAGTAAAGTGAATCCAGTCCCGGTGGCTCTGTCAAAATCATCACTTACTGAATACATTTGGGTCTCTTCCGGGAGGTCCTCTGGGTATCTGGACTATAGCCCAAGGAATGGGATAATTTATTCCACTTGGACAAAAAGAAAAATCATGCACACACTAAACCTAGTGCAGCAATAGCAGGGGATTTTGTCATTTGATGAGCAACAGGTCAACAGGAGAAGGTTTCTTAACCTGCATGAATCACCAGCAAAGGATCGCTTGGCAGCATCAGCCTCCTCTTTTCGATTTATCGGAAGGACAAATGGATCACGATATGCAAGAGCAGCAGCAATCGTAAGTGCAGGATCAAGGCACTGAAAGATGCATCCCAAAAGAAGCATTTTTCCAATGTTTGGATCCAAAGGCAGTGTGCAAAGATGGTGACCTGCTTCATTGAACCAGTGGAACTTGGAATAAGAAACCAAACTCCAGATAAAAGGAAAGAGAAATAACAAGGAAATTGACATCTCATCAAATTCCAAAGGGAATTGATGAAGTATTTGCCAACGAGGTGAAGAATGACAAGTCCTTATCAATCCAGGTTGACATAGCAACCTTCACAAACATATAAAACCAACAAACAAACAGATTTTAATAGATTAGTCGTGGCCATAAGTCACTGTTTTATCTGTCTACATGCCCTAAGCCAATACAGTTAAGTGGCAATTAAACTTAACAACTTGCCCATACGTGCTGCATCCCCAATTGCAATAAAAAAAGATTGCCATATCACCAATTGACCAAACAAATCACATTTTTTCACGCATTCTGCACCAATTATCTTTGCATTTCATGGAAGAAAATGCTGTCGTCATTCTAAGAAAAATTTCACTCGTTACTTTATGAAATTGAGTACCTAAGGGAGTCAGATTCTCTGCATTATCAAGGGCTCCTATAGTTTTTAGAAGTTCAATTGCATTTTCCACAGAGAGAGCATTCGGCGGCTGAAGTGCCTTTGCTAAGAAAGATGAAATGGTCCCAAGCTGCAAGCTTTTAATATGAAGGCATAATTCCTGAAGAGGAGTCCGGAGGATTTCAGGTAACTGATACTCTGGCATGGCATCATGAATTATCTTTGGGTATAGCCTGTAACAAATTCCAGGTCGCACACGCCCTGCACGCCCTCGTCTCTACAAATCACCCCATAATTAGAGAATAAAAACAGGAACGATTAGTTAATACATATTTCAACTTCTAAGTGGTGTAGCCTCACCTGGTGTGCTGAAGCTTTAGAAATCCATGATGGCAATAGACAAGCCAACTTATTCAGGGCATCATAGCTGGTTTCCTTGGCTTTCCCACAATCTATAACATATACAACATCATCAATGGTGATGCTGCTCTCTGCAATATTTGTTGCTAAAACAATTTTCCTGCAATCATCAACTGAAGTTGATAAAAAGAATCGGCTGAAAATAATATAAACATGAAAACAGTTCTCTCCAACACACTGAATTGCTTTTAATAGTTCAACCAGTCTTTTTCACTAACTATGTCTTTGGCCGTATTCTTTATTAAATAAATGTTCAGCCAGATTCTTATATTAACTATACAATTCAAAGGTATACCAGCATTCAGGGAAAAAACACTGCTCGTCTTAAAACTTGCCAGCCATTTATTTAGGAATACACTCTTATTTCTATGCATTGCTCTAAAAGATAATGGAAATAAATTGGAAAAACAATTTTATATGGCAGTGCAAAACAATGATAACTCACCTCATTGTATTCGGTGGTCTATCAAATATTTCACGTTGATTTACAGTTGGCATTGAACCATGCAATGGAAGAATCAGAAACTTGCTTGAATTTCCAAGAAAGCTGTTTCCTTTGATCTTCTCCAGTAGTTTCGAAATCTCATCCCATCCAGTAAGGAAAACAAGAATTGCTCCTTCCCCCTCACTTTGACAAATATGCTCAATGATGGATTCCACCTACAGTTACCAAAAATATGCAGGATTATATGGTAGAAGAAAAGAAAAATGACCAATAACATCATAGAGCATAAACTCAAGGGAACTGTGCGTGCGCATGTGACTATGCAAGCAAATGCATGAGAACTCTTTTAAGTTTTGGCCCCATCAGACGACTATGTGATCTTTAATCCAAATCTCCTGGCTTTGCTTATTTTGCACTTCACACCTAATAATTATTAATTTATGGACACTGATTTAGTTATCTTTATCACAGACTTGAGTGGTCCAAATTGAAACTACTTCAGGGTGAATGTAAAATCCATTAAGGTTGATAGGTTCCCCAGTGAACAAAGAAGTTCACAATTAGTAAAGTTGCATTAAAAAAATTTCATTTAGATTAATCATCCTGTAACATTTTATAGTATTCTAAAAGGATCCAGATGATTATGCATTTTAATAGGATTTTATAGATTTTCAAATGCTGAAGCAGATCCAGGCATCAGATTCAAATGATTTCTAGTAAATAGATAATGTAAAATCTAGGGTGTTTGGCAATCTGCAAAAAGAAATGTGGAAAAGTTGTGGGAGAAAGCTTGGAAAAGGTGGAAGAGTATTGTGATAACATAGGAGCAATGATTAGAAGAAAAGGGTAGTTGCATTGAAGGATATGTAAAAAATGATTCGAAAGTAGGATAGTTGTACGGAAGATGTGTAGAAACGATTGAAAAGTAGGGTACTTGCAGGGAAAAGTGCGTGGAAATGTTTTGTTTTGGTGTGGGGGGTGGGTGCTGTTGTGTTACCAAACACACCTATCAGATTGAATTGCAAATACACAGAGGTTCATAAATTCATCTGTATGGTCATGCAACCATAGAAGTGCTCCCTTATACATAACGTATGTATGCAAGTATTAAAAAATGCCAATAGATGACACCACTTACATGGGACACAACTTGTCACTGTGATGATGATTATGATAGCAACAAGAAAAAGAATATACACTAGGTTGAAGTACACCAAAAGTTTACAATTGGCAAAAAGCATAAACCAAATTTAGCATTTCACTAAGTATAGAACAACAGGATACAGATTGCTTGCAAGCACTTTGTCCCAAACAAACCTTCATCTTTGTAACTAAACCAGACAACAAACAGTTTCTAGTAGGCATTTAAGAAATTCTCTCTACCGATGAACAAATACATGACAACTTTAATTTTTCAAAAGTTCCCCATAAGTATAGAAGAAGGTTGAATTTACTCACAAGACCCAGATCAAGCTGTGAACTGGACCAGGCTTCAAGAGAACGTCTTGTAGCTATGCTGAAGGTTCTGTAATGAGAATCAATGTCAACCTCCTGCAACAAAGACCGATTAATCTTCAAATGCAAAGTAACACATCCTGTTCAGCAAGAAAGCTGTGCTGTCCTCAAACAAAAAAAAAAAAAAGACATCGTACTGGAATTTTCATGAAACATAAAAGTGTCCTCATCATGTGTCCAAATGTTTGTAAAACAGCATGTAACATTCTAGATGACTGACAAGGCATTCACACGCTTACTAAGAAAGTAGAAATACATGCAAGATCCATCATGTTTTATGCTGATAAAGTGATGTGAATAAAAAAAATGTAAATAGTATTCAATTACTCTATTTATGCATGAATGAAATTGTTCAGATGGAAATGCATTTGATGAGCTGCATTGCAGTTCAATAGACATACAGATGAAAACCTAGATGCCAGTAGCCACTCATTGCCCACCAGGAGACATGGACAAGAATTTTTCCTGTCGCAGTCTACGTTTGACAGACATGACTGAGTTACATCTCAGTGATATTTGTTGCTTGCAAATGCAATCTTAAACTGTAACACAACTGACTTGATTTCTATGCAAGTCTGTAACACATGCAACTGATGGGAGGAAATAATAGAAAAATGAGGAATTATACGACAGCTCTAACACTGTAAAAAGGAAGGAACAGCTCAATAGTGTATCAGAAATTGACAAAAGTTAATGAACTGAAAACCATCTCATTATTTCATCCAACATTAATAACATTCAGGAATCCAAAGAGAAAAAATCCATACTGCAATGCAATACTAACAACTAAAGAAAAAGATGCCCTCCTTATTTTTGAATATTCGCATGCATAGCAGATGAAAACCATAGCACATTAAATTCTTAAGTTCACATCATTCTTATCAGAAGGCATATATGTGCTTTCGTTCTATAATTTAACGCAAGTAAAATAAGAAATGCATGTAAAAGAATGATTAAAATGCCTCAAACAACTCCATCAGTGGATCTTGTTTTAGTACAGACTGCCCCCTTCTTCTCCTAGTATTTCCTTGGAAGTTGTCAAATTCTGATTTTATAATATAGCGTGTCTTCTCAAGCACATCTTCTAGAAAAAATTCTTCCACGGGAAAAGTAAGGCCCTGGAAAATTGCAGATAAGAGAGGCAACAGTTCAGAATTCAAAAGGAAATTCACTAGCAATGTATTGAAATAAATCAATCAAACATTACCGGTATGTGGATGGTTGGTGCATTTCCAAAATATTTGGAAAACAGATCTGCATTTATAGTGGCGCTCATAAGAATAAGCCGCAAATCTGGGCGTCGGGGAAGCAGGTCGCGGAGAATTATTAAAAGAAAATCTTCATTCATGCCTCTTTCATGAATTTCATCCACTATTAAATGACTCACACCAGCTAAATCAGGTTCTTGGACCTGTGATTATAATGCAAGTTACCAGGGCAAAAGCCAATCAGCTAATTTTTCTTATGAGTAACTACATGATGGCATGCATTTCATTCAATCTAAATTGTGCTGAACAGGCTAGTTGAGCAAATCACTGAACTCACTGATATTTGCAAGAGTAACACCTGAGAAATATTCATATATTAAAACTCCAGATAAAACTCCAGATAAAGGATTTTATTTATGAACCTTTCCGCGAGATCCCAAGTCATCTGACGTGAATGTGGTGTGCATCGTGGAATTGCTACGTTTGTGGTGTACGTGTTCTGGAGGAGGCCACCTCGTGTATTTATTTGCATGTGTATGAAATGTGTATGTGGGAACTAACCTAATTAGCTTCTCTGTGGAATCTTTGTGATTTTGGTTGATTTTGCGGGTATGGTGTGTGTTGAAAAGAGAATGATGTGTTACATGTGTCTAGTAAGGAAATATGTGTGTATGTGTGGTGCCAATTGGAGGAGTGCTGCTATGCTTAGCACGTGTGATGTGTGTAGCATGTATTAGTTTGTGTCTGGAAGTGATTTGAGTTGATTTGGAATGGTTGGCACGTGATCTGAACGTTAAATGGGTATGAAAAGAGGATTTTTTACTAGTGCTATGAAGTGGGTAATATCACCCATGTGTGTGTCTAACCCTTGCGTAACATGCCTGACACATTTTTTTATGCATTTGTGGCACGTGTGGTTGGATGAATTTTAGAATGTTGAATGCAAAATTGGAAGTGTGATTCTCTTTGAGATGTAAAGTGTGCGCAGGGTGCTTCAGATTTGAAGAAGTTGAGTGCTTGTTCAAATGAACTTTTGAAGTGAAAGTGAGATTTGGGATTTCTCCCAAAATATTTGATGGATTAGTGTGAAGCCACTTGGAATGGTTTAATCATGTGTATTAGGTGATAAACAAGTTGATTTAATGGTCTACAAGTTGATTGGGTGATTAAAATGTGATTTGGAAATTGTATGAAAAAATCTGCTATAGGTCACTGAACTGCAATCTCAAACCTTAGCACACCTGGCTTGTGACTGAGGCTTAGTCCCAGGCTTTAGTCCATGCAGCTAAGATTTAAGCCCCATAGACAAATTTTTTTTTTTTTTTTCAATAACGAAAGTTAGGTTTCAACCCAAAATGTCATTTCTACACTTCTCAACCTCTGGAGAATGTGGAGAAAGACAGATTTTAGGAATTTTGCATGAAGGAGTGGCTCTTAGCTTAAATTTATGGTGTTTAATTGTTGTTGATGTGTAAAGCTTGTGAGCAACAGTTTTCTTCGTTAGTAAAGCTTCAATTTGTGCAGCTAGAGATGTAAATAGTTTTCTTGCAAATCTTTCACGAGACTTTTGTTACTTACAATGTGGAAATAAAATAGTGTGTTCGGTGTGATTTCACCGTGAAATTCGTGTGGATTGAAACATAGGGTAAAAACCCTATTTTCCGGATATTGACAGTAGCACACAAAATTGTTGGGGTTTGATCTCTTATGAATGGGGGGAAATGATGAATGATGAAAGTCGATCATATTGATGGTGGAAATTTGAGAGATTATGAAGTTTTGTGGAAAAACTAAATCGTAGGATTTAAAGGAACGGTAAAATTATGGTGAAATTCCTAGGATTTTGCTTTTTGCATGCAGGATCATCATAGAACTATTCCTACATGACCCTAGACTGAGATTAGTGCAGTGGGAAATTACGGCGTGACTCTAACGTAAAGTGGATTTTTGTCGATTTTTCTTAACATGTGATTTTACTTCTCTTATATGATAATAGTGTTGATTTCTTGGCATGCCTATTTATTCATAAGATTGCACAGATGGTATGTTGAATTCGTAAGATACATTTGTGCCTGTGGAAGTGATGGTATGCTCTCTCTCTCTCTGTGTGGAGTGTGTGATGAATGTATACTATATATATACAGTGTGTAGCCAATTATGGCTTAGTTTCCTGTTATGTCCTTTCCCTGTGTGCATAGTGTTTGTGTGGTGGTCGTGGGAATACACAAATGGCAAGCAATAGTGCAATATTTATATTTGTATATGCATGTGTGTGGCCTTGGTGTGGGAGCGAGGGGTTCCCATGGCTCGTGTGTGGCGTGCATCATAAGCATAACATATCTATTACATTTTAAAATGTTTTAGTTGTTTTACACTACTTACTAAGCCTTGGCTTATCACTCTTATTCTGTCATTGTTTTAGATGCTAAACAAACTATAATAGCTAACCTTCAGGTGAAGTACATCAGGATGCACGAGGAGGTGATCAGTAGAATCTAGTGTATTATCTTTTGTTGTATATATTAATGGAGTCAGAGTGAACAAGTAGTGAGGATTGTTGAATTTTGACCTTCCAGTTAGTTTTATACTTTTGAGACATTTTATGTATTATAAATATAGCATATACCTTGTCACTCTAACATATGAGGTATGGATTATTGTTTACAGCCATGTGTACCCCATGTTGGTGGGTTTTCATACTATCACCTATGCTATTCTAGTCAATGTAGTTGTGTCTCTGACATCTATTTTGTACAGAAGTACTAACAACTAAAGGTGCAAATTGGGTCAGGTAGACGGAGTTGGGACTAATACTTTGGGTCTACAGGGTAGCACGGTTTGATATTTCAGACCCACACCCTTTAAATCTGGTTGGTACCCATGCCTCAATCCATTTCAACCTGACCCACATATAATTGAAAAAACTCATTGGACTGGAGATTAGATTAATTGTAATTAGTGAGAAAATTGAAGCAAGGATGCACATTGTTACATGCACTCTTGCTCTTCTGGAATGGAAACTTAGTTTTATGCTTTTATGTCTAGTAAATGCACACAAAGCATTTTTCTGAAAATGTCTGCTGGCAAGATACACTTGGAGTTGTCCCTTTAAAATTAGTTTAGTGACCTATACCTAAAAAAAAATCTAATTTCGCCTTTATATTTTTATAAGCTTAGATCTTCTTCCGTTCAATCAAGACAGGTTGACATCCCACTACATTTTATCAACTTATATCATATTTCAAAAATTGACGTCTATGTTACTTTTTTTGTAGGTAAACACACAAGTTCCTAGTTGCTATTTCCTAACATCAAAAGACAGTAAATGAATATAAGCAATTAGTGGATCAAGTTGCAAATGGAATTTTCAATGACGGATGCTTCATTATCTTATTTCAACAAATTTGTTACATGATCCATGTTTAATAATGTTTTACTTTGGTTAACAATGTTTTAATTTCATTAATTAGTAACATGTTGAAGTATTCAATATGTAAATGTAATGTAGATGTGACTTTATATTTAGTGGGTGCAAAAATATTCTTAAAACTATAGCACTTGACCCACATTTTCGACCTAGGTACACCAACTCAAGACTAATCCGTTGTTTGACTAGAGACCGATTAAGGAAGGTGAAGGTCAGATTGATCTTTCACCGACCCAATATAATAGAGTCATGGTTCAATGCTTGCATGAGCTTTGAATCTCAATGCTCACATTTCAAAAAAAATAGAATCATTTTGCATGGATATGTGGTCCCAAACAAGATTTTTTTGAATATGAAATTTGATATTTTTATTCTTTAAAATATTTTTTGAATTTCAAAAATGGAAGAAGTCAAACATTTTTCATATGCCAACACATGAGAAAATGCTTTTTTATTTTTGGAGTTCAATATAAAATATTAAAATAAATATGTAAAATTTCATTATGTAAAACAAATCTTTTTGGGCCCATACATCCATACAAAAAATCAAAAGAATTAAAGATAGGTAATGCAAGCATAACCATTGAGCTTCAATATTCACACAAGCATAGAAGCATGACTTGATATAAAATATAGGGTTAGACAAGGGCTTTTCAAACTAAGGTTAGGACAACCTTTACCCAGTATGACTCATCCCAATTTGCACCCCTGCTAACTGAATTGTTTGTGGTAATTCTTTGTAAATAGATGCCGGGAATTACATGGCAGCCTCGGTGGATTTTGATGCACGCTTAAACAAATTATCTGCTGAATTATATCTATGAAATATTGAAGACGACAGAACATCTGATACATTAGTATAAATTGTTTGGAATTTAAAATCCTCAATCGTAGAAATAGATCAAAACGTTGTGCTGATATTATCAGCAAATAAAATTTTTTAGTCTACTTATAATGTGATTAAATTAGAATGATTGTCACCCATCTTGAG
This sequence comes from Annona cherimola, assembly GCA_030490835.1. Classification (NCBI taxonomy): domain Eukaryota; kingdom Viridiplantae; phylum Streptophyta; class Magnoliopsida; order Magnoliales; family Annonaceae; genus Annona; species Annona cherimola. The sequence continues at coordinate 76,718,513 of CM059973.1, forward strand.
AAATGAAAGATGCTTTGAAGCATTGAAAGAATCCGTCAGGACAAAACAATAGAATGCTGTTATGCTTTAGGTAGCTTCAACTTTGCCTGTACGCTTAACAGACAACGTTACTTGCAATGAGGACCCCAAGCCTAGAACATCAGAAATTTGAATCCCAGACCAATCACCAGATATCTAGCTCGACAAGCTATGCAGCACATCAAATGAAGGAGGCAATAACAATTTTTTTTTGAAATAAAAAAAATCATAAAACAAACCACAAGAGAGAGAGCAAGAGAGAAAACAAGAAATGAGAATACATTACCAGTTGGCGCAGTAGTACTCCTGTTGTACAAAATAGAAGACGTGTCCACTTAGAACGTTTTTCTTCCAAGCGAATTTGGTACCCAACAGTTTCTCCAAGGTTCTCTCCCCTCTCAGAGGAAATCCTAGCAGAAACGGATATGGCAGATATACGACGGGGTTGTGTGCATATTATGTTGCATTCTGCCCCATGAAGGGATGAGATCTCTTCTTCTAATATAAATTGGGGTAGTTGTGTTGTTTTGCCACAACCTGTCTCTCCTGAAACTACAAGCACCTATTCAGTCAAATCAAGCATGTGAGAATGGGTTAAAGCGCCTTTAGATCATATAGCTGGACAATCCTCCATACTTATGAAAAAATCATTGCAAGCACCAGAGAACTTGTTAAATGCATGAACTGTCCAACTGAAGAACAAAAGAAACATATAAAAACATGAAACATTCAACTTAGCCAAGAAAGCAACTTGCACCTGATTCTCTGCAACAGCTTTTAGAAATTTGGCTCTCGCTTTCCAGGCAGGTAACTTTTCCCTAAAAGACTGCATTTCTTTTACACGCTGGGTTGCCTGTCCATCACCACCAATCAATCATGCAAATTATGGATGAATTTCAAAGTTGATTGATTTTATATCAGGCAAATAGCAAATCCTCTCTTCCATCTCTTTATGCTAAACAAAACTTAAATAAGTCTTTAAAAGAAACTGAACCGTTGAGGATTAATTTTCACCTGTAATTTCTGCTGCTTATCCCTGAGCTCAGTGCTTAATTTCTTCTTCACAGAATCATCCTCTGACATAAAGTCACCTCTAGGAATTGTTGCAGTAGCAATAGACTGTCTGTTATCCTGATCAGATGGGCCAACTGAATCATGAACAGGTAATGCTGAATTGGAGACTGCCAAAAGATTTCCCACTCTTTTCTCTGTCTCTACAGACATTCGAATCTGCAAAAATTGAATGGGACCACCAAAATCAGTCTGTTGGTCAATGAACTTCCAACCAATTAGGGCAGCTCAAACCATTCACACCTCTTTCTGTGTTGACCCATGCCGTTCATCAAGATCAGCTCGGTAATCTGGCAATGGAACTTTGCTGACCACAAGTGTCTTTCCTTTGTTGTAAGCATGGCTTACTTCCATTAATAGACAAAATCAGCAAAAGAGTGCCGTTTAGTATTTGTTATGCTAATTCCAACAAAATAAGCACAATGACAACTTGAATGAATCCCAATTCCTCGCTATCTTTAGACAAGCCAAGGCTGCCGTTTGTTTTAATCATATGATATCAATACTTGCCCTCTCACTATGAACACAAGCATTTTCTCAAGGATATGATAGAAACTTCCATCTATTTCTGAATTCTCAAAAAGTCCTCATCGTAACATGTTAAAAATGAGCAAGGATTACTTACTACAGTGGCAAATTACTTCCCTTTTTTTTTTTTTTTTTTTGAGAGAAAGAGAGAGACGTACAAGTAAAGGCCTAGTTGGCAAGCCATATCAGCCATCGTCTGTTGCCCATCCCGCCCAAAATTTCCCTTCACTACCAGCTCCTGCTGCGCACCTTCTTGGAACTGATGCATCTTAGTCCGCCACTCATTCACGTCGAGGGTTTCTACCTGAAACGGAAGGAAAACAAAGTCGAAAGATCTTTTTTTTTTTTCGCTACTTGACAGCGGCTGTTGCACGCTTGAGGAAATCGAAGTTCGGAACAGAATGGAAAAAAAAAAAAAAAACAGAGCCCTGAATTGCCATTTCCGATGGAGGCAGAGACCGACGTACCTCGGAAGCTTTCTGTCGCAAACGCTCCGCACGCCAGACGGGATCCCACCATCGCTGCTCACCTCTTCCTCCTCCTCCTCCTCCTCCTCCGCCGCCGCCGCCCCTTCTTCCTCCTCCGCGTCCTCCTCCTCGATTGGGATTATATTGCCGGCCGCGGGCAGACATGGTAGGGACGAATCGAGAATGAAGCCGTGAAGATGTGCTGCAGCTTCTGTAACAAACCCGCCGCAGGCCAACACTAACAGTCGTGCCGGAGCAGCTCACCGCCAGAAACGGAAGGGACATGTACCGACTGTCCGCGCCTGCTTTCGTCTCTCTTTTATTTCTCTTGCCCGACTGCCCGCCCGCCTCGCAACCAAAACCCGAAACAGGGGCGGGTCGCGGATGGCATATTGCCCAGGTAAGAGGTAACATCTTCCTGGTGCCACTCCAACGTGTTGTCATTCGTAAATAGGGAGGCTGTTCCAACCTTCAAAGCAATTCAAGGGCTTGAATGGGATTAGAAATGGGACCAGACCCTGATAATGTATATTAAAAATGAGATAAGTGGTATTAAAAATGTAAAAAAATTATATTAGAAAATGAAATTTTATATTAACAAAAAAAAGTCCAATTTCATTCATGCATCCTCCATCGAATGCTTCGTAACAGCCCTCGAAGAGTTGACTTCTGCTTTTAGCAAATTGCATATTTGTTTCCGGTTAAAGTAATATTTTTTTTGCTTTTTATAAACGCACTTTTTTCCATCTTCATTTGCCAAAAAACGAAACAAAACGTGCAAGGTATTTAAATTTAGAGATTTTTTTAAATATATCCACTATGTTTAACTTTAATTTTATAAATACTTACTTCAAGTGTGTTTGAAAAGTGATTAAAAATTTTAGATAACAAATTTTTGTATAAAAAATTTTAAATTAATAAATGATATAAAAGAATAAAGATAACAATAAGAAATAAAAAATAAAGTTAATATGTATATATTAGTTATATGAATAATTGTGTAAAAATGATTAAAAATAAGATAATTATATAGGAAAATGTGAAGAAATAATTAAAAATAGAACAATTATAGGAAGTAAAAAAGTTTTGAATCGAAAAGTTTTATTTTTAGCCAAACATGCCCTGCGTTTCAAAAATCTCAAATATATCTATTATATTTGTACCCAATCTCAAAAATATTTATCCTTGTACAAATTTCAATAAATACCATTAGTCAATAGGTGTGTTTGTTAATGTCAAGCTAAAACTTTTCAATCTAAAACTTTTCACTCTCCATAATTGTTATTTTAATTATTTTTTTACATTTTTCTATATAACTACCTTATGTTTTAATTATTTCTACGCAATTATCTATACAACTGACCTATCTATTTTAATTTACTATTTTTATTCCACATCATTACTCCTGTTATATATTGTTCTTTCAATTAAATAACTTTATATTAAAAAAAATTCATCTGAAAATTTTATTACTTTCCAAACACACCGTATATGTAACATTACCACTATGGTCATTAAATTTAAGGTTGAATTGAAAGATTCGAATGTCATAATTCATCACTATTTTAACTGCACAAAAGTTCTAAATCTATAAAGCCTTAGTTTTATTTTACTTTCATTTTATTTCATCTTTTTATTATTTCATACTAAGGGCATTTTAGGGATCTATGAAAATTAACTAATATTTAAACAAAGATCCATTAACTTTCGCAATGGAATTTATCATAAAGCACTTTTTAAATTAGATGTCAATGTAGTAGGTATATTTAGATTTTTTAAAACACAATGGATATTTTTAAAATTATAATCAAATATGGTTGGTATACTTGAAAAAAAGCTTGTAGATTTTTTTAAATATTTATACATTGTGACGTTTTGATATTACAATAGAGTACATTTGCATCCTTGTAGTATAGAGGAAAATTTTTCTACATTCATGATAATGGCTTAAGAAAAAAAAATTAAACAACTCTCTTGAATACATCGTCAAATGAAACTTAGGGTCCATTTGCCTACTCTTGTATGAGCGGTCTTGGCTTCTCATAAATTTATTTTGTGCTTCGAAGGTAAGGCTATATTTGACAATCAATAAAAAATAAAAAATGTTATGGTAAAATTTTCACTCGCCGTAATTATCTTATTTTTTAATAATTTCTTCACACAATTAATATATCTAGTTTAATTTTATTATATTTACTCCTCCTCATTATCCTTATTATATTATATCATTTTATTATAATTAAAAAACTTTTATACCAAAAGCATTTCACCCAAAAGTTTTATCACTTTCCGAACACACCCTAAATGAAATTTTTCTGTTTTTTATTTATATATTTTTTACACTCGACATGTGTTTAGCAATTATAAAACTTGTAAACTAAAATATTTTCATTTTCTATAACTATCTTATTTTTTAATATTTTTCATATTTTCGTATATAATTATCAACTTTTCAATCATTTGTAAGCAATTACACATACAATTATCTTATTTATTTTAATTTTTTACTCATCATCTTTACTTCTATTATATCGTATCACTTCTTATATTTTAAAAAAATTTGAATTGACGCAAAATACATAAGTATTGCGGGCAGGCGAGCATGTTAAAAAGCGTTGCTTCGATTGGTGGCATCCGTCTTCTTGATTGATAAGAGCGTTGGTTCGATTAGTGGCATCCGTCTTCTTGATTTATAAGAGTGTCCATTGAATAAGGGATTTTACAAAGTGATTATTAGATATTTATGAAGATGTCATATGCAAATTATTAGAATGTCTTAGAAATTGATTATAATACTAGTTGTAATGATTGTAGATACTAAATGTATAAAAAAAAAATTGTGTCAAAGTTTGTTTTTCGAAAGTTTTATTAAATGTCAAATACACTCTTAAATTATAACAATAAAGAGCGTCTAGCAAAAGCAATAAGCACATGCTGAACAAAGATTCGTCCAAACTTTTTTGTAAGTGCACAATTCACGTAAAAAACCGGGACTCTGATCCTGTGCGCCCAGGAGCATTGAGCTCTCAATGCTTCCGGGCGAGTACACTCTTTTTTTTTTTTGAAATTTTTTTTTACGAGATTGTTAATCTAGATGTATTTAATATATGTATAAATTTTTATAATTTTTGGAGTATTTTAGATATTTATTTTTTATTTTTAAAAATTAGTAGTATTTTAGGTAATTTAAAATTACTAAAATATCACTGATTTTCAAAAATAAAAAATAAATATCTAAAATACTCACAGGATCGTAGTCCCAAAAACCGTAGCCAAATGTATTGTAAATTTTTTAAAGGTCAAGCTATTAATGCCTTTTATATTTTAATTCATTTCATTCTATATTCCATTTTGTCTGTGATTTACCAAACATTTGGACGCCGTTTCTTAATGTGGACGGGGAGAGAAATAAGAAAATAGAAAAGGATATATTTTATTAAAAAAACAATTGCGTTAGATGTGTAGAATGTCAAATATTTTTTTGAAAAGTGATTTATAAAGATAATTTTGACTTAACATTATTAACGATTTGTGCCTTAAAAGGTATTTGATTCCTATTTCCACAACAACCGTGGCGACACTACGTATTTAAATAAGACTGGGCTGTATAATAACAAGAAAAACGTGGATAAATTCTTCTAATACTCACATCATCTGTGGTTAATTCTTTTTGTTCCCGCAACGTTTCGATAATTCCGTTAATATCCATACCATTTCACTCATCCGTCCGACACCGTTTTAATATCCCTTAATATCCCTTGATAATTCCCTTAATATCTCCCTTTACGCTCATTACGTCCGACACAGTCAGTTATATTTGACGGATTGAAAAAAATGCGTGTTAATTTTTTACAATGGCCAAATTGCCCTTGCGAGCTACAGAGCACCAGTTAGGCAGTTACACCACCCCCAATCCTTAAAGACGCATGATTTTTCCAGACCGGTCGGAAATCCGGTGATTTCCGACCGGTCCAAAAATATATATTTTTTATTTTTTTTTTGAAAAATAATTTTATAAACTTGTTAATCTAGTTATATTTATTTTATAAACCAAGTTTTATCATTTTTAGATATGTCTATATATTTATTTTGAATTTTTAAAAACAGGGGTATTTAAGTCATTTTAAGAATATTTAAAATGACTTAAATACCCCTGTTTTTAAAAATCCAAAATAAATATATATACATATCTAAAAATGATAAAACTTAGTTTATAAATTAAATATAACTAGATTAACAAGTTTATAAAATTATTTTTCAAAAAAAAATAAAAAAATATATATTTTTGGACCGGTCGGAAATCACCGGATTTCCGACCGGTCTGAAAAGATCGGTCCTCATCCTTAAATCCCTAATTCTCGCTTCCGTTTTCCCCTTTTTCATCGCCACTCTTAAATCCCTAATTCTTCCTTCTATCTACTCATCCTCCCCCATTGCCTCTTCCGTTTCTGTCTCTTCTTCCATTCCATTTCATTTTCCCCCTTCTTCCCTGTTGCCCTCCATTTGCAATCGAATCAGCAGCAGCTGTCTGAACAAGGTCATTTCGTCGGCAGCAGTCGGTTGATTCGTCAGCAGCAATTGGCTTTGGTAGGTAGTATAAGACGTCGATGTTTCTAAACAGAGGAGAAGAAGGAAGACCAGCTCACGCAGCGTTGTTGCTGATGGGAGCAGCAACAAAAAGGGATGAGTGGAGAAATCGGTGCAGCAGACGAGCGTTAATCAGAGGACATGAGCAGAGAAGGGATGGGCTTGACTAGGGGTGTAAATAGGGTTGGGTTCAACCCGAGCCCGCATCAACCCGAACCGATTTATACCATGGTTTGGTTGAGGTTTTAGAAATTTGGTTTTTAAAAAAATGGGTTCAACCCGACCCGATTTTAAAAAATAGGTTGGGTTAGGGGTCGGTCGACCCGACCCGACCCGATTTCATAAGATATGTATTTACATATATTTATGAGAGTGTATTTCATTCATATTGCTTAGATATTTAAATAAAATTGCGTTGAGTTTGGAAATTTGTTTGACTATTTGGTTGTCAAATGTTGTTTGAATTTATTTGGTTTGGAAATTTATTTGGTTAATTAGTTGTGAAATTGTGTTTGGATTATTTGGTTATATTGCATCGTAAATAGGTTGTTTAGATATTTGATCGCATTGGTGATTTAGAATAACATAATAGGTCAACTGAGAACTTAAAGATGTTTGTAGCTTTGATTGGAAGCCAACTAAGAAGGTAAGTAAGACTATAATATTCATTTTTCTATTTTGCATAATTTACTGTAATAATTTTACTTGACTTTCACTTTTTGACTTGCAGAAGACATCGATTACTCAAAAATACAAAAACAAAAAAACGAATCAATTACTAAACTTATCCTCCACTTTTGAGCTATGTAGAACTTTTATTGGTACTTATTGTTTTTATAATTATCATTATTTTTATTATTTTAGAAATTCAGGTGAACAAAACTTTAACTAGTATTGATAACATGTGTAATCTATTAGCCCGATTTCTAACCCGAACCGAACCGATTTGAGGTGGGTTGAAATAGGGTTGGGTTAAGATGTGAAAAGTAGGGTTGAAAGTAGGGTTGGGTTGTGATTTTACAAGGTGGGTTAGGGTTGTATTTGTGCCAACCCGAGTCAACCCGACCCGATTTACACCCCTAGGCTTGACAGGCAATTGTGGAATTTGGGATTTTAGTTGAGAAATTTTTTTAGGTGCTAAGCCTGAGAAGTAGAAACATCCTTTCTTGCACTGATTCGGGGATTCCGTTTCTCACGGCTATATTCCTTAATTCGCCAAGGGCAAAATTGACATTTTAATGTACGACATACGTTTATGTTGTGCTGGACGTAGGGATTTGATTGCATGCGCGCGCGAGCATGCACCACACACCCTTTTTTTAATTTTTTTAATTTTTTTATAAAATTGTTAATATAATTGTATTTAACATGTGTATAAATTTTTATTATTTTTGGAGTATTTTAGATATTTATTTTTTATTTTTAAAAATTAGTGGCACTGATTTTCAAAAATCAAAAATAAATATCTAAAATACTCCACAAATGGTAAAAAATTATACATATATTGATAGATATAGATTAACAATATTGTAAAAAAAAAAATTAAAATTAAAAAAATAAGTGTATGCGCTCGGGAGCATGTAGCGTTGCATGCTCCCAGGCGCATGCAATGGGAGTCCCTCGACATAATGGTTATAAAAGGAAAATGGGTGAAATATCGTAGGTATTGGAAAAATTATCCAAACATTGGAGGTACTAAAGGAATTAGGGACAAATCTTGTAAGTATTTGAGGAATTTATCTAAAAAAAAAATTATCAACATTTTAATACAATATAAACTTAATTGTCTAATTATTTTCTCATTACTATTAATACTTTTATTATTATTACTTACGTTGATTTCACAAAATGTCTTCGCTTCATTCCTAAACATTATCATTATTATACTTATTTTCTCTACATTATATACTATTTTTAGTAGCTTTCTTTTATTATTTCTTAAATCCTCTAATATTAGAAGTAAGAATCAGAATGAGTCGTATCGGGTCAACGTTCCTTCAACATTGAACTTACTTTCGAAAAATTTTATTTAACCTATTTTTATATCAAATCAGGACAATATCGGTTTGAACTTCACATTTTTTCAATAGTTAGTAAGACAAATTTGAAATTGGCATCGGTTTTTGGAATAGCGAGTTAGTGAGTTAGTAACAAATGTAGGTTAAATAAGATAATTTTAAGAATTTATATACCAATCTGGCTTCTATGTAACTAGGTTACATAGGAAAAGACTCATGTAACCCTTTCAAAATTTAAAATTTTGATCCTTAATAGAAAACCTAATCCCTTCACTATATTCAATATTATTTGTTTATCTAAAAAACCAAATTTCATCCTTATTAAGTATGTTTAAAAAAGTGTAAATTATGAAAAACGCATAGATTTATTTATACATGTATTAGAATATAATAATACTTTATAAAATCATTTATTCAGACAAAAATGATATTTTCGACAGTTTAGATGTCGAAATACTACTTTAAAATTGATATTTTAGCATTTTCCATAATTTATACAATAATATATATATATATATTCTAACAAATGTAGCTCATAAACATACTTGAGTAGGATAAAACTCGATCTCCTAGATAAACAAACGATGTTAAATATAAAGAATGAATTAAATTTTTCATCAAAGATCAAAATTTTAGATTTTGAAGAGATTACGTAGATCCACTTCTATGTAACTTGGTTACACAGAAGCGGAGCCCTTTATATATCTATCAAACATAAAAATATATCTATGCTAAATTTAAATATTGTATGCTTTAATATTTTACTAATTAATAAAAACACATCATTACTTAAATAAAACATGAGTAAATATAATATAACTTTAACAAAATAGGTTAGCATACAATTCCGCATAAGAGTTTTATATATGAGAAATAATTCTGTTAACTCGGACTAAGCAGATGTCCCGCTTAGCTCACTTCAAAAAATTCGTTTATAATAATTTTTTATTTTTTATTTATACACTTGTTTATCTAAGTGTATTTAACATATAAACCAAGTTTTACCATTTTTGGATATGTGTATATATTTATTTTAGATTTTTAAAGATAAGAGTATTTTAAATACATATATACACGTAGATATTTAAAATCTCAAAAATATATATACACATATCCAAAAATAATAAAACTTATTTTATATATCAAATACACTTAGATAAACAAGTATATGAAAAAACAAAAAAAAATTTATTGTAAATGAATTTTTTAAGATGGGTTAAGTAGAATATTTGTTTAGCCCGAGTTAAATGATTACTTCTCTTTATGTATATATGTAAATCTCTCTTATTGATTTTTATATTGTTCTTTTGGTGAATTGATTCCTATATTTTGATATAGTTAATTATAAAAAATTTGAAAAAATTTGAAAGAAAATGATAATAAGATAGGTTTGTGATTTTTAATAAAGGAATATATGCGCAGCGGGTTGGGATTTTTTAGGTCGACACATGCTCAAATCATTCCGATTCTATTTCTGAATTTGGGTCAAAATTGTTAACTTATTCTTATATGAGGTAAAGAAACATTAGTTTTACAATGTAACGGGTCTAGTCATTAATCAACTTGTCCTAATTTCCACTTCTACTTTGCATTCATTCTTTCCTATCTTCTAAAAAAATTAATACGACTCCACGTGATATCCTTTGTTAATCTCTACTCGATATTGAAGATATATTTGAGAAGTGATAAAACTTTTATATAAAAAAGTCTTTGATGTAAACATTTTTAAATTTGAAAAGAATAACGTGATATGATAGGGACAATGATGGTGAATAAAGAAAATAAAGTTAAAATAGATACCTTAGTGGCACGAGTAGTTATATATAACTAATTAGAAAGTAGGGTAGTTGTATAGAAAAATATGAAAAATAAAAAAAATATATAATAGTTATGGAAAATGAAAAGTTTTATATTAAAAAATTTTAGCTTGACTTTTTTTCACATTGACATGCGCACTAGGAAAAATTCGTAGAAAATTTTTTATCAAATGAAAAATTAATGTAATATAGTAGAATTACTGATGAAAGTAAAGATAATAAAGTTAAAATAAATAAGATTAATATATAAAAAAATATAAAAAATTGGAATGAAGAAATAATGAATGGTAAGTATGATAACTGCATGTCACATCACTTAAAGCGTATAAAAATTAAAAAGCAAAGGAAAGATTTTATGTCCAATTTTCCCGTCTCCAAATATCCGGTGACTTTTTTACTTTCGACATGCATTCGACATTTGAAAATAAAAAAGGAAAAAAAAATTGATGGAAAACTTTGTAATTTCAAAAATATACTCATTATGTTTGACTTTAATCTAAAATATATTTTTGAAATGTATATAATAGATATAGGGTATGTTTAGTAAGTGAAATTGTTAAATGAAAAAGTTTTTTATGTAAAATTTTTTAAAATGAATGAAAATAATATGATATGATAGCGATAATGATCAGGAAAAAATAAAATTAAAATAAATAGAGTAGTTGTATATATAGTTGTGTATAAATGATGGAAAAGTATATTAGGTGTATAAAAATGTGAATAAATAATTGAAAATAGAATAATTATTGAAAGTAAAAAAATTTAGATTGATAAGTTTTAAAAATTTTCAAATGAACTTTTTTAATCTAAAACTTTTCATTATCTGTAACTAAAATGTTTTTTAATCTTTTCTTATATCTTATTATCAGTTAACCTATATTTAATCATTTGTACATAGCTATCAATATAACTAATTTATATATTTTAATTTTATTCTTTTTATTCCTCGTAATTATCCATGTTATACCATATCATTTTCTCCCATTTAAAAATTTTCTACTAAAAACTTTTTTTGAAAGTTATATCATTTTCCAAACATACTTACAAAGTGAAAATAAAATTAAAATAGATAAAATAGTTGCATAAAAAATATACGGAAAATGATTTAAATAAATAAATAAAATAAAAAAGGCAAGTAGGTGTTAGGGGTGCAACTCGAGTCAATTTGGTTCGGTCGGTTCAGGCAGTAGTCTACCTCACCTATATCCTTTTTTCAAAAAGTTTATTTTACTACCTACTTATAGGGTTGATTTCGGTTTCAAATTGGTTCATACAATAACTAATGACAACGTGTGAAAAAAATATTTTTTTTGTTGTTTTAATAATGTAAAGCAATACTTATTTATATTTTAGACTTTACAATTTATAATTAATTTCATTTTGTTGTTGTTTACATCTATTTTCTCATTCTTTATAGGATTTGTTTGGCATCGATGAAAACTTTTTGACGTATTTTTGAATCAAAAAAATGTCAATTAGGCTAGGATATATCAATGCGTCCGGGACTCTGGCGTGAGCATTCATGCATCTCTGCATTAATTATTATGGTGAACATTGTATGAAAAGGTCTTTTGTTGCTGAGAAGTTTCAGAATTTTTTATAGCGTCCATTGTGCACTTCTTCCAACGTCATTGCCATAGCTGGTGTGTGCGGCACACTTATCCTGCTGAAAGACGGCCACTGAAGTAGTGAACAGATAGGTTTTGCACATAGTCCCTTGTTGTTGAAAAGTTTTTGTTGTTTCAGGGAGTTTTCGTCGATGCCAAACACACCCATAGTCTCGTTATTCATAGTAATAATTACATTAACATCATCGTCCGCATTCACGTTATGATCATCAATCATTAAAAATACAAACCTTGTATAATTTATAAATAAATCAAACCAACAATAATTTATTGGCGAATGACGGATAGAAACTATTATATATTTATTTATATACACATATTTATAATTATTTACATATAAGGGTACCCATATATGTACTCATCTGGGTCAATTTCGGGTACCCAGCATGTATGCCTTACCCTTACTCTGTTCAGGAGGTTAGATAATAATTTATACCCTACGGCGGATACCCGTTGGTACCTTACCTAAGTTGCACCTCTAGTAAGGTGCTAAGTTTTCATTTCTCTCCTCTTTGTTCTGTTCCAAATGCATCAAATAAATCCTTAATATAAAATATGCTCATTCCATAACAAACATAAGCAAATATTGTTAGCTAATGCAAGAAATTATCAACATATCTATTAAATTTATGACTAAATTAAAATAATTGAATTTCATAATTTATCGTTAACCTAATTACACAAGAGTTGTAGACCTATAAAGTTCTAACTTCATCTCCCTTCCATCCTTTATTTCATGTTTTATCATTTTATACCATAACTATTTTAGGTATTTACAAAAATTAACTAGCATTTAATTCAAACAACTGCTAACTTGTCTAATGGTTAGTGCTAAATTGAGAATTTTTTTTTTTATATTCAATGTAAACTTAGTGACTATATTTAAGATTTTAAACATATAAGGTATGTGAATACTAAAAACCTTTAAAACTAATACTTTTTACTCCCCACAATTACACTAATTTTTTAATTATTTTCCACTTCTTTTTATATAACTATTTTACTTTTTAAGCATTTATACATAACTACTCGTGCATCTAACTTATATATTTCAATCTTATTTTCTTTACTCCTCATCATTATCCTTATCATATCACATTATTTTCTCTTATTTCAAAAACTTTTACATAAAAAATTTTATTATTTCCTAAACACACCCATAGCGAATATATTTAAAATTAAAGTCAAATGTAATAGGCATATTTGAAAAATTCAATTTTCTAATGAATGAAGGGAATAATATAATATGAGAGAGGTAATAATTAGAAATTTTAAAAAATAAAGTTAAAAAGGATAAGAGTTATATAAATAATAAAAAAAATTATATACTTTTCTATATAACTACTTTATTTTTCAGTCATTTCTAAATATCTTCAGCACAATTATGATATATTATAATCATATATATATTATATTATACAATGATCCTTTAATCCTAATTACTATTCTTATCTTTACTCTCATATATTTTGTGGACTTTTTTTTTTGGTAGCAACTTTTTCATGCGTTTTATGTATTACAAAACACGAGCTTTTATCAAATGTACCTAGATGCACTTAGCCTAGGCGCACATTAGTGTATTTTACGTGTTTTTATTTGTTCAAAATTTTTTTATGCAGCTGTTAATTTAAGCGTATTTAACATGTGTATCAAATTTTACCATTTTTGGAGATTTCTATATTTTTGAATTTTTAAAATTTTTTAATAGTACTATATTGTTTAGCATATTATACTGTTAAAACACTCTTTTATAAGTCACCCCACTCGGATTTTTGAACGTAATAAATCAATGCTTAGTTAAAATCATGCTTCCAACTTGCGAAGAAAAATATCGAGGATGAGAGCCCTCATGCGCCCGGCCGTGGAACCGTTTATTTATTTATTTTTTATAAACATGTAGAGGTATGCGTATTTAACTTATAAACCAAAATTTACTATTTTTGAATATTTTAAAGTATTTTTTATTTTTTAAATATACTTTCATTTTTCGTAATTTCTAAGTCAGAAAATTATGAAAATGTCACTATATTTAAAAATAAAAATACTTAAAAGCATACAAAATGGTAAAACTTAGTTTATAAGTTAAATAAACCTTATTCTACGCGTTTATAAAAAAAAATAAAATTAAAGGGAATATCCATGGCAGGACGCGAGGGATCACCCTTGAAAATATTTGACCTCAAAGTAGCTTTTTCAAATCTAACCACGTAAGCAGAATGATCACATCTCTGTTGTAGATTTTATTTATTTTATTTATTGAGGGATGATTCCATACATCCGTCGTTACATAGGATGCCCAAAACATATTTTTAAACATATAACTTTTATTCCAGACCTGTTTAACACTCATATCAAGTTACAACATTTTTTAAAATACTTGTATTTTTTAAATTTCAAATATATAACTAATGTAGTTATTTAAAAATTACTGTATATTTGAAACTCAAAAAAAATTATATACATAATTTTAAAAATGATAAAATTTGGTATATAAATTAAATATACATAGAATAATAGTTTTATAAAAAATGTGCAAATTTTTTAAAAATATACGTTTTTGAGTTGTATGCATGATTGCTCTTATGCATCCCACTTTGTAGAAGAATCATACACTTATTTATTTAGGTTCCAATTGATGGTTGATAAAAGGAAAAAATTCACCATCTATTCCACCCTTTTGTATTAAATGACATTTCAACTGTATGATTATATTTTTATTAATTTTTTATGTTACAATTATTTTTTAATCATTTCATATGATTATCCTACATATTTTACATTTTAATTTTTAATCCTTTTATATAATTATTATGTATATTTTATATTAGTTTTTAATTCCAAATCATTACCTCATTATGATATTACTTTTTAAAACTTTTAAATGCATCCCAACCTGACGGCGCGGCGCACTTTTTGCATGCCAAACTCACGTGGCACCCGTTGGTGAAAACGCGTTTTGGTTGGAGGTTGAAAACTTCGGCACGTGTGTCCTCTTAAAGTGATCCTATCCGCCGGCCTTCGAAATCGATGTATTTACGAGAGCGGACAGTCCTAGAAATCTCTGTTTCTGGGCTGGGATTGAGAAATGGGGGCTTTCGCTCTCCTGTACTCCTCTTCTCGCTGCTATTCTGTGAGGCCGCTGCACAAGCCCTATGCTCTTCCACAAGTCACCAAGGTAGGAATAAGATGATGTTTAAAAAATTTTTAAACGTGCTGGTTGATTGCAAAAAAGTTTATTTTTGATGTGGATGAATTAATATTGTATAATTCATTCAAGCTTCTCGATTTCTAATTTACTGGCTGTGTAATCGATTTGTGTTTTTAGGATTACTTGGCTTGATATATGATCGATCGAAAATCACTAGATAATGGCAGGGCATTAATTTGGTTTAGGTGATTCAGAGGTACAGATTGTGTCATGATGAGAGTCCAGGAGGCATGGGCGAGAAGGCGAGATCAACTGCGGAGGAATTCAGCAGGCAAGCAAAGGAGAAGGCCGAATCCACGAGCAAAGCTGCCAAGAAAGCATGGGACGACTTCACCGACGTTGTCTCTTCCGCCGGGGATTCGGAGGCGGAGCCCGAGAAAGCCAAAGAGAAATTCAAGGATAAAGTAGAGAAGGGAAATTATGACAAGATGGGGCAAGATTAGTGGCATCGAGAGATCGAGATTCGCGTGGTGACACGCACTGTAAATCAGAATAGAATAAATCGTATGGTGTGGCTGACATATGTAAGGCAACGAATCCCATGGACAAGATCTAGCTACACATATTACATCGATGGTTTTCTCCATGCACTGTTTTTGTATTTGGACAATCGGTAGGTCTAGCTACACGTATTACATCGATGGTTTTCTCCATGCCCTGTTTTCTTCGCCTTTGGAATATTGGTTAAGCATTCCTGATCTTTGCCATCTGATGAGCTCAGGAGGGTTTGCCTGGGTCGCTTTTAATAAACAGCATCATTATGAATAGAAGCCTTTAATCCTTTATATTAGAAAACTTAAATCCAAATCTAAGTTGTCCATTATATTTAGGGTGAATTTTAATTATACCTGTCAATTTTGCCTTAAATTCCACTTATATCTACGAACTTTTAAAAATTCGAAATATACTTATATTAAAATTTTCATTCATGCCTACACCATTATGCGAGATGATGAATATGTATAAAATTTAAGTATGAATTTACAAACTGTGATGACGGATATGTACAAAATTTAGTTATGAATTTACAAACCAAAATTTACTATAATTCTATAGTAGAAAAGTTATGATTCTATAAAATTACAAAAAAAATCATTTAGTGTAAATTTTTAATTTAAAATTATAAGTATGGTTTTATCATATTTGTCATTTTATAAAAAGTCAGAAATGAACGAAATTTAGGGTAAAATAGATAAGTACATTTGAGATGCTTCAAAGATAGTGGATATGATAAAAATTTGGATAAGATTTGTTCTCGTATTTATTAATATTTTAAAAAATATTTAAATTTTCTAGAACAAAATCTATTATACGTATTTCGAACACATCTTTGAAGCAAATGTAAATTTGGTTGCATTTGATATTAAATGCATAAGTACTATATTACTCGTAGACCAAGTTTTATTACTATTTATAATTAAAATCGAATGCTTACATTAAATATTATTTTTGACTACATTGGATATAAAAATAAAGGCATTTGATTAAACGTCTCTGCTTTTAAAAAAAAAAAATCGTGCGGATGTCTTTACCTTTAAATAATGACGTATTTGCGGTTAAATAATCAATTCTAACTAAATATATTTATATGCAGTCAAATTTATATTATATGTTGTCAAGAAATTAATTGCATTCAACAAGATCTCTTGCTGTGCATGCAGTTGATGCATATCCAAGGTAGGCACGTCTCTGTAACGCGAAAAGCGAAAGTAACGAAAATTTTACGTTTGTTTGGACGGGTACGATCCTCGTAACTGTTAAGCTCAATGCAAATCTCATCATACGATCAAGCGTGATGATGATTACGGTGGTTTTGCCAATAAACTACGAATTTACTAAACTGTTTGTCGACGTGGCTTATCCACTTCAAATGGTTGATAAGTAAGGTGTAGTTTTCATGTACTATAACTTAAAAGAGTCCATTAGAGAGAGAACTTTTTACGTAAAAGTTTTTAAATTAACAGAACATAATGTAATAATGTAATATAATTGTTGTAATGATAAAGAAAAAGAAGAATAAAGTTAAAATAAATAAATAAATTTTATAGATAATTACGTAAAAACGACAATAAAATAGTTGTATAATAAAATGTAATAAATAATTAAAAATATAATGATTGCGAAAAGTAAAAAGTTTTATAGTTAACCAAAATACATTCTTAATAAATAAATAAACTTGAAAAAAATCAAGCTTAGAATATTAATTTCAAAAAATTAGAAAGAATAATATACTGTACAATTATTAAAAAATTGCTTTGCGCCGATAATTTCATGAGATACAACCCAAAAAATACATATGCTGCTATGCTGGTCATGGAAATGATTACACATCACATCATTTGATTCTCAACCTACCTTTGTGGAGCTATGCAATCAGCTATAAAATTAAACTGTCCACTAGAAACAAGGAACACAGTGTAAAGAGCTGTAAGTAAACTTCAGGGGGGATTTATTGGTGGAGAATTGGAAGGCTTCAAAACACCGTGGGTGGTTGACAGATCACGGGTCTTGAAGGAAGGGGAAATGTGTATCTTTCAAGAGGCAACCCCACAAAAAAAAGCACGTAGGAGGAGGAGGAGGAGGAGGCGAGCAGCCTACACAATCCAAAGAGAATTTCAATTTCGATGTTGTTGTTGTTGTCGTCCTCGCCTAGGAATAATACATCAAATGCGCGGCGATCGAAGGTCAGGCAAGAACCGTATGCATCATCGTGTCTTGGGGAGCGTTTGCATATGCATCTAGTTCCAAGTTCTCTGAAAGAAACAGAGCAGGAAGATGGACATGTACTGTATCCTTCCTTCTTTGGCAGCTTTTTTTGCCTCATCTCCCTTCAATTCCTCCAACCGGAGGGGAAGGAGCGGCGACAGAAACACCAGAAGAGGCATTGGTCTCCATCTCTTCGTCCAACGCTATGAGTTGGGGACCATTGTCTTCGGCGGAGTCATCGTCGGGCTTCGACCAAGCTTCCTGGAGCTGCAGAGCGTACTCCAAGTTCCACAGCACGTCTCCCATGGAAGGCCTGTCTACCCCATAGTCCGCCAGGCATTTCTCTGCGGCTTCCACGAATTTCTTTAGAGACGCTGGGCATATGGAGCCCTTGAGATTGGGATCGATTATTTTCTCCAGCACTCCCTTCCTATGCCATTGCATAGCCCACTCGGCCAGGTTCACCTGCTCTCTTGGTAGTGTCGGATTGATGGCCGGCCTCGCGCAGAGCACTTCAAAGAGGACAACACCGAAGGAATAGACGTCGGATTTCTCTGTCAGCTGTTGCCTCCGAAAGTACTCGGGATCCAGATATCCGAAGCTTCCTTTGACAGCGGTGCTGACATGGGTCTGCTCCAAGCTAGGAGCAGCTTTCGACAACCCGAAGTCGGCGACCTTGGCGACCAAGTTGTCGTCGAGGAGAATGTTGGTGGTCTTGACATCTCGATGGATGATCCCCTGGGCGGCGCCGGTGTGGAGGTAATGCAGCCCGCGAGCTGCGCCAATGCAGATCTCCAGACGGCGCTTCCAGGACAGGGGAGGGAGGCTGGAGCCATAGAGATGGTCCCGGAGGGGACCTTTGGCCATGTACTCGTAGACCAAGATCATCTCCGACTGCTCGTCGCAATACCCAACAAGCGAGACGAGGTGCCGATGCCTGAGCTTGGAGAGCATCTGTATCTCCGTCTGGAACTCGTTGATGCCCTGCTCCGACTGGGGATTGCCTCGCTTGATCGCCATCTGCGTCTTGTCCTCCATCTCGCCGAGGTAAACCTTCCCAAAACCGCCCACGCCGACAACTGCCTTCTCGTCCCAGTTCTTGGTGGCCTCCTGCAGCTCGGAGAAGGTGAAGAAGCGGCCGATGCCGAGGGCAGAGTTGAAGACGCCGGAGAAGCCTCCTTTGCTCTTGTGGGAGCCGAAGGGGTGGCGGTGGGAGGCCTTGCTCATGAAGGTGGACTGCGTGACGTGGAGGGGGAGCAGCCAAGAGGAGAAACTATTTCTCTTCTCCCAGCCTTGCGGCTGCTTCCGCCACCGGAAGAAACTCACTCCCAGAACCAGCAGCGCAGCGGAACACATGACCAGCCCGACAATCGCAAGAATCCGCTTTATCTTGTTGCCTTGGTTGGGATCTCGAAACACCAGATGCGTTCCCTCCACCACGAAGAACCCATCCAGACTCCCCACCTTGTTGCTCATCTTCATCACCTCCAAACCGTTGAGAATGGCATTGGTCACGCCGGAGCTGGCGTCCACGGCCGGACCCACCTGCACTAGAATCGTCCCATTGGCGACGGCGGTGTCATTGACGACGAAGTCACGGTAGTAGGCGACGGAGAGCCCCGAGGCAACCGTGGAAAGATCGAGGGCCGACACGCCCATCATCTGATTGATGTAGACATTGAAATAGAGCTCGTTCATGTTCTTGCTCACGATGTCACAGAAGTGCAACCTGATGAGATAGGAGTAGGCTGGATCCACCTTCAACTCCCAGGTGACGTTGAAATTGGGGTTAATGACCTCGGAATCCGCCATCTCCACTGCGGATGCGTACACCAAGTCTGGCGCGATAAGAGGCGTGGCTTTTCCTGCGCTGGAGTCATCTTCCTCCGGATACTTCACCTTCCTGGGCGAGACGGAGACGTTCTGTGCTGTGGCGGCCATTTTCAGGAATTCGCCGTCCGACCTCCACATCCGCCATAACACGTCCTCGTCGGAGTCAATGAGCTCACCTCCAACGTTGAGGCGGTAGAAAACTTCCAGTGCGTAGGCGGATAAGCCCGTGAATTCGCCTGCTAAGGAGACGTCGGCGGCGCTGTCGGCGATGAGGCCGTCGGGGGCGGTGACCAGCTCGATGGCGTTGACGAATGCGAAGGATCTCGGAGCGGGCAGGAACTTGAGGGAGAATCGGTCGTCGTTGATGCTGAGGAGGTACTCCTTGAAGACGACGGCGGAGGTGTCGCGGACGGAGAAGTCGTGGAGGAGGACGTTGGTCTGGGTGGCGACGGAGAAGACGGCGCTGGTGAGGTTGTAGGAATTGTGGGGGATGGGGTAGAAGTAAAGGCGGAGCCAGTGGCGGCCCTGGTGCGTGATGAAGAAGGTGTAGGTGGATAGCTCGGGGAAGATGCGGGCGGTGAGGTAGAGGGGCGAGGTGGAGACGTTGGAGGGGATTTCGTCGGCGGAGGCCTCCACGTTTTCGGAGGTGGAGAGGAGGGAGGAGGACTGGCCGTCGGAGCGGAAGACTCGGCCGTCGTCAAGCTTGGTCACGTAGTTGGAGCCGCAGTCGAGGAGGTAATTGTCGGTGGGCTTGAAGGTTGTGGAAGAATCAGTGGCGAAAGATAATGGGGGAAGGAAGACGAGGAAGACGAGGACGAGGATGCGAATGGGAGAGGAGGAGGAGGATGGCCGCGCCAGGCCCGGCCCATTTTGTTGGCCTCCTCTCATGTTAGAGCATTGACGGAGGCGGAGCAGGAGGCAAGGGAACCATGCCAACCAGCCAGCCTCGACGAAAGGGCGAGAGGAGGGTGTGAGGAGGGTTGTCATTCGAGCCCTTGTACGTTCCTCCCGAAATGTAGAAAACATGCTCCAAGCGAGGGGCTGTCGTTGTTTGTTGGACAGACAAGAGATACTACACAAATTTCAATGGTAGGCAGTTGGTTGATATCCGCGGCCCACCGATCACATATATAGAGCAGGTGAAATTTAGGGTCCTAAAAACCGACGCCTTAGATAGATAATTTTTTTGTTACATGTGTAAATTTTTTGGATTTTCACCTAATGTAACCGTTCAGATCCAACGTTTTAGTGATGGATCTCCTGGAAACTTGCAATATATGCACGATGCCACTTGTGCCGCGAGGGACAGAGAAAACGATTTCATCGTCTGCCGCGTAGGCGAGGGATTTCCTGCTTTCCTGGCTTTTCCATTCGACTCGGTCGTCACTCGTCGCGTTCCAACAGCGCCAGCGGTCGCATGCGAACGCAATATCCTGGCCGTTCATCTGCCTGGTCATGTTCCCAGCGTTGTGGATTGCACGTAGGTGGGAAGGATCTCCTATGACGTGCTAGCAAAAGGTGTCAAGCACACTGAAGCATGGGTGCCACTGGATGTTCTTGTTCGTGTACGCATGATCGGGATGAATGCACGTAGGCAGCAGTGTCGTAAAACTTGTTGGCAGGAGGAGTAATGATAAGTAATTAAGAAAATAAAGTTAAAATAAATAAGTTAATTATATAATAATATATAAAAATAATAGAAAAGTATAATATTTGTAAAAAAAAAGTTAAAAAATAATAAAAAAATTGAATTGTTGTGAATAATGAAAAATTTAAAGTGTTTGGAAAATAATAAAACTTTTGGATGAAAAAGTTTTAAATAGGTAAAAATAGAATATAATATGATAGGAATAATAAATAAGTATAAAGATAATAAAGTTAAAATAGATAATTTATTTATATAGATAATTGTGTATAAATGATCATAAAATAGAGTAGTTGCTTAGGAAAATCTGAATAAATAATTAAAAAATAGAGCAATTATGTACATGAAAGTTTTAGATTGAAAAATTTTAATTTAAAATTTTTATTGCAAATAAACATGCCCTTAGGTTGACAGGTTTTATGTAGCCACATATACACGGCGAATGATCATTTACGACCGGTCGGAAATCACCGGATTTCCGACCGGTCAAAAAATATTTTTTTTTTAATTTTTTTTGAAAAATAATTTTATAAACATGTTAATCTAGTTATATTTAATCTATAAATCAAATTTTACCATTTTTGGATATGTGTATATATTTATTTTGAATTTTTAAATACAGGGGTATTTAAGTCATTTTAAATATTCTTAAAATGACTTAAATACCCCTGTATTTAAAAATCCTAAATAAATATATATACATATCTAAAAATGATAAAACTTGGTTTATAGATTAAATATAATTAGATTAACATGTTTATAAAATTATTTTTCAAAAAAAAAAACAAAAAAAACATTTTTTGACCGGTCGGAAATCACCGGATTTCCGACCGGTCGTAGAAGATCAGTACTCCATATACACTATGTGTATTATGAATATAAAAAGTTATATTAAAAATTAAAATGACAACTTGAGAATTGAAAAAAAATTGTCTTGAAAATAAAGTTAACATGAGGTGGTATATCCCATTCGAGGATATTAAAGCCTTTCAGGCTTTTTTTCAATCTATCATGAAAAAGGGCTTTTTAAATCTGTATTTTTCATATTTTCTAATTTTAATTAAAAACAGAATTTGTTTGCAATCATATAAAAATTATCCTACACCCTAGATCTGCCCCTAGTTACAAGAAGTGTAAAATAGTTAAGCCAGCTAGAATACTATCAAGCGGTAAAGCTTAATTAGCCGAATCTAACTATTGAATAAGTTAGTGTTGATAGTTTTATAAATGAGTTCCCACGCGTCAACGCAATTATTAAATCAAAGAGGAGAATTTAGTTTTCCTCTTTTGTTAAAATTTAAGGTAATCAAGTATTTGAGTTATTTAGTGTTGGTTAGCTTCTTCATAACTTCAATGAGATAAGAATGAGATGGAGTCTTAAAAATATTTTTCTTAATTTTAAAAATAATAACGTAGTTTTTTATTTCCTCGAAAACCTTTTACATTTTTTATATAATTTTTTCCTAGCACATGATAATATTTTTTTTATCCTACATCCTTATTTAATTTTCGTCCCATTCAAGTCATAATTTTGTGGCGAATTGTGCAATTTTCACCATATATTGGCAATATTTGAGCTTGGGTTAGTTGCATTCTTAGCGGGAACGAGAATTGGGGCGGGACACCCTGCAGGAGAATTGGGAGAGAGAAAGAGGAGAGGAGAATTGGGATAGAGAGAGAGAAATGAGAGGGCGGTTGAGATAGGACAAAACAGAGGATGTAGAGATAAAGATGGGTGAACTAGGACCATTTCTTTTGCATATTTGTGTGTTATTTATTTAATTTGTTTTTACTTTTCTAGTATTAGATATATAACAAGGAGTGAGAATTGAGAACAATGTAGATTTAATATTTATCATTTGTACTTTGCTTTATTTTCTAAAATATTTTCTTATATAAAATTATAAATTGCTACATCTTATATAAAAGTATAAATTCTAGCACACTAGTTCAATCCAGTTTTTATAGATAGTTAAATCGATCCAAATCAATTTAATCTCTTAATTGATTTATTAACTAGTTTGATTTTGATAACAACTATATAAATAATTACCTAATAAGGTTACTTCACACTAAAAGAATCCAACTAAGGGCATGTTTAATTACAACAAAAAATTTTTAAATTAAATTCTTAATCTAATTTTTTTTTGTTTTTAAGAACTAGCCTTTAGTGTGGTGGTTTCTCATGGGACGCAATCTCTTGCGCCCGGGAGCACGCAGCGCTCCCTGCTCCCGGGCGCATATACTTTTTTTTTTTAATTTTTTTTTCAAAATTTTTTCATAGAACTGTTAATCTAGGTGTAGTTAACATGTGTATAAATTTTTACCATTTTTGGAGTATTTTAGATATTTATTTTTTATTTTTGAAAATCAGTGGCATTTTAGGTAATTTTAAATTACGAAAATGCCACTGATTTTCAAAAATAAAAAATAAATATCTAAAATACGCAAAAACTGGTAAAAATTTATACACATGTTAAATACACCTATATTAACATTTAAAAAAATAAAATAAAAAAAGAGGTGTGTGCGCCCGGGAGCAGGGAGCGCTGCCTGCTCCCGGGGGCAGGAGATTGCGTCCCATTTCTCACCTAGGCACAATACTCCCCATGTCGGGTATCAACTCCCATTGATCGCAAATGCTATTGAGCGTTGGGCTCTAGCTCTTAAAAAACTTTTTATTACTTATAACCATCATATTTTGTAATAATTTTTTTACATCTTCTTATATAACTATTTTATTTTTAAATTATTTCTACACAACTACCGGTACAATCTATTTATTTTAACTTTATTCTCTTTACTTATTATCATTACGCATATCGTATTGCATCATTTTTTATCAATTCAAAAACTTCCACACAAAAAATTTTCATCCAAAAATTTTATCAATTCCTGAACACATTCTAAGTTTAATATGCGAGGGAAATAAAAATATATAAATACCATCAAGAAGACTAGTAGTAAATTATAAGATCTAGTAGACACTTTCAATCATCCAAAGCATGCTAAAATTTAAACATAAGTCAGCAGTAAAGAACTGAATTAAGAAATAATCCAGTGGTATCAATCTGGAAAAGAAACGCGGTCTGTTGTATTGTAGTAAAAAAAGTCACTAATAAAGAGGAGAAGTGTTATTCACCTCACCATAAAAAAGGCTATAAACAGTTAATACTCCAGAAAACTCAAGGCATAAGTCAATAGAGAAAGTACAGAAAAACTGCTACTTTTCATTGAGGGGTTGAAATCTTGAGTCATAAGTTCTTACATTCTCATCTTTTAAATACTTTGTATGATTCATCAATAATTTTTCTAAAGTCATACATTCTCTCGAGTCACGGCAAGATCATAGTTCCCAATTCATGATTACATTCTTTCAAGTCACGACAAGATCATAGTTCACAATCCATGATTAAGAAACACACTTGAACTATTTGATCATGGCCATAACTCACGTTTTCCATGATTTAGTGTCTTTTCAAATAATCAACAGGTAACATGTTCTAATCTATTCCAAAGGATTATTTGCAACTTCATTTTTTTTTTATTTTTTATTATTTACTTAGTTCATGATGCATGATGCATTGGTTCCATAGAGTAATGATTAAGGGTGAAGGATGTTCTAAATTATTCTATTTTCTTGAATGGGATGAAATTTTCCATTCTCAATTCAACTTTTTCATTTCTAATATAATTTTTTATATTTTGATACACTTTTCCTGTTATTAATACACATTATTACATTTTTATTTGATTTTTTCATTCTATTAAAGCTTCTTGAATTATTTTCCGCAAACTATAAATAAAAAATAGATAGATTTAAAAATAAAAATGCTCACAACAATCGAAATCGAAACACATTTCAAACCTAGTAGTTACAACAGGATGACGTGGAAGGCATTGGCCGCATTGCCTCCTCACGCAAAATGAGAATTCTCAACTCAAATTTGAGAGAAACTATGACAGTACCGGCCATAATAGGATAAACCCAAATAGAATATATTTTCAAAGGTAGGTTCGAAATCATTCAATGACATTGAATTAGGACGAGAGGGATGATTGTTTGTTGTAAAATGAAAAATTAGATTGACAATAAAAAATAATAATGAAAACGAGAAAATTAGATTTTTTTTCAAAAAAAAGTTCTTAGAGTTGTTTATTTGGGTTATATAATCGATTAACTTCACCTAACTTATATGATAATATTATTATAATATTAAATGGAATTCAAAAAATATTATAATATTAAATGATATATACCTGCAAATTGATCGGAGTGCGTTTTGCACGATGGAAAAAAAATTTTAAAAATGAAAATGAGAAAAATCGAAAAAGCAGGTAGTTGCTATAATATAATACAAGAAATAATTAAAAGTAAAAGAAATAAATGAAATAGATAAAATAATTGAATATAAAGATGTGAAAATATTAAGATATAAAGACAATAACAGAAATCATTATAATTTGGTAGTTAAAATATTAAATATTATGAAAATGTGTAGGAAGAGGGTTTTTTTAAGGGTATGTTTGGATAAAATCAAAACATTTCAAATTAATTTTAATTTTAATTTTTATATTTTCCTATACAATTATTTTACTTTTTACTATTTATACTAAACTACTCGTATAACTAATCAATCCATTTTAAATTTATTCTTTCATTTTACATAATTTTTTAAAAAAATTGGGTTAAAAGTTTTTTTCATCCAAAACTTTATCACTTACCACACACCTTACAAGTGTGTTTAATTAAAAGTAAAACTTTTTGATGAAAATTTTTGATTTATAAATTGTCGAATTGACAGAAAATGATGTAATATGATAAAGATAACAATTAAGTGTAAGGAGAATAAAGTTAAAATAAATAAGTTAATTGTATGAGTAGTTGTTTGGAAATGATTAAAAATATGATAGTTTGTATAGAAATACGCAAAAAAAATAATTAAAAAGTAAGATAATTATGAAAAATGAAAAGTTTTTTTTATTGAAAAGTTCTCGTGGACATTTTTTTAGCCTAAAAAACATGGAACCTGATACAGTGTACCGGGTGATTTAACCTGTTTTTTAAATTTTTTTTGAATTTTTTTTATACAATTGTTAATCTAAGTGTATTTAATATGTGTATCAATTTTTACAATTTTTTGGAATATTTTATATATTTATTTTTAATTTTTAAAAATTAGTGGCATTTTAGATAATCAATTTTTACAATTTATTTTTGATTTTTGTAAATAAGTGGCATTTTAGGTAATTTAAATTACCTAAAATGCCGTTAATTTTTAAAAATAAAAAATAAAAATTTAAAATATTCTAAAAATGATAAAAATTCATACACATGTTAAATATATTTAGAATAATAATTTTATAAAAAATTTTAAAAAATAAGTTAAATACACCTCAATAGAGGTAAGTGGAGTGTATCGGGATCCCAGGAAACACACATTTCGTTTTACACAGTTACACTGACTTTTACGCCAGCAGTTTTTTCACCCAAAAGTTCATAACTTCCAACACACCCTGCATTTCATCTTACTGAACGGACGGTTACCCTTTCTGCCTCCCTGCCCTAATTCGTCGTCTCCGAGACGCAGCGCAGCGCCGCATTCTCCCTGCCTGCCCCTCCTCCTCGTCTGGCTCACTCCTGCCTTGGACGCCCTCGTCTCCTCCCTCTCACTCCCGCCCTGCGCCCCTCCCTCCCTGCCTCTCCCTTCTCTTCGAGTCGTCTCCTCCTTCTTCCGTCGCTGTTTTCTCTCTCCATCCCTGTTCCTGACTGACCGCTGCGGGCTGTCTCTCTCTGGCTGATTGCAATCTGCATCACCGATTTTCCCTCCCTCTCCCTCACGAGTCTCCCCCTCTTCTCCTCTGCTGCATTCTCCCCATATCCGCTGCTTCCATCTGCTCGCCAGGCGCAGCTCCACTACGCAGTCCATCTCTTAACAGTGAATCCAGATCCCTGCAGTTCCATCTGGTTCAGGTAACTTTTTTTTTACAATTTGAAATAGGAACTTCGTATTTATATGATGTGTTGAATGCTGTTATGAATTTATAAAAAAATTGTATGCTATGTTGAATGCTGTTGGGAAGCTCTAACATTTCTATTACATAGTGCAACTTATCACATGCAGTTCATCACTTACAATGTAATGCTTATCATGTACGTATGATAATAACTGGTTGTAACAATTTCTTAACCTATGCGTTTTTCGTGTGTATGTTGTTCTAAAGATTTCTTATGTATGTGCCTATATGATGATTATCATGTAAGCATTACCATATAATAACTACGTGGACCACAGAAACATTGTTGAATTTTTTTTGAAAACTATACAACAGAGGTGTCTGGGATCACCCAATGACCGATTCATGAACCCAAATAAGGTTATTTTAGGATTAGGTTGGAAAAGAGGATTGAAAGTGGAGTAGGGTTGAAGTTTTACAAGTAGGATTAGGGTTGAGAAAACCTTAAACCCTTTCTTCTGTCACAGCATGGCTACCTCTCTTCCCTCCCATTGTCTTTCCCTTTCTCCCATCATAGCACTGCCCTCTCTCTCAGCCTTCTCAACATCTTGCAATTGCAGTGTCACCGGCTTGTAGTTGCCACTTCATCGTCTCTCTTCTTCAGTCTCGCTGCTTTTCCCTTCCCTCTTGGCTTGCCATTCCTTTGCTGCTGGCAGTTCTTTGCTAATGCATCTGAAATCCTGTCTCCTTCTCCTACTCAGGCTTTCCAACTGTGCCTGTCCTTAATTTGCTCTTCCTCGCCCTCTTCCCTCCATCATCAGTGTCACTGCCTCTTGCCTGTCCGTTTTTCGGCTGTCATCCATCTATAAATATCCTCCATTTTGGTGGTTGTAACCAATGTTATCAAAACAAAACTGGTAATCAAAATGGTCAATGCACTGGGCTGGTTGGAACCAATTTACAAAAATGGATTTAATTGATCAATATATAAAATATGTGATATTTTAAAAGTAAGAATTCAGCTCAAAGTAACCAAGAAGGATGAGGTTATTAAATCAAATAATCAAGAATAGTTCCATGTTTTTTTTGAAAATTTTTAAAGTGAATAATTGAGAAATAAAGAATGATACATAAGAAATCATAATTCCCATGTTAAAAAGTAAATAAACATAACAATAAATGAAGTTTTCATCATCCCACATGTTCTTTAATGTTGCGTCAGGGGTATTTATATTTTTTGTGGTAGAGGGTTATTAATTTAGGAAGGAAATTCAAAACCCCAGCTTGTTGTCACAAGAGAGGAAGGAGCAAGGCCCTATACATGGCCCAAGAAAGGAAGGAGGATAAAGGCTGTTATTTCTAATCTCGGCAGGGGCATAAGATTAGATGACACTGAGGCAAGGACCGGTTAAATCAACTGGTTTAAAATCCTATTAAACAACCGATTTTACTGGTTGAATCTGGCTTTAAAACTCAATTTGACAATCAGCAGAAATTGGATCAGAGGTAGTACGGATTCCTAGTTGAACTGGTTGGACTGTCCAGTGCGATCTGGTTTCAATAATGACACTTGTGGTGACTAGGATTATGGATTTTTCTTGAGAGGAAAAGCTGTAGTACAAGATTCTTGCCTAATGACAATCATCTTCTTACCATGCACTAAAGCTAGATATGCAATTTCTGCTGTGTTTTCTTTTTGTTGAGTTGGATTCTGTAGGTTTGATCTATCATTTTACCCATGCTGATTCAAGACAGGCCCAAAGCATATCAATACAAGTAGCATGGCTGAAGCAATGATGATATGTCTGTAGTTTCTCATCGTCATCGCAATAATCGCTCGATGCTGGATGGTACTTGCGTGAATGGTTGATCTGCCACAATTTGAAATGAAATCTTCATCCTATAAAGCCATCTGATGATTGCAATGCATGTGCTTTTTAATTGCATCTGTTCTCTCCCTTTGGTTTGGAAACTGTACCCCTCTTGAAGATTGGATTTTTCTATCCAGCATCTAACACATTTTTTTTTTAGGGAATTCGTTTTCGCATTTTTGCGTTTATAATTGATTATTATTTTTCAGTATGTTCTGGTTCTCAATATGCATCCACATAGTAGTTGATATCATTTATCTTTCTTCTCAGTTGGTTGCAGTCTAGTTTAATCAACTGAATTGGCTTGTGGTTGATATCATTTATCTTTCTTCTTAGTTGGTTCCAATCTAGTTTAATCAACTGAATTATTTTTTAACTACATCAATGCATTTTTCAGAGAAATTCATTTTCACTTAGTATGCCATTTATTTAATATTTTCAATGGAGGGTAATGTTCTGATGGTTGTTGTTGCATAAGGCTGTCAGTTTTTGATCTGATATGGAGACCACACAGACTTTTCAAAGCCGGGCCTTCTCTATCAGACTTTGGCCTCCTAGTCAGAGTACACGGCTGATGCTTGTGGAGCGGATGACGAAGAACCTCTCCTCTCCTTCACTTTTTTCCAGAAAATATGGCCTCCTAAGCAAAGAAGAAGCTGAGGAGAATGCGAAGAAGATTGAAGAGGTTGCTTTTGCAGCTGCAAATCAGCATAATGAGGATGAGCCTGATGGTGATGGTAGTTCTGCAGTGCAGCTATATGCCAAAGAATCTAGCAAGCTTATGCTTGAAGTTCTTAAGAAAGGTCCAAGACCCAAGGAAGATGGAGAAGTTCCGGTGTCTAGTTCAATTCCTGAAGCTAATAAGGTTTTTGATATATCCAGGGGCCCTCGGGCCTTCATTGAGGCAGAAGAGGCTGAGGAGATTCTCAAACCACTTAAAGAAACAGCCGAACCATACACTAAGATATGTTTCAGCAATCGAAGTTTTGGCATTGATGCTGCCCATGTTGCAGGGCCTATCTTAGCATCCATTAAAGATCATTTGACTGAGGTAGACCTTTCAGACTTTGTTGCTGGAAGGCCAGAAGCTGATGCTCTTGAAGTTATGAAGATATTTGCATCGGCCCTGGAGGGCTGCTTATTGAAATCTATTGACCTCTCAAACAATGCTTTGGGTGAGAAGGGTGTCCGGGCCTTTGGACCACTTCTGAAGTCCCAAACTAGCTTAGAAAAACTGTACCTGATCAATGATGGCATATCCCAGGAAGCTGCTCAGGCTATATGTGAGCTCATGCCACCTACTGAGAAGCTTCAAGTCCTTCATTTTCACAATAATATGACTGGAGATGAGGGTGCTATGGCTATTTCTGAGCTCGTGAGGCAGTCCCCAGCTTTGGAAGATTTTAGATGCTCCTCCACAAGAGTAGGCTCTGATGGAGGAGTTGCATTAGCTGATGCATTGAGTTCATGTACAAAATTGAAGAAGCTTGATCTACGTGACAACATGTTTGGAGTGGAAGTTGGAATTGCTTTGAGTAAAGCCTTTTCATGTTTTACGGGTCTTACTGAAGCTTATTTAAGCTACTTGAATCTGGAAGACGAGGGAACAATCCCGGTTGTTAATGCCCTTAAAGAATCTGCTCCATCTCTGGAAGTCCTAGAAATGGCTGGGAATGACATAACTATTGGAGCTGCAGGTCCCTTGGCTGAGTGTATCACAGCAAAGCAGTTCCTTACCAAGTTGAACCTGTCTGAAAATGAACTGAAGGATCAGGGTTCAATTATTATTGGCAAAGCATTGGAAGAGGGCCACCCACATTTGAAGGAAGTAGATCTAAGCACAAATGCCATTAGAAGGGCTGGTGCAAGGATCTTAGCTCAGGCTGTCGTCAGTAAGCCAGATTTTGTTTTGCTCAATATTAATGGCAATTTCATATCCGATGAAGGAATTGACGAAGTGAAGGAGATACTGAAAGCTAATAAGAAATCTGTGGATGTCCTCGGGCCCTTGGATGAGAATGACCCGGAAGGAGAAGATGATGATGATGCCCAATCAGAAGAGGACAAGGGAGTCGAAGATGGGGAGGAATTAGAATCAAAGCTTCAGGA
The DNA here is from genome assembly GCA_030490835.1 of Annona cherimola. Classification (NCBI taxonomy): domain Eukaryota; kingdom Viridiplantae; phylum Streptophyta; class Magnoliopsida; order Magnoliales; family Annonaceae; genus Annona; species Annona cherimola. The sequence continues at coordinate 76,749,977 of CM059973.1, forward strand.
TCTTAAAGTAGATCACGAGTAGAAGAGATTGTCTGGAATTTCTTTCCTTCGGGTTTCATAACTAATGTTGGTAACTAGGGGCGTTATTTAGTAACCCTGTATTTGGAAAGGCTTTATGATCCTCGCACACTGACAGATGTAGCTTGAAGCAAAGAGGAAAATTAGCTTGTAGCTAGACTTGTAGCTTAGGATGATATTGAGGATTGTTGTCGACACTAAAAACCATGTAGTAGTCGCTTGTTGGTTTGTCTGTGACGGTCTCTATTAGCACAATCTTATTTTGCAATTGAATCTCTGTTCCAGGGCATTGAGCAATATCAGTCATGCATTTTTTCGGCCCACAATCATGCACGGGGCAGGCCAGTCTCACACACACATATATGAGAAATATTCATGTGCAGTTTCACTGCACCACAAATAGGATGCAGTTACCTCAAAATGGGTTCCATTTTATCATAAAATTATAATTTACTTCACCAATTGTATTTGGAATTATGTATTCTATTATCATACTAATTTTAATCCCAATTAGATGTGATGGACTTAATCAAAAAATGATATAAATTTAACATAATAAAATAGTATGATGTAAATAACAATTTTAAAATTATTTTTTGGACATGTAAACTATTTGTTATGAAATTTAACATAATAAAATAGTATGATGTAAATAACAATTTTAAAATTATTTTTTGGCAATGTAAACTATTTGTTATGAAATTTATATATTGATAAATGATTGTATAAATAATCAACACATTTAAGTACATTTAAAGCCTATTTTGGGTCAAACACGTAGTTAATTATGATGAAACTTCACTGCACAGGAAATGTTCTCTATATATATACAAGCTTTCATAATCGTCTCATCCTTATGCATTTTTTCGGTGCACGGTCTCAAGTTACCATTTTGTTGTCAATAAAAAGCAGCTTTGGTCCGTTTTGGAAATAGGATCTTAGCATATTAATTTAGCTTAATCATGATAAAATCCAGATCAGAGAAACAATGAAGCTAGATCCACTGGAAATCATAGTTTGACTAGTTAAGTCATATTCATATCCTTGGAATAATAGAAAAAGCTAGATTATTAGAAATCATTGCTTGACTAGTTGACAACCTTATAAACAATAAACACAAGCCTTGTGCAGAATGTGATTTGTTGCACCTCATATTCTATCTAGGTGCACTTAGGCTTGGTGTTCCTAGGTGCATTTAACACATTTTAAAAAATATTTTTGAAACTTTTTTTTAATAAAAATGTTAATTTAAACATATTTAATATGTGTATCAATTATTACCATTTTTGGAGATTTTTAGATTTTTTAAAAAATTCAAAAAATATTTTAAAAATTCAAAAATAGTAAAAGTTGATACATACGTTAAATATATTTAGATTAACAGTTATATAATTTTTTTTTTAAAAGTTAAAAAATAAAATATTTACTCCGGAATATACCGAAACTAAGTGCACTTAAATACAATCAGGTTCTGCCTTTTGTCCGTGGATGTTTGCTGTTTGATATTCGGCAATCAGCTACTCGACCTAGTATGGCAAGTCGGCAGTCATTTTTTTTTTTTTTTGAAAAATAGAAGATAATTGTTTTCCTGGACATACTAACATACGTACCTCTCCTAATATTGTTTTTTCACGATACTCTGGTGAATTAAAATGTTACAAATTAATGTCATAGTGTACATATGTACCAATCCAAAAAATGTTACAAAATAATTTTTTTAAAATAAAACTGCAAGTACCAACTACTAAGTGGTAAAATTATAAAAGTATTAATTAAAAAAATCCGAACATGTGGTGGATAACATCAGCGTTCTTAATTTCTCATTACTTGGTAATAAAAATTAATCACAAACCAATATCAATTAAGCGAAAGCAGCTAAAGCCACAAAAAATGGTCCAGAAAGGGTAAGATACATATAATCCAACGATGAAAACTCCATGCCAGTAAGCCTTGTGTAATTAATTCTTGCAAATTTCTCTTGTATTCAATTTTATTCGTTAACGAAAAATTTCTCCTTTTCCTTTCATGGTTTTTGATCCTGCCAAGGCTCTTTTGGAGATAAATCTTCTTCATATGCTTTTGTTTAAGTGCTCTGTATTTTCTTGCATCATCATCATATAGCCAAATAAGAAAATTTTAAATTTAAATAATTATTATAATTAATTTCGAATTAGATCAAATGCATTTTGAAAAACATCATGTGGCGTTGCACGTTTTCATAATCATTCTAGATTAGAAGAATTGCGAAAATCATTTTAAATCATTGAGAAAGAAAAACATGTGATGCATTTTAAAAGTCCACAAAAATCATTCATATTCCACCGATGCGACACTGGAGGGAAATCTGCAAGTAGGACGGTTGGAGGCGATTTACACAAGCACTACATGTTGGACGGAGTAATTGACCCGAGGCCTCTCTCCTTATGTTCTCGTGACAGAGCCAGTTGTCCACAGGATTATAATAAATCACCAATTGAAATGGACGGTTCTATTTCCAATTTGGGTTCCCAACTTCACACGCCGAAAGCTACTGTCGTGGGCCCAGGGCCGGTGGTGCCACTCTGGTGCATTATTGTTTGATCACGGTTTTTTCCAAATATACTCACCATCTTTGACTCTAATCTCAAATACACTTATTACATTTTTAAAATTTCATATATACCCACTATATTTTTAGTTAATTCTAAAAATACCTATTCTGTTAAAAGATGAGTGATCCTGTTAGTCCGGGCTAAGTAAATGCCCCACTTAGCCCACCTTAAAAAACTTATTTATAATAATTTTTTTACTTTTTTATCTGTGCACTTGTTTATCTAAGCGTGTTTAACATATAGACAAAATTTTACCATTTTTGAATATGTTTATCTATTTTTTTGAGATTTTTAAACATCTATGAGTATATATGTATTTAAAATACCCTTATTTTTAAAAATCTAAAAAACTATATACGCATATCTAAAAATGGTAAAATTTGATTTATATATTAAATACACTTAGATAAACAAGCGTATGAAGAAAAAAGAAAAAAAGGTTATTTTAAATAAAATTTTTGAGGTGGGCTAAGTGTGACATTTACTTAACCCGAGTTAAAAGGACATTTCTCCAGTTAAAAACTGTTAGTTAAATTTTTATAAATGCACAAAATATACTACCCTTAACTCTAATCTCAAATACACTTATTATGTTTTTAAAATTATAGATATATCCACTATATTTGTAGTTAATTCTAAAAATACCCAGTCTGTTAAAAATCGTTAGTTAAATTTTTATAAATGCCCAAAATACCTCTATTATAAAATAATAAAAATGAAATAAAATAGAAAAAATGAAATTATGGGTCTCTAAATTTAGAGCTCATGTGAAATTACGACACCGTTGACATTCAAATTTTTAATTATGTCCAAATTTTGATGGACATAGTAGTAATTTTATATATTAACTGACGAATACACGAATGAAGAATTTTTGAGATTAACTGCAAACATAGTAAGCATTAATAGGATTTTGAAAATGTAGTGGATATATTTGATATTAGGGTCAAATAAAAATTCTTTTATCATGGTATAATTTCCTACCTTATGGTGTCAATGAGTTTGGTTTTCAATAAGTTAGCCCATATATGTGAATGTTTGGTTGTTTGAATTTTAATTTTAAATAAATTCCTCCGGTACAGAATATTTAATATTTAATATTAAAGTGATTGAGTTGTTTCTTCTTATAAAATTATTGAGAAGAGAATATACATGATGAAAAAGATAAATATTTCTAGGGAAAAAAATAGAATTGTTTTTAAATTATAAAATTAAAGACATAATCCATGCAGTTGATAGTATATATAAAAAATTATATTCATGCGATATAATATAATGATACTTCTATGAAATCCCCTTTTTATGGAACTTTCTTCATTTTTAATATTGTGATAGAAAATTGGCTCAATTTATTATATTTAGCATTATTTATATTAGTATATAAACTCTTTCATTTGTCTAATATTACTGCATATTTTTAAGTAGTATTTTCATCATTTAAATTACTTTAAATATCATGAATATGTAAATAAATGATTCTATAAAGTTTCACTATATTCTAATATATATGCGAATAAATTTAAACATTTTTCCTAATGTACCCATGAAAGCATCCATTTTCGAGTAAATGTGGCTAATGCACGTATTGAATTTGGATAAAACTTGATTTCTTTGCTAAACAAATGATGTTAAATATAATGAATGGATTGAGTTTTATATTAATCACCAATATTTCAAAAATAAAGAGTTTGGTAAAATTACTTCTATGAATTCTGGTTTTATAAAAGCGTTTCAAGATATCGTACACCTTGGTCTTTTCTCAATACTTTATAGTTTATCTTAATTAGTCTATCTTAATTATCATGAAAAAAATTAGTCTATCCTAATCGAAGACAATAATTTTTGTACCTTTATCCTACGTTAGAGGTAGCATTTTTATAATTTACCATATTCATGAGCAGTCTTGACTTTTATCAATTTTTGTTATCCAATAACCGTTGAATGCTTGGCTCTAATGATAGCATTTATTATATAGAAGTCAAGACCTCCATCTGGATTGGGATGCAATCTCCTGCGCCCGGGAGCAGGCAGCGCTCCCTGCTCCCGGGCGCATATACTTATTTTTTTTAATTTTTTTTTCAAAAATTTTTCATAGAAATGTTAATCTAGGTGTAGTTAACATGTGTATAAATTTTTACCATTTTTGGAGTATTTTAGATATTTATTTTTGATTTTTGAAAATCAGTGGCATTTTAGGTAATTTTAAATTACGAAAATGCCACTGATTTTCAAAAATAAAAAATAAATATCTAAAATACCCCAAAAATGGTAAAAATTTATACACATGTTAAATACACCTATATTAACATTTTAAAAAAAAAATTCAAAAAAAAATAAAAAAAAAGAGGTGTGCGCGCTCGGGAGCAGGGAGCGCTGCCTGCTCCCGGGCGCAGGAGATTGCATCCCGGGATTGGACAATTGCGTGTCTAATAATCATCCTCAGTAATTGTTTCTCAAATTTCAAATATGTTCCCCTTCCAACGGCTGAAAGTATTCATTTATCATTATTATTTTCGGGAAGCATTTCGGGAGTGGTTCGTATCGGCCAAAGTGAACTGCTATACTTGTCATTTTTAGCTCTATTTATCTTTTTACAACTTATATAAGATGTGGATAAGATGAGAACAAGATTGAATCTTCCATTTTAAAATATAATTTTCTCACCCGAAAAAATAACAATTTACTTTTTCATTTTCTATATATATTTCTTATAAAACTTTCTCTATATAATACACAATAATATTTTTTGCATATAATATTATCATCTTATTCTCTTCCAATCCAAGTTATGAATAGGTTAATAATTACATAATATTGAAACCATTTTAATTTATAATTTTAAGGTGTTTTTAAAAAACAAACAATTTTAACCGGTTACTTCATACATTTTTGCTAAAATGAATTTTTGACATTTGTGTTCCGATTTATAAATTTAATAATGAAACTAATAATTAAGTTAGATTTCTCATAATCGCCTAAGAAAACTCCAATTGAAAGATGTACTAATTGGCTTTGTTAGGCCAATACGAGCATATTTTAGTTGGTAAAAGTTTTGGATTTGTATTTAAGCTATTGAAGTTTTGATTCCCATTTAAAGAGTTTTATGTCTCCAAATTTTGTTTGACACAAAAGCTCTGCTTGTTCGCGAGGAATAACAAAAAGTCAAACGTATTAATTATCCAACTACCTTTCTTTTTTTCATTTTTACCTGCATATTCTAATTATTGTCTTATATTTTTCTTCCAGCAACTATCATATCTATATTCATTTTATGATTAATTTACATATATACCCATATAGTTTGATCAAAATTACAAATATATCCATATAGTTTCACGAATTACATATTATCCGCACATAATTTTACAAAAATTGCAGATAACCCCATATTAACAGTTTCCATCACATATAAGGACGTGAGATGTTAGTGAATTATTTGGTTTCCAAAAATACCATTCTTCCATGCCTCGTTCGTCGCTCCACCCTCCCCTCATTCTCGTAGCCAACCCTAAGATCAAGCCTAAGTCTCGATTGAGAAGGAACTCACGAACATCAGCGCGGTTGTGATGGAGAGGCTAATAGCAATAACAACATGTAGAAGGAGTTGCTCAGCGGTGGCAACTTCCTTCCCACCCTATCTAGGAAGAACGCCGCTACCAAAATGCAGATGATTTTGGTGACGACGGTTGCCCCGTGAAGGCCGGTGTCCTTTGCATACGGTCACCTCAAGAAGCCCATTCAAGAACAAGAGTTCGCCCATTAGTATGTTTCCAATGCTCTCTAATGGGCCAATTTCATTTGCAACGATGCACTTCTAGATTTTGATCGCCATGTCAGGATCTCATGCGTCCAAGAGGGCCTTTAGAGCTGCTTCGGAGTTCACAAGGTTCGGGAGGCATTCATTCTTCACCATTTCACCAAAAAATGAGCGAATGTAGTTTCTTGTTCTTGATTGGGAACTGCAATAGAACAATTTATATGACTGTATTAGGTAATGCACCACAGAAGGCTATCTCATCAAAGAAACGGCTCACCATCTCGAGAGGATTCCTGTACGATTGTAGTGCAATCATACAATTGTACATCTGGGTGTCGGGAAAGTAGCCTTCCATACCCTCAATCTCTTTCTAGAGCTCAAGAGTGCTGCACTCCTCAAATGTGTGCTTTAAATTCTCTTTCCGGTTAGCACTGGTTTTCCTTCATGATCAGGATGAAATTGAGGGCGTCGCGAGGTCCGCAGACCCCGGAGCAGTGTGTTCAAGATTGAATCTGTAACGGCCTGAACTAAAAATCAAAGCTTTTGCCTAAATTTTCGGTCCAAGTCATTTTAAAACTCCAGGATCTTTCCACGTGACGATTAAACCATCTCATTTAGGTAAGAAATAAACTTGCATTATTACATCCAAGTCCATAGAGTTATTACAAACATGCCCACTTCAATAAATTCTTTACATCCAAGTCAAGCCACTCATTACATAGAAAGAAATAAATAAAATGATTTATTCATTAGCACGCCACCACCATCTCATTGGCCACCATCCACGGGATCATCTGAGAGTCAAAGGAAAAAGGGGTAAGTTCACAAGAACTTAGTAAGTAGGATTATGCCCTGCAATTAAGATCATAAGAACACATCATCTTCACTCAATTGCTCAACTTTTAGAGCCTTTAAAACATCTTATATGTCATCATCTCTTCCTAGAAGTACTCAACTTAAAATTCGGGGACTACCCTAAGGATTTAAGACCTTAAATCCTTTAAGATACTCCTCTATCCCCAAAACTCAAACTTCTAGGCATCATTTGGCTAATCTAGCCCTTCCATTGAACTCAGAAGGTCCAAATCCATAGGAAATGACCCCTGGATCACTCAAATCGGACATCTAGAGCTCAATTTACATCAATTTGAAGATGGACGCACCAAACGGTGCCACGTGTCCCTCGCCGCCGGTGACTCTTGCCCGACCGGGCTTCCTGGTGGGCTGCGCTCTGGGCTTTACTGCCTGGGCTTCTACCTGGATATCATCTCTGGGCTTAAGCTATGGGTTGACCCACTGGATCCTCCTTCTGAGGCCCATCGCAACAGTTGGGCTCGTCCGCAGCTGGGCTCAGCTCGGATCCAGCCCACTCTCTGAAGCCCATACCACCTTCTGAAAATTTACAGATTCCCCTACTGTCTTCTGATTTTACAGAAACTCCTTGACAGCTTATGATTTTCAGAAAAACCATTAGGCAGATTTGTAAAATATCCAAAAACTCGAAAATAGGCAGTAACGTCCATTTTTTCCATCTGTCCATTTATACAAGATATATATAATAACATTTTAATATTATTTTCGTATATATATCTCCTTTAAACATCTTAAATGCATTAAAAATTCATCTCATCAATAATTTGGCTAACATATTTAATTTTAGGCCATCCAAGCATAATATAACGTACATAATTTTACTCATTAATTTATTTTACTCAAAATAAATTATAATTATGCCATTATGCTTTCCATCTTGCCCAAAATTACCTTTATGTTATACATCCTCAAAATTATTGATAAATCCTCACATAATTAATTTAATGTAAATAATACATTTCTCAAATAATTATGTGGCATCCATTCCGCTGCAATTAAGCATATAATATCTCATATCATCCCAGCATGATTAATGGCTAAAAAAAATCACATATTAGTAAAACTACTAAATAATTATGTGATAAATCCTCATTAAATCACGCCATAATTAAAGGATAAAAAGGCAAAATCCCCCTTACCTTAAAGAAGAAAATGAAATGGATTGCTTGAACGGGTTGGATCGGCCTTTTCCTTTCTCCTGCGGCAGCGTTCCTCCTCTTTCCTCTGGTATGCCTTTATTGAGTACCCAAGTCGTTTATTTATAGCTCACCGGAGGATTCACTGGAGGATTTTCCGCTCGAAATCCGATTTCAATTCAAATTTGAATTTCCGATCGCAATCCGATCTCAAATCCACTTCAAATTCTAATTTCAAGATCCCTGATCGCAATCCAATCTTAAATCAAATTTTAAATTCGAATTTCAAACTGGTGAGGCTCACAGAGCCCAAAAAGGCAAAATACATCATTTATACACTCATGGGATTCGAACTCGAGACCTCCTCTACCAAAGACCAACACCTTAACCACTTAAGCACATTGGGCCGTTGAGTTAAATACTCGCGATATTTTATATAACTCAACCCATCATTCTAAGTGGGATTATTTGGGTCTAGCCCAATAATCTTCCACTTATTCTTGGCCCATTGCTTGGTCAAATGGTCAATGGTCAGGATGCCACCTCAGTGGACACATCATCAGTTGAATAGTCAACTCATCAATTTTTTTCCTAATTATTACAGTCTCCCCTCCTTACAAAAGTTTCGTCCCCGAAACTTACATTTCATTATAAGGTAGAAACAAATTAGGACATATTTCTCGAATATTTTCCTCGAGTTCCCATGTTGCCTCTTTTTCACTGTGGTTACTCCACTGCACAAGAACATGTTTGATCTTTCGACCCTTCAGTTCTTTCTCTCTGGTGTCAAGAATTCGTATCGGTTGCTCTGGATGCGTTAGATCCCCTTCCACATGATACTGCTCAAACTGCAGCACATGGGTTGGATCCGACACATACTTTCTCAGCTGTGAGATATGAAACACATCATGCACTCCCGCCAATGCTGGCGGTAATGCCAACCGATATGCAACTCCACCAATGACGTCCAAGATCTCAAATGGTCCAAGATAACGAGGACTCAATTTTCCTTTTACTCCAAATCTCATTACCCCTCGAGTAGGCGAGACCTTTAGGAAAACCTTTTCCCCGATTGCAAATTGCAAATCGCGTCGTTTTCCATCAGCATACTTTTTCTGTCGATCCTGAGCGGTCACCAGTCTCTTCCTGATCAACTGCACTACCTTGGTAGCCTGTTCGATCAGTTCCGGTGCTAATATCTTCCGCTCGCCGACTTCTTCCCAGTAAATCGGGGTGCGACATTTCTTGCCATATAAGGCCTCGAAAGGAGCCATACCAATGCTTGCTTGATAACTATTATTATAAGCAAACTCTGCCATTGCCAAATGCTCAACCCATGAGCCTTGTAAATCTAACGCACAAGCCCGCAGTAAGTCCTCTAATATCTGAATGGTTCTCTCAGATTGGCCATCTGTCTGAGGATGATATGCAGTACTCAGGCGTAACTCTGTGCCCATAGCTGTCTTCAATTTTTGCCAAAATTCAGACACAAATCTTCTATCTCTATCAGAGACTATGGATACAGGAACGCCATGAAGCCTAACAATCTCCCTCACATACAATTCCGCCATCTGCTCCATCCGATAAGTCATTCGGTAAGGTAGAAAATGCGCCGACTTAGTAAGTCGATCTACCACTACCCATACTGCATTCATTCGGCTTTGCGTTTTTGGCAATGCAGTCACGAAATCCATCGTGATGTGTTCCCATTTCCACTCTGGTATCTCCAAAGGTCGCAATAATCCTCCCGGTCTCTGCTTTTCTGGTTTTACTCGTTGGCAGACCAGACACTGGGACACAAATCTCGCAATCTCTACTCGCATTCTCTTCCACCAGTATCTCTGACTCAAATCCTTGTACATCTTGGTACTACCTGGATGAACAGAGAATCTCGACTGGTGTGCTTCTTCAAGGAGTTCTCTTCGGAGTTCTTCATTCCTTGGAACCACAATTCTCTCTTGGAACATCAAAACACCATCAATCCCTTGCCGAAAACGAGTGGATTGGCCTTGATTCATTCTGTTTAAAATTTTTAAGACAAATGAATCTTGCTTTTGTGCTTCCTTGATTTTCTCTACCAACAAGGATTGTAACTGCAGAACGCTCAACCGAGCAGTATCTCGAGAGGATATTACCTCTATCTCTAAGGCCTCAAACTGCCTTAGCAACTCCTCTTGTTGGGTAATCAAGGTTGCAACCACTGTATTCATCTTTCGGCTAAGAGCGTCTGCCACAACATTGGCCTTCCCTGGATGATACTGAATTGAAACATCATAATCTTTCAGTAACTCCAGCCATCTTCGTTGCCGAAGATTTAATTCCTTCTGGGAGAATATGTACTTTAAACTCTTATGGTCTGTAAATATCTCTGTTCTTTCACCATATAAGTAGTGACGCCAAATCTTTAAGGCGAACACTACTGCAGCCAACTCTAAATCATGGGTAGGGTAATTCTGCTCACTTGGCTTCAACTGCCTTGAAGCATAGGCTATTACCCTCCCTTGCTGCATAAGTACACATCCCAGACCATTCCTGGAGGCATCACTATACACCACAAACTCTTTCCCACTTACCGGTAGGGTCAAAACCGGTGTCGTGGTTAAACGGTTCTTTAACTCTTGAAAACTTTCCTCACAGTCCTCTGTCCAAATAAATTTGGCATTTTTGCGGGTTAATCGCGTTAACGGCACCGCAATTGAGGAAAAGTTCTCCACAAACCGTCGGTAATAGTCTCCCAATCCCAGGAAACTTCTTATCTCAGTAACTGTGGTCGGCCTCTCCCAAGACACCACAGCCTTAATCTTTTCTGGATCAACAGAAACTCCTTTGCCACTGATCACATGTCCAAGAAAAGCAACACTTTCTAGCCAAAACTCACACTTTTTGAGTTTGGCATAAAGTTTCTTTTCCCTAAGGACTTGCAATACTTCTCTCAGCTGCTGCTCATGCTCTTCACGTCCCTTGGAATATACCAAGATATCATCGATGAATACCACCACACACCGATCTAAGAACTGTTGAAACACTCTGTTCATTAGATCCATAAATGCAGCAGGGGCATTGGTCAACCCGAATGGCATCACCAAGAACTCAAAGTGACCATACCGAGTGCGAAAAGCTGTCTTTGGTATGTCCTCTTCTCTAACTCTCAATTGGTGGTACCCTGACCTCAAGTCTATCTTTGAGAAGACAGATGCCCCTTGTAGTTGGTCAAACAAATCATCGATGCGTGGAAGAGGATATTTATTCTTAATCGTCACCTTGTTTATTTCTCGGTAGTCAATGCATAGTCGCATACTACCGTCCTTCTTTTTAACAAAGAGCACAGGTGCTCCCCAAGGTGATGAACTTGGACGAATAAATCCCAAATCCACTAACTCTTGCAGCTGCTCTTTCAACTCTTTAAGTTCTGCTGGCGCCATGCGATATGGGACTCTTGAGATTGGACTGGTTTCCGAAATTAGATTGATCTCAAAATCAATCTCTCGTGCAGGTGGTAACCCTGGTAATTCCCCTGGAAAAACATCAGGAAATTCTCTGACTACCGGGACATCCTCCAGTTTTACTTCAACCTCATTCGTCGTCATGGCCGCCACAAAGAACCCATAACATCCTTGCCTGAGTTTCCTCAAGGCTTGCATCGCTGTGATCAAATGTGGCACTTTTCGTCGGTTTCCTTCAAATAAAACCGTCTGATTGGGTATGCCAATTGTAATCTTCCGTGTCTGCGGACTAATATGTGCTACCCACTTGGTCATCCAATCCCATCCCAGAATTACATCCAGGTCTCTCATGGGCATCACTACCAAGTCAGCTGGTATTACTAGTCCTTTGATGTCCATAGGACATGCATAACATGCACTCCTCACGGAAAGACTACCTCCCATTGGTGATGTGATAATTAACTCTTCCACCAATGGCCTCGTTGGTATGTTATTCTCTTTGACAAACTCAGATGCAATAAATGACAAATCAGCACTAGTATCAAATAAAGTTCTGGCATAGATATTGTAAACCTTTACAATACCTGTAATTCTGTCTGCTGGTATCTGAGCTTGTCCCGGGTGTAGTGCAAAAATATTTGCCGGCTGTCTTGCCCCATGGTTTTGCACATTCTGTTATCGCCCCACTGGTCTCCCCGCTTGCCTATTCTGATTTTGAGCTTGTTGGGGATTTGGTGCTCCAGTGGCAGTACAGAATTTTGACACATGCCCCGGCATTTTACAACGAAAACATACCACTCCTACCGGACAACTCTCTGGTGAATGTCCAGTCTCTCCGCACTTGTGACAAGTGCCAGGCGGAAGGCGACACTGTCCCTGGTGGAACCGGTTACATCGGTTACACCTCTTTTTCCGCCCATTCGTCTTATAAGATCCTTTGCTCTTAGACCCTTGACCTGATGAGGCCCCAGATGTCTGCATTGGCTTTTTATTTGAAGTTCCTCCTTCAATAGATTCCCCCGATCTCTTCTTTACAAACATCTTACTGAGCTGAGCTATTGTTTTCTCAGCCCACATTGCTCGATCCACTGCCTTGCCATATGTGTCGCATGGCTCGGCCATCACCATGTCTCGAATGCTTTCATTGAGACCATTTTGGAATCTTCGTATTCGAGCATCGTCATCTTCCACTAGATTAGGGGCGAATCGTATCAAGGATGAAAACTTTGTTTCATAATCAGCCACAAACATCTCCTCTTGTTTTAACTCTGCAAACTCTCGAGCTTTGGTGATCCGAACAGTTGGTGGAAAAAACTTCTCATAGAAGGCATCCGAGAATCTTTGCCACGTAATTTCTTCCTTCTTGCTCTCAAAGATTCTCTTTTGTGTTTGCCACCAACGGTAAGCATCTCCATCCAACTTGAATGCAGCAAATAACACCTTCTGTCGATCCGAACATTCAAGGAACTCCAATATTTTATTGATAGCCAGTAACCAATTCTCAGCTGCCTTGCTATCACCTCCTGAAAAAGAAGGAGAATGCTGCTGATGGAAAGCACTAGCATCCTTCCTATCTCTTTCCTCTCTAGCACGGTAGTCTCTGGAGGGCATTGTGATGGGTTGGGATTCAGCGGTTTGCTCTTCCACCCTTGGTCGAAAACCACTAATGTGATCTTGACCTTCTTCGCCAGCTCTTTCCTCTTGCCCCGTCATATTTGGTTGTTTTCTCTGGCTTACAACTCGTCCTCTCTGTTGGTTTGCGGTCGCAGCTTGATCACAACCAACTAAAGTAGTTCCTTGTTGATGAGGATTTTCATCGATTTTATCTAATCGGGCTAAAATCCTCTCAACGAAACTTTCGAATCGAGCCTCATGCTGCGTCATACGCTCATGAATTGTTGGTCTCCTCCCAGGATTCTGGTTGGTACCAACTGTCCCTTCAGACCTCTGAGGGGACCTCGAGCCTTCATCAAGTGGTATAAAAACTCCTTGGTTTGCCCTCTGAGATGGTTCTCCTTGGGGTGGGTGCACTCCGTGGCTTAACCTTGGAATAACTCCTGCTTGGGATGTACCCGCTTCGGACATAACAACAGTTGATGGATTAACTCCCTGACCCTGCCTTTGCATTGGGTTAGGTCGTGGAGGATTCCCATGAGAGGCCATGTCTGAAAAGAAATGTAACATTTAAACTCAAGAAAACATCTTAAGTTCACACATAGCCAAACAAATTATATCCATCCACTTAAAAGAACAATCCATCATAATTAAATTTTATTATTCACTGCAAGTTTATTACATCTCAGAAACTTCAAAAGAAAATAACTCAATTTAATCATCGCTTTTCCTCTGTCCCTTCATTGGACACTCTTTAGCCCGATGCCCAGGGGCCCTGCAAATATTGCAAGCAATCTCATGAGGGCAGTCCCTTGCCTGATGTCCAGGCTGCATACATCTGAAACAAGTGTTCGGCGGAAGCACACACTTTCCTCCATGCCTAAACTTGCACTTAGCGCATGGTAATAGCTTCCCCAAACTAGGCGGAACTTTCTCAGATGTAGGCTCTCTTGAGGGTATGGCATGTGTCGGTGAAGGAGATGGTTGGAGGGGCACATTTGGAACAGACATCTGTTGAGTTGGAGGACTTGGCTTTGGGATAGACGAGCTAGACCCACAATAGGTCTCATATGGTTCCTTCGGCCCCTCTTTGTCAGTTGACTTGAAATTATCATCCGACTCATCATAGGCCTTAGGCATCTTGCTCGCCATTTGCTTATACCGCTTCCTAGGAACAGGTTGCGGGATAGTTGCCTCCTTCCTCACTTGCTCCATCATCTCAGGGGAAACATCAGCAGGCCTCTTAGGAGGGGATGTTTGAGTCTCTGCAGGTTGTTTTTGAAATGCTGCCAACTTTTCCCTTAGCATGGCCAACTCTGCGTCCTGTGACATCTGTTTCTCTTGCATCTTTAACATCATGGACGCCAAGTTGGATACCACTCCATGTAAGGCTTTAAAGTTTTGACGCATCTCTTGTCGGACAGCCTCTTGAGCTTGAAGTAGCTCAAATTTAATTGCGTCCTACGCCAACCTCGACTCTTTTAGATCATCCCTCATCAGGTCCAACTTCTCAGCGTTGGTTGGTGCCTTCTTAGCACGTGTCCGTGCTGCTCCAGGTTCACCATTAGTTGGTGCTTTCCCCTTCTCTGAATCTCTCTCAGGAAAACTCGTTCCAAATGTCATCTCTCTGCTCATGAAAATAGTGAACGTCAGTTTAATCACTATTTTCGACATCATAGGAAAAGAGAAATTAAAATTACTCTTAACATGTTTCCATGTTCTCTGGTTTATTCGTCTCTATCCATGAAAATTTGCTCTGATACCATCTGTAACGGCCTGAACTAAAAATCAAAGCTTTCGGCTAAATTTTCGGTCCAAGTCATTTTAAAACTCCAGGATCTTTCCACGCGACGATTAAACCATCTCATTTAGGTAAGAAATAAACTTGCATTATTACATCCAAGTCCATAGAGTTATTACAAACATGCCCACTTCAATAAATTCTTTACATCCAAGTCAAGCCACTCATTACATAGAAAGAAATAAATAAAATGATTTATTCATTAGCACGCCACCACCATCTCATTGGCCACCATCCACGGGATCATCTGAGAGTCAAAGGAAAAAGGGGTAAGTTCACAAGAACTTAGTAAGTAGGATTATGCCCTGCAATTAAGATCATAAGAACACATCATCTTCACTCAATTGCTCAACTTTTAGAGCCTTTAAAACATCTTATATGTCATCATCTCTTCCTAGAAGTACTCAACTTAAAATTCGGGGACTACCCTAAGGATTTAAGACCTTAAATCCTTTAAGATACTCCTCTATCCCCAAAACTCAAACTTCTAGGCATCATTTGGCTAATCTAGCCCTTCCATTGAACTCAGAAGGTCCAAATCCATAGGAAATGACCCCTGGATCACTCAAATCGGACATCTAGAGCTCAATTTACATCAATTTGAAGATGGACGCACCAAACGGTGCCACGTGTCCCTCGCCGCCGGTGACTCTTGCCCGACCGGGCTTCCTGGTGAGCTGCGCTCTGGGCTTTACTGCCTGGGCTTCTACCTGGATATCATCTCTGGGCTTAAGCTATGGGTTGACCCACTGGATCCTCCTTCTGAGGCCCATCGCAACAGTTGGGCTCGTCCGCAGCTGGGCTCAGCTCGGATCCAGCCCACTCTCTGAAGCCCATACCACCTTCTGAAAAGTTACAGATTCCCCTACTGTCTTCTGATTTTACAGAAACTCCTTGACAGCTTATGATTTTTAGAAAAACCATTAGGCAGATTTGTAAAATATCCAAAAACTCGAAAATAGGCAGTAACGTCCATTTTTTCCATCTGTCCATTTATACAAGATATATATAATAACATTTTAATATTATTTTCGTATATATATCTCCTTTAAACATCTTAAATGCATTAAAAATTCATCTCATCAATAATTTGGCTAACATATTTAATTTTAGGCCATCCAAGCATAATATAACGTACATAATTTTACTCATTAATTTATTTTACTCAAAATAAATTATAATTATGCCATTATGCTTTCCATCTTGCCCAAAATTACCTTTATGTTATACATCCTCAAAATTATTGATAAATCCTCACATAATTAATTTAATGTAAATAATACATTTCTCAAATAATTATGTGGCATCCATTCCGCTGCAATTAAGCATATAATATCTCATATCATCCCAGCATGATTAATGGCTAAAAAAAATCACATATTAGTAAAACTACTAAATAATTATGTGATAAATCCTCATTAAATCACGCCATAATTAAAGGATAAAAAGGCAAAATCCCCCTTACCTTAAAGAAGAAAATGAAATGGATTGCTTGAACGGGTTGGATCGGCCTTTTCCTTTCTCCTGCGGCAGCGTTCCTCCTCTTTCCTCTGGTATGCCTTTATTGAGTACCCAAGTCGTTTATTTATAGCTCACCGGAGGATTCACTGGAGGATTTTCCGCTCGAAATCCGATTTCAATTCAAATTTGAATTTCCGATCGCAATCCGATCTCAAATCCACTTCAAATTCTAATTTCAAGATCCCTGATCGCAATCCAATCTTAAATCAAATTTTAAATTCGAATTTCAAACTGGTGAGGCTCACAGAGCCCAAAAAGGCAAAATACATCATTTATACACTCATGGGATTCGAACTCGAGACCTCCTCTACCAAAGACCAACACCTTAACCACTTAAGCACATTGGGCCGTTGAGTTAAATACTCGCGATATTTTATATAACTCAACCCATCATTCTAAGTGGGCTTATTTGGGTCTAGCCCAATAATCTTCCACTTATTCTTGGCCCATTGCTTGGTCAAATGGTCAATGGTCAGGATGCCACCTCAGTGGACACATCATCAGTTGAATAGTCAACTCATCAATTTTTTTCCTAATTATTACAGAATCATATGCTAGAACATTCACAGGGTCCCACCCAATAACGACCAACATCTCCCCAGGAGTCCGCCTCACACTCTGCACGTCCCATTCATTCTTCCAACCTTCCAGCAAAATGGCGTACGTGTCCACGTCCGGGCGGATCTTACCATAACTAGTTGCAAGAATTCTTGTGCCTTAGCGGTCTTGCCGCCCCAACAGATGGCGCTGACATCACAAGGGCAACCATACTGGTCCATCATTTCGAAAGCCAAGATGACCTCATCGACTTGGCCAGTGGCAATGTAGCTGCTGAAGGCAGAGGTAAATGTAGCAAGGGAGAGGAGATTCTTGGAGTGAACCAGAAATAGCCAAGCTGAAAGCCCCTTAGAGGCTTAGAAATTGTAATTTGATTTCAGAGCCGTAGATTACTTCTATGCTAAAACAAGAATACAATATTTTACTTGAGAGAAATATTTAATTGTAATTTGAGACCGTGGCGCCCTAGCCCGAGCGTCACAACCTTACTCCAAGATCTATCGATTGGTAAACGTGATCAGGATTGTTGCATTGTCACACGGCGGGCTTATTGAATATTTATCCATTTTATCCTAACTCCTTAGGAGTTTATATCATTTCATACATTCCATTTCCATCATATGCCTTTTTAAGTCATTATTCCATTTAAAATTTACATATATGATCTCATAATTTTCATACTTAGTCATTTCAGGCTAACTCATACCTTAACATATGACCATAAATTTTTTACTATTTATAGTCATAAAACCTGTCATAATCCATATACATCATTAACCTAAAATTCAAATGTCATCATTCATACAACCATACAATTCATAAAAATTCATACACAGGTAACTTATAGAAATTCATATTTTCTTGAATCTCTACCTGTGCTCCTTGCATGGTTCGTCCTTTCATCTGTCTTTATGATTTGGAAAACAAAACTGTGAGTCGAAACTCAATAAGCAAGTTATAAGGTTTTCAGGCAATTCATTTTCATTGAAAATAACTTGGAAAGTCATCTTATACCCACTATAGGGTATATCATAAAACATGCTTTTTATACCCGTCTAGGGTATGTCATAAACAATGCGATGCATCATTTAAAACCATGATATTCCTTTGGATAGAAGCTAGCTAGGCAACCATCTACTTTCATCCTCTCTTCCATTCCAGGGAGGCGCCGCCGGCCCTAGGCCTCTCTTAGCGACTTGGCCGCACCAAAGGGGGACATTCGGTCCGCTTACACCTTTGAGGTGGACCTCATGCTTTGTGCACATGCTTTCTTTCATAAACATGAACTTTGACATGCTAGCATGATTTTTCATTATTAAATCCATGATTCATCATTTGACATAAGTACTTGAAAAGCAGTAAGCAATTCATTTATTTTATTGGAAATGACATTTCAATACACATTTAGATAAGGAATGACCATCCTTAAATAACTTAGAAAGAATTGAAATTATTCATTTGCTAACTCATTTAAATGGTTAGAATATCATTGATAAATATTTTATCACATTTGATAAAACAAAACATTTAGAAAACTGCTTGCTTACCTTGTTTGCTTAGTTTTCCGTCTCGCTTATCTCTTTGCCTTTGCCTATACATAAACATAGCATTGCATTCATAACAATCCATTTGCTTGCATTCACTTAGTTTTCCAATCCCATAATCTATATCATACATAATCAACTTGGATTTTCAAGTCGATCATACGTATACAACATGCACTTGTGCATTACATCATCCATTCCATATTGTGTTTTAATCCCATATTTAGGGTAAACACATAATGTTCATTTATAATTCAACATATGGGGATTTATATCTCCTATTAACCATTTTTCATTTTTTTTTATTTTCTCTACGTCAATGCTCATTCTGAGCATATAAGTGACGTTTTAAACTTCATAACTTAATCTCAAAAATTGAGATAATCAAACATCATTCATACAACAACATCCTTATGCATTTCATCACATATTCATGCATATTTTGTATTTTAGCAATTTCACGTAAGTCACATATCATCCATTTATACATATGCTTTACATACGTTCAACATACAACACATATATTATGTGTTTCTTAAAATTTTTTAACACAGAAACTTACACCCAATTTCAACATCATTAAACCCCTTAATTATCATATACTTTAGGGTTTAATTTCGGATTTTTAATCCATTTATCACTTGTTTCCAAAACAGCCATGTTAAGACCCGTTTTTCATCATTTAAACGCCTCTTTCAAGACTTAAATCTTAACAGATTTTTAAGTCTTAATTTTTAGCAACTAAAATGCTTTTCTTAACCCAAATTTAAGATATTATCACATATTTAAAATTCATAATTCATTTACTTCCATAACAGCAACATTTTTATGCATATACGGTATCTATTTTGACCCGTTTTGACGTGTCCATACATATATCCTTAAAATTAGATTTAGGGCAAATCTTTTCAAGCCCTTTTGGACACTCAAAGTACCTTAATCCTAGGATAATTTATCCTCCATAACATCCATAAATAGTTTGTTTACAAATAGCAACAAAAATCATATGTAAAGCACCCGTTTTGGCCCCCGTTTGGACGTTCCATACATATACCTTAAAAAATCAGACTTAGCGCAAACTCATCCAACCCACTTAGGCCATCCAAGAGGTCCTTAATTTAGGGTACTTTACCCTACAATTCATCCATAAACCACTTAAGCACTTTTTTGTATCATTTTTAACTCAAAAATGGAAAATCGGGCATTAGATGAAACCCTAAGTTTTATTTTTGCTAAAATTATTAACAAATGCTCAAATTAACATATGTAATCCAAAAGAACATGAATTAAATCCAATCATCATGCTTAAATCATACAACAACTTGGTTTAGGGTTTTGAGAATTTCCAAGTTAACTTTCAATCTCAAAATTCAACCCTAACTTCCCTTTTCACTCTCTTGAACTCTTGATCTCATTTATATCTTTCAAAAATTATTCAATACCCATATTAAGGCATCATAACTCATACTTTAAGAGTTCTTTATGAACCATATTCATGGATCATGAATTGAGAAAGAAAACCTTGATTCAAATGATTCAAAACTTAGATTTCACTTACTTGGATTGAACCTAACTTGAATCCAACTTGTTTAGCTTGGTTCCTTCTTTTTTTCTTTTCCTTTTTTCCTTCTCTTTTTCTCCACTTTTCTCCTTCTGCCTTGCTGGTTTTGGACATGCCCAAGGTTGCTCCGCACTTAGCAAATTTTTGAGAATTTTCTCCCCCTTCTCATGTAGACGCCCCCCCTTGGATATGCCTCCTTTTTATATTTTTTTACCAGTCTATGGGGCCTACTTTGTCACATGTCATGAGGGTAATTTAATTCTAACTTATACCTTGATGACATGACAATTTTATATCCAAGTGAAATATGCATTTTTTAATTATCAAAAATCAACGAAATCCATGCATTTAAGGAATGCATTGCTGTCCAGTAGGTGACGCCCCCCTTAGGCTTGGGTTTTGACATTTTCATGCATCATTTTCCACATATTTATGTGCCCATTTACTTCACCTAGGTGTTAGGCAACTTAGATATGCATTTTAACATTTTTAAAAATTAAATTTCCATGCCTAACATGCCCTTGGACGTCCCTTTATTTGCCACATAACCTATGCTCAAATTTGAGCTAAACTTTGGCATTAAACCAATGCATTTAAACCTTGACTTTTCCATAGATTTGACCCTTAAACAAATTCATAAAAATCCAGCTCCATTCACTTCCATTTGACACCTTGCATAGCATTAAACAAAGTCATTTATCTCAAATGCTTTTTATTAAATGCTATGGTAGTCTCGGGTGTACAAAGTCAATGCTGGGTACCTTTTTTAATTAAGCACTTTTCCATGATAATTAGCTTAATCCAATCCACTCATACCATAGATTTTATAATTTTATTCAATCGTTTCAAATTTTATCTCAAAACGACGTTTCTACGTCAAGTTATGAACATTTGAAAATAACCTTAAAGTATGAGATTAAAAATAAATAATTATCACCTTAATATCATCGAATTTTTATTAATCCAATACATAAGGTTGAGCCCAAAATCATGAGTTTACCTTTCAAATTTCATCTCATTTCGCCTTATAGGCGTCAAGTTATGAATTTTATATGATTTCCAACAAAATTTTTTAATTTTCATTTTAATCTCCATTAATTAAATCATGAAAATTAAAATAAACATTCATGCCAAATTAGCATATTCTAATCCTCCTTAAGCCCCTTTAGTCACCTTGACTCACATTGGGCTTTGGCGATTAATCTTAATCACCATTCTTAATTGCAAACCCTAATTGCAAAATTCATCAATTCATAAAAATCATCCAAAATCAATCAATTCACACATAAATCATAATTACACCTTAAATGCAATTATATGAGTCCTACTTGGGTCCGGGTATTATAGAGACTATTTTCTTTTCAAAAATATTAGTTTCAATTACTCACAAAAAAGCAGAGTATTCGGTTATCCAAAAATGAAGAACAAATAACAAAAAGACAAAATTGTTTTTCTAAGCTTTCGAGAGAGTGCCAGACTTCTTGTGCGGTGTCTTTAGTGGATGGCTTGTTCGTTGCAATTGATTCTGAACATTCGCTCTCAGTAGATAAATACAACTCCAATGACTTGATGAAATTCCATATGGCTTCGGAGTAGTTCTTGTCGAAGAGGTCGATGATGAGGTTGTAGGAGTAGGGAGAATTGTTGTCGGAGACATGCGAGCCAACCCCTTCGGAAGATCCTAATAGCGGAATCGGGGAAGAAGTAGGAGGGCTTGAGGATATTTTTCAACATCTTTGGTGGAGAGGTGGAAGCCTGTATTGGAGAGGAGCTTTTCTAAGGAGTCGTTGGGGTTGGTGGATAGACAGTCTTGCCAATGGTGATTGCATGGGTGGTGTTAATTCTTGGAAGCGCATGATTTCTTTCCAATATTGGCTAGATTCCCATCTCTCTAAGGAAGCCTGGAGGACTGATGTGGAGGATGAAACAATAGAGTTATTTCTGTCAATTTTGAAATACACGAACGATAACTAACGGAAAAGTGGACTCGTGGGGGTAATCTGCAATTTCTGTGAAACTATGTGGGGGTATATGTAATTCATGAAACTTTATGAGTATATCTGCAATTTTAATCAAATTATGGGGGTAAATATGCAAATTACCTTTATTTAATTTCCATTCTACCCTTATTATATTCATTTTAACATTCTACACTCCCCATCTCCATTTTTATTGTACCAAACAGGACCAAAATCAGTTGTATTATTGGGTTTATTAGTTGTACAAAATTTCTTCTTTACTTTTTTACGTACATTTCTCTGCAATTACTCTATTTGGCAATCATTTTTTCGCATTTTTAAATATAACCATCTTATTTATTTCAACTTGATTTCTTCTACTCATGATTGTTGTCCCTACCATACTATATCACTCTTATTTTCAAAAAATTTCCTACTAATTTTTTTCCATTTTTCTCAGATGCCAAATACTTCTTAAATATAATTTAGTTGGATAATGATTGTAAGAATGAAAGGTTTCAGTTTTTTAATTTATAATATTTTAAAATCTAAATATTTTTTTATTTTTTGATTGGTGTGTACATGTTAAGGGTGTTAATGGTCATGGTCATGGTCATGTCAACTCGTCAACTCACTTATTGAACCTGTTTATAAATGGGTTTAGGTTGAGTTTTTTGAATAAATAAATTATGATCCGCTAAACCATTCAACTATTTAATTAAATAAACGTATTAGGGTTGAAATTTTATAATCCGTCAACCTGTTTAATTCGTTTAACTAATTTAACTTGTTAACCAATTAAAAAAATATATAAATGTAAACCTCTCGATTCTTTTCTCATACTAAGTCTTATTGTCGCTACCTAATTTTCATTTTCCATCGTTGTCCTAATTCTATTTTCTTGTTACTACCTTACTTTCATTTCCCCATGCTGATAGCACCACCTCGCCTCTCCCTGCGAGATTATTGTTTGCTAGAGTTTAGACTTTTATGTCATTTGCTATACAACTCGTTAGCAACCTGCCAACCTATTTATTAAATAGGTTGTAAATAGATTAGGGTTGAGTTGTTTTAAATGAGTTAATAAATGAATGCGGGTTGAGATATTTCAAATGAATTAAGATTATGATTAGGCTCTAACCCGTCTAACCTGATCTGTTAACACCCCATACATGTTACATCTCATTTCGTATATTTCATATATTACACGAAATTATCTTCGTGCCTGACCAACTAGCTAATAACCGGTTGGCAAATTTAAACTATTTATTATATTTATCAATATGTATTAATTTATAATCATAAAGATTATATGTATTGCAAATCTTTATACGTCATATTTATATTATACATTTTTTCAAAAATTTTAGTAATTAAAACATCGAAAGATACTATTTTTTTACCACATATAAGTTTCCAATTAAATTTATTTTCAGTCAGATGACAAAACAAGATGCATTAAGAATGACTAATGGTTTAAATTTTTAAAAATATATTTAAAAATTTAAAAATAAAGAGTAAGCTTTGAGTAAGTATCCAATTCACTTCAGGCTAGACACGAACTAGAAAATCAGAAATCTGAAAAAATAGCTGCCAAATGGTCCGAATCCATTTAGTACATTTTTTGGGATGAGTTTCGGGTTCTGCACTTTCTGCACTCAAAAGTGCCCTGCCATCCGTGGCTTTCTTTTTTTTTTTTTTGATGGACCTGTTATCCGCGGCTCGAATTACTTGTTGGGTCAAAAACTCAAGCAGTTAAATGATGTGGGCCAGGGCGATGGAATGGTGGAAGCATCTCCTCCGTCCATTGGCGGGAGGGGAAGGTGCAAAAGGTCCGCGACCAACTGCCGCGAAAGCAAACAAACGTAAAACAGTAGGAAAAAAAGAAGAAGATGAAAGAAACGCAGACCAGACTCCACATCACTCGTTAGAACTGCGAGTCCAGCCAATACCATTTTTCTCGCTGTTAAAAAAAAATTATATAAATAACGAGAGAGAGAGAGAGAGAGAGAGAGAGAGAGAGGTACACGTCTTCGAATGTGAGCCGCGCAAAATAAGGGAGGGAGGAAGAACACGAGATCTTAGGCTGAGAGAGCATTCCTTCCCTTCCTTTCATGCCCGAGCGCCCTGCCCTACCTTTTCCTCTCCTCTCTGCCCAAGCTTCTTAATTTCGATTTTTTTCCCTACTGGAATGGCTGGAAATAATGCTGCAGCTGCTACTGCTTCCGAGGGTCCCTACGACATTGAGGAGTTTGTCTGGGTCTGGCTGCTGCTCTCTAGCACTTTTTCGTCTTTTGGGTTGTTTCGTTTCTGCGGATGGATGGATGAGTGGTTGGGGATTTATCTCTTTTAGGTGTTGGATTGCAGGCCAACGATGCTACTGTTGAAATTCCCTGGGAGCGGTTCGGGCAGGCGTTTGATTTAATGCAAAAGGGAAACAGGTTGTTTCGAGAGAATCGAATCGAAGAGGTGCGATATGATATGGGTTAGCTTTTATGCGAATTGGACTTTTTGGTCTCTTAATCTCTGATAGAAATTTCTTGTTAGTGAGATACAGTCTGTTAGGAAAGATTCCAACTTTGAATTTTGATGTACCCATGACTGGCTTCCGATGGTATTCAGTATTCTTTTCTGCTTCCACTGGCACAAAATGTAATGGAAAAACATGCTTTTTCATTTCCCCTTGAAAGTCGCTGATATTTTCTTCCGCCGAATGAGCATGCTACCGTCCGAAGTCGGTGAATTGTATTGGTTGGGACTGTACAACTACCTGGATGATTGCAAATAGTTGTATGCTACTCTGTTCCAAATTGTACTGGTAACTTGGTGACGGTAATTATGTCTGATTTAGCTCTCTTCTTCCTCAACTGAATCAATGTTAAATACTTTTCAATGGTCTCCTGAAATTCTTCCATATCTCTTCTCTTGCCACTATGCTGTATGCTCTTCGCTTTTATTAAGTTAAAAAGCCGCCTTACCAATGGGAGAGTTCTCGAATTTTTTTTCTTCAAAAATATAAATTATTTATAAATTGTTGAGAAGATATCACCCACCATCATCAATGTTGTGAATACCATAGCCCAAAATTTCATGCCTCTTCTGTCGGCTTTTTTGCCGTGTAAAGTGTTAGTCTCGAAAATGTTTTAGCACCTTATCAAGTAATCCCAGTTGGTTCTTTTATATGCCTGTGTCTTATCTCATACGTGGGTGTAAAACTGGACACTATTTCAATTTCGGCGTATGCTAAGTTAATTTTTTTTTTTTTTGGTAAAATACCCTAGGTCAACTAATGGTGCAATCAGTTGAGCCCAGCATCAGCGCAGTTGGTTGATGCTGGTGTCTTGTTTTTTGGCTGCATGCCAGCGGCCTGGTTTCAATGAAGGGTGAGGGGAGTTTCATCTCCCATTTTCAGGAGCAGTGTCTCTTGTAGATTTATTGTTTGGTTTGCATCTATTGAGCAAAAATTTGTGCTTGGATGGTTTAGTTGCAAGATAGAATATAAAAAAAAAAAGATGCAATCACTTGTATTGATAATTCCATTATAAATATTCATCTGGAACAAGGTGACTGATTGACTAAGAGTTAATGCTTATAAGGCTTTTGTCAGTTTTATAAATTTTATGCTTCTATAACTATACTAGATTTTTGATGCAGGCAATTGCCTGTTACTCCAAAGCTCACAGTTTAAAACCAGGTGATCCTGTTATCTTGAGTAATCGGAGTGCTGCTTTTTGCAGGTCAGTGTTACTTGCTGTGTTTAATACATGTACCTTGTCAAGGAATGGTTGCAATTCTCATTTTGCTACTATATCTGAATGATTACTGAAGGTTCTCCTGGCTCATTGCATCTTCACCTTCTCCTCTGAAGCTGTTCTATGCTGATTGTCATCTTCATCTTCTCAGTGATGTTTCGTATCATTCTAGGAATTATTCACTGAGCTGACTTCTGAGCAGAAACCTTCCACTGGCTTGTGGAGCTGCAATGACAGCCCTAATGGAGATGTAGAGAGACAATGACTCCTGTTAACTATTAATGATTTCCCTTACTGATGTGACATCTGTCATGCTCTAGGATTAGTCAACAACTGAGAAGCCGATCTGCATCTGCTTCTGAATATCAACCACTGAATGGTTTGGATCCTACAACGCATGCTGAAGTAAGGATCCACTTTCATTTCTTGCATCCTCAAAAGTTGCTTTTCTCATTTTCATCCTTGCTGATGTTCTTCAATCACAATTTCAGCTTGCTTTGAAGGATGCTGAGAAGTTGATGAGCATCCAAAGTAATTCTACCAAATCATATTTTCTGAAGGCCAATGCCCTTCTTATGGTACTAAAATGTTGTCTCCTTGCAGAGGGAGGTTTCTTTTGCTCTTTTTACATAAATATAGATGTTTTGCTTGTCTATAGTTATCTTTCAGAACAATGTTATTAAAACCGGACTAAACGTCAAACTGGTTAAGATCCGGTTCAAGGTTCAACTGAGTCAAGGTTACTCATTTAATATATTTTTAAAAATGATGAAATAAAATTCTAAACCATTTATCTCAACTGTAAAAAGTAGATTTTCTATTAATAGATTATATGGTCTTAATATATATGTTTTTATTTGATACATATCCCTAAAAGTCAAAAACTATCACCATATTAAACCAGGCTAAACTGGAGTGTTCAGTTGTGTGCTTACACTTGAACCAGTTTGATCCGCTGGTGCAGTTCGGTTTTGAATCTTCTGATAACAGTGTTCCAGAATAGTATTTTTAGCACTTGTCTACGTTCTACAATGACTCTTAGAAAGTCAACCAAACTTGCTTGATTTTATTGGTTATTCCAAAGTCCACATGGTTTTTATGAATAGCTTCACTGCATGGCAGCTGGAGCAATATGAAGATGCACGGGAAACACTACTTTCTGGCCTTCAGATTGATCCTTTCAGGTACTCTCTCTCTCTCTCTCTCTCTCTCACGATGTTGTTGGTTTCTTCATCCATGCAACTGATTCTGGGATTTTATAGCTCCTGTCTTCAGGCCTCCATCCAGAACTTAGAAAGTATTTCGGATGGTTTGGTTAGGAGGCCAAAACAAGGGAAGCCACAGCGAACAGATGATTTTGAATGTACAGTCTGTTTGAAGCTGATGTACGAACCTGTTACTACTACTTGTGGGCATTCATTTTGTCGCTCTTGTCTTTTTCAGTCCATGGACCACGGTGAATATCCCAGACTAGCGTTTCGTTTTTTAGATATTGCCAGTTGGTAACTCTGTAACTAATTTTCTATTTAATTGGCAGGTAATAAGTGTCCAATGTGCCGAACAGTGCTATTTATCACTCCTAAAACATGCTGTGTAAGGTAAAACATTTATGGTTTACCCTTGTATCCTTCTTAATCATCGTAGTGTTTTTTTTTTTTTTTTTTTTTTTTTTTTGTCTTTTAAGTCCAAAATTGTCATTTCCGGGAAGCCTTTTTTTCTGTAGAAATTTCTAATTTATGTTTCTGTTGTCTGTCTACAGTGTAACACTGAACAATATAATTCAGAAGAACTTCCCAGAGGAATATGCTGATAGGAAGTTAGAGAATCAAAATTTGACAGATCCAGGTGTTGACTTGATGCCACTGTTTGTGATGGATGTTGTCCTTCCTTGCCAGAAGTTGTCACTTAACATATTTGAGCCTCGTTATAGGCTCATGGTAAGTTTCTTTATTGCTAATCATTCTCATATCTGGATTCATACGGGTTTTGAAATGAAATTTATACGACAATTTCAAATTTTGTTGACTTTAGCTAATGTCCCTAAGAATTTTTCACAGTAATTATTCCAGATTTTAGAGGATAATCTTTTGGATTCGAGTCTGCTTCGCAACTTTATATTGTTTGTTGATGAGCATCATATACCTATCTACTGCTAAACGTATCTCACATGCACTCTCTGATATGCTATATCAGCATAATCATAGAGAATATAACAGTTATTTAATGTATAACTGACATGGATGTGGCAAACATGTATGTTGCTGGTCTTCATGCATTTCTTTCTGATAATTAATTCTGTTATTCAGGGAGTAGATTTGCAGAGCCCACATGCATGGGGTTCATTGCTAGTTTGTGCACAATTGCTCTTGTCAATATGGTAGACCATCTGTTTTGCCAAACCAGTGGAACATGCTGTTTGGATCTCTTGAATGTCAGGTTGCTTCACCCCTCAGTGTGACCAAAATCTTAAAAACACGAATAAAATGTTTCTCAATGAAAATCTATTCCTATATAAGGTTGCATATGATTGTGGGGTTGAAGACAGGGCTTATTGCCACCTGCTCTGGATAATAAAGTTTATTTGTATTAAATTATGTTGCACATGTGGTTTGCAGTGTGTGAGGTTTCATTGTTTGTGTGTTTGTTTGGCTTATGCACGAATTTTGTGGACTAAGTTCCCTGTGTTATTAGCTATTTTTGTTGCCTACTTAGAATTGTTCCTCGGGTTCAGAATTTTCTTGTTTTAAGAGCGAATAGCTTGAAAATTAAAACCTTCATGTCTTGGATTTTGTCCTAGCTAATGACATTTTAAAAAATGACTAATGTGTTCTTTGCCCATCTGATGTGGTTGATTTTTTTGTCGGCTTTAGTTGTGGAAGTTTATGGAATATTTTCTTGTTCCGTGTTCCATTTTGGCACAGGTGAGGAGGATTATGGAAGGAAATCATCGCATGGGAATGGTAGACTCTCTCTCTCTCTCTGTGGAAATAGTGTTTTTTTTGTTCTTGTTGTTAATGTCAATTTTAATTTAACCCGAAGTGAGGCTACATTGTTTGGCATAAAATAGTGGTATATATAACATCCTGTTTATCTATCTTATATCAGGCTCAAGGTTCAAACTACCTCAGTTCATAATTTAACCATTGTTAGTGTTAAGATTTTATAAATTATTTCTATGACCTACTGCTGACGCACCTGCTTTGAGCCGTCGGATCGTGCGGGAGAGATGAAAGCATTCCTTTTTTTATGGGGTTGTATATGAAATGAGTCCCTGCCATGGGATGCAAATATAAAACTGAAAAATGAAAAAAAAAAAAAATTCCAAATCAGAAACCAAAGCCCTCCTCTTCCATTTGTTGATGCAAATGAAATCAGCTCTGCACTCGTCTTCACCAAATGCAAAATTGCTGTTTGTCTTCCCTTTGGGTTGATTCGCAGATTAATGAAGAGGAGGAAATTGCAGTTTTGGAACTTGTCATTTTCTAGCTGTTTAATCAAGAGGAGTAAATTGGGTATTAGATTAGGAAAATCGTCTAGGATACGATCATGCTGAAGCAGGCCTCTTGGGAGGATCATCTGGAAGAGTATTTGATCATTATGTCTTTCTACCGTCTCCTGAACAGCTCTCAAAACCAATAATACTGACCTCACCATCTCCTAAAAAGCTTTCTCCAGTTGGTGATTTTGACTATCCAAAGCAACACGGAAAAAAGGAAAAAAAAAAAAAAACACT
This sequence comes from Annona cherimola, assembly GCA_030490835.1. NCBI lineage: Eukaryota > Viridiplantae > Streptophyta > Magnoliopsida > Magnoliales > Annonaceae > Annona > Annona cherimola. Next base: position 76,779,837 of record CM059973.1, read on the forward strand.
GAAGGTAGCACCATATAAAATTTTGCAGCTGAAGCAGCACCAAATCAGCAGGCCAAAATATTTGGCATCTGAAAACAAAAGCTTCTGGAAGTATTCTCATTGAACAGGCCTCTTTCAAAACAAATGTTTGGAAGAAATTGAATCCACCAGCTTTGAACTTTGAGACCAGCTTCTGCAGTAATTCTCTACTAACAGTGTCTCAAGTCTCTGTTCAATTGTTTGAACTTGAAAGGTTTCTTCACGTTAGAAGCATGTGTTTCCTGCCTGTTTCCCAGCAGATTCATCTCATAAAACAGAATAGAGGAAATAAGGTTCAACAGATTCTAGCAATCCCCTAGGGCTTCATATGGCAGTAGACGAATGCTGATTTTGGTGGCAGCAATGCACTGGGAAGAAATCCGGTGGTAGCAACGATGCAAGAGAGAGGAAGTTAGTGGCTTCGGCTTCTGATTTGGGAGTACAGAGTTGATTTCTAAGTTCAGATTCGTCTTCTGATGCAAAAAAGAGGAAGAGGAGGATATTTACACCTGTAGAAGCCTGGTTAAAACCATCCCTCACACGTATCCTGATTTCACACCCCAAAAATCCGGTCTGTAATGCCCACAATCTGAAAAATCTCCCATATTTATGGGATTCTAACAAACAGTAAGGGGGACTTATAAAAGGAGGAGTCCATGAAAGGGAGGACTCAAGACTCCAGCGGAGATTACACTTCTACGTTCCCTGAAACTCCTAAAGGATCTCAATTCTCAAGGAGTGCTGCGTTCACAAATCCTTTACTGTACGAAAGACCCTTTTTGGGATCTCTACACTTGGCGCCGTTTGTGGGAACGAAGTTAGAAATCTGTTTGTACTCTTTTCCTTTCCCATTCATTTTTGCATTCTTCATTTCCCCCTTTTCCTCTACCATGGAACACAAAGAGTCTGTTTTTGACTTGAAGAATGTCGTACAAAGGGGTGATGCACACCAAAGCGCAAAGAGGACATGCATCGCAGGGACTTATTTCATATATTACCCCATAAAAAATGGATGGCTCTCATCTCTCCCGCATGATCCGACAGCTCTAGTTAGGCGTGTTAGCAACGGACGAAGACATTCGGACTTCAATCTGGACAAACATGATTGTTAGATGTATTATTGTAATAAATATAAAATAATTTTAAAATTCAGGAGTACTTAAAAACTATGCATGATTTTTCACTGTTTCAAATGCTAAGCCTGACAAGAGTCTTGGATTTGGTTGGTTTTCCAAAATACTTGATTTCCATAATGTTTTTGTACAGATTAATGTTTTAGATACCATATATATTATAGTACATAAACTGTACTACTCAACCTTAAATTAGCTTAAAATAAGGTCAATCTCATAGAACTATTTCCTATGTTTGTGTAGGTTAACTCTAGTAGCTTTTGCTGAAGCTGAATCTTCCTTCCTAAAAAGATATCTTACATTTCGTGTAGTTGGCTCTCCCCTTCAATGATTTCTTCCCTACCTGAAGCTGAATCTCCTTTCTAAGAAGATATCTTACATTTCATGTTGTTGCTTCCCTTCAATGATTTCTTCCCTGCTAGAAGTCCAGAGACATTGAAAACACTGGTTAACATCATGTTCTCCCCTCTCAAGTCACCTGCTCATCCTCTGGGTTCCCTGTTGTTAGATGATCATCGAGATTTGATTCTTTTTTCTGTTATGTAGGATAAGGCATGTCTCAACATCATATAGGTGTACATTTTGATGCAGGATAAAGGGAAGAAGGTGGAAGTAAGAGAAAGATTCTCTCAAGGGAAAGAGGGGAACAAACCTTAGGGAAGAATAAAAAATCCGCAGAATAGTTTAAGGGGAAAGGCAAGAAAGACTTGGTAATTTTGAGAGCCTAAAATCCTAACAGAGTGTCGCATTTAGACATCCATAAGATGATAATTAGAAATGAATCCCTATAAAAATTCGAGTGAAATAGAAAATGAAATAAAATTAAACTAAATTCCCATAAAAATGCTATCCCCTGACGTGTGCATAAGCCTGATTGATTCTCATCTCTTTTCTTCTTTTCCCTTTTAGGTTGTAATTGATTCCGTAACAGGTTCCATTGCTGATTACGCTTGTGAGGTGGAAATAACTGAGTGAGACTGCAATCCTAGCTTCTTGGCTTTTTGTTAACATGCTTCATTAGTGTTCTATTATATCATTGAGATCGTTTCTGTTCATGTAGGTGTGAGCCACTTCCAGATGGACGATTTTACTTGGAGGTGGGTAATTCAAGGTTTTCTTTTTATTAAGGGAAAATTCCTCCAATGCCCATAACATGTGCTCATAATTTCTTATATATCTACAATGTTTTATAAATTCCCCTTGTGCTCATAACATTCACCCTAAAATCCTTCATGCGCATGCCTTCAACACAATCATTATCTATTCTATTGAAAAGATGATTTTGCTTATTCAAAATTTCTTTATTGAGATAATTCAACCTTAATATGACTCAATTAATTATTAATGATAGTAAATCATCAATACGTGACATTAAATGATTCAAGAGTTATATTAAGGTTGAATCATTTTGATTAGAAAATTTTAGAGGGGCAAAATCCTTTTTTCAATAAGGTAGATAACAGTTGTATTAATGACATGGGTATGGTAAAAATTTAGGATGAAATGGTACAAGTACAAGAAAAATTTATGAAATGTTGTGAGTATATTAGGGGAATTAGAGGCAAATGTTATGGGTATTAAAGAAATTCTCTCTTTATTAATCTATAAACATAATTTTTAAGTTAGGTGAAACATAAAAATGTGAAGGCTGAAGGCAAACAACTTCCTTTGAATTCAATGTGGAAGGCTAACAATTTTCACGTTCACTGGATGGAGTGCATGAAACTCTATGCCTAACAGTAAGCAATGCTCTTGAATGAGACTTTCTCTTTGGGATATTCTCCAAAGCCACTACATAGTGCTACAAACCCTCAAATGAGTGCTGGTAGTGATGAATTCTATGTCATCCCTGATCCATCCTTATTTGAATCTTGCAGCTGAATGAACTAGAAAATACCAATTTAAAATTTATGATGACCTCTTGAAAACAACCTATGGAGCTTGTCCTGATTATCATTAGAAATCTCACAGAATTTGATTGGTTCCGTCATCGATGTTGGACAAAAAAGCAGTTGTCTAAATACTGTCATGCAAATGTTGCTAGAATGTTTCTTGTCCTTTCCAAACCATGGAATACACAGTTCTTTTCTTTTTCCAGTAAAGTAATCCTCAAGAATATGGGTTTACATCCGTACTACTCTCCATCAGTCAGTGACTTTTATTGCAACAACTACTGGCGACAGTCATTTTGTTTATTTTTCCCCCTCCATCCTGGAGTTGGTCAAAAAGTCAGTTGTCTGAATACTGTCATGCAAATGTTGCGGGCAAGGTTTCTTGTCCTTTCCAATACAATGGAATTCACACTTCTTTTCTTTTTCTGGTAAATGAATCATCAAGAATATGGGATTTCCATCCTTCCTTCCCCATCAATCAGTGTCTTGTTACTGCAACAACTGTTGTCTTCCATGAAATTGATCTGTGAAATGAAGACATTGTTATTGATGTGAGATTGAGTATCTTGCATCGTTCTTAGGTTTGGATTGATGCTAAACATTTTTGTTCTGTTCTATGAATCTTACAGTTTGTCTTACATATGTGTTGCTGCATGGGTAAATATGCTTGTGCAGTTGGCTTAACCATCTCTGCCATAACAGGAACTAGGAATAGAGATGTCAATATGTCTGAACTTATAATGAGTAACCAACCTGTCGCAATTTGATGCATACCCAACATGATACGATTCAGAAAAAGCTCCAAATTTTCTGAAGTGATTTCTGATGACGTGATGTAGGTTGAAGGACGCCGGCGCTTTCGTATTCTACGTTCTTGGGATCAGGATGGGTAATTTCCCTATCAAAACACAGTCATTTACTTATATTGATTGCAGGTGTAATAATATGATATGAACCCCTCCTAAGGGAAAAAGTATGCATTTTTGATATTCTAATTCTGTTTATGGGGTGTGGACCTGTGGTATTCTTCTTTTGGCCATAGGTATCGCATTGCAAAAGTTGAATGGATTCAGGATATTTTCCCATCTGAAGGAACAAAAGAGAGAGAAGACGTGAGTAGCTGGTCACCTTTTACATCTGATTGGCATTCAACATCTTAAAACGTATTGGCATGGTTCAAAATAAATTCTTGATGATGAGCAAATGTGGCTTGGATGATGCTAACCTTTACGGTTCTAGCAATTAGGCATGCAAAAGCAATAATTGTGAAAGCATGGTGCCTATGGAGCCAATTCTTTTCCATTCAAACTTTCTTCCATAAGATAGCCAGTTGGCGCTCTGGTGAAAATTTGCCACTTTGTGTGGTTCTTATCATTGCTACTGTTTGGAATCCCCTCCCGTGTATTGTCATGGGATTATTAGTGTCATTCTTTTTTCCGATTATCTTTCTTGGGCTTTTGGGCATGACAGTTGCAAGAAATGGCTACTGGGGCAGCTGAGATGGTCCGCACTTGGATAAGACGAGTAAGAGAAACAGCAAGAACAGGTAATTATTATTATTATTTTTTTTAAAACTTTTATATAGAGAGGCTGTCATTATTTTCTTACACTGGAAACATTCATATACAGCATAGCACTGGTGATACCAAATTATTTCTATGCAAGCTCTTCATTGTGCCCATTATACTGTTTTACTTCTATCAAAGCAATATTATTATTATTATTGTTGTTGTTGTTGTTGTTGTTGTTGTTGTTATTGTTATTCATTTTCATATATTTAATTATGCATTTAAACATCATCTCGATTGGATATTTTGGTGGGTCATGCAAACTAGTATGAAATCAAGCGGCGTAAAGATTCTTTAGCAAGTTTTGATTGCTATGGTCTACCATCATTTCCAATTAAGTGTTTGTTTGTGAATTGGTAATAAAAAAAGTCCAACTCTTTCCTACATATCTTCCAATATGATTTGAAATCTTAATTACCTAATTACCTTGCTTTTCTATTGTTTCTTTACATTCCAATTATTATTATTATTATTATTTTGCATTTTTGATACAACTATCCCATCTATTTTATCTTCATTTTCTTTACTTTTAATCATTAATCCTATTATATTACAGTAATCTCTCTTTTTCAAAATTTTTTTGCATTCTAACTTTGTCACATTTTTTTTAAACCTCTTCCTAAAAGGGCCTAAAAGATTGATTTTACATACAATGTATGGACGAGAATAAATATGGTTAGTTTTGAGTTCATCAAAACACCAAGTTATGCTTGAAGGACTAGGTCACGTGGGATACGCAAATTTGTTTACTATATATTTGACCTTATATTCCATTCAATTAAGATTCACAACAGAATTTGACCTTATAGACCGGAGATCAAGGCGCATGGAATTCCTCCAAGCCGAAGGAATGCCAGGCTCTCATGATCCTGAACGATTTAGCTTCTGGGTATTGACGTTCTTATGCCTACTTTGTTTCTGGACATCTTTTGAAGTTGTTTTCTAATTGCTGTATATTGGTTTCAGCTTGTGAATCTGTTGAATTTGAGGCCATCAGAGAGGTTGGAACTCCTGCGATTGAGAGACACACGTGAGGTGATCTCCCGAACGCTTATGCATGTCCTGTCTGTGTCGCCTTCATTGTCTTATCCTGTTTACATTTGTCTGCAGAGGATATCTCGTGGACTAGTTCTTTTGAGAGCTGAACAAGGCTGCCGAGTTCAATGACAACAGTCTCACAGTGGTGGTTTTGGGACATCAGGAGTGGTAAATATGGAAAAAGAACATAATTTATTTGTAAGAAAATTTATTCTTTGATCCGGCAATTCGTATAGCTGTATTGTTTCATTTGTACAGAATCGAGCCAAACTATTCCGATTGCATCCACCGTAATCTGAATTTGTCACTTGCTACTGAGGATCCTGAAAACAGCACCATTTTGATGGCATCTTTTCTGCTTATGGCTGTTTCGTTCTTTTCGTCATTCCTCATTTAACGTGCTGATGTTTGGGTAACTAGATTTTGGTTGTTTTAATCGCCGGTTCTCCTTCTTCATTAAAAACATAACTATTTTGGTATTTGAGTAGTTGTAAAAGTAAAACGGGAAAGTGAGAACAAGAAAAAATTGAAGTGAAAAAAATGATGTGATATAATAAATGTAATGATTAAGAATAAAAATAATAAAGTTAAAATAGATAAAATAGTTATATGGAAAAATAGAAAATATGATTAAAATGTAACATTACATATAAAACAACAAGGTAATGTGGAAAAATGAGAGTAAGAACAAATAAAACAAACAGAGATTTGTATAGACTTTTCAATATGAAGAGAAAAATTACGGGTGAGGAAAGAGAAAATCTATAGCAATAAAGACGTTAAAAGAGATTGATAATTCTAAAAAAAATTCTGAAATTTAATATACTTAACAAGAAACTCTTAGAAAAATAAATCACTATAAATGAGTACGCAAAAGAGTTTTACAAAATTTCGATCTCATCAGAGGAAACCTTTATTTATAATATAGAAGCGGTTTAAATTTACACTGTAGAAATTCATGTAGAATATGGTGTACTGCTTTTCCGAAGTGTTGTGCACTTGCACAAACCTGATTTTGTGTGCAAGTCGGCGAAGTCATATCCCAACAAGTCTCCACTTTAATGTGGATTCAAGCAATATATAAAGTTTCAAAAATACGGACGCTCTACCTTCTTTACTTACAATTAGGATGTAACTTGGGTAGGGTACCCATGGGCATCGACCAGACCTTAATTTGGATAGGGTAAGATAAAAAATATTACCCATGGGTATATGTAGGGTACGAATTATTATTCACCTCCTCAAATAAGGTACGGGTAGGGTAGATACGTTGGGTATCCAGAACCGACCCGCATAGGTACTCATATGAGTAATTAATTAGGTGCATAATTATCTATATGTATAATATATATTATATACTATGTATTATGCTTTGTCTTTGATATCTTATGTACACACATATTTTAACAGATTCAAATTTAAATGAATTTTGTATCTCGTGAAATATAAAACTGGTTCGGTTATTTATATATACACAATTGACTTCCGAAAGACTCTTATAAATACGCTTGTGACTTATGATTATAATATATTAATAGTTTTAATGATTAGGTCATGATGGTCTATACTTCATATTTTTATATAATAATATAAACAATAATATATGTACTTATGATTTTAAAACATAAATGAGTATTATTTTACATTATTTAAAATAACATATAAATTTTTAAAAAATATTATATTTGAGTATTAAAGGAACCGATTTGGAACCAAAACCAGAACCAATCTTATGGATAATAGGTAGCGTAGGGTATACTAGGAACCGAACCGACAAATGGGTAAGGTAAGATATACATTTTACAAATATTGTATGGGTAGGATAGGCCACTACTCGAACTGAATCGACCCGAGTTGCACCCTTACGAACAATTGTTTAATATCCAAAATTCTTAAATTAAATTAGCTCAATGCCTAAAGTTAAAAATCATCAAGCTCTGATGTACTTAATTTGGTAACCAAAAACTTTATCAATATACTAAGGGTAATTTGCATATATATTCACATAAGTTGACCGAAATTATAAATAAACCTACGTAATTTCACGAATTGCATATTACCTCTTACAATTTTATCAAAATTACATACGACCCCAAGTTAACGATTGCCGTCGATTAGCAGGCAGTTGGACGTTAGTGAATTTTGTGATTTCCCAAAACACCCTTAAAAACCACCGCTGCACGTTGCGACAAATGAAATCCGTTAATGGCACGTTCTTGTTGCCCAGGTTTCACACCTTGATCATGCACCCAATCACCTGCTGCTTCACCAAATGCCTCTCCCACACTGCCATTCATGTGCTTCCAGAGCCCATCTGTCTTTTGCAGCTATTTTATGTACTCACTATCAATCTCTCGTCACCTCTTAATCAACCGTTCAGGATGCCGAATCAATCGCATCCGTCGAGGAAGTTACCTTCAAGAACACATCCAACGACAATCTTGGATACCCATCTGCATCTCGTCGTTGTTTTAGAAAGGGAGTGGATGAGCATCGCAACAGGTTGCTGTTGGAGCAAGTCACACAGGTAGCATGGCACCAACCTTACCCCATTGTCGTGCCAACAAAAGACAAGGTCCAACCCTGCCATGTTGACGTGCCAAGAAAAGACGAGAGTGGGGCCTAAATGCGAGAATGCAAGAGCAAAGTTACGGGTTGTTGCTGGCGCTAGCAACACAAGAGAACCCACGCAGGCCGGGTCGTTCCGAATCCTTCAGCACTGTTATTAATGGTTTCAATGTTAAGAGTCAAGGGTGGAGGGGGTGATCAGTTTGCCAACCAAGGACGACCGCCTCGGGTGTGGGATCCAGGCGGAAATGCAAGGCAAGTGAGAATGATCTGGTCAAGGCAAATTTCGGATCCAGGAGGGGTGCCAGATTCAGCCATTTCCTACATGATGATCTGTTTTTGTCTGCCTCCGACGACAATCGTCGCCATCGTAAGCACAGAGCAAATTGGTGGCTATGCTTAGACCGAATGAGACAACCTTACGAAGGAGCTTCTCCACCAAGCTACGGAAGCACGTGGGAGGGAAATCCAGCCCGTTCGGATTCCTTAGTTCAATCAGTCGACCCCAGTTGGTCGATCAATCACACGCTCCAATCATGTGCAGCACGTTCGGGAGCGGCAGAATATCGGGACTAATGGCTTTTTGGATATTCAGTTCGGTTTTCGGCACCATGAGACAACTCTGGCCGTGGAAGCCATGACGGCGGTGACACGCTTCTGCCGTGGTGGATCCTGCCGGTGCTGACCAGGATTGTAGCAACCTTGGGTACCTTCGGCATTCAACACACTAGCCGGCAAAGAGGACAGCGAAGCATGGCGTGCAATGGAAGTCACGCGCGAGAGGTGCTGCCTGGGCTGTTGAGCAGTGCCCACATGCTACGTGCCGGGGACATCACAGCTGAAGATTCCATATTCAGAGGCCAAAGAGGCCAACCATCAAATTCTGTGTGGACGTGTGGCTGTAATGAACACTAACGTTGTCTCTCGAGAGGACCGCTGTGAGCTCGGGTGCTTACGACATGGCATACAGGTGCGTGGCTGCTTGTTGATTGAGTTGAATGCTTGGTAGGAAACCAGCGTCGGATTTAACATCGAAAAAACTCCACGAGCGCATGCGATTAAGCAAGTCGATGTTTAGGCACTAGAAGAGGTTGGCGAGCGAGAGGTGGGGATCGAGCCGGGCTTTCAAACACTCCACGCCCTTGTCATTGCATCCTACAACACCGATGTATTGACCCTTCGATGATTGTAGCTGGAAAAGTGAAGGGAAAATTAATAGTGACTAGTGCTTGAGTTGGTTATCTCATGCTTTTGGGTGACTAGCTTCAGGCGCAGTAACGTGAGCAAGTGCAAGATGCTTAAGTTGGAGCTGATGATGTCGTACAAGTAGTCGCGTGGGCTCTGGCTACTGTCCCCTTCATCTTCATCATCGTTGGCCTCTATAAGATCCAAGTACCAGTTGGTTCTAGCACCCCTTGCTCCGGCGACAAGCTCAATCTGCCCATCGTCTTCATCAGCATCAATTTGTCTATCATCTTCATTAGTAACTCATCTGCGACAGCTTAGTTCTCTAAGTAGCAATGAACCTATTCTTCTGCCGTCCTTAAAATAGGTAGCCTCCATTCAAGCTAGAAATGCAAAATCCACCGATTGTTTGTCAACCTGCAATACATCATCTTTATCGTCAAAATCGGGTTCACAATTTTTCCCTTTTTGCTGGAAATCAAAACACATCAGGGGCACCTACGGAAATCAGCCATGGCCACATATCGAACTTGCAAAATCGACAATGGTTGTCGTTTTACTTTCCCATTCAGTCCATTCCCATCCAGCAGCTGCACTGCACCAACCATCCATCTCATCTGCAAAAATTCCCTCAAGTCATTGACCTATCGTCGACAACCAACCTTCATGAAAATTGTCATCGTGTGCAGCGGGGTTTTTAAGGGTGTTTCAAAAAATCACAAAATTCACTAATGTTCCGCTACCTGCTATTTGATGGCAATCGGTAGTTGGTGTTATATGTAATTTTGATGAAACTATATGTAATTTACGAAATTACGTAGGTATATCTGCAATTTCGGTCAAACTACATGGGTATATGTGTAAATTACTCATGTACTAAAAAGATAATTTGACAAAAAAAACCTTTATCAACGTAGCAAAAGGATAATTCGCAATAGGGAAATATAATTTTGTAGGTTCACATAACTTTTTTTTTCTTGATTTCTTCTTGAGAAAGCTTTTCATAATCAGTAATTTGAAATAGACTATCACGAGCAAAGGAGGTTACAAGGAATAACTCTCAAAGGAAAAATTCTTAAAACCCAATACAGATGACAAAAAAAATTCTTTTATAAAAAAGTATATAAAAAACTTTCACAAAACAATCTCACCAAACTATAGAACAAACATTTATTCATAACAAAGAAGGGTTTAACTTTACATTAAACAAATTTGCTTTTCGACAAATGACCGCGTGAACTTGATCAAACTTGACTGGGTGTGTAAGTCAGCATAAAATTCAAGTCATATCCAAATAATAAATAATAAAAAAGTAAAATATTTATACAGTTAACATATCAAATGATATTAAAAGATGTGTAAGTGAGAAAATTCTTTCCCCTTCTAAATTCCCAAACAGACATAATTGATGGGATGTCAATGGTTGTATATTGGGAAAATAAAAAAATAAAATAAAATAGGAAACAAATATGTAAATAGATATGATTTTTATTGAGAAAAAATAATAATTTAAGAAGCAGGATAATTGGCTAATAATGCGAGTAACACTGCAATAAATCATTTATTTTTGAGTCATCGTTTACATCGTATCACTTATTCCCCCCAATTGCTCTGCTTAAGTGTTTATTCGTTTCCAATTTTTCCTACTCTTTTTCTTCCATTTTCTTTAAACCCAGATATACTCCATTTAGAACAAACAATGCCAGCAAAATAAATCTTTGGTTGAAAAATGTAATAAGAAATAATTAAAAACATAAACAATAATAAGAAAAAATCATTAAAGATATCTGAAATGTGAAATCAATATCAGAAGATGGGCAAGCCTATAAGTATTGCAGTCCAGTCCTGGCTAAAGTAATGGCCAGCTTAAATGAGAAACTCAGTTTATAGAAAAACAAAATGCTCACAACTACAACTTTCTTGTAACTGTTAGAGAGACATGCATGAAGCACGATAGAATCCCAGTCAACAGAGCATTTTTTGCCCCAGTACTAATTAAAACGGGCTGGCAGTTTTGCTTTGCAATGTTCAGCAGTCATTTACGTGGGTTAGATTCATTGGACATCAGGCATTCGGGCTACATATTGGCACCTCAAATTTGCAAAATTTTACTTCTTATCCGATTGTTTCACATCTACACCAGATAGGCTTCAACTTTCAGAAATCAACAGTTCCTCGTAACTCTTTGTAGGTGTGTTTGCTTAGTATTAAAATTTTTCAACCAAAACTTTTTAATTTTTAATATCATCTTATTTTTTAATAATTTTTCACATATTCATATATAATTGTCCTATTTTTTAATTATTTCCGCACAGCTACCTATACAACTAACTTGTGTATTTTAACTTCTTAAAAAAAACTTATCTATCTTAATTATATTTTCTTTAATATTTATCATTACTCCCGTCATATCATATTATTTTCTCCTATTTCAAAAATATTTACACTAAAAAAAGTTTTTAAATTTTTTTTATCACTTCTCAAACACACCTCTCATTTGTAATAAAAAAGAATAACTTAAATAGGTGATTCGAGATATACTACAAATTTCGGAAATTTGAACTAATCTGGTGTAAATTTGAAACTTAAAAGGGTAAGAAGTAAAAAAGGAAACAAACTTGAGGTACCTACGTGCAAAATCCCTATCCGGGGATTAAGCGCGCTCGCATCAGTTTCTGGAGGAGGTGGTTACGATTCACGAACGCTCTAGGGACCGGTCGACGAATCGATGAGGTAATCCCAAATCCCAACCTCAAATTCAATTTTCGCGGGGACGGGATTGGTAGCTTGGAATTTGTCAATTTGATTGATTTGCTATCTCGCATCAGTCAGTTTATGCATTTTTTATTTTTTATTTTTTATGTAGTTAATGTATGATTGAAGGAATAGCAGGGAAGGAGTGATGGACGACGGCGGCGGTTTGAAGGAATGGGAAGAGGTAGGGCCCGCCTCATCGTCTTCGTCACACCCCCAATGCTTCCATGGCCAACGAGATTGGGAGCTCTTGGACGACTACGATTGCTCCGTCTTTCCTCCCAGTAGCCACGAAGGTCTCCTCCTCCCCACCACTGAAGCAGCAGATGCAGTAGCAGAAGCAGCATCGCCGCCGCCCCCTTCCATCGCCCTTAGGGGAGAAGACCAGGACCAGGATCAGGAGGAGCTTCCTCTTCGCTGGCAATCTCTATCGAATTCCAGGTTCCTCCAGCTTGCTAGGTACCGTCTGGAATTCGGCTTTCACCACTTCTACTCAAAGCTGCTGCTTTTTCTCCGCCACCGCAGCGCTTTTCCGTCAGCTGCTCTTCTGCCATCTGCTGTTGCTGCTGCTGCTGCTGCTCTAGTGGGAGTGGTCTTTTTCGTGAGGAGGTGGCGCCGTCGACGACGGCAGGGCTTGGCCGCGGAGAACAACGATTCATTGCTTCGATTGGTCCGTGAGCACGATGAGGTACTGATTCTAATTATCAGTGGAATTGGGTTCTTAATTTCTGCCTCGTGTCATCATCATCATCATCAACAGCAGCAGCAGCCATTTCCCACCTAAGGGGGGTCAGCTTCATGGATTTTGCTGCACTATCAGCAATTAATTTCAGTAATCTTTAATGTTTTTATGTCTAGTTTAGTTACTTCCATGCATGTTTTTTTGGGTCTTCCTCTAATTCTCTTATTGCCTTCAATTTGAATTTCTGCCGCCTATAAGCTGAAAATTAGTTTGGTACGTGATCACGCTGGCTTTGAATATCAAAATACAAAATTTACGGCAGAAACGGCCAACCAATGTCTTCCAAGCTGGCCTAAGAAAGATGAATTAGCTTGTAGATACAAATTTCTTCTTATTTGGGTTCAACTTGAATGATTTTGCAGCAAAAGGATGCTGTCCTTACAATCCTTACAAATTAATGTCATTGTTCTTCCACGGGGTTTATCTCTGGTTGTAGCCGAAGGATTGGAATTCAGTTCGTCTTTTTGCTCAGGTGGACATGTAGAGATTTTGCAGATTCTCAATCTTTCTCAGCTGATTCTTGCCTGCTCCTTTTACCTTGTTTTCTCTTTCATGCAAATTGCAACTGTAATCTACTTGGATGGGATGGGATGGGACGAGATGAGAATGAGATGAAATCTTCAATTTTCCAAAAACACTTTTGCCATTTCCAAAAAGTAACAACTTAATTTTTTCCAATCCCAATACACCTTTTCCAATTTCTTACATAAAATAGTCCAGTTTTCTAGGGGACGTTTGGTAATGTGGTTAAGATGGAAAAAGGGTAAGTGGAAAAGAGAATATTTTGAAAAATGTGAGAGTGATGTGATATAATAGGGATAAAGTTGGAATAAATATGATAGCTATGTGAAAAAATGATTAAAATATAGGAGTAGAGTTGGAAAGAGTAGAGTTGTTAAATAGTTAAGATATCAAATCATTTATTGGAGAACGTGTAGGGAGAGAGGTGGTTCCTACATTCCCATGATTACCCAACGTCCCCTTAGAGACATATGCGTAGAATCCTCTATTTTTATCCACGTATTTTGCTGCAAATTATAAGGTCTTTCAAAGCTATGTCCTCCATTCTGACAAAATAATAGCCAGGAAGGCTAAACGTATATGTTGTTTCTCTGTTACTTGTTTGTTGGACATCTGATTTCGGAATTCATTGAAGAGGGCTGTTTGGGTGAAATGAGTTGGGCACAACCATCCCTTTAGACAACAAATATTGCCAAGAGTGTTTGTATACCATGTATGGGGGATTTTGGATCTCTCATCTGTGCATATGCTTAAAGCGTATCTTCTGTGGACACCTTATTCTTCAGAAACTTAGCATGCATGCTTATTTGCTCTTGGGGGAGGCATTGCTGTCTGAATATTGCCAGGAGGAAACTCCTATGCAGCATTGTGACACAGTTAGCTCGCGCAGGGATTTATACAATCATCTGTAGATCCCTTTGATGTGATCTTATATGCATAGACAAATACTTATTGAGGAAACTGGTCAATGGAGTGGGCTGCTAAAAATGACAAGTTGGAGAATGTGTTTAGTGGTGCCTGTATTATCTCTGCTGTCAGCTATAGCTTATCTACTAACTTAGAATAGATATATAATAAAATATAGTAGTATTAGAAATTTCTATTTCTATTTCTTTTCTTTGATTTAGTTATAGGAGATCGGTCCTATGGACAGGATAAGATATGACTTAGATCATAATGAGATCTTCCCACAGTTTCATTTCAAAAGAGGGGTGATAGTTATGGTAATATGTATGGTCAGGGACATATAGGGCTCAATATAAATCAAAATGATCATTTCAAACCGGTCCAAAAACATATTTTTTAATTTTTTCAAAATATTTTTACAAAATTTGTTAATCTAGTTATTTTTAATCTATAAACCATTTTTTACCAAATTTGGAGATGTTTATATATTTATTTTGGATTTTTAAACATAGAGGTATTTTAGACATTTTTCAACAATTTAAAATGATTAAAATATCCCTGTATTTAAAAATTCAGAATAAATAATACACATCTCTAAAATTAGTAAAATTTGGTTATAGATTAAACATAACTAGAATAACAGTTTTGTTTTAAATTTTTTTTTCGAGCAAAAACCAAAAAAAGTGTTTTAGACTGGTTGAAATGACCTCATTTCAGACCGGTTTGAATTGATCAGGCCTCCAGTATAAAAGGGGCTGTGGGCTGTGTATATGTGGGAGGGGACACGTAATTAGGTAGGAAAGTTAGTGGACTTGGACTGGCATTATAAATAAGCCTAATAGTGAGGGGAAGGGAGAAATTGGATTTGATATTCATTTGTAACTTTTGGATGGAGTAGTCAAAAGGATAGTTCAAAGGAAGATAGATACTGTAGAGAGAGAATTCCTGTAACTGGGATTCACAAATCATTGTAATCCTTTGGATTCATTAATCTTCATCAATAAAATTTTTGTGATCTGATTTGGATCATATCAAGGGGAGATAGAACGAAAAAGAAGAATGATACCGACGGTTCTGATATTCCAAATTGAGTAGGAAAAATTAGAGGGTTAGAGATATGTATATGCGGGATATTTCCTTCCATAGTGAATAGTGGATGATACATCAATGATAGAATTGTTTCTAATTGAACTAGGTTCCCTGGCAGAGATGTGGTATGGTAGAGCTCAGTTGGGTAGAGAGGGGGCCCAAGTGGGGAGGTTTCTGTAACCGAGTGGTTGTTGTAACTGAGTTGGACAGAGTATCAGTGCTGAAGGAGAAGAAGAGAAATGCATAAATGTAAGAGAGGTGAAGAAGAAAATCAAGCAAGAAAAATATCAATTCCTTCTATTTTCCTTTCAATTCTCTTCCCTTTCATTACCTTGTAATAGATGGTGGGTTCTTAGCATTCAAGAACATACCAAGATGAAAGAAGATGAGTAAGAAATAGAAGCAGACATGGATTTTCTATAGAAAGCAATATCTAATGAATTCAATGGTTCCAACGTAGATGAAAGGGAGGGAGCCTACAATGAGACCTTGACAGGGATAGCGTGGAATTGGTAGACATTTTATACTTGATTGGATTGAGCCTTTGGTATGGAAACCTTCTAAGCGATATCTTCCAAATTAGAGAATCTCGGAATTAAAAATGGCCAATCTCGAGCCAAATCTTCAGAAAACAAGGTTTTAAAATTGAGAATTAAAAAAAAAAAAAAAAAAGTGCATTGGTTCAATGGAAGTTGTTCTAACAAACAGAGTTGATTGTATTGGTAAGGGCCTTCTTGCCTTCTACCTGAACAACAAGAAAAATGGCCTTATACATACCTAAAACTCAAATGACTAATCACAACTCAAGTCGGTATTTTTTTTCTGAAAAATTTCAGAATAGAAGGATTGTGAATTACTTCCAAGCTGAAGGAAGAATCGAATATTCACAAATCAAATGATTCATTCTCGAGTCTAATCAATCTTTTGAACAACCAATCAATCAGACAAGAATAAAAATAGTGTCTCATTCTACATGTCAGTATGGACCACAATGAAATTGATAGTAAGAGGAAAATCTATTGACACTTTATAAATTGTGAGGGTCAAGTCCCCCCCCCCCCCCTCCCTCTCTAAAAGGAAACATTTATCCTCCATTTAGGTGGTTCTTCCAAATTTATTATATTTCTCATTGACTTTACTTGTGCACAAATGGTTTTGACTAGAAATGTTTTTCTCTTATCACAAGTTTTGTGATAGATATGATTTACGTACATGCATACAAATGAACATATAATGAATGGGAAAGGATATTAAAAAAAATTATGCCTATTAGCTATGCATGTGCTTGAGTAACTAGTAGTGCAGAATGCCAAAATGGTAGCGTTTATGGCCTGAACGGCTCGACATTTGTGCTTTAAGCCGATTAGAGTCACTAGTCCATGGAATTGTTGCATAATGACACTGAACCTTTGTAGCACCTTGAGTTGAGCATTCTTTTGTACTTTTTTATTTAAGTTGTGGTTAGGAGATACTGTAGTTTTCTGAACAGCAAATCAATTAGTGCGTCCAAAAATTCACAGAATGTGAGATTATCTTGGGATTTTTTTAAGTTAAAACTGTTTGTTTTTGCCTACTCAAAATTGTTTGTTTTTGTTTGCTGGTCCGTTTGGCAAGAGGTAAAAAAATAGGGAAAAAAATTTTGTTGGAAAATTTTTGAAAAAAGTGAGTATGATGCAATATAATAAAAGGGCAGCCCGGTGCATCAAGCTCCCGCTATGCGCGGGGTCCGGGGAAGGGTCGGACCACATTGGGTCTATAGTACGCAGCCTTACCTTGCATTTTTTGCAAGAGTAGTTGTATGAAAAGTAGTTGTATGAAAAGATGTGAAAAATGATTGAAATGTAGAACCAATAATAAAAAAATACATTAATTAAATAGTTAAGATATCAAATCATATTAAAAAATGTGTAGGATCAAGTGGGAATTTCTTTTAAAAATTTTTACCAAATGCCAAATGAACATGAAAAATTTCCAACTAGGCATCAGTAATGTATGAAAGATCTTTGTGTGTGTTTGTGGAGGTTTAAAATCTCTTCAGCATGGAGCTTATATGCTGTCATATCTTCAGCAATGGGAAAAATGAAAACTCAACATGTCCTTCATTTGCAGGTGAAGAAATTTTCATTTGAGGCACTGCAAGAGTTTTAAATTCAACTTCCCCTGCTTAATAAGTTCCACCTTAATTAGAAGTTTTGCATAGGAATGTAGTTTTATTAATTGGTTAGAAAATGTTGTCTGTAGGAGGGCAAGTTGCAGTTGTAAGAACTGGATGCTCTTTTTATCAGATGGCCGTCTCGTCAATGGAGATGGAAATGGGATTCTTTTCAACAGAAAGAATTTGCGACCTTGTAGTTCCTCCTTGGCTTTCTGGCTATACTTGTATCCTTTATGATAAACCTGTTTGTAAAGTCATGGGTAAAATCTGCCAAGAATTCCTTGCCTTTTTCTACATCTGCTGGGTGTGGGAAGCGAATCACTTGCATAATTGCATCTCCTCTTGTTCTTCCATTCAGCCATGGTGGTCTTGCCGTGGAAGCATGTTGAGCACTCATCAGTATTGATGCTTTGACATTTCTGATCTATTATTGATGAACTCTACATTCTGTTTATGATGCCTTGATCATTGTAAACTTCCATGAAGAGTCAAAATGAGCCTGTTCCTTGAAACAAATTTTCAGGTTGCTTTTGTGGGATTCTACTATTAATACAAGGAGTTAACAAATTTTCCAATATTTACTTCCGCAAGCCACGATGCTTATTCTCTGTCATTGTAATGATGGTTGCTTTATTTTTATTGTATTTATCTTTTAACAGATGGGGATTTGTCATTCTAATATGATGCTTTTCTATTGTCAGTCCTTTCAGTGGTTCTGTTAATGGCCGATTATCTAGTCTTAAAATCTGCTGCTTGGTATTTCATGTCGGGCTTTCTTTTTGGGATGAAATTTTTTGCTTTTGGTTGCCATGAAATGCAATGAACAAGTATATTTTCTTTGGAGAACCTGTGATTACTTTTGGAAGTTTTTTATGAGCATCAGCTACGGTCTTTTGATCTTCTTATCTTGATTCTTTCATGAATACAGGTCTCAATTAAAAATCAAAGAGTGCTCTTTGCATCTGTGGTTCTGAGAACTTCAATTACGCCGGCCAATTTTGACCACCCGGCAGATTTTCACCTTGCACAAAAATGGATGCAATGGATTAATTTCTGAATTGCCGATGTCATGAAACTCAAGCCAGATGGTTTGTCCACAACATCCATGTACAATTGACAAATGATTTGTCCAATTTCAAACTGAATCATTATGCAGTCTGGCTTGAAGTGAAAAATGGGCCTGAGTATTATTATTATTATTATTAAAAACTATGCTTTCAAAACATAATTCTGCATATTTAAATTGCATTTCTTTCAGATTCTCAAATTTCTTTCTTTCCAGTATCCATAGGGCAGGTACTGACTTATTGAAACCTGTTTCGCATGTCATGCAGAAGATAGCGCAGCTCATGCATCAAGTGGCAGAAATGAACCACATGCTATCTGCAAATCGAGAGTTCCTTTTCTCAGGATTGCTTGATGCCAAATGGCTTCTCCACGTGATGCAGTTAAAAGCAATTTATTTTTTAAATGCGTCGATGGTAGGATATTCAAATATATTTTCCAGTTTCTTTAGATGGGAATCTATACAAAGAAAAGCATCACCTCCTGTGTTGATGATGGTTCATATACATACATGTATTTAGACATTGGACACATTGTAATCTTGAATTTCAAAGTAAACTTTTTGTTGTCGTCAGTTCTGGATTTATTACTTTTACTGTAACTGATGTCCCAACCACAAAACAGGTGGATTCCGAGGGAAAATATCCCGTGAGAGAATAATGACTGGACTGGGGCCAGGATCATGTACACATCAAGTCTAATCTGTTTATCTTTTTAGCATTATTTGTTTAGTTAATTCATGTCAGAAAATCATCTCAATCAAATCATTTGGTGTGCAAGAAGAAACAGGTGGAGAATTTAACGAGGGAAAATATGCTTGAATGATGCATGCGCTAGAGTGAATTTTGCATTTGTCGTGTTCTCGCTCTATCTTGATGATCATCCGAAATCCAACCCATTTAATAGTTTTATTATTATTCTTATATAATTGGGAACCCAAAACTCATTTCAATCAAAGATTCATGTTGGTCGCAAAAATAGAAATCATTTTAGAATGAACCTTAATTCCGTAAAATTGTTTATTTGTTAGAAACATCTCGCTAACTCTAAATTAAACATCTAACAGTCCCGGGTTACGTACAAGCAGCTTGATGTAATCTCATATATTTTTCACCACGTTGATGATTGATTAAAAATACACAAAATCCATTGTTTCAACTAGAGGATGAAGTCTCATCCAAATTGAAAACGTGTGTAACCAATGTGTGCTTAAAATACATATATTCATGTATAAATTATAAAAATACTTAAATTTATTCACATATGTATTAGAATGTAACGATGATTTAAAATTATTTATTCACATAGTAATGATATTTTAGATGGTTTAGATGTTAAAAATATAATTTAATATTGATAATTAACATCAAACTATTTTAATATATTGATTTTATATATTTAGAAATAAGGCTCAAGCACAGTTATACTAAACAAATAATGAAATTTTTATGACAATATAAATAGTACTAAATATAATAGATAAAGTGAATTTTCTATTGATGTCAGGACAGGAAAAATGGGTAGAGTTGCATAGATTTTTTAAGCATTTGCCTATACAGGATTATGATAAAAATGATTATTAGTACCTTGGTCGAATGTATGGTACTGAATATAATCAATGGATATATACTGTATAATCGCCAAGATGGGTCCAAATAAGACAAATGCGCTGATTCATTTTTGTGCATCATGTACCATTGAATTAGTTCCCTTTAATTAGTGCCAATGTTACTCTCAAACAAGATGAATTTTATCAGCCACTACATTCAAAAGATTTATCATAATGTATGGAAGTTTCAATTAGCTTGAACAGAATCATCATAATATGCCCTACATGAATTTGGTTAGAGATTTCCTTAGCAACATTATCATGACATCATTTCTCGATCGTTTGCTTGGTGAAAGTCCATTTAACTTTTTAAGGGACCCGCGCTGCCGGCTCAGTCCCCAAAATTCTGTCTGTTTGTTTGGATTATCTACAGACATATTGGCAATTATTTGGCTTTTATATTTGTCTATGTTTACCAGCCAATGCTTTTTATATTAGATGGATGGGCCCTCACGCAGAAAAAAAAAAGAAAAATTGATAAAGATGTTGACAATGGATTTAAACTAGTTGGATATACAAACACACATACACACGCATATATTCAAACAATGGAATTAAATTGGCTGAACATACGAAACTCTTTTTTATTTAACTCCATCCATTTTTAAAATCTTGATAGTTGATGGAAAATCCATTCCATCCATTTTATTTAGCATCATTTATAGTATCCTAAAAATTCTTTTATTTTTTAATTTCATTGTATATGAGTCCTATCTATTAATGTGTAAAATCAATGTAATAAAATGCTTTAATGCTAAAATATCAACTTTAAAACAGTTTTTTCAACATCTAAATTATCTAAAATATTAATAATACGTGGATAAATGATTCTATAAAGTTTTATTATATTCTAATACATGTGTAAATCTATCTAAGTGTTTTTCATAATTTACACATGAATATATATTTTTTAACAAATATGACTTATAAACATTGTTGATCGGGATGAAACTTGGTCCCTTAGATAAACAAATGATGTTAAACATAATGAATGAATTGAATTTTTCATCAAAAATCAAAATTTCAAAAAAGGAAGGGGTTACATGAGACTGTTTTTATGTAACCAGGTTACATATAAGTAGAGTCATGTAACCCCTTCAAAATCTAAGATTTTGATCCTTAACGGAAAATATAATCCATTTATTGTATTTAACATCATTTGTTTCTCTAGGGGATCAAGTTTAATCCCAATTAAGTATGTTTATGGGATACATTTGTAAGAAAATGTATATATTCATGTATAAATTATGAAAAATGCTAAAATATCAATTTTAAAGTAGTATTTTTAACATTTAAACTGTCCAAAATACCATTTCTATGTGAGTAAATGATTCCATAAAGTATTATTATATTTTAATATATGTGAGAATGGATCTAAACATTTTACATAATTTACACATGAATATATATTTTTTAAAATAAATGTGGCTCACAAACATACTTGATTGGGATGAAACTTGGTCTCCTAGATAAACAAATGATGTTAAATACAATAAATGAATTAAATTGTCCATTAAAGATCAAAATTTTAGATTTTGAAGAAGTTGCATGACTCCACTTCTATGTAACCAGGTTATATAGAAGCAGAATCATGTATATGCGTGTGTGCGTGTTTGTGTGTATATGGAAAATTATCAAGTGCATTCATGCACCGTAGACCTCACATGATCATGAATGAGAAATCCACCTCACCCATTGCATTTAGAATTATTCACTATATTAGCATACTAATTTTCATCCAAATCCAAAATGTGTGTGGTTTCCATCTTAAAATTGTGCAAAATCAATGCAATAAAATAGTTTAAAGTAAATATCAAGTTTAAAGTCATCTAAACCGTTTAAAGTATGATTTTCATATGGATAAATGATTGTATAAAGTTTCATTTCATTCTAATGTGTGAGGCCCAATTTACAACGATTGCACCATAATTATGGTGTAGTCCGTCTGCATATGATGAGATCTCTCTCTCTCTCTCTATATATATATGAGTGGTCCTGTTAGTCCGGGCTAAGCAAATGCTCCGCTTAGTCCATCTCAAAAAATCTATTTACAATAACTTTTTTTTGCTTTTTTCTTCATACATTTATTTATTTAAATGTATTTAATACATAAACCAAATTTTACTAGTTTTAGATATGTTTATATATATTTTTGAGATTTTTAAACATCTATGTATATATATGTATTTAAAATACTATTGCTTTTAAAAATCTCAAAAAAATATATACACATATCCAAAAATGGTAAAACTTGGTTTATATGTTAAATACACTTAGATAAACAAGTGTATGAAGACAAAAATAAAAAAAAGTTGTTGTAAATGGATTTTTTGAGGTAGGTTAAGCAGGACATTTGTTTAGCTCGGGCTAACAGAATCAATCCTCTATATATATAAAGTCTGACTTTTATACATCCGGATGTATCAATTCATTTCCGTACTCTCATCTACTTTAGGCCTTATTTAATGATTTGATAATATATTATATATATAAACACAATGCTTTTAGAAAAACTTTTTTCTTACAGGACTCGCTCCATATTTAACATCTTGATGTTTTGTTTGATATTTATTGATGTTATACATGAATATACCAAATTTTGAGCACATGTAGCCTATGCATATATTGGATTTGGATAAAACTTAGCTTCCTAGCTAAAGAAATGATGTTGCATACAATGAACTAATTGAATTTTACATCAATTATCAACATTTTAAAAATGAATGAGATTTTATAAAATCACTCGTGTAAAGCCCGGTTTCATCAACGTATTCCTGCATATATGCATACTAAATTAAGATTTAGGTACTTAAGAAATTTCCTGCCGACAAACGTCGGAGCAGAATCTCATCACCCATAGCAGTCTATTCAGAAAGTCGCAAGCCGCTGGCACATGGCGACCATCGCACTCCTTCAACTACGATAGTGAGAGTCACCCACTAATAATAAAAATGCATCCCCTCCCATTTTATTTCATTTTATTGCCTTACATGGTTCCAAAGATGCAACTATCTTTGGGCAGGCTCCATGTGCTTGCCCCAAGCAGCCAAAGCCACCTTTGTAACACAAACAAATGCAGGGACATTCCAGGGCTGAATATTCAAACCTGATTTGATTGGGCAGCAAAATGGGGAATTGCTCAACCCCAGAGCCTACCAAACGCGTGCTTCTCTTCGTTTCTTCGTTTTGTATGAACCGAACCACATGCATGCAGTGGTCCTTCTTCTCCTGTTTTCAATTTCACTTGGTTTGGACCTCTTACCATACGAGAATTGTTAAAAAAAAATTATGTTGCGTTTGTCAGCATCCGAGAATTGTTAAAAAATATATACAAGTTGTGTATGTTAAAAAAGATGGGTGGATGGATCCTAGCATTTTTAAAAAATTGTTGGTTATTTGGCATACCTCTTCGGTATTATTTTACTGTGGAATGATTGATGCGTGGTGTGCAGATTTCGACCCCCAACAACAGCTAGCTCAGCCGCATGCGTGGAAACGCCTCCTTGGCTCTCCGGGTCATCCCCGGGATTCCGTCATTTTCTCCGCCGGTCCGGTCCTTCCGTTCCGCTGGGATCGATAGAAAACAGACTAATGATTACCGCCTGAAAAAGAAATTCGTAAGGATCTCACCCACGTCCAATGCATATATCGCAACCGTTTATCAGGATTATATTTGCATAGTTGCGCTTCAAAAAATATGCATTCTATGTAACTTGTTTTTAATATCTAGACCATTAACTGTATTCTACTTGAAATTTAACTTTTTTGGTTATTCACGTGAGTTTTTAATTAGTTAAATTTCTTAAATATTTATTTTTAAATTAACATTAGGTCCGTTAATATCATATTATCATAATCTTTTTTGTTATAAGTATATTTTATTGCGTTATTCGTATGGATTTGATGAAAAAAAATGTAATTAATGTTGAAAAATCAGTATACGTATTTCAAACCCTGGATACTAATTATAACAGATTACACATATATCCGATAAACTTAACTTTTTATATAACGACTTTAATATGAACATGAGAAAAAGCGAATTCTAAAATTGCTATTTCCCTTGAAAAGAAGACATTGCTCTTCATAATGAGGGTTCGTCGCATACCAACAGTGGACCAAATTGTGATATTATAAAGGATATGACACGCTGCTTCCTGCCGAATCGTGCCAGTAATGATTCCAGCCGGAAATTTATTTATTTATTAATATTTTTATTAATATGTGAGCCCAGTCTATATATAGCTTCATTTATATGAAATTTGATCATTTTTAAAAATTTTCATTTTCAAAATCAAAATAAAATACCGAATAAATTAAAAATTGTCAAATTTCAAAAAGAGAAAATATAGATAAGGCCAGCATATTTATAAAAATAAAAAAATAATTTATCAATGCGTCTAGCCACAGAGTATTGAAACCCTATTATAAATTTGTTTAGTTATCCTTTGATATATAATGGCCTTGACGGCAATATAATTATGTTTGAAACCTTTAAATGCTAAACTTCGTGGAAGGAGAAAAATATTAGATTATAGGTTTTAAATAATTACGTTGGGTTATTTGCGTTCATCTCCTTATGTTTTATTAAAAGAAATTTTTATAACTATTAACTTCGCAAAATTTGCAAGAAGCACTCTATTGTGGAAGTGAAAGTTTACTCCTTTAAGTGTAAAATACTAAAGATTCAATAATTATCCATCCCGCTCCTATAAAACTGCATTTTATTAAATCCATCATTGTTCTAGTATTATCATGCAAGTTCATATCTACACATGAGTAAAATTAATTTAATAAAATAGTTTGATGCTAAATATAATTTTAAAATTATATTTTCAGTATCTAAACTACCACTACTCTGTGAATGTATCTAAGAATTTTTCATAATATATATGAATATATTTTTAACTTTGCTCATGTACATTTTTATTTACATGAAACTTGATCCCTGGTCAAATAAGTGAAGCTAAATATAATGAATGTAATGAATTTTTCATTAATCATCCAGATAAAAAATGAATTGAGTTACAGAAAGCAACTTCTACGTAACTCACTAATTAATATCATATCTTAATGGTTGGTATATTATACTTAACATCATTTATATTATTATGGAAACCTTTTTATTTGTGTAGTATTGTTGTATATTGACCTCGTCTATAAATATATAAAATCAATATAATAAAATAATTTAATATTAAAATATCGAATTTTTAAAAAAAATTTAACATCTAAACCATCTAAAATATATTACTATGTAAATAAATGATTCTATAAAATATTATTATATTCTAATATATATGTGAATGTATCTAAGTATTTTTCATAATTTACATATATATATATATATATTTGAGAAAATGTGGTCCATGCACATACTTAGTCTTAGCTAAATAAGTAATGTTTAATACAAGAATGAATTAAATTTTATATCAATCATCAATATATTAAAAATTAAAAAGATTATATAGAACCAATTCTGCAGAGCCATAATAGATACTAAAATTAACGATGGGAAGACGACAGCCACAGCTGCATCATCATGCAAGTTCATGTCATGATTCATGAAGACTGTATATGCGGGAACCTATGAAATGCAAGATAATAAAGGAACATCCTTACCCAACAGATACAGCATTTAAAGGCTTTAATTTTCTTCTTCGTGTCATATGTAGCATTTAAATGCTTTAATTTTCTGCTTCGTGTCATACGTAGCATTTAAATGCTTTAATTTTCTGGGTTGTGTTGTGCACATGGTCTGACCTACGTTCTGCTTTCCGATTCAACGCCTGCTTTTATATTATTTATTATTTACCCTTTTGAGCTCTCAAATGCGTAATAACTAATGAAACTCGCAAGCAGTTCTGCTAAAATAAGTAATTAATCAGTTTCAGAAGCTTTTTATTAGACCACGCTAGAATGCCTGGATAAAGAAAGGAAAAAAATACTACTGCTCTAGACGACTATTGTAATTACTTTTAGGGACATTAACACTAATATTTACGCTAAAAAAATTAAATTATTTTTATCCATGTAAATGATTTTAAAAGTTTTTTATTCATGCAAACACTTTTCGAAATTAATTTAATTCATGCCAAAGATTGTTAACTCTTCAAGTTAAATGAATTGCCAATTAATAAAAATGGCTCATCTATAATAACTATAGTTATTCTTAACACCCGACATTGTTAATTCCTAATCAATTTAACTTAGAAATTCGTTAATGTTGGGGTGAATAATTTTTTTTTGATTGGCATATTATACATATGACAATTGATATTACAATTAGATACTTTCACTATCCTTATACTATGGAGGAAATTTTCTGTAAATATCCCTATCATAGGGGAAAATTTGTAAAAAACCCACCACCATGGAAAATTTACAAATAATTTACTTGCACTAGACAAGACTCAAACACCCGACCACTACTTCTGCGTCATAGGCATAGGCCTGGTGGCTTTGGTATGAATAAATTATTTAGAAAAAATATTTGACATGAATGAGAGAGCTTTAAAAGAGTTGCCATGATTGAAAATAATTTTATTTTTTTGTTAGCATGGACTTAGGCATTAATTACCCTTATTTTTATCTAATATCTATATAAGAAATTTGATTTTTGCAACCAATATTTTTTGTTTTGAAAAATTGGTTTATTTAGCAATAGAAGTTCTTTTACAAACGATTATTTGAAAAAAAAATAAAAAAGTTACTAGTTTCTAATTGTCGCATGCAACAGTAAATTCATTGCATATAATGAAGGTAAACTTTTTGTTGCTAATAATAATGGTTTGTCGCAAATAATTAGTACTTGAAATTGAATATATTTATTTGTATTCATCTAATATATTTATTTTATCTTTATTTACACTACAAGAAAGTTGTTTGGACCACTTTTATTAGCAAAGAAAATTTGTATATATAAACTTTCTTTATATGTAACTAGGTTACCTATGTGATTCTATGTAACCTTCTCTACATTTTGGATGCTGATAATTTATGCATAATTCGATCAGTTCATTATATTTAATATCATTTCTTTAATTAGGAGATTAAATTTCATCTAAACAAATTTTTGCTTGAGTCACATTTGCTCAAAAATAGATATATTTATACATAAATTAAGAAAAATATTAAATCTATTTAAATATATACTAGAATGCAATAAAATTTATATAATTATTTATCCATATAATATTAATATTTTATATGGTTTAGATAGTGAAAATACTACTTAAAAATTGATCTTAATATTAAATCATTTTATTATCTTAATTTTATACATTTATAGATAGAGCCCTGTACAATAATACTAAATAAATAAAAAAGTTTTATAATAATATAAATGATGTTAAATACAATAGATAGAGTAAATTTTTTTTCAATTATCAAGGTATTAAAATTTGAAAAGGTTGTAGAAAAGAGATTTTATAAAAGCATTTCCATACAGGATAATAGTATACATGCAAAAGAAAATTTCTTTGGTTTATGATAACTGTTTTATATTGATACTCTTAGGCAAGGAAAATTTTCCTTACATATGATAATGTTTTGTAACAAAAAAAACTTAGTTGCCCAAGTATAAAAACTATAAATTATTGGTAACCGGGTTTCTTATTGATTGCTATATGGTATATAGTATATACTACCAATTATTGACAAAAAAATTTCTTTAGCAATCAAAGTTTAACTTTTGTACGGGACAATTTTAGTTTTTAGTTTCTAAAAACCAAAATTTTCCTTAACGGTGGAAATTTACAAAATAATTTTTTTTTGGAGGAGGACATTTACGAAATATTTGGTATGACATCAATTGTTAATTAAAAATAAGTTAGCATCGGTGTAAATCTCGCTTGTGCTTTCGATCCGGAATACCGTGGTTTGCAAATAGCAAAAGTATGTACGTGAAACTGTGAAAGCGAAGCTTGGAAGATTTTTTTTTGTCACGAACCTGACCCATATCTTCATTAATGAGGTGGCTACTGTATATTTTTAGTACCCGTCCACATCCTTGCGATAATGACAAGGACCACATCCCTACACATCCATCTGCAAACCTTCATGTCATCTGTGGGAAATATAATAAGATGTCAAAAATCTTTTTATTATTACTATTGTTATTTCTATATTTAAGACTTTAGATGTATAGACAATTTTTTGAAAATGCTTTATTCGAGCCCTCATTTCCCTGCCTCCTATCAAACTGATAGGGAGACGGGATAGGAATGAATTCCTTTCATAAAAAAAAAAAAAAAAAGACTTTAGATCTAGAATACGCCTTCGAAAAAAGTGTTTCTACAGCGAACTTGCATCTATTTTACTTGGCGAGTACTGTTCTGTGACCATATAATAACTATCCACAGGAAAACTCGCAAGAAAACTATCGGGGTGCAATAAGACAATATTCTTTTTTGTGGTAATTGTTTTTATCAAATTGCCCATTTTTGGAATTCATATCCACGGTGGTCATTAATTAAAATCCAGCAGAACATGATCTAAGTATATGATTTGTGGGTCCGAATTCCTTGCGCCCGCAAGCATGGGGGCGGTGGATCCCTTTTTAAAATTGTTTTTTTTAATAAAACAATGAGCTAAAACTAGATGTACTGCACAAATTTTATGTTTTGTACTTTAAAATATTCGTCGAATTTCCAAAATAAAAAGTAGGAATTCATGCATGGGCACATGAAGACCCCATGCGTGTGGGCGCATGGAATTCGGAACCATAATTTATATAATCTTGATCATATTTAAGTGGATTACAAAATTTGATAAAGGTAAGGAGATAAACTTTTTAGCATCATTCAAGAAAAATAATGGTAATTGACAATAAAGTATTTTTAAAGAAGTTCATTTAGTGGATGTGTTTTTTACGAATCAAAACCTCTAATTGTTGAATTATAATTTGTAAATGTAATAGTTCTTTAAAAAAAAAGGTGAAGAGTCACGCTGTCATACATTTCTATGTGAAAGAAATTAGTAAAATGCTTCTTTACCTTTCCCTAATCTTTTGCACTCAAGTCAAACTATTAGGTTGGCTAGTGGGGGTTGTCATGGACATGGGCACAATGCCAGCACATCTATGGTTCGCTCCTCCCCCTCCATGGGGAGTGAAAAAACTTGTGCCCCTGCAGTGGGGTGTAGGAATTGTCCTCCAATTTAGGGGGTTGAAGTAAAATGTCATTCTTGATGATAGAGGTATTATTTGGTTCTTCTGTGTTGTGAAGATTATGCATGTATTGATTTGTAACATCAAATATAGCCCAAAATGAAATATTGGTGCACTTTTTCCAATCCCATATCCTATCATGATGGATATGAGGTGGTTCTTAATGAGACAATTAAAGTTTTAACATACAAAAATCAAACAATTAGGTCATCTCTCACATGTGTACTCTTAGAGAATCCTCATCTAAGATGACAAATTGACAGCAAAAGATAAAACATTATTATAATATTAATAATATAAAATATTAGGTGAAGTAAAAAAGTAATGATATATCATTGACAACAAAGATAAGAAATCATTTGTTCCATTATAATTATAATATGGGTGTTCCTTATATGAAACCTAGTGCAAAATGCACATCCTTACATTTCCCATCTCTTATGTATATTTTTTTAGAAATCCAAGTCATATATCATATTCTCTTATATGAATATTTAAATAAAATAAAAGTTATTTTAATTACATTTACATATAATTCACAACAAATTCAAATATATAAAGTTGTTATTATTATATTTTTTATATTATAAATTATAAAAATTTTCAACCAAGTTGAATTTTATATAGGACAAATAAATAATAATAATAATAATAATAATTTTGTTTTTAATATTATAAATATAAAATTTTTCAATGAAGTTGATTTTTTATATAGGCCAAATAAATAATTTTAAATACATTTCATCACTCAAATCTTAAAAAGAAAATAAAAAATATAAGAGAGTGAAAGTTACACCCGGTTTCACAGGAGAAAAGGCTTTATAATCTAGTGCCAAAAGGCTTATGCATTTTTTTTTAAAAAAAATTGTTCTTTATAAAGAAATAAGATCATTTTTTTTTAAAGCTAAGATCGACTTTTTATATGTAAAGGAATAAGATCATTAATAACAAAGAGAAGTGCTCATTTATATAATGTTTTATGAGAGACTATCAATTTCATAATAATCTAGTTCCAAAAGCGAGCAGTTTTTTTCATTGAATCTTGAAGGGAGGCGAATATAGTGGTAATATTAATTAACTTGATAAGTTAAATTAAAACTAAGTTTATTTCTTAAGGAGCGAATACTTGAATAATTCCACGGATGGGCATGAAAATATTCCCTAGTTTTTCCATATGTAGATATCTTTATGATAATTCGGACTTTCAATCGGTATTATATACTATTATTAGTACATGACTACGGGCAAGCTTTTCCGGTTTACGTGTCGGTTTTGGGCTATAGATCACTTACCTTCTCGTACCTAGCTATTTATATAGAAAGTGATTCTTATTTATTAGGCTAGCTAATGTTGTTGCTCTTCACATGAGCCAGCGCTGATGGAAACGTTCACCTAAATAAGTAAATGTATACCCTTGCTTTTCTCCGCACAAATTGAAGATGAGAGGATAACAGTTACGCATCGGATTTATATAAAGCGATGAAATCAGGTGCAACTTGTACCTTCATGTTTCTATTTTTTTAAAATTTATTTTTTGAAATTATTTTTTTAGTTCAATATAAAAATATGCTAGATTGAAAGCTTTTATAATCTAGAATGTCAAAAGATATGATTGTAAAGAACAATTCCATGCATTTGCACTACCACAAATTTCACTTAATATAGCTAATTCTTTGACAGCATATAATATGTATTTGTTTCATTAGATATAGTTTGTTTACAATTAAATTTTTGATGTGATACAATTAAATATTTAGTTACAAACAATTAGTTGTTTTTGAAAGGTGACATTTAGTTAAATGTAGCCATTTTTTACATCAAATGCAACCGAAATTTAATGTAGCTATCAAAAATTTCGCTTCAAATAAGACTAAAATGGTGGCTGCAATTAATGGAAGATTTGAGTAATATTTGATCAATAGAAATCACAGATTTAACTACTTTTGATCAAATGCAACCAAATTAAAAAATTGGAAAAAAATTGTCCATTATACTACGTGTTGTAGCGTGGTACTTGCTGTCTATCATGTACAAGTTTAATTTATAAATGGTTACTATCATACAAATATTAACAGAAAAGAAAAAGATCCACAGCTAAGATTTTTTTAAAAAAATTAAAAATAAGAACTAAAAAGGAAACAATTTGCACCTGTTTAACTTTTGAAACCAAGTGCAGCTTGTCCTCCCACAAGTTCACTTTTTTTTTTTAATTTTTTAAGATAACGTCATGCATTGTGTTTAAATATATGCTTCGGAAATGCCAGCGAATCCGTCGATGCAAAACATCTCATCAGGTGTAATATATTAATTGCAAATTAAGGACAACCACCTGATTTTATTTTATTCAGCTTTGGATATATACTTTGCTTTTCTAGCTGTACCAATCTCTTTGCAATAAAAAGACAAAAAATCAATAATCGGAATTTTAAGGTGTGTTTAGAAAGGTGTAAAAGTAAAAGTGGGAATGTAGAATTGAGAAAAAAAAACATAAGAATATTTGGGAAGTCGAGAATGGAAACTGATCAATGAGAGGAATGTGAAAAATTAACCCTATTAAGTACCCAAGTATTTTAATTTTTATATTTTAATTGTTTTTTCATATCTTTTTACATAATTATTTTATCTATTTTCACTTTATTCTCACAACTTAATAATCAGTTACAAATTGCCACTCAGGCGTTTGCTTTTGCCGACAGAGATGCGACAGAGCTTCGAAGTGTCATACTGTCATGAGCACAAAAAAAAATAATAATAATAAAATAAAATTCAGGGCTGAGTTAGTGATATCTCTTCCCGCTGCTGTAGGGAGTACGGGAGCGCCCACTAGTTGGTAGTGTTAGGCAAAACAGTGTAAGTAAAAAAATTGAGATATTTGTAGAATAGTGTGTAGAAAAATTGTAATAATTCCTTACGGCTTTATTGTGTGATAACTATTGAAACGATGTACCTATAAAAAAAAACAGCTGCAAATTTGAAAAAGTGAAAAAGGTATGTCATATAATACAATGATTAGGACGAAAAGTAATAATGCTAAAATAGAAAAAGTAGTTGCTAGAGAGATGTGAAAAAAAGATTGGAAGTTAGAAATATTAATAAGATAATTAAGTAGTTAAGATGTTAAATCATATCAAGAGGGACAATAAGATTAAAATTGAAATTTTTTTCTCATTTACAGATATATTCCTAAATAGAGCCTAATTTGGAAACGATTCCCATATAAGATCCATATTTTATAATATATCCTTTTGAAGCATTGACAACAAAAATGAGTAAAAAAAATATGTGTATATATATACTCACTAAAGAACCATGCATAAATAATTAAAAAAAAATCAGTTAGTGAAAATGAGAATATATATATATATATATATCTATAAATTCAGATGGATAAGATATCAATTGAAACGCATGGCCACAATGCAGCTTGTGCATTATCATAATTACAATATCAGATGCCTACTTGTACACCAACAAAATGATGAGACGATCCTTCTCCGGACATTCAGGAAATTAAAGGGGCGGACGGAGAGACCGACACATTCACGTGCTGGAACAAGGTAAAAAAAAATCAGCAGCAGCAGCTATTTATGTCCATCTACCAACCCATCCAATTCTATCCATTCATCCACAGTAGAAGAAGGGAAGACGCATAATGACAAACAATAACAAGCTAAAACAATGTACGTGAGCATATGCCAGTTTACAATACAATTATTGCAGGAGATGATGGGTGAAGAAGAAACAAGACACCGGCGTGGTCCTTCCTGGAATTTCCCACCATCACGTAATTAATAATTACGATTAGTACTGCATGCTTGGTGATCGAGGATGTCAGCCATGTTTTTGACCGTCGATCACTCTTTAGGACTTGGGACCGATAGATGGGCCATGGCCCATTTATTTAAAAAGAAGAAGAAGAAGAAGAAGAAGCACTTTTAGTAAAAAGTGCCGGAAGCTACGTACATATAAATGACTTTCGTTACAAAGGGCTAATGGGCCCCACTTGTACGATCTAAGGTGATCATGATGGTGATGGGCTATGGCCTACCCATGCTGGGGTTAAGTGCGGCGTAGGAAGGCGAGGGCGAGGGCGCCGCTGATCTTGTCATCTCAGCCGTCGATGAAGGCGGAAGGGCCACCAGAGATTCTTCCCACGCCGTCGAAGAATACGGCGGCGCCGCATCGAAAGAAGAAAACGGCTTCTTCCCGCAAGGGATTTTGAAGTAGTTGGCCGGGTCGTGGCACTTGAGCGGCTTCCGGAAGAAGGCCGAGCATTCGGAAGGATGGCGCTGATTGGGGAGCCCGAAAATGCAGTTCTTCCGGACGTCGAGAATCCCCCTCTTGATAAGATCCCTGCACGCCGGCCCCACGGAAGTGAAGTAGTTGTCGGAGAGGGAAAGGTTCCGGAGCCTCTCCAGCTTGCAGACCAGCTCGGGGATGTGGCCGTAGAGCAGGTTGCCGGCGAAATTGAGCTGCTCGATGTTGTCCAGGCAGCCAAGCGCGAAAGGGATGGGGCCGGTGAGCCGGTTGTAGCCGGCGTCGAACACGACGGCTTTTTTCAGCAGGCCCACCTCGTAGGGGATGCAGCCGGAGAGGCTGTTGTTGAGGAAGAGCACTTCGATGAGGTTGTCGCCGAGGAATTTGATGCTGCGGGGGATTCCGCCGGTGAACCGGTTGTTGGCGAAGGTGAGGTACTGGGCGGGAGTGTCGCCGACGGTGTCAGGGATGGACTGGGAGAAGGCGTTGTTGTTGAGGAAGATCACCTCGACGTACTTGTAGGTTTGGAAAACTTGCGGGGGAACGGAGCCGGAGAAGGTGTTGAAGCGGAGGTCGAGGAAGGTGAGATTGAGCGTGAGGACGGTTGTGGGGAAGGAGCCGATGAAGTTGTTGCTGCTGAGGTCGAGCTCGTAGAAGAAGGGCAACTTGGTGAAGTTGATGTTGAGAGAGCCATTGAATTGGTTGGAGTTGGCGTGGAAGAAGGCGATGTCGGTGAGGCCCTCCACGAAACCCTCCACGCCTTTGGCGCCGAGCTTGTAGCCGTTGAAGTCGACGGCGGCCACGGCGAGCGCTTCGCGGTCTGTCGGGTGCTTGTCGGGGGCCTTGTCGCAGTAGAAGCCCAGGTACTTTCTCCGGTTGGACTTTTTCACGTTGCATACGTCCTTCCCCACCCACGTTTTGGTGATACCCAGTTTGTCCGATGTGATATTGTTCTTGAATGCTTGGATCACTTTGTATGCCCTCTCGATCCTCTTGTTGTAAAATTCAGGCTGAGGCGGTGGGCGTGGGCTTGGGGGTGGGTGTGGGCGTGGGCGTGGGGGTGGGTGTGGGCGTGGGCGTGGGGGTGGGCGTGGGCGTGGGGATGGCGGCGGAGGCGGAGGTGGAGGTGGAGGTGGAGGCGGGGGTGGCGGAGGACGTGGAGGTGGAGGCGGAGGCGGGGGTGGCGGGGGACTTGGAGGTGGTGGACACGGGACTGGTGGTGGAGGCGGCGGCGGCATTGGACTGCACTCGCCGCAGCTGCTTCCTCCACCACCATTGCCGCCGCCAATGCCGATGCCAATGCCGATGCCGCCACCGCCGATTTCTAGAGTTTCTCTGCTTTGGGCGTTTGTGAAGAAGGAGAGGGGCAGAATGACGGCGAGCAGTAGGAATTTGCAGGCCATTTGCAGGTGGAGTTAGGTACGGTGGAATGGAATAGGAAGGAGGAGAGGAGGCGGAGGAGGAGGAGGAGGAGGAGGGGAGAGAGGAATAGAATAGAATAGATGGGATGGGATGGGATGGGATGGGGGAGTGTGGTTGAATTAGGAGTATAAGTAGGAGGACGGTCACGAGCAAACAGTGCATCCAGCGCATGCGTCCATCACGAATTATTTCCATTGGGTGACTTGTCCTCTTGTTTCCGTGCAGCAGACTATTCTTTTCTTTTACCGATTTCCAACTTCCAAGTGGCGATGGGCGTTGGCCCACATCTATCACCTACGGCCGCTGTTGACCATGTTAAGCCTATCCTAGATCTTTCGAACACCCTTCTTGCAGTGCTGGCTGTTGTTGGTAGGCCTAATTGATTGATTGGTCCAAATTCCAAATCGGTGATTTGTGTTTAGGGGTGGAACTTGGGTTCATGAAATTCGGGTTGAGTTTCAGGTTGAAATTTGTGCTTATGAATTTACATTTTATTTAAAAATGATAAGTTTAAAATTTCATATAAATAAATACTAATAATAAATCATGTAAGTAAACATAATAATATATAATCAAACTACATATTTTTTAAAAATAATAATATAAAGAATTTTTCTAGAAAAAATTTAACATCAAAACTAAGATAAAGGAAAAAAATTAATAAGTGTAAAAGTAAATGATAGAAATAAAAGATAAATATAAATGAAATAATATACTTTATTTACAATAAATTACAATATGCCAAATATGTATTCAAATATAGATTTAATAACATAAAATATGTAGAATATAAAAAAATATTGTGTAAATAGTATGTACATAATATATTTTATAATAAATATAAAATGGGAAATCGGACTCGGGTTCACTTGAACCCTAACCCTATCATATTTACAAATCAGGTTCCTCGGGTTTGAGTTTTTCAGGCTCGGGTGATGAAAAGTCAAGTTTTAACACTGTTCAAAATCGGGTTCGACGGGCCAAATTCGGGCTCAACCCGGCCCAAGTTGCACCCCTACTTGTGTTGGATTGCAGATACTATGATTGTTTTGCATTATCCATATTTACACACGCGGACTCGCTTAAATGAAATCTTTTTTTTTTGATAAAGGATGAAATTTCTTTTTTATGTAATCCTTTTCATTTTTAATATCTTGGTAATTGATGAAAAATCTACACCATCTATTGTATTTCGCATTATTTATTTTATCATAAAAACTCTTTTATTTGTCTAGTGTCAATATATATGTATCTAGGGGTGCAACTTGGGTCGGGTACCCATGGGTCGACCCGATGGGTACCCGAAATAGGGTCGGTTCGGTTCCGCCAGAGTTACCCGTAGGGTCGGTTTGGTTCTGGGTAAAAAATACCCGGCGTGGATTTGGGTAGGGTCAGTTCCAACAGCCGGGTACCCGGAACCGAACCGAATTAATATTATAATATTATAATAAATATATATTACGAGGTTTTGCGGGTTCGTGCCCTGTTCGCCCTAAACGCCGACGCCCCCGCCTGCCATCGCCTCTCCTCTTCTCCATCTCCGGTGTTCTCGTCCCGGACCAGCAAGGCAGCAATCGGGATTCAGTGCATCGCTACTCTCTCTCCCCCTCCCTCCCTCTCCCTCTTCCTCTCCCTCTCCCTCGGCGCAGCACCGTCCCTCTCCTCTCCCGCCGTCCCGCGTCGCCTCTCCTCTCTCTCCCTCCTTCCCTCCTTCCCTCCCTCTCCCTCTCCCTCTCCCTTGGCGCATCGCTGCTGCTCCGTCCCTCTCTTCTCCCGTCGTCCCGCGTCACCTCTCCTCTCTCTCCCTCCCTCCCTCTCCCTCTCCCTCGGCGCATTGATGCTGCTCCTTCCCTCTCCTCTCTCACTGTCCTGCGTCGTCTCTCCTCTCTCTCCCTTCCTCCCTCGTTCCCTCCCTCCCTCTCCCTCAGCGCATCGCTGCTGCTTTGTCTCCCACTTCTCCCTCTTCCTCTGAATTTTTTCGGGCTCCATCGCTGCATCTCTCCCCATTTCTAGTGTCGATGCTTCCCTGCCCCTCTTTTCCGGTGTCGCCTTCTCTCTCATTCTCTCTGTCTGTCTCTCTCTCTCTCTCACTCATTCTCTCTCAATCTCCCTGTCTCTCTCTCTTGATCGATCTCTCTCTATCTCTGTTTCTCTCTCTTGATCGATCTTTCTGTCTTAGTCTTTCTCTCAATCTCGATCTCTCTCTGTTTATCTTTCTCTCTGTCTCTCGATCGATTTTTTCGGGCCTATCTCTCTCTCTCTCTCAGTCTCTCTGTTTGTCTATCTTTCTCTCTTCGTCTTTCGTTGCAGCGTCGATGATTCAAGGTTTCATCTTCCCCTATTGAGGATGCTTGTTTATGAGTATCTCAACAATGGGAACTTAGAGCAGTGGCTTCATGGAGATGTTGGGCCTTGCAGTACCTCACATGGGAGATTCGAATGCATATCAGTCTAGGAACGACAAAAGGGTATGTTTTATTTCCTATGTACATTTATTTAAACTAATTCCCATGTCAATTTTCAACAGATTGCATGGTACAGATAGTAACAGATTGTTGCATTGCATGTAACACATTGTATAGTGGGGTTGGGCAGCTGTGCCGATTAACTGCTGACTCATACTAAACTGCTTGTATATTTTATTTGTACATATTTATATTAGTAGATGGAACAAGTTACATATTACTTTTGGAACCGATTTAGAACCGAAACCGAAACCGGAATCGACCTTGAAAAATAGGGTAGGGTAACTCAAGAACCGACCCGGTCTAAAATAGGGTAGGGTAGAAGTTTTTAAAAATAGGGTAATGGTAGGGTAGACCCCTACCCGGACCAAGTTGCACCCTTATCTGTATCCTATCCATAAATATGTAAAATAAACTTAATAAAATAGTTTAATATTAAAATATCGATTTTAAAATAATATTTTTAATATCTAAATCATCTAAAATATTATTACTATTTGGATAAATGATGTTATAAAGTATTATTATATTTTAATATATGTGTGAATGAATCTAAGCATTTTTCATAATTTACGCGTGAATATATATTTTTGAGCAAATGTGTCTCTTGATTCGGATGAAACTTGGTCTCCTAGCTAAACGAGTAATATTAAATACAATGAATGAATTAATCTTACATCAATCATCAATAATTTTAAAAATTGAAGGATATCGCTTCTGTGTAACCTAATTACATCGAACCATTTGAACGTGCATCTTTGCAACATGCATGCAACCACAAAGGATAATTTTCCCAAGTCCCAGTTATTCACATCACATTCCATTCGTGCCCTAAAGACAGCTAGCTAGCTAACGTAATCAATCGCCATTACTCAAGCTAGCTATCAAATTTCAACATGTATTAGACTATTTGATTCTGGTAATCTTTTGCCTGTTTTAATGATTCGCTCTGCAGTTGATATTTTTTTAATTTTTTATTATTACATTTACAACTTATCTAAAAAATATATTTTTAAAGGGACTTTTTAAATTTTAAATAGTAGGAAATTACAGTCCTAAACACAAAACTCCTCAGTAAATGACAGACAAACACTCCTCTTCTTGATTGTACCGGGTCAATTAGCGCAAGAGTAATTAAGAAGGTATTTAAAAATAATAACAATAATTTTGAAAAAAGGCACGTCCTTCCTACCACGCGTGTTAGCTGCGCGGACGTAGAATTAACATTATTTTGATACCGAACGCTTTATCTAAATGAGCGTTGCATGCAACTTGGAGTCAATGTCCCATCCAGCGTGAGGACCCAACTGGGGTGTATACTGCATAATAAACTCCCCCGGCACCTCAGCCTACAAGTGGTTCTGTTTTTCTTCATTATTAATTAGATTTTCTTCATTATAACTAATTACGATTTTTTAATAACTAAAACTTTTTTGTAAAAAATTAAAATTTAGTTGAGAATAGTTGGCGGCGTTGCAATATAGCAACCAGTGAGAAGTGAGCATAAATTTGCACCACATCAAAATTTATTATATGTGGCCACTTTTCTGCACACAAATTTGGGTGCATTAATTGGTGCCAAATGCAGCTAAGTTTTGTATTAATCTTATAATAATTTGTAAATATACCTATATACTTTGACAATTACTATGCAAATAGTAATGACCATTTTGACGTCATTAGTACGTTGTCATGGCATAAGTATATTTACAAAAATATACAAACTACGTAGGTATATTTACAAAAACTAAATATACTCACTTAATTTTTGAGATTACAAATATACTTACATAGTTTGTTTATTTTTAGAAATATGCCACATCATTATTGCATCATCATGGTGTTGGTATATTCGTAAAAGTATGTCAATTATGTGGGTGTACTTGCAAAAACCTAATATACCCACTTAATTTTTAAAATTACAAATATATCTATGTAGTTTACATATTTTTACAAATATAACCACTTTGTGATAGTGTAATAACGACGTCATAACAATGTGAGTATATTTGCAATTATAGTCAAATTATATGAGGTTGTTTGCAATTTTTTAAATTATGTGAATATATTTATAATTATAATCAAACTGTGCATTTACAAATCTCCCTGCCAAAGTTTCATTATCATTTGCATATAAAGTTTAATAGTTGCATTAAATATTGATTTTGACCTCATTTGATAAAATGGTTACATTTAAGTAAATGTTAAACTTGAAAATAACAAATTATTAATAGCTAAATAATCAATTGTAGCCAAAACACATCTAATGTAGTCAAATATATAATACATGTGACTAAGAGATTAGCCACACAAAATAAAATTTATTATGATGTTTGGTTGTAAAAGAATTTTCATTAGCAATAAAAATTTTCATATCCTATGAAAGTATTATTGTGAGCAAGAGAATTTTTCTTCCGTATCTTTTTCTGGCAAATAAAGACTCTTTGTTTGCTAATATATAAAGGTTTTCAAAAATCAATTTTTTCGTAGTGCCTGAGACAACTTAATTTATTTTCCACCATGTTATATACGGGGGACATAAATTTTATATTAATTAGAGTTTTGAAGTGTAAATGGACTATATATTTATAGAAGTTAGTTATTTTATTATGGAAAGGTCTCATTTAACATACAAGAGCAGGACTAAGTCCATTTATTATTGTTTCTTCTCCTATTAATTCATGTTACGTACCCAAGTCTCATCTGACCTATATACATGTGCTTGTAATGTTTATGGCCGCTCGGTACAACAAGTCGTCGTCGTCATGAATATCGGTTCTAATGGTAGGTTGTCGTGTGTTACTAATGCCGTACTATTTTTCAAGAATTTTATTACTAACATACATAAAAGAACACTAATTATTGAAGATGCACTTCAACATGGGTATAGTCCGTTGGTAAAGTTCTTGGCCATATGCTGGGTGTACCAGGTTATATCTTGATTGTAGAAACTTTAAAAAATTTTGGGGAAATTTTCAAAATTAACTGTGTAAAGATGGGATTCATGGGAAGATAAACGTCAAATGCCTTCCCTTTTTTTTCATAATACCAAAGGCCTTCCTTTAAAACAAAGGTTTTGTGTATAGAAACCTCTAGTACTATAGATTTTGCACTTTTGATTGTGTCCCTAAGTTTCTTTTAATGAAATCATTTTTGTGTCTAAAGAGCAAAAACGTCTAAGAATGGCCAATTGACAATGAATTTAGACGGGCATCCCCACCACGTTGAGCATCTCTCCTGAGTCGATGCAGCACAACATGCCAACCTATGCGCAACCGCATTTCCTGATCCTAAAACATGCATGAAAAATGAAATCTCCTAGTTAGGGCCTTAATTTCTAGAAGGATGGTGCTTTCAGTTGACAAGATGAGGCACTCTTCATTTAGAGAGAACAGAATCACTTTCCAGATCAATGTCTACTAATTATATTTACCTAAGTTTTCGTCAAGTCTCATAATTTGTAGGCAAAATCACTTCTCTTGGATAAAGCACTTAACTTATAACATGACACTGCCTCTTCTAATGCCTAAATACTGGCCTCAAATTACCATTTAGAGTTCAAATTATAAATTATTACTTTTCTAGCTAACAAATTAAACTAATGAAAAAAGCTATGCATAAATAAATTAATGATCTAAACTATTCTTCTCATTTTGGATTGGTGGGATTAATCATAAAAGGGTATTTTTTTATATTTTTGTATTTGACAATTCAATCCAAGTATATATTTCAATGCTAGCCCTAATGTGTAAATATAAATTAATTAATAAAATTGTATTTCTTAATGTTGTTATATTTAAAATGGTTTGAGCATGTGGTTGTAATCCATCCAACCCGAACTGAACATAAAAACAATTATCGTTTGAATTTTAAAACATTAGAGGTGTGATTGAATTCAATAAAAAAAAATTTAGCTAAAACTTTTCATTCTCAATTGCTACTATATTTTTTTTTAATTATTTCTTTATACTTTCTTAAACAATTATCATACTTTTTAATAAATTCTATACTACATATACAACTAATTTACTTATTTTAAATTTATTGTTTTTACTTTTCATCTTATCCCTACATATCATATCACTTATTTCAATTCAAAAAAAAAAAAAAAAATCATTACAAAATTTTATTACTTCTCCGACGTACTTTACATGTACAAACTTCGGAGATATACTAGCAATACCGTAAGCGGGAGTTCCGTGCTTGGCAGACGCATCCCGAATCCAGAATCTCAGAAACAGATGCATGCACGGTCCAAGTGTGCAACTGCTGCTTCCATCCGTGCCCATCAACGCACGCACGCACGGCTCCTCGGCGATGGACGCGGCGCGTTCGTCGGCAATGACATTGTCACAAGAGCACACTTGCAATGAATGGGCTATGGATTTTGCCGAGGTGTGCTCTTTTTTTCTTTTTTTTTTTCCCCCTTCTTCTCTAACCTGAGGTTTGCAATTAATGTGTTATGGAGAGGGGTACAGATAACGTGATCCATTAACATGATCAGATGACCAAAATCGTAATTCCTAATGTAACAAGATG
This sequence comes from Annona cherimola, assembly GCA_030490835.1. NCBI lineage: Eukaryota > Viridiplantae > Streptophyta > Magnoliopsida > Magnoliales > Annonaceae > Annona > Annona cherimola. The sequence goes on from CM059973.1 coordinate 76,821,933, forward strand.
TGATTTTTCATTTTCAAAATAATTTTGTAATACATAGCAATAAGTTCCATTTCCAGTGTAACTTCTCAACTCCCACTACAATTCATCCACTTCCCTTCTAAACGTGTCTCATTCCATTCAATGGATTGACAATGAATAAATGTGTGATATAAGTGGTAAAGATGGTCAAGGCCTCGAGTTTTTATAGTACGGAAATTTCATTTTCGTACATTTCATTTTTATTGGTTCGTACCTTTCTTTTAATTTTGAGACGATCTTTCCTTTATTAACCGAGCCAGAAATTCCCTTATTATGTTTTTGGTTTTTTCAAAACAAAAGTTAAATATACCTATATAGTTTACAAAACGTTGTACACCTGTTGATTAGAAAAATTAGAATTGAATCAAGTGTTATGTAATTATGTATCACAATAAGAAAATGTGGCATGTGTGGTCAGTTTTTTGCACCTAAAATTTTAATTCGGCTACAATTGATCAAATTTTACCATTTTTTGCGGCTAAATTTTAATTGTTACATTAAGGATGTGTTTGGTAATTGATAGAAAATGTAAAGTTAAAACTTTTCACTCTCCGTAACTATCATATTTTTTAATTATTTTTTCACACTTTTCTATACAACTACCCTATTTTTCAATCATTTTTACACAATTATCCACATAATTAACCTATCTATTTTAACTTTATCCTCTTTAATACTCATCATTATCCCTACCATATCACATCATTTGACAATTTTTACTTTTCAAAATTTGTTATCAAAAGTTTTTTTCATTACCAAACACACCCTCAATGTACTTTTGGTTACACAATTTAAGCCATGTGACTCGTCAGATCGATTTAATAATTCACATCAATGATCAAGGTCAATCAATTCAATCAGATCAGAAACGGTTTGACATCTTAAACTAGCTACATTCCATCGCAGCTAGTCAGGGAACGGCTTCGCGGGAACTGGTCGGGAACCGCCCAAAAAATTAAAATCTTAGCTTTATTTTTAAATATCTAACCGTGTATACTACTTAAAAAACAATTTAGACTTTCGTAACGAAAATATTAGTACGATCTTAAATTAGTAAAAAAATTTAAATTAAATATTTAGCATATAAAATAATACACAATACTTTTATTAATATAAAAATATTTTTTTAGATTCATCTAGATAAAATATGTGTATATTAACATATCAAATTATATAAATCTTATTTTAGACAGTATATACTTATAATCTAAAAACATATATAATATTAAAATTCTTCTGTCATAGTTGTTAAATGACCGCTTTTTGATTTGTATGATTTTCACTCTAAAGAGTTTAAATTGTATTTTAAATAATATATCCTATAAGATTTTTAAAATGAAAATAAAATACCAAAATTTTTGGATAGTCATGTTGACAGCGGTGGGAAAGCAGTTTCCATCCTAAAATGTCATTTAAGCCGTCATATACGAGCATAAATATCATAACAAAGCCCGTACTAATCAACTACTGGAGGGAAGATGGGATGGGAAATAATTCTTTCCCGCACTATTTCTTTTATTTATTTATTTGTATCATCCTTTTTTCCAAATTTTTTTTTTTCGGCTGATGATGCAAGCATGCCAACCGATTTCACGGGTCATTTATTAGAAGATCGAAACAGCTACATATTAATGAATTGAAGTTCCCCGGCCACAAGGTAATCTTAAATATCAAAGGAATGCATTGTCATGTCAGTTCCCTGAACACAAATGCCAGAGGTTTGCATGGCTCAAAAAAAATGCAACTGTCTCCTTGCATTACCTGAAAACGTCTTGCATAAGAGCCAGCGCTGGTCCATTGTCCTGCACATGATGAAAAAGTAATCTGGCCACCACCAAACCGGGCTGGGAAGCTAGCAGTAGCAGACTAATATTCCTTTGTACATGCCTGTTTGAAGGTAACATGCACGTGTGGATCAAACAAGTTCTATTTGGTTTGTATATATGTTGGTTTCTACCTCGATCTAGCCCACTTAGTACGATTCGCTTTGAATGCCAAGGCATTCGACTTTTGAGCCACCCATTTGATAATGCGTTTGGTTCTCTGTCTTTGTCTTCAATTCAATTATCTGGATATGTATAAAACCAAAAGAAAAAATTTATCTAGATATGTGTAAATCCGGCCCGCACTCAAAAAATAAAAAAGGTCCTTTGATAGGTGGTTGTATACGAAATATTGTGTATATTTATAAATAATCATGATATATATTTTTTTGATGAACAATCATCATATACTTTAATTAAAATGAAAGATCTAATTCATTTATGAAGTTTAAAATCATTTTAAGATATAAAATTCAAATCAAAATCACTGAAATAGATCTAAAATATAAATAAAAATAATTTTATACAATAATAAATTAACGGTCCAAAGCAGTTTAGTCAAAGGCTTAAACCGTGTTCAAGGAAACCGGTCAAACCACAGGTTTGATCACCACTTAGATTTTGATACAGATGTTATCTTTACTTTTTTTTTTTTTATTGGCAGGTATATACACTGTGGCGACTGATGTTATAATCAAGTATTTTTTGTAATTATTTAATTTTTTTTTTTAAATACCCATCTCACAGGGAAATTAGTAAACCCGGTTACGGGGGAAGATTAAAACTAATGTAGACAAAAACGTTGCACGACACCAGATCCGCGCACAAGCGCGGCGGCACACGACGTTACCAGCCGCCCCAACGCAACGCTGGCCATATTGTCTTTACTAAATATTTTGCAACCAAATGAAACTTTGGTTGTAAAGCGTTTATTAAGTCCTTTTACAAATGTGGCAAAACATTTTCCTAAAAAGATTTTAGCCACCAAAATATTTTTTTTCCATCCAAAATTGTCATTCCGAAAATTACGCATCTTGCCCTGAAGGTTGAGTCCGAATTAACAACTGCCCAATACACCTAACCTTAAGAAAATCGAATTCGGTTCTGCTGGTCGAAGTGAAGTTGATAATTGGATTTTTAAAAATCCAAAATTTCGATTCTTTTTGTAGTGGAATTTAGACTATTCATATCAAATACAAAATAAAAATATGGGATTCCATCAAAAATAAAATAAAATAAAATAAAAGTAAGGGACGTTTGCAAATGAGGATCAAGGTTTTCAAATTTTGCAATTTATACCCTGTAACTTTTTTTTCCCCTCCTTTTTGCATGCATATGCCCCGTAACTTTTGATTTTGAGTTCTGTGTGCAAAAACGATTCCCATTTTTTATTTCACATGCCTGAAAATTGGAAGGGGCAATTGGAGGAGGAGGATTTATGCGTTAAATGGCAACTGATGGAAACCCAAAAATCATACTAACAAACACGGCTCCATGGGTTCAGTTCAATGCTACATGTCTTGAACTCGTTTGGACTTTGGGGCTAGCCAGGCAACGCGGCCCAACCCCATCATCCAAAGAGTATAAGCAGGGTCATCTCAAGATGAGAAAGCTAAGCCCATGCAGCTTTCATGACACGTTGAGCAGCAGCAAGCAGTTCGCCATGCACGCACTATCCATCTCCACCAAACGACGTTGGCGGATGGAATTGGAATGAGAAGAAAATATGTATAAGGAATAAGACGGTGTAAACTTCAGAGTGAATAAAGTCTTAATATATATTCAGATTATAACTATTGAAAATAAGAAGATAATAATAATAAAGATAAATAATTAATATAGGAAGTGTATAAATATAAGTTCATACCCTTTCCTTTTTTTTTTTTTTTTTGAAGATAAAAGTGTCTCCTTCCCCCTTCAGAAATCATCCACCAGATGGATCCTCCGGGGAGGACGAAGAACCAGCATTATCATTCAACAAGGATAAATCCTTAGAAAGATGTTTTTTTTTCAGACATAAAAGGGGAATCCCCCACCAGCAGTAGTCTTCCTCAAAAATGCACTATACGAGCTTGGCAAGCCTATGTGCCAAGAATATGGGAGAAGGAGATCCTATCAAAGCATGATGCGTAACCCATAATATCATCAATGATGAGTTGCAAGCTGGGCAGAGTATACTTATCACCATTTAGCCAGCTTATTGATTGCCACATCCACAACCACATTAATTCTCCATTCCCAGCTCTTTGATCCATATGACTCCCAGAAGTATGGTTGACAGCTCCATCCAAAGAGAGTTAGCAATCCCCTTAAGTGTTACTAATACCATTAGTCTTTAGTATTGTTTTCTTATTTTGGCCAACTTCAATGATTAAATCTTTCATTTAAAAGCAATCGGTGGTTTATGCTTTGCATCTGCCCGTCATTACTTTACAACAAGACAGATTTGGACCATGAGTTCGGTGAAATATTTTGGTTGGATATCCTAAGGTCGGAAGGCATGTCGGTTATATGATTTAACCGCACATAAAATTTTTACAAGCAGGGATATTGATTTTCGTGAAACAGTATTTCCTTTCGTTAAAAATCATCAACCATACATGAGCTTTATGCAGCGCCTATTTTGGTGACACTGAAATGGGCCTGTTAATGGGCCTAAACAAACACAAGAAGTTTATATTATGGAAAGAATACAAGTGTGGTCCAATTGCAAAAAGTAAACATGCAATGGGAAATGTGGATAGAAGGAGAAGGGAAAAGAGAGGAGGAGAGGAAGAATAAGAAATAGGCGTGCTTATGTAATACCGGAAACAAGATGATGCCGGTGCAAAAATTAAAAGGTATAGAAGAGGAGTTCAAGATTAACTATGCAAATAAAAATAAAAAGTATGACATAGAGGTAAAATAATGAAAATGCAAGCATTAAATTTTTTAGGTAACGTGAATTATTAAAGTTTTTAGATTACGCAAAATTAGTCAAAGCCAAACATATGTATTAATTAAACAACTATTAGTTAGCAAAATATATGTAAATAGAAAATGTCAAATACCATATAATATAACAATCAAGCAAGTGCCAAGTTGGTAAAAGCTACGTGCCTGGATGTAACAGGTCCTTAGGTTAACTTTTCTTAAACGCAACTTTATAAGAGCTTTCGTCTCCTTATTTATTTGGTGGAGGGTTTTGTCCCTCCAAAATTGCTATAAAGCTTTTTGTCCGCCTTTTGTGAATTGTAAGAATGTCTTAGGATTACATTGTAATAGATATTGAGATAGTTGTAAACATATGCTAATAAAAGAAATAGTGTGTAATATATAAAAGACTGGAGTCCCCACAAATCAAAAGTGTGATTGGTCTCCATAAAAAAAAAGTGTGATTGGTCCCACAATATTGCACTGGTTAATACAGATATTTTGTGTGAGTTTAATAAACCAAAAAACAATTTATTTTCTTATCATTTGGTTAATAGACCAAAAAATGACATGAATAAATTGTATAAAAGCTTGAGAGGGATATGTAGGGTTTTGCCATGCAATGGGTAAATGAAATAAAGATCGATTTATGATTTTATAACAACTCTTAATTAATCACGGATCACCGACATTTCAACCATCCTTAAGCGAAATCATAAATATAATATTGTGATGAAAAAATAAAAATAAAAGCCATAATTACTCGTGGATGACGAGGACTTGAATCTTGCAGTAGTCAATGAACGTGTGATACGGACGAGAAAGCCAGCACAGACAGCAATTCGCAATTCCTCTCTCTGCCGGAAATCAGTTGCTGTCTGAAACAGTCGGACAACCCCTTTCTATTGCTGCCGGAAGGTGGGATGTTTTCCATTTCTGCACTCCGCTACTTTGCTAATGCAGGTCATTTTTTTGTTGCTATTCCACCGACGCTAGGCCCCTGGTTTTGGCACGAGGTATATGCTCTCTTCTCCAGTCATGTTTATGCTCCTAATAGATTCTCATATTTCTCATTTTTATCTTAGGATCGGAACGGTTTAGTATGGTCATTGTGTATGATTCAACAATATTAAAATTTTCAAATTTTCTGTATATTCTCCTTCCATTAGTTTTAAAGGTAAAAACACATAACTTTTATAAACCGTCCCCGCTTATCCAGAATGTTTGCTTTTCTACCTTCTCATGCAGCTGCGATGTATACGTTTCCATGCATCGCTTTATCATGGTACCCAATAATTACCCAAATATCAATCCCATCCATCCATCGTGTAAGAAATATAGATTTTAATGATCCGCTTCTTCCATCCTTCAAAATGCTGCATCTTTTTTTCTTTATTTCGAATCAAAATCAGCCGTTATTATGAAGCATCTACGTTTTTTTTTAAAAAAAAAAAAAAAAACTATGAAGCATCCACTTTATTTGTTGTAACTTCTCGCTTTTCCGTCCATTAGCATCGAATTATGGTCCCATGCATCCCATCTATGGTCTAATTTGCAACTTCAATTTCGATGATCCAAAACGTTCGCTTACCTTAAAATATTCTATTTGCAATACATTTGCCCTTTCCAAAAGTTCCGCAATTTATAAACCTTAGATCTGAAGTATCATCTTACATTTTGCCCATCCGTCGGGAGTTCACACTTCCTATTTGAAATACTATTTTACCTTTATCTTTACCAGAAATTTTTTAAAAAAAGTCACTAGTGTCAATTGTTCATGAAAACATTCGTTCATCTCAATCAACATCGTCAGCTTCTTGCTGACCAATTTTCATCAACGCCTATCACAAGTAATAAATTACTTATCCTCTTTCAGATTATATATTTCACATAATAAGTTTAGTCCTTCTCAACTTACTATTTTATCCGACATTATCCACTTATCATGAACCCCGCATCGTTCTCTGTGGCAATGAAAGAATCTAAGTAGAAAAGGGCAATGGAAAATGAGAAGAGGACCCTTGAAGTAAATAATACATGATTAATTACCATACTTTCTGCAAGAACATTTGCAATCAGAAGCAGATGGGTATGCAAAATAAAATATAAATGAGGTGACATCATTAAGTGGTATAAAGCCCGTCTTGTTAAAAAATGACATCCCTAAAACTTTGCACTGATACCAATTACTGATGTTCGTGGTTTTTTTTTTTTACCCCAAAAACTAGTATAAGAGATAAAACTTTTCCACATAAGTATACGTATACGTATATCTTTTCTACAACCTATGTAAAATAATCTAAAAACCTAGCATATGGAACACATAAGTGGCACTCTCGAACCCTGCTTTGGAGCATATATAAAGCGAGGTCACCTCATAGCATTTCCTTTATTCAGTTGACCCTGCAAGTCTACGGATAAAGCAAGAATATCACCACCCAACATGCTCAATATAAAAAAAAAATTCTAAAAAAAAAACCCTGCGCTGTCGCAGAAGTATGAAGGGAAAGCAGTCTCCATGTCATCTCAATTTGTAGCCTGCTGGGAATTTTCTTAAAAGTGTGCAGCTCAATCATTAGGCCAGGCACCTTACTTAGAATAGTCCTGAAGAAATCATTCCACCACGCAGCTCAATCATTACGGGGCCCACCACAAGGAAAATTCTTATGAGCTACAAATATTCTCTGTATTATTTGCAACCAAATCCAACTAAATATATTTTCATCAAAAAATCTAACTAATATTTGCAGAAAATGCACATTGATAAATTAGATATATTACATTTAGGACCTGAGTGGCAGTAAGAAAAGAATTAAAAAATCATCTCTTCCTTCATCTATTAATTAGGATCTGAAAGGCATTAAAGAAAAATTAGAAAAAATTCTTTTCTTTCTTCGTGGCTTTTTAATGTGACATCTTAACTGCTTAATATATTACTTAACCTTTTCAATTATTATTTTATATTTTTATACAATTATTTTATTTATTTATCTTTATTCTCTTTATTTTTAATAATTATTCTTTTATTTATTAACATTTTCAATTATTATTTTATATTTTTATACAATTATTTTATTTATTTATCTTTATTCTCTTTATTTTTAATAATTATTCTTTTATTTCTAATAATCACTTTGTCCCGTTACATTAATTTCTTATTTTTCTTATGATTTTTTACTCATTTTATCCATTGGTACTAAAGGCACTATTAACTTTCAAAATGTTATACGTAACGAAAATTTTTAAAAATTGGTTACTTTTGAGTTAATGAAGTTATAATTATTTAGTTGGCTTCGAAAACAAAAATTAATATAGTTACATAGAGATAATATTCCAGTGCAGTTGGCTCAAAATGACCTTACATGATTATAAAATTATAATCTACTCCACTCATTATATTTAAAATTATTTATTTTATTAATATACCGATTTTCATCCAAATTGGATATACTTATGGACCCCATCTGAAAATGGTAAAAATTCAATGTAATAAAATAGTTTGAAGTAAATAAAGTTGTTCTTTCAACATATAAACTATCTTAAATATAATTTATATATAGATAAATAATTATATAAAATATCAATATATTTAAGTGTATGTTCGGCCCATTTTGAGCTAACTGCACCAAATAGGTTTATATATATATATATAGAGAGAGAGAGAGAAAGAACTATTCTAAAGAGAGAAAGAGAAAAAAAAATATTCAAGTGCAGCTTCACTGCGCCACAATTACAATGCAGTTATCTCAAAATGGGCCTCATATGATCATAAAATTATAATCTACTCTACTCATTATATTTAGAATCATGTATTTTATTATCATACCAATTTTCATCCCAATCGGATATATGTATGGACCTCATCTGGAAATGGTACAAATTCAACATAATAAAATAGTTCGATATAAATAACAACTTTAAAGTGATTTTTTCAACATGTAAACCATTTATTATAAAATTTATATGTTGATAAATGATTGTATAAAGTATCAACATATTTAAGTACGTGTGGGATCCAATTTAGGTCAAATGCACTGTTCTTATGGTGCAGCTTCACTACATAGGAAAGGTTCTTATATATATATATATATATATATATATATAAGAGTTGTTCTAGTGTAGCGCAATTGCACCAAAACAGCGGTACATTTGCCTAAAAATGTCTTACACATATTAAAATATAATAAAATTTTATACAATCATTTATCTATATATAAATTTTATAGCAAATGATTTACATATTGAAAAAATTACTTTAAAGTTGTTATTTATATCAAACTATTTTATTGCATTAAATTTGTACCATTTTCAGATGAAGTCCATACACATATCTGATTGGAATAAAAATTGGTATGGTAATAAAATACATAATTCTAAATAAAATAGGTAAAATATATTATAATTTTATGATCATGTGGGGCTCCTTTTGGTGCAATTGCATTGCTATTATGGTGCAGTTGCGCTACACCTGAATATTTATATTCAAGTGCTGGTTATGTATTATATCATCATATCAATTTTCATCCTAATTCGATATATGTATGGACCTCATCTAAAATTGGTATAAATTCAACGTAATAAAATAGTTTGATATAAATAATAACTTTCAAGTTATTTTTTTAATATGTAAACTATTTTGTATATAATTTATATATGGATAAATGATTGTATAAAATATTAATTCATTTAAGTACATGTAAAGCCCATTTTGAGTCAAATGCGCCGTAAGTTATGGTGCCGGCAAATGCAAAGAAACGTATTTCATATATATATATATATATATATATATGAAAAATAATTAAGTGCAAACAGACTACACAATAATTACGGTGCAGTCCGCTGCAAAATGAGCCCATCATATATTAAAATTAAAATCTAATATACCAACTGTATTTAGAATTATTTATTTTACTGACACACCAATTTTCATTTGAATCTAGCATATATATATGCCTTGTCTTAAAATGATATAAAATCAACATAATAAAATAGTTTAACATAAATATCAATTTTAAAATAGTATTTTCAAGATCTAAATCATCTAAAGTATATTATTTATATGGATAAATAATTATATAAAGTATTTTAATATTTTAATATGTGAAGGGCCCATTTTGAAGCGGACTGCACCGTAATTATGGTGCAATCCGTCTGCACTAGATGAGTTATATATATATATGTGTGTGTGTATATATATATATATATATTTGGCTAGCTTTGTGCTATATAAGTAATATTTACTTTGGCTACATTTGGTGTTAGGGGCACATAAAGCTAAAATTTTAATGTAAAAGGTAAGCACAAGTAGCAAGTATTTTACATTAGTGCAAGCATCCATCTTCATTGGGAGTAGAAGTAGTGGAAATAATTAACTAAAGCTCCATTCGATATGTTCCATTGGTGGCTCTTTACATAATTTTCAAAAATTAATTTAATACTTAACTAACTATTTAATATCTTATTTTTATATATTTTAATTATTTTTAGGAATGATCCTGTTGACCCCAACTAAGTAAATGTTTCAATTAGCTCACATTAAAAAACTCATTTATAACAATTATTTTTACTTTTTTCTTCGTACGACTTATTTATCTAAGTATATTTAACATATAAATTAAGTTTTTCTATTTTTGGATATGCGTATATATTTTTTTGAGATTTTTAAAATTCTATATATATATATGTATTTAAAATACCCCTATATTTAAAAATCTAAAAAAAAAATACATATATCCAAAAATGGTAAAATTAACTTAGTTTATATGTTAAATGTACATAGATAAATAAATGTACGAAGAAAAAAGTAAAAAAAAAAATTGTTATAAACGGATTTTTTGAAGTGGTTTAAGCGAGACATTTGCTTAGTTTAGACCAATAAGATTATTTTTTATTATTTCTTTTTCTCATAAGGGTGTTAGTTAGTCTCATTTTACTGGTATCATTTTAGGAATGTTTGATCATTTGCAACTAGGCACATGGGGGCAGCCATGCACCTAACCCAAAAACATATATTTTATTTTTTTGGTTTTTTTAATGGACAAGTAAAGTTAGGTGTATTAAATCTATAAACTAAGTTTTACAATTTTTTAACTAATTTTTTATTTTCAAACAAAGTAAAATTTCCATAAATTTTTCGAGACTAGAAAATTACGGAAATGTCACTGTGTTTAAAAATCCAAAAAAATATTTAAAAATATCCAAAAATTGTAATACTTAGTTTATAAATTTAATACACCTAACTTTACTTGTCTATAAAAAATAAAAATATATGATTTTGGGTTGGGCCCCCCATGTGCCCAGCCGTAAAAGATACTTTTAAGTATATGGATAAATGTTTGTATAAAGTATTAATACTTTTAAGTATATGGATAAATGATTATATAAAGTATTAATACTTTTAAGTATATGTGGGGTCCATTTTGGGCCAAATGAACAGTTAATTATGGTGTAGCTTCATTGCAGAGAAAAAGTTCTCGTGTATGTATGAGAAATTTTCAAGTGCAACTTCACTGCGCCACAATTACGGTACAGTTATCTCAAAATGAGTCTCATATAATCATAAAAGTATAATCTACTTTACCTATTGTATTTAGAATTATATATTCTATTACCAAGCCATTTTAATCTCGATTGGATATGTGTAAATTCCATCTAAAATGGTACAAATTCAACATAATAAAATAATTTAATGTAAATAACAATTTTAAAATTATTTTTTTAACATGTAAATTATTTGCTATAAAATTTATATATGAATAAATAATTATATAAAATATCAATATATTTAAGTATACGTATAGCCTATTGGCCAAATGAACGGTTAATTTTTGTGCAGCTGTTCATGCTACATATATATTTGTGCGGGAGATACGGTCTACATTTTAGGTTGCTCTCGCGTCTTTAAAAATTTCATTCACCTCAGTCCGTGCCTCCGAGGACCAAAAGTATCCTTACGCAGGGAGCCCACGTGGCAAAGGAATACTAACAAAGGAAGTGACGTAAATAAAGAAGCGCAAGATGTGCACAACCGATTGCAATCTCTCTTTTATGTCGCAAACAAACTATTAAGGACGGAAACCAAAGGTAATTAAAATCCCTCTTTAATGCTAAATAACTGAAAAACGTGCGGAAAAACACGTGCACACAAACCACACCAACTTTCCAATTATTGCACCCGTCCCATCAACCGAAGCGGAAAAGGTATTCTGCAATCTCACGTCGAACCAGTGAAACCTGCGATGGATGGTAAGCAGCACATGCATCCATGCATGGATAATACGTACGTAAAGTAAGATCTCCAAACGAACCCTACTACTACCCATGCCTATCCACGCGACGGTGTTGCGAGAGGGCCGCATAGGTCCTGGAAGGAGCAGGTGCGGGGGCCAGACCAGCTTCCGAAGACGACAACGGCGCCAGAGCAGCTTCATCAGCAGCAGCAGCAGCAATAGTAGTAGAAGTTGTGGTCGGCCTGCAGGGGATGGTATTAGCATTGGGCGGATTGGAGCACGCCAGTCGTCCCGAGTAGAAGGCGTTGCACTCGGCGGGGGGACGCTGGTCCGTCCGCCCCAGAATGCAGTTGTTGCTCACGTCCAGCACTCCCCTGTTGATCAGGGCCCGGCAGTTTGGCCCGACGGAGGTGAAGTAGTTGTTGGCGAGGGAGAAGGACGTCAGCCCCGTCAGCAGGCACACCACGTCTGGGATCTGCCCGTACAGCAAGTTGTGAGCGAAGCTGAGCTGCTGCATGCTCTGCATGCACCTGATGGACGACGGCAACGGACCCGTCAGCCTGTTGCGGCTCGCGTCGAAAACCTGAGCATGGTTCAAGTACCCAATCTCGTAAGGGATGCAGCCCGACAGCGAGTTGTTGAGGAAGAGAACTTCGATGAGCGTTCTGCCGGCGAGGCGAATGCTGGGTGGGATGCTGCCGTTGAAGCGGTTGTTGGCGAAGGTGAGGTATTGGACGCGGGACCGGCCCAGGTTGCGGGGGATGGGCTGGTTGAAGCCATTGTTGTTGAGGAAGATGACTTCGATCTGTTTGAAGGAGGTGAATAGGCGAGGCGGAAGCCGGCCGGAGAAGGAGTTGTAGCGAAGGTCGAGGAAGGTGGTGCTGGGGATGTTGAAGACGGAGGTGGGGAAGGGGATGGCCACAATGTTGTTGCTGACGTCGAGCTCATAAAAGTAGGGGAGCTTGGTGAAGTCGACGTTGAGGTTGCCGCCGAACTTGTTGGAGTTGGCGTGGAAGAAAGCGAGGTCAGGGAGGTTTTGGATGAGGACGGCGGCGGTGGGGGCGGAGATGTGGAAGGTGTTGAAGTCGACGGCGGCGACGGTAAGGGCGTTGGGGTCGCCGGGACGGCTGCCGGGAAGGTAGTCGCAGTAGAAGCCGAGGTATCTGGTGGTGGTGTTGCGGCGGCAGACGTCGGGGCCGCGCCACGTCTTGGTGACGTTGAAGGGGTCGGCGGTGACGGTGCGCTTGAATCTTTGGATGACGAAGTAGGCCTGCATGATCCTGGCGTTGTAGAAAAGGGAGCGGATGCTGGCTGTTGGCTGGAACGGTAGGTCTTCCGCAAGAGAAACAGAAGCTTCGGCGGGGTTTGTGGGTGTGGCCAGTGATCCTCCGAAGGAGATCTGAATTGATGTAAAGAAGAGGAGGAGGGTGAAGAGAGGAAGCAGGAATCTGGCGGCCATTGCTTGTGTATATGCTGAGCTGAGGGAATGAGAGGAGGGAATGCGGGGTGGGGATGAGGAAAGCCACGACCATGAATAAATAGAGAAGAGGCAGTGGGCTGGGGACGGAGGTACTTGGAGCTTTTGTATCTTTTCAGCTTGATTTTGTGAGCTAGAAGTTGTTCTTGTTCCCTTTCCTTGTCAGCCACTCAGCTCGATCCCCATAGCCCATAGCCTGGACCATGACTTTATCTTTATGTAAAAACGTGGGCACCGTGTCAGTTCAAATTGCACCATGCATGATGCGTACATTGATGTTAATTGTTAGGTGGACCGCTTAATTAAAATAATAACCTTTCGCGACTAAAATTTCTCCGGTAAACCATTCAAGTCGGAGAACATCCTTATAACAAAACTTCTCCGGAAACACGTGGCACCCTTTTCTATATTTGGCTACGCGTGGTACCAAATACAGCTAAGGCATACATTAATTGCAGCTGCAAGCTGCGTTTTATGTGACAAATAATTATATTTAACCGAGTGTTATAACTTGAAAGGCAGCCAAACGTTTGTAACTAAATAATTAATTGTACCCCTATCAAAAAAAATTTAATTATTTGTACCAAGGTCGGGGGCGCCACTGCCGAAAGCTCCAGTCAGGCTTTTTTTTTTTTTTTTTTTTTTCCTTTTGAACTACTATACGCTGCAGCCAGGCTTTGAACCGCATGATGAGTGGTTTGTCATCCCCATACGCGGGAACTTTGTTTTCCGGTATAAGGAACTTGGGTATCTCCAGGACAATGTTGGAGATTTTATAAAGATTTTATAGGCTTAATTTGTAAAAAAAATTTATTTTCAAGGACTCTTGAGCTTAATTTGTAAAATTAGATGAGATTTCAAATGAAACAATAAAAAATTATTAAACGTAATTAGAAACATATATAATGCAACTGAATGCGCATTATATGTGATTAAAAAATTAGCTACATAAAATAGAATTTACTATGATTTATTTGTAAAAAGAGAGAGAGATAGATGGGTTTCCTAAGAATGTAAGAAATACTGTAACAGGTGTGTAAATTTGATTGTTTGAGTTCTGTGAATTTTTTTTATTGCATTAGATTATAGGGGGATTAACATTCACACACCAGCATGTCCCATGCCCTTGTTGACCTGTTGCCCATGATTAACTCAACCTGCTTTTATAATTCAAATTTCAATTTATTTTTCTTTTTTCGAAAATGGGATCTGGAGGGAGTTTAACCCAGTTGCAACCGTAGTACTATGATCGCCATGTCTTTTCGATAGTTGGATCCTACTGCGAGCCCCAAGTCATGTTTCTCACGGCCAGGCATGACCCACGCATTCTCTTTTGGAGACTTTGTGCATTCAGGTAGCTCGATAGCCTGCTTTTGCTTTTCTGCTTTTATCCTCAGCTCTGTTTTTAGAGCTGTATTTCTTTGAACACAGTGCATGATCGGGCATTTCTTTTGGAAAGAGATTAACTACTACCACCCACTTTGAGTGATTCGCACTCCCACTATTCCACTTTTTAGCTACCTGATAACATATTTCATGCAACTGCATCCGAGCTCGACTGCCAAAGCAGGCTAATTAATTTCCAAGAGAAAGCATAGGGTTCCTTAGCTTTCCATTACATTATTGAGGCTTTTGTTGTACTTGGGTGATTGGGGCCCAGAAAGAAATTTTTTTTTATATAAATACGGTGGCACGAGGCCATTAGCTTTGAAAAGACTAGTCGAGTTGTCGGTGGTACAAAGGAGTTAAGAATTAGCAAATTAAAGGGAATAGATTGAAGTGCGTTGTCACGTAAAAAGGAGCTAATACGATTTCAGTGAAAAACGTCTGCCTCCAGTGGAGCCGAGTATCAGGACCAAAAACTTCGTTCGTCTTTAAAAACACCTCCTCAGCCAATTCGTCTTAACTCTTTTAATTATACAATAAAAAATTCTTTATAATTTGCCATGCATTTAAAATCATTCGAGAATGCATATAAAAAGTTAAAACTTTTAAATTAATTTTGATGCATGTATATATTTTTTTGACATGACTTTTTTTAAGATTATTTACATCTACGCTAACTTGAAAGGCCTTGAAAGGCCTTGGTGTATATGTAGTTTCGGTTTTGCTTCCCTCAGCCTTTCTAAAGAGTAAAGAAGGGTATGTTAAGCATTTTCAAAAAATATTAAATCATTCAAATCGGTGGAACCCATTTATTTTGATGGCAAGTGACACTGTTCGCATGGATGTAAATTTTTTTTATTAATAATGGGCATATCTACAAGACAAAATAATGGTAGGCATGGATGCAATTGTTTTAGTTTTGGTTTTGAGCATGATGCAATAGCCCCCATTTTAACCTTATTAACTTTACCGCAGAAAAGCTAACCAGGTTGGTTAGGTGTGTGTCCTCCTATAATGGAACTAATTATATATACAGTTGGTGAAAATTTCTCTTATACTCACAATGTTTAACCAATATCTGACATTTCAGTAATACCCATAATTTCTCAGGTCCCCGCGACGCTACAGATAACCCAGGTAGCCATTAACTGTACGGTGAAATGTCAAATTTGCCCCCACGTTATTAGTAAACAGACATTCCCAGCAGAATCCCTAGAGTTGCTGAGTTTTGATCTTTTGAAGCCGGCTTCACGGTGGCTTCCGTAAAGCCAGCCCAAAAACCTATTTTTTAAAAACTTTTTTTTGATTTTTTTTCATGGGTAAGTAAATCTAGGTGTGTTAAATCTATAAACCAAGTTTTACCATTTTTGGATGTTTTTAAGTATTTATTTTGGATTTTTAAACACAGTGGCATTTTCGTAATATTTTGATATCAGAAAATTACGGAAATGCCACTGTGTTTAAAAATCCAAAATAAATACTTAAAAACATCCAAAAATGGTAAAACTTAGTTTATAGATTTAACACACCTAGATTTACTTACCCATGAAAAAAATTAAAATTTTTTTTAAAAAAATAGGTTTTTGGGCTGGCTTTACGGAAGCCACCGTGAAGCCGGCTTCAAAAGATCATTCCTCAGAGTTGCTCGAACCCTGTTCGTTATACTTCACTAAATCCTACAATTAAAATCTGTCTGGAATCCAACACCTTTGTTGTTGTTTGCCCTTGCTCGGATTCGGTCCTCCTTACCTCCTCCAATTGCCACCGCCTGCTACTGCGCCTATTAAAAACGCCTATTGCGGAAAGAAAGAGTCGAGCAAAAATGCATCTTGCGAAAGAAAGATCCAAATGAGAGATACTAATTTGGACCAGCGGGTATAAAAAAAAAAAACCATTGACATACAACGAAGCTTAAATCAGATCGAAGGGATTCAAATCATGCATACATCTATAACGGAACAATAATTGTAAAGAGATTCAAATCCAATATTTGTAAAGGTTCTTCCATCAAGAAAAATTTGTAAAGGTTCCCTTGGTTGTTGATGGTGGGTTTTGCGCTTCTGCCAATGGCATACATCTCCTACTTGATGAAATCGTCGTTGATGACGTGAATGTATTTGAGTCTGCACTTGGGCATCCCCAAAGTGGTTGAACGCGTTCGTCATCTGCATTGCCCTGTTCGGTGTGTGGCTGTCGTTGTGCCCCAGCAACATGCTCTCGTCGTGGTGGGAGGATAAGTTGTTGGAAATGGTGATCGCCGTCGAACCCATGATTGTGTCAATCAGGCCTTCTGTGCAATGGCACAGGGAGCAATGGTCGACCCATAGGTTCCTGGCGCCCTATAGGGAGATGTCATTCTCGTCTGACTTGGTTCGCCATGCGTAGTGCATTTTTCGATAACCTTCTAGATCATCGATTTCTAAAACTGAAAGGAGGGAAAGAAGAGGAGCATATGTCACTTATTTGTATAATCACCACCGGCGAGCAACAAGTTTCGACAGAGGGAAAGAAGAGACTGGTACTAGCGAGTGACAAGTTTTGATGGAGGGAAAGAAGAGGAGCAATGACGCCGGCAGCTTGGGAGACGAATTGGGAGTCAGGGATTTCGAAATTTCTTAGGCATGCCTGTTTGGGGAATTTGGTCATTCCAAAAAATTAACCCATATTAACGTGACGATTTGCGACGTAGTGCATACCAAAATTTTTTGGGTAAATGTTGTGAGTACGGTAGAGATTATTCGAATGTTGTAGATATGAAAAGAATATTAATCAAACGATGTGGGTATAAGGAAATTTTTTCCTATATAATTGTCATCCTGAGTGGGATGGTATTTATAGAATTCAACATTCAGAGTAATTCTCTGTCCATCTGGAGCTTTTACTCTACGGTCAAATATTTATGGTCCGTATTCCTTATTGTTATAACCTTTTACTTACAGTCGTTTCATTGGCTATTGTTTCTAATTAATCAGGTTGTAATGCAAATTTGGTTAAAAAAAAAAGGAATTATCTCAAAATTTGAACCGATATAGAGAAAGTCAGGGTTCTACTGTTCATCTTATTAGTTCCACATCAACAACATCTAGTTGGTCTCGATCGAGCATCAATGAGAATGAAATGATAAAGACGAAGCAAGCAGATAGACATTCATAAACAAGGTTAAGCAATTGATTCATCAATCTATTTTTAAACAAGTTAGTTACTCTTTAAAAATATAAATATAAAATTTTAACCAAACCTTAACAGTGAATATCAAAAATTAGATCCTTGATAATTGAATTATGATGCTCAACGCTTTTTCTAGATGAGGTCTGATCCTCTCGGGGTCATCTCAGACCGGTCTTGAAATTTCATTTTTCACTTTTTTGAAAATTTGTAATAAGATAGTTAACCTAGGTGTATATTATCTATAAATCAAGTTTTACCAATTCTGAATATATATATATATTATTTTAAATGTAGGGATATTATGGTTACTTTCACCACTATAAAATGATCACAATATTCCTATGTTTAAAAATACAAAATAACCTGTGTAAAAAAAAAACAAAATAAATATATATACATTCAAAATTATTCC
Source organism: Annona cherimola (assembly GCA_030490835.1). Lineage (NCBI taxonomy): Eukaryota > Viridiplantae > Streptophyta > Magnoliopsida > Magnoliales > Annonaceae > Annona > Annona cherimola. Next base: position 76,840,359 of record CM059973.1, read on the forward strand.
CATGTTTAAAAATACAAAATAAATATATATACATATTTAGAATTTGTAAAATTTAGTTTATGGATAATACACAACTACATTAACCATCTTATTAAAAAAAATTCAAAAAATTTTAAAAAAATGGATGTCGTAGATGATCATGCGTCTTTCTAGATTGATATACTATATGCCGGGTAAAAAATCGTAGATAGAGAACCTCATTTTAGAGCAAACTGGAAAAGCTAGATTGGTTGTCTTCACCCCCATTGGATGGCCTCCGCACGCCGATGCGGCCTGGTTTTGATAACAAGCAGTTCACATAACATGCGAAATATTAACTAAGTGTACAGCCATCCGATTCTTCAATGATCAGTAGGTCATGCCATAGATTCAAATGAACTCCACCTAACCCAACACCCACCCCACCCCCACACCACCAAACACACACACACACACAAAACAAAGCTCAGCATTGGGCTCCTCCGCCTTCTACATTAGTTCTCTTGTAATTGTAATTTCATTGATATACTCTCGACCTCCGTCTCATTCAGCTCCACATCAAACACATGTCAGGCCGAACTTGGCATAAACGGTAAGGCCAACTTAAGAGAAGAGAAACACCGAGCCGTACCGTAGCAAATTATTTCTAGAGCTTCGGTTCGTACCACATCCGCAACGCAAACTAGCCGTACAACTATAAATCTTTGTCATCGATACTTAGTAGGAGCATAGAATAGTAGTCCGCTGTTCTTCCCAGCTTCGCATCCGACCTCAGCCAATGCAAACCTCGTAAGCAGCGTAAGCCCAGTTTAGTTTCGCAGGAGTGCGTTTCAGCATCTTCACTCCAACGAGAGGATTGTTTGCTCTGTTGCATTACAAAACAACCATCATAAGAGAAGACCACTGGTTATAAACATATAAAGAGTAGTACTGGTGCAATTCATTGAGCAGAAAGGCAATGGTTTACTGACCGCCAGGCAAATTCCCTGTTCAGTCGTGAAGACTAGGAAGTTTACTTATATTCCCTTCTCACCCAGCAGTCACTCCAGGAGTTCTTACACAATCCAGTAATCCACACCATTCTCAGAGCCACAGCCACAGACGTTGCACCGTGATCCAAATGAGTTCCTCATCGCCCGGTGAAGACTCCCTATGAAAGAATGAGGAATCATTTCATATTAGTTCTGGAAGCTATCGCCTGCAGTGCTAGTGGTAATGGATTTCTAACTGCTGCAGAGGGTTCGAAGGCCAATTTCTGATGTTATAGACAAACCAATCATTTTATGGGAGTGACTATCAACGAATGATTGAATTACAAATCCCCAATCGCAGTATTTTTATTTTTTATTTTTGGGAGCAACTAATGTTATCCAACTAATATCACTGATTGCAAGGTTGCTACCTTGAGCCACGACCAAGAACCATCAGCCCGAAGACGTTTAATGCAACGGATTTCACTGATAAACAACCGAGTCTTCAGTTCCAAATCGAGTTTTCTACTCGCAGAGAGATTTTAAGAAAGTGGCTGCTTGTGTTGTACAGCTTATCACAAAATGGAATTTTCAGTTCTTCTCAATCCCTGACATATGCATAAACTGAAAGTCTACTTGGAACAGTCACTACTTGGATACATGAACGTGTATGGGAGGTTCAGGGTTCAAGTTAGGTGAAAGCAGTAGCCTCATTATCCCTCCCCAAGGGTGCACCTCGGGTCATCCAAGATGGGTGGCCCGATCAAAGTCTCCTTGGAACATGAAGTCTATCAGAATTACGAAACCGCAATACCATGAGCAATTGCATCAGAACAGGAATAGCATCTTACGGAGTCATAATCCATCCGACCTCCGTTGGGTTTTTAGCAAGGGAACTGGAATTTACTGACCCTTAACGGATCGCATCGGCGGCCATGAGCTTTGTAAGGATAATCCTTTTCGGTGTCGACTCCACCATGGTTGCTGATGAATTCAAAAGCATAATCCATCCGACGTCCCTTGCAGCCCCTGCTGAAAGTGGTGTCACAATCAACCAGCTCTTGTTTCGAAAGGGTAATGAGGTTATCGGTGACAATTTTGTTTACACCTTCTACAGCAGCAACCGCAGAAAATGCCCATTAGCTCCCCTGATCGTATTGTTGATTTATTGGCAAGAAAAGCGAACATTAGCAAAAAAAAATCCAGATGGCAAATTGGATTGTAATTATCATTGTAGAGGATTACCAACCCCATTGAATTCAAAACAAGATTAATAATCGGAAAAATAAATAACCACAGAAATTAGAAATATTGAGATTGGTTTAACTAGTTAAATTTAACGCACAAATATTTTTTATAAAAATTAATTAGTTATATTTAACAGAGAATTTTAAAAAAAGAAATTCAAGAAAACAGAAGTGAAACAAGAAGAGAACCTTTTCTTATAACCATTAACTTTAAAAATTCCAAATATACCTATATATGCTGTCGAAATTTTCACATATAATTAAATTGACCATAGATTTAGAATTCTTCTCAACTCAAAATAGAGTGAGGTAAGAATGCTGGAGAATATGGTAAAAGGTATGTTAACCAAACCAAGGACCAGCAGTCGTAGCCACTGCTCATTCTGATTGGTTTACTTCATGGCGTTGCTGCTAGGCAAGACTTTCCATCTTTTCTGGGCACCATGATTTAAGTCTTAAAAGTCCGCATATCCAGACTATCCACTCACCGACAAGCCGTGATAGACGGCCACGATTTCACAAATCAGAGCATGATCATTGTGTTAGAACCAAGCTCTTCGATGATTGCAAGCTATGAAATTGGGACACCCACATTGCCAAATTGACGGTTGCAAGTAGGTGTTCTTCCCTCTCTTCTTACATCTAGGGACTGCAAGGAACTCCAATTCAAGACCCCTTTCCATCTTACATCTCTCCCTGCTTATAATGATGGCTAGTAGGGACTATGGACCAAGCCCAAACCCAGGCCCGCTAAGCCAGGACCATCTACTAAGAGCCCAATAACTTAGACCCTTACATTCTACACTGCTTAAAATCCACCTTGTCCACAAGGTGGAAAAATCAAATTTATTTACAATTACAAAGAGACAACTAAACCATGTTGGCTGAAATGAAGGCACATATCATCAGACAGCAGAACACCTAAGGAATAAGATGTCACAAAATTAATTGTCCAAGATGTAACAGTCCCAATTCAAGTGCTAGTTTTGGGCTGGACCACCCAAGTTCTAGACCAGCCAATCGCCCTTCCACGAGATCTTGGTAATGGAAGGTCCTCTCGGATCCCAGATGCCCCTCGCCAAGACGCCTGCTCATTTCAGCCGCATGACGACCCATCCACTGGGGTCCCATTCAACACATCTAATTCCATTCACTCGGTTGCAAAAACTTATTTTTAAAATTTTTTTTATACCACTGTTAATCTAAGTTTATTTAAAAAATCCAAAAAAAATTCACAAATCTTCAAAAATGTTAAAACTTAATACACAGATTAAATACGTTTAGATTAACAGTTGCATAAAAAATTTTCAAAAAATATAAAAAAAAATAGATTTTTACACCTGGGTGTACCAGATAATGACCCCGCATTCAAAATTTTTCCGTCTTGAAAGCAGAGGCAACAAGATCCCTCCTTGTCACTCCCACCAACCATGGTCGTTATGTCCCATGCCATGATTGTTCGATACATCCCTTGCTGATGCCGAAAATAATGAATTCATCAAGGTCGTCAACCTCCTCTGCCACTAACGATTTTGATGTCGAAACTATTTAAACAGCAAACCCATCAATTTCCATCATTGCATGCTGTCGATGTTTCTATTGAATGGTTGAGAAGACATCGACGACGTTGATAATGTAGTTGGGTTGACCAACTAGCATAGGAGCATCCGTAGCCGCTACGAATGGTCTCATCTTCCCCATCTCCTCCCAGATCAGTTGGCAAGATTCCATCATCTTTGATGTTGACGTCTTTGCAATTGATCGTGCTATAGCGGGAACTACAATTAATGTGGGCGAGGGGCCTATCTCGAACGCGATTGCCGTAGTGGGATCGCCCGCATCGATCTAGTTGTGGCTGTGTGAGTTATGGTCGTCCGTCCAACCTACAAATCTGGCTCGAGGAGTCTTCTAGCTTGCACCTTGGCGGAATGGGCAGCGAACTTTGCCAAACACCGATTGCAATAAGCTTTGACAATGCAAACTGCAGGGGCTTCTCAAACTTCTCTAATTTGTGACCACAAACGGTCTCACACGTCCAAAATCTATGGACCCCAGCCATCTAGATGTTGATCCCAAGCTATTGCCTTCGCGGCTGCATCTCAACTTGGCAGAGCCATCCCTCCTGGTTGGGCAGCATAGCCTAATGTATTCCTGCCCCTGATGTATTAATGATCTTGTGGATCTCTCTGTTGCTGAAATTTTCTCCATCAACATGGACTGGAAGGCTTTGATACCTTGCTAGAACTAAAGCTCTTCAATTATTCAATTCAATGAATAAATTACAAGCTATGAGATTGGGTCACGGACATTGCCAAATCGACAATTCCAAGAAGATGTTCTTCCCTCTCCCCTTACGTCTACAACTATAAGGAACTCCAATTCAAGACCCCTTTCCATCTCACATCTCTCTCTCCTTGTAATGATGGCTGGTACGGACTTAGGCCAACCCACAACCAAGGCCCACTAACCCAGGACTATATACCAAGAGCCCAATACCAAGACCCTATCATAGAGTATACTCGGTAGAGGCAGATTAGTATCATCATGATGGTTTGAAAATAAAGAAAACAATACCACGATGATGGCACGGTGCAAATTCAAACCAACAAACGGAGACTGGTGGATTGAAGAAGGCGAAGGCTGACCACATCTGTCCTGGTCCTCAACTGGAGTGACCGCGCCTTCCTCCAGTCAATCGAATCCGGCAGCTCGTCTGGGTCCATGCAAAGGTACCTTCCGCTCTTCGGTCGTGAGCTCCGCAGCTTCGGATCCCCAAGCACAGGGATGACGGATCGATACTCCTCGTTGGTGAGATCCACGAACTTGTTATGAGTTGAGACCCAGCTTGTAGCTGTGCTCCCCGCCCGCATTGTGCTCTTGGATGAACCGAAGACTGTCCTTGAAAATCTCGAACCGCTTTTACCTCTCTCCCACCCGGGTTTTAAGCTTTCCCGAGCTCCACCAACCACTCCTCGTAGAGCCGCCTCGCCTCCCTTTCGCTCCCCTCGCTCTCGGCTACTCGGTCGTCGTAGCTGATGATCGACATGCTGATCGCTGAGGCGACGGTGAGAATGATGATGTAGAAGAAAAAGGTGATCGGGAGGGCGATTGCGATAGCCACGTCGGCTGAAGAACTGAAGCTCCAAATTTTGTTAAGAGTGTGTTTGCTTTTAAATAAAATTTTTCATTTTTTATAATTATGCAATTTTAAAATTATTTTTTCACGTCTTTCTATACAAACTACTCTACTTTTCAATCATTTCTACACAATTATCCATACAATTAACTTATTTATTTTAACTTTATTCTCTTTATTTTTCATCATTACTTCTATCATATCACATAATTTTCTCTAATTTCAACAACTTTATATCAAAAATTTTCTATCTAAAAGTTTTATCATTTTCCAAATATATCATTAAAAAAAGCAAATATTCTAGGTAGCTAGATAGGTAGAGAATCCACATGTTGTTGCCTACAATAGGGTGAGAGGCATAATAATTAGGATATGTTTAGAAAGTGATATAATTTTTTACGAAAAATTTTTAGTGTAAAAAGTTTTGAAAGAGATAAAAATGATGTAATATGATATAGGAAATTATGATGTGCAAATAGAATAAATTAAGACAAATAAGTTAGATGCATGGATAGTTATATAGAAATAGTTAAAAAGTATAGTTGTATGAGAATATGTGAAAAATAAAATAATTATGGAGAGTGAAAAATTTTAGATTGCAAATTTTTTTATGTATATAAATGCCTCCTTAATTTGTTTTGGCAAGATGGGGAGTTGGGCACCAACTCCCAATGATGGCCTAAACAAGCAAAGAGACAAACAAACCAATAGAAAGACAAATAAAAGGAGAGATTTTGAAAGCTATAATGCATCCCAACATAAAATCCCATGACTCCTGAAAGCTATCATGCATCCCACTATGCATGCGTGCATGTTTATCCCTCCAGCTGCCGAGAAACCCTCCTAACTCTGCATTCCCTTCGGATATAAGATTTTAATCTCACTCAACTATTCAATGACAGATTAGTTACGTTCATTAACCAGTCCACATCCCTTTGAGAGATATGGAGGTTGCTTATAATATCCTATGGATTTAATTCCAACACAGAAATCATAATTTTATCTTTCATCGAACAAAGGCTTGGGGCTGTTCTAAAGTATTCCAAGGGCTTGTATGGAATGGAAAATAAAATGAGAATATAACGTTGAGTGTTGGGAATTGGAAAATTGTATTAAAAGTGTAAAAAAATATATCGAAAAAATAAAAAATTATATTAAGAATTGAAAAAGTTATCTCAACAACTGAAGCTATCTTCTCATTCACATTACATTCAAGCCTCCTAAGCAGGATCGGAATGGGTGATCCATCCAAGGACATTGATGATGAAGATTAGACGTCTTTCAGTGCCTTTAATACCAATCTATATTAACACAAGGTCAATATTTCTCTCCAATAATAAGTCTTTGGTGTATATGCACTATGCAGTTCTAGTTAATTTTGCTCCCCTTTCCTTTCTTAAGAATGAAGAAGGGTATCATAGGCATTTAAAAAAAAATAAATCATTCAAAATGGTGGAACACATTTATTTTGAGAACAAGTGATGTTGATCGGTAATTGGCATATATGCAAGACGAAAAATGTGTAGGTAGGAGGAGGGGTCGAGGATGCAATTCTTTTAGTTTTGGTTTGGCATGATGCAAACAAGGTTGTTTTGACCTTATTAACTTGATTACTATGCTATACAATTGATTGCTAAACTAAGTAGAAAGGACTTGTATTTTGTATTTTTTTTATACATTTTTATGCCTTTCTTCACCTTTACGTGGATCCAATGTGTTTAGTTCATATATCGAACCTATTTTTTTGCATTCTGATTATATAGTTTTTATAAAAATTCAAAAATATAACTTCCCTATACATGAAAAATGGTAAAGTTTTTATTTTAAAAATTTTATAAAAATTCAATAATTGCAAGTGGTAAATATTTGCCAATGCACGAAACATACCTGAGCCACATAAAAGTAAATAAAAATATATATAATATAAAATAAATGAGGCTATTACTTGGCTACAACCCGTCATATGGTGGGTAATGATTTAATACGTATTTGTATTGAAACTTAAATATATATATATAGGTGGTTTAAGTTATTGTTTTTATTTTTATGCGAGCCCATGTGTAATATGTATCTTAAAATTTATCACTTTAAAATTTTAAAAAATTTAAAGAATAATAATATTCAAGTTTATTTATTGGGTAGAAACTACTTTTTTTTAAACAACGAAAAAATACGTACAAAAATTGAAAATGATAAATTTTTGTGTATGAATTGAATGCGAGGTTACATAAAAAATTAAAAAAAGCCTCTACATATATTGAAGTTTTAATACATACGCATCTATTGGGTCACAGCCCTAGTATTAAATCAACATATTAATTTTATAATTATAATAGAGAAATATTTCTGTTTTTTGTATCATTTTTATGACAGTTTTCCATTATATTCAAATTCATCACTGCAACAAAATATCTTAATGCCAATAACATTAAATGCCTCATTTGCTGCTAATGAGTTACTAATTATGCTTAGATAAATATTTAGCGATGACCCAAAAGCAACCAATGGAGCAAAAAATAATTGCCACTTATATTTTGTATGCTACGCATTATTAATGAATCCCCTCCGCTCATGCGAGCCATGCTCCTCCAACATCCAGTACTATATATAGATTTAGAGTTTAGATGAGCATTCATTCGTATCCGTACGTGCTTCCCGAGCATTTACTCTGCTGCCAGATCTGGTTATTGTTACAATCTTCAACTTACAATTACTAAGCACCGTCTCAAAGCATGTTGTAATTAGTTGTAATAGATCTAACGAGTTTAGATGAGCCATTAATCATACCCATAGTCGTTCCCGCCCTTCTCAAGCACTTACTCTGCTGTCAAATACGGTTCATATCCCTTACTGTAACAATCTTCAACTCATAATCATTTTTGTCTCAAAGCATGTTGTAACTTGTAATAAATCTAGAGTTCAGATGAGCATTCAACCGTATCCACAGAAGATAAGAGACAGATGAGCAATCGATCGCATCAACAGTAGAGTACAGATAAGCATTCATACCGACACTAGTTTCTGCTCTTCCCGAGCATTTACTGTGCTTTCGGATTTGTTAACCTTCAAATTGCAATCATTAAGTATTATATCAAAGCATGTTGTAACTTGTAACAGATCTAGAATATGGATGAACATTCAATCATATCCGTAGTAGTTCCTGCCCTTCCAAGCATTTCATCTGCTGTCAGATATGGTCCATATCCCTCACTGTTACAATCTTCAACGTAAAATGATTGAGTATTGTTTCAAAGATTGTTGTAACCTGTAATGCTACAGTGGGAAAAATATATCTCTTAAGATTTCAACCGATACGGAGAATTCATGATTCTGCTGGTTCCACATCAAACCCATCCAGTCTGTCCCGGGCATCAACGAGAACAAAATCATAAAGATGAAGCAAGCACGCAGACACTCATAAACAAGGTTAAGAAACTGGTTCAATCAATCAAAATTTTAAAACTATTTGATCTTGCTATTAAAAAAAGCTATCAAAAAACTATTTAATCTTTGAAAATATAAATATAAAATTTAAACCAAACCTCAACAGCCATTATAAAGAAGTAGATCTTTTACTATTGAATTATAATGCTTAATGTTTTTTTTTGGATTGATATAATGCACATGGTGTGTTTGGAAAGTGATAAATTTTTTTATGAAAAGTTTGTGTAATAGTTTTTGAAATAAGAAAAATGATGTGATATGATAGGGACAATTATAAAGAGTAAAGAGAATAAAGTTAAAATAAATTAGTTAAATATATTGATAGTTGTGTAGAAATAATTAAAAAATATAATAGTTGTATATGAAGAACTGAAAGTGATAAAAAAAATTTATAAAAAGTTTTTTGTGTAATAGTTTTTGAAATAAGAAAAACGATGTGATATGATAGGGATAATTATGAAGAATAAAAAGAATAAAATTAAAATAAATAGGTTAGATATATTGATAGTTGTGTAGAAATAATTGAAAAGTACAGTAATTGTATATGAAGAACTGAAGAAATATTTTAAAAAATAAGATAGTTACGATCAGTGAAAAGTTTTTAAGTTGAAAGTTTTTTGTGTTTAACAAACACTTCCATAGTAAAAAAAAATTGTAGATAAAGATGTTTATTATGAACCAAAGTAGACTAGACCGGACTAGACCAGTCAGTTATCTTTTAACAGGCTCAACGTCGATCTAGCCTGGTTTAGTAATAACTTATCCAAATAACTTATATTATTGTAAATCAAATAACAAGAAATATTAACTAGGCATACAACCACCCAATTCTTCAATGCTAAGTGGGTTATGGGATATATACAAATCGTGCAAAAGCTTAGTGTAAGATCATAAAATCTCACACAGAGACTTGAGACTGATTTTAAAGGGTTAAGACGGATCTCGGAGGACTCTAACAAAAAGCTGAGCCTCAAAAGGGTTGATATTCTCTGCGAGAATTCATAGACAGGTGAAATATGTAGAATGAGTAGAAGTTTAGTGAGTAAAATACCTTTTTAGGAGAACAACTTTTAAGTTCCCACCATCTCAATGGGGACTTTTTTCAAAACTAATTTTTTGATTTTGTTTTAAACATTTAACCACATACTATTTAAAATATGATTTTAATTGTTCATTATAAAGATAATTCAAATACAGTAGTGATAATTAAAAATTATAATACAAGGATATGAATAGTGTATATATTTTTAGATTATAAATAATATACGAAATAAGATTTGTATGATTCGAAACATTATACACATATTTAGTTTAGATGAGTCTAAAAAAGTCTCTTTCATTTTTTTTAAATATTGTATACTAAATTTTTTTTTTTGGATGAAAATTGTATACTAAATTTTATTTGCTAAATATGTAAATTTTATAATTTTTACATATTTAAGGTCACAATAACATTTGATTTTTAAAAAAAATTTCATTATGAACGGTCAAAAATCATATTTTAAATAATATATATGGTTAGATTTTTTAAACAAAATCAAAAAATTAGTTTTTGAAAAGAGTTTCCATTGAGATGATGGGAACTCGAAGCAGTTCTCCCTCCCCTTTCAGATTGAAAAACGAATGTTCTTTTTATAGCAGTTTTTCATATTTGGGAGTTTTTATAACAAGTTTCCATATTTGAAAGGATGAGTAACGTGTTTTTGAATTTCACTCATTCTCCATTATTCGTAGAGATATACATGGGATATATGAGATTTTGTTAGGGAGCAATAGTGAAGTTGAATCGGTCCATTGCCTTCATAGCACAGCATGAAGCAATATATGATGGGTTGAATTATAACTTGGCAGTATAATAAATATTTGTTAAGGATAGGTACCTGAACTCACCATTGGCCTCCTTGGACTTCTACATTAAGTCTCCTCCTGCAATTTCAATGATTATCGACCTCCGTCTCATTCAGCTCCGCATCAAACACATCAGGCAGAACTTGGCATCAACAGAAGGCCAACTTCAGATAAGGTAAACACAAAAGCCAATACAAATAATTTATAGTCTTTCAGTTCACGTAACATCTGCAATATAAACTAGCTGTACAACCATCCCAATCATCAATACTCAACAGGAGCAGCTGGGCACGACATTCAACAGCTTCGCACCCAACCCTAATCAATGCAAACCTCCTAAGTAGTGCTCTTTTTACCACCAGAGTAGGCCCAGTTTAGTCTTGCAGGAGTGCGTTTCAGCATCTTCACTCCAACTAGAGGGTTATCTTTTCTCTGTTGCATTCCAAAACAACAACAATAAGAGAAGATCACAGACTGAATGATAAACATATAAGTAGTACTAGTGCAATTCATAGAGCAGAAGGCAATGGTTGACTGACCGCCAGGCAAATCCCCTGATCAGTCATGCAGACTGGGTAGTCCTGGGGGCAGCAGCTGTAGTGATCATCACAGCAAGTGGCGGACTCGAGAGGGCAGCATCCCCACGCAAAGCAGCTGCGACCATACTCAAACACACAGCAGCAGGTGTTACTTTCTGGGCAAGTGTAGGAGCTGTCACAGACGGTAGGGGGCTTCACAGGGGATGGAGGAGAAGGTCCAGGATTTGGGGGGTTTGGGCTGTTCTTGATTGGATAAGATGGCTCTATGGCAATGCCACAAAGGCCGGCAGAGGAATCAATGTTCCTTGCAAACCTTATATAACCCTTCTCACCCCAGCTGTCGCCCCAGGAGTTCTTCACGATCCAGTAATCCACACCATTCTCAGAGCCATAGCCCACAGCCGTTACACCGTGATCCAAATCAGTTCCGCATCGCCCGTCGAAGACCCCCTACGAAAGAAAGAGGAATTGTTTCATGTCAGTTCAGATTTGCCATTACCTGCAGTGCGAATGGTTATGGATTTACAGCCACTGCGAAGCAGAGTTCGTAGGCGAAATCCTTATGTTACAAACAAACAAATCATTGTCCCGGAGTAACTATCAATGAATGATTGAATTGCAAAGTCTCAATCGCAGCATTTTTGTCCAGGAAGACTAGTTTTATCCTGCAAGGTTACTAGTTTTATCCTGCAAGGCTGCACCCACAGCCATGACCAAGAACCATCAGCCTGAAGACGCTTGATGCAACTGATTTCACTAATAAACACCAAAAGTTTTCAGTTCCCAATCAAGTTTCCTACTTGCTTTCTTTTAATTATTGCAGAGCGATATTAAGAAATTCGCTGATTGGTGTTCAACAGCTTGTCACAACATGAAACTTTCTGTTCTTTTCTGTCCCAAATATATGTGCAGAAACTGAAAGTCTCCTTGGAACGTGAAGTCTACCAGAACCAGTATGAAACCGCAATACCATGAGCAATTTGTATCAGAACAGCGATAGCATCTTACAGAGTCATAAAACTGAAAAGCCCTGCCGCCTCCCTCAACAGCAACACTAATAGGCTGGCTAGCCAGAGCTTTCCTCAGGGATTTCTCATCATATGCCGGAGCATCTTCGTACGAATTGATGGTAACAACATGAGCATTTTTCTGTGTAAAAGTGAAACAGACACATCAATGAGTGAAATTTCAGAGCAAACGATCAATGGGTTTTTAGCAAGGGAACAAGAATTTACTGACCCTGTACACATCACATCGGCCATCATAAGCTTTGTAAGGATAATCCTTTTCGGTGTCGATTCCACCATTATTGATGATGAATTCAAAAGCATAATCCATGAGACCTCCATTGCAGCCCATATTGTAAGAGGTGTCACAGTCAACCAGCTCTTGCTCCGAAAGGGAGACGAGGTCTTTTGTGACAATTTGGTTTATACCTTCCACAGCAGCAACGGCAGAAAATGCCCAACAGCTCCCTGATCATATCATTGGTTTATTAGCAAGAAAAGCAAAGATTTGCACATCCAGACGGCAAATTTGCATGTATCATCACTGCAGAGAATTGTTAACCCAAATGAATTTTTTTTAAAAAAATTGATAATTAGAAATATAAATTATGACAAAAAAAAACTAGTTTTGCTGAGATTCGTTTAGTTAGTTCAATTTAAAACACAATTCTTTTTTAAAAAACAGAAATATTTAATTAGTTAAATTTAACACACATTTTTTAAATAAAGAACTCAAGGGAAAACGGAGTTTTAAAATAAAAAAAAAAAAAAAAAAAAGGAAAACGGGAGTTAAACAGGTAGGAAACTTTTCGTCTGCCTTTGAATGGACAAAGTGGTGTATATTTTATATGCAGACCGGAAGAAATGAAAGAATACAGCCTAACACCGTGAAAATAATTGAATAGAGCCCATTAATATATAACTTTATGCCCAAAACTTTAAGAGTGGATGCGAATTGTTCCCAGGAGATTAGGGAGTCGAATTGCTATAGAAATTTTTACCTGAATAGTCTCATTTGGCCATTGCCATGGTACTGAATACTAGTATAAAAAATTTCTACCATATTTGATATTATTCATCGAGTACCCCTTCCGTGTAACGAGCTTACATTAATTTTTGCAAATTCACATCATTTCTGTTTATTTTTCCCCTCAAGATGAATATTAAGGAGAAATTCAATTTATCTAAAGTAATTAGCATTATTTGTTTAGCCAAGAACAAAATTTAATTCAAATAAAAACTTGTATGTCAAATTTTTGAAAGGTGCGTACTTACTTTTAAATCAGGTGAATCTTTTGGTCCATTTAGATATTTATTGGGATAATTTTCACATTAAATAAATTTAACCGAGCATCATTATTAAATTTGATCTAACCAATGTACCCAAATGAGTTCTCACTCAACCATTTTGGGGAATTTTTGTAAGATAAGGTAATGATTATGGGACGAATTCTGCGAAATAAAATAATAGATTCAGAATAATTCATACGCAAACCACGTTGGCCACTTCCGCACGATAGCGCCTTTTGTCGGCTTGCGGCTGTTCTCACCCGACATATCGGGCATCCAAAGGATAACGATGCAAAAGAAACTCGGACATCGCAGCCCAGACTTTGCGGCAGTCGGATCGTGGGTTTTTGCATTATAAACCCTCTAACTTTGGCCAATTGCTTTCCAAACCCCGAAGTTTGGCCGTTTTCTTATTAAACTCTGCAAACTTTCAACTTTTGCATTTTGAACCCCGGGGCATAACGGCATTTCAGAACACGCGTATTCAAAGGGCTCGCACGTTCAATTTTTTGGAAATCCCAAAAATGGCCTTGTAAAAACCCATCCCTTATAAAAAATCGCCGGAGCTCGATCTCGTTCGTGAATTCTTCTTTGGGGTTTCTGATTTAGGGATTTCGAATTCTAGGTTTTCGATTCGGATATTTTTGATTTGGGGTTTTTCAGGTTATCATCCTTCCGTCTGGGGTATCTGCTAGGGTTCAGTTTTGTTTTTTAGTGAGGACATTTTGGACATTTCACTCCATTTGACGGTGTTCTGAAACGCCGTTATGCCCCGGGGTTCAAAATGCAAAAGCTGAAAGTTCGCAGGATTTAATAAGAAAACGGCCAAACTTCGGAGTTTGGAAAGCAATTGGCCAAAGTTAGAGGGTTTACCATGCAAAAAACCCTCGGATCGTACGTGATTTTTTCTTTTTTGTTGATATTAGTTTTAGCTAAGTAATTTTTTTACTTTTTTTTATTGATATATATGTATTTAATATATAATTTAAATTTTATCATTTTGAATACATGTATATTTTTTAAAAATTTTAAATACAAATGTATAGCTTTGAGTTTAAAAATCTTAATATTATGTGAGTTTTGATTTATTGCGCCCAGCTGCATTGAGCCACCTAGGTGTGAACTTATTTTTTAAAAGTATTTTTTAAAAAATTTTTCATAAGAATGTTAATCTAAGTGCATTAAACATGTATATCAATTTTTACTATTTTTGAAATTTTTTAAATATTTTTTAAAATTTTTACTATTTTTGAAAATTTTTAAATATTTTTTAAAATTTTTAAAAATCATTAGCAGTTTTATTAATTTTAAAATTACTATAACTACCACTTATGTTTAAAAATTCAAAAAAATATTTAAAATATTCATGTTAAATACACTTAGATTAACAATTGTGTAAAAAAAACTTTCAAAATTTTTTTAAAAAAATGAGTATTGCACCCGAGTCACTTAGTTACATAGAATCAAGATCCTATATATATATATATATATATATATATATATATATATATATATATATATTAAATATATTCAAAAAATAAAACTTAATTTATATATTAAATATATTTAAATAGATAAGTGTATACCCTTGTTTTTAAAAAACCAAAATAAATATATACGCATATCACGAATGTTAAAACTTAATTTATAAATTAAATAACATGTTTATAAAAAAATTCAAAAAAAATATAATTTTTGGGACCGGTCTGAATCTGATACAATCGCTCAAGTTTATAAATATTTAAGGAAGATAGATCTCCTACATACCCTAACCCTCCCCTTATGGAAGGAAATTCAAACACATGACCTACCTCCAATTGGGCCGCATGTGTCCTGTAATCTGTCATTTCATGTTATATTAATAATTCTATTTTTCATTTCAGCTTTTTTAAATTTCAATATAATTTCTCTTTGAGTACTTGCCTACCCTTGTCCATGTGAACAGAGTTCCATCGGAATTTGAACCCAAAAACCACAGTCAAAAGCGTCGCCTAGGGGTGCAACCTGGGTAGGGTACCCACCGACCCGACCCGTAGGGTAGGGTAGAAAATATTACTCATGGGTATAAGTAGGGTACAAATTATTACCCGTCTCATCAAATAGAGTACGAGTAGAGGTAGATACGTTGGGTACCCAGAACCGACCCGCATAGGTACTCATATGGGTAATTAATCTGTGCATAATTATATACATGTATAATATATATTATATAGTATGCATTATGCTTTATCTTTAACATCTTATGTTCACATATATTTTAATAAATTAGAGTTGAAATGAATTTTGTACTTCGTGAAGTATAAATTTAAATGAATTTTATATATATATATTATTAACTTCCGAAAGACTCTTATAAATACACTTGTGACTTATGATTATAATATATTAATAGTTTTAATGATTAGGTTATTATGATCTATACTTCGTATTTTTATATAATAATGTAAATAATAATATGTGCACATATGATTTTAAAACACAAATGAGTATTATTTTACATTATTTAAAATAACATTGAAATTTTAAAAAAATACTGTATTTGAGTATTAAAAGAACCGATTAGGAACCGAAACCGGAACCGACCCTATTGGTAATGGGTAATGGGTAATGGGTAGGGTAGGGAATAGGAACCGAAATCGGAACCGACCCTATGGGTAATGGGTTGGGTAGGGTAGGGTAGGGTAGGGTAGGGTAGGGTAGGGTAGGGTAGGGTAGGGTAGGGTACACTAGGAACCGAACCGACAAATGAGTATAGTAGAGTATGTCTTTTATAAATAGAGTATGGATAGGATAGACCACTCCCCGAACCAAACCGACCTAAGTTGCACCCCTAGCGTAGCCGTGTATGAATTCCTGCCCCGTCTCTGGTCTTTCCGATTGTTTGGTGGGCCCATGACTTCCGATCACAGGTCTTTCCCGGTTTTCCAGGCCTCAAGATTTAAGTCTTAAATTTTGCGTATCCACACCATCCACTCATTGGCAAGCGGACGGCCACGATCTCACAGACCAGAGCATGATCAGAGTAAAGTAGACAGATGTGCATCATCACGATGTTCGAAAACAGAGAAAAATACCATGATGAAGGCTTCTGGAACTTAGCTCACTCATCTGAGAGGTAGAAATTCAAACCAATGGACGGACTAGATCTAATCGATCAAGCAAAAGAAGGGCTGGATGGAAGAAGGCGAGTGCTTACCACAGCTGCCCTGGTCCTTGACTGCAGTGACCGCACCTTTCTCCCTCCAGTCAATCGAATCCGGTAGCTCGTCTCCCTCCACGTGGAGATACCTACCGCTCTTGGGCCGTGAGCTCCGCAGCTTCGAGTCGATCTTTCTGCCCAAGTACATGGATCGATACTCCTCGTTGGTAAGATCCGCGAACTTGTTGAGACCCAGCTTGTAGCTGTACTTCCCGCCCGCGTTGTGCTCTTGGATGAACCGCAGATTGTCCTTGAAAATCTCAAACCGCTTCTCCTTCTCTCCCAGCGCGTTGTACGATTTCCCGTGCTTCGCCAGCCACTCCTCGTAGAGCCGCATCGCCTCCCTTTCGCTCCTCTCGCTCTCGGCTACTCGGTCGTCGTAGCTGATGATCGACATGTCGATCGCGGAAGCGACAGCGAGGATGGTGAAGAAGAAAAAGGCGATCGGGAGGGCGCTTGCGAGAGCCATGCCGGCCGAGGAATTGAGGCCGGACGAAAAACAGAAAATGAAGGGGAGATTCTAGGTTCTAGCTATGTAGAGAATCCTCATGGTGTTGTCTGCAATAGGGTAAAAGGCTTAAATAGATGATTGATTTTCTGGTCGGGAGAAAATGGCAGCCCATGCGCTGGAGGGAAGCTAATTAATGCGCATACGCAGTTTATCATTAAGATGTGGGCCCCGTTCCCAAAGATCGCCCCAAGGGTAGAGAAAGATATAGGAATACATCCATATTCTGTCATGAGCGGGAGGGACGGCGTATGTTGTGCGGCCACGCAACGCCTGCAGCCATGAGCCATGAGCCATGAGCCATGGGCCATCCGTGATCCAGCCGGTGGAACGTGCGCCTGCCGACGTTGCATCCAAGAAGTCCGGAAAGGGGCATCGGTGTGATGAAAAGAGCTCTCCAGAACGAGACATTCGGTGAACTGGAACGAATGAGGTCTCACTTTTTGAAAATCGGTATAACTTCTATGTACAACTATTGGGATTAAATTTCAATGGGATGTTCAATTTATTTATTTGGGAGCAACGTTGCTCATCTAAAATACCGTCTAATTACCAAACTAATTAGTCGCATTTGTATATATGAGGAGAAGTTAAAAGGGAGAGTAGATTTTTGAAAAAAGAAATTCAGAAATAGACTCAAGAAATGAAAATATATACAATAGGATATGTTACAATGATAGAATATAAAATAGAAGTTCTTTGATGGAAAATAGAGAATAATTAATTATTGAAGGTATATTAGAATGAAAAATAGGATTATGAGGATGATTTAAATTATCCACTCAAAAATAAGAATGATCCTGTTAGCTCAGACTAAGTAAATCCATCGATTAGCACAACTCAAAAAACTCATTTACAATATTTTTTTTCTTTTTTTTCTTTATGCATTTGTCTATGTGAGTGTATTTAACATATAATCCAGATTTTACCATTTTCGGATATATTTTTTTGATATTTTTAAATATCTATGTGTATATATATTAAAAAGCCCCTATCTTTAAAATTTTTAAAATATATATCTACATAGATAAAAATGTTATTATATGTGGATTTTAATTGTATGCACCCGGGTGCACTTAGCTTCGGTGCGCCAGGGTGCAAATACCTATTTTTAAAAAAAAATTTAAAAAAATTTACATAATTGTTAATTTAAGTATATTTAATATATATATATTGATTTTTATCATTTTTA
The DNA here is from genome assembly GCA_030490835.1 of Annona cherimola. Lineage (NCBI taxonomy): Eukaryota > Viridiplantae > Streptophyta > Magnoliopsida > Magnoliales > Annonaceae > Annona > Annona cherimola. The sequence goes on from CM059973.1 coordinate 76,858,719, forward strand.
GAAATTTTTAAATACTTTTTTAGAATTTAAAAAATTAGTGGAAGTTTTACTGCCGCCTATTTTTAAAAATCTAAAAAAAAATTAAAAATCTTCAAAAAGGGTAAAAATTGATACACTTGTTTAATACAATTAGATTAACACTCTTATGAAAAAAATCAAAAAATTTTGAAAAAATAAAATAAATGCACCTGGGTTGGTGCTCCTAGTGCAACAAATCAAAACCCGTTACATGTTAGCAATGAATAAAATCAAATGAAAATGAGAAAAAATATGTTATTATTTTTGGTAATAAAAAATATATTTTTAAAAAAAGTTGGAGATTCCATTGCATCATCATCCTAGTCAAGTTGTGCTAACAGATATGAAATGGATGTGATGAAATTAGCACATACACATCTTTTGGATTTTTCTGAGGCCGTGATACGCATGTCCATTCTTTTGTTTTGTTTGTGTGTTTTTTTTTTTTCGGCAAGCTATATGGACCATGCATGAGCATCACTTTTTAGTATCTTTTCTGCCATCATTCATCGTTGCCGGGGACTCGTGACTCAAGAATTTATATGCACAGCTCAGAATCCAGGAAAAAAAAAAAAAAAGTCATTAGCCGTGACCCAAAATGCTTAAAACTAAGGAAGTGATAATTCGAAAAATGAAATTAAAAGCTATAAATCTGTAAAAAAGAATGGAACTAATTTCTGGACCCTGCTTTTAGTTAATTAAAAAAAAAACTTCTGGACCCTGAAATCTGCATTCGTGAGCCACAACACACTAGGGAGTCCGAATTGAATGAGGCCTGATCTTCTCAGTGTGTCCAGCCTAAAAATATATTTTTTATTTTTTTCATGGGCAAATAAATCTAGGTGTATTAAATTTATGAACTAAGTTTTACCATTATTGAATGTTTTTAAATATTTTTTTGGATTTTTAAACAGTAGCATTTCTGTAATTTTCTGAAATCTAAAAATTATAGAAATGTCACTTTGTTTACAAATAAAAAAAATTAAAAATATCTAAAAATAATAAAATTTAATTTATAAATTTAATATACCTCGATTTACTTGCCTAAAAAAATGAAAAAAAAAAAAAAAAAAAAAAGAGAGCCGGAAAAGATCTGGCGGCGAATTGAATAGCGTCCAAGAGCCCACGTGATCCCCGCTTGAAGTTCGCTCCAGTGACAAGAGATGGGGATACTGATTCAAATTCCGTCCAACGTTCGTGTATGTAATATGGGTGTGTTTGTTAACAACAAAAAGTAGTAAGTTAAAACTTTTCAATCTAAAACTTTTCACTATCCACAACTACCCTATTTTTTAATCATTTCTTCACATTTTTCTATACAACTACCCTACTTTTCAATCATTTCTACACAACTACCAACATAACAAACCTATCTATTTCAACTTTATCCTATTTATTCTTCATCATCACCTCTATCATATCTAGGGGTGTAAATCGGGTCGGGTTGACTCGGGTTGGCACAAATACAACCCTAACCCACCTTGTAAAATCACAACTCAACCCTACTTTCAACCCTACTTTTCACATCTTAACCCAACCCTATTTCAACCCACCTCAAATCGGTTCGGTTCGGGTTAGAAATCGGGCTAATAGATTACACATGTTATAAATGCTAGTTAAAGTTTTGTTCACCTGAATTTCTAAAATAATAAAAATAATTATAATTATAAAAACAATAAGTACCAATAAAAGTTCTACATAGCTCGAAAGTGGAGGATAAGTTTAGTAATTGATTCGTTTTTTTGTTTTTGTATTTTTGAGCAATCGATGTCTTCTGCAAGTCAAAAAGTGAAAGCCAAGTAAAATTATTACAGTAAATTATGCAAAATAGAAAAATGAATATTATAGTCTTACTTACCTTCTTAGTTGGCTTCCAATCAAAGCTACAAACATCTTAAGTTCTCAGTTGACCTGTTATGTTATTCTAAATCACCAATGCGAGCAAATATCTAAACAACCTATTTACGATGCAATATAACCAAATAATCCAAACACAATTTCACAACTAATTAACCAAATAAATTCAAATAACATTTGACAACCAAATAGTCAAACAAATTTCTAAACTCAACACAATTTTATTTAAATATCTAAGCAATATGAATGAAATACACTCTCATAAATATATGTAAATACATATCTTATGAAATCGGGTCGGGTCGGGTTGACCGACCCCTAACCCAACCCAACCCATTTTTAAAATTGGGTCGGGTTGAACCCATTTTTTAAAAACCAAATTTCCAAAACCTCAACCCAACCATGGTATAAATCGGTTCGGGTTGATGCGGGCTCGGGTTGAACCCAACCCTATTTACACCCCCAATCATATCACATCATGTGACAACTTTTCATCTCTACAACTTTTCATCAAAAGTTTTATCCATTCCCAAACACACCCTATGTAGTTTAGAGATCGGTTGGGATGAGAATTTGGGAGCCCAATTCAGTGCACCCGGGTGCATTCAGCCTCAATGCACCCGGGTGCACTGCACCTATTTTTTTATTTTTTTTTAAAATTTTTTTCATGAAGCTGTTAATATAGGTTTATTTAACATATGTATCAATTTTTACTATTTTTTGAGATTTTTAGATATTTTTTTTAGATTTTTTAAAATCAGTGGCATTTTTCGTAATTTTAAATTACCGAAAATGCCACTGATTTTAAAATATCTAAAAAAAATATCTAAAAGTCTCCAAAAATAGTAAAAATTGATACATATGTTAAATAAACCTAGATTAACCATTGTATAAAATTTTTTTTTAAAAAAAATAGGTGCAGTGCACCCGGGTGCATTGAGGCTGAATGCACCCGGGTGCACTGAATTGGGCTCCGAGAATTTGAAATGAAAATGTATTTTCAATAAATAAAGATATATTGAAAATAAGTAAAATTGTATTAAAAACGAATAAATGTGCATTAGTATTTCTTAAAATAGGTTAGTGCTTTTTGTCTTTTTCTACAAATAAGTGGAAGCATTTGATCACCTTTATAAAGAGGTGAAAACTTATTGTCTTTTCAAAACTCAATTATAATATCATAAAAAGATGTAATTCGGACACACAAATAATTTTAAAAAAAAAAAAGCCCACGGGATTCACGGCGACAGAAGCTCCAGTACAGTCAGCGTGTAAATGCATTCTCAGAACATTTATTCCCGCTGTTTAAATTGGATGAATTTATAAAAAAAAATTGGACGGTATTTCGGTTCAACAAAGGGTGCCTTTGCCAAGATGTGAAAACAGAAAACTAAATTGTGAAAATGGGGAAAAAAGGGAAAGTGGTGATAGGATTAATCATCAGGAATATAATAAGAAATGAAAATAGATAGAATAGTTTCACAAGAAAATGTAAAGAAGCTGTAAAAAATATTAAATGCTGAGGTCATAATAGAAAAATAAAGGAATTGGATAGTTAAACGTCAAATAATATAAAAAAATATGCAAGGGATGTTTGTTTAACCCTAAAACTCTTCAAACTAAAACCTTTCAATGGAAAACTTTTCATGTTCTATTTTAATTATTTATTTACATCTTTTTATAGAATTATCTTAATTTTCAATCATTTTTACACCATTACTTATACAACTAATCTATTTATTTTAATTTTATTCTCTTAATTCATTATCATTACTCATATTATATTACATTATTTTCTTCCATTTCAACAACTTTAATAACAAAACTTTTTATCAAAAGTTTTATTATTTTACAGACACACCCATAAAAGACACGAATTTTTTTTAGTTTTATATATTCCCAAATGTACGCCAAGATACTATTCTGGACAATCACTTCGGTCATGTACAAGCAACTATAAAATAGATAAGTTTTATAGTGAAAATAAACATCATCCTACTTTTATATGGCTATATTACAATTGAAGCAATTTATTTCATTTATTTTTCATCTTGATGACTATGGAAAAATCCACAACATGCATTAAGATTTAACGTCATTTGCTTAACTAGGAAACTAAATTTCATCAAAATCAAAGATGTGCTTAAAACTTTATCAAAAAAAATGTGCTCGAAACACATTTGTTAAAAATATTTTTGTCTTTTAAAAAAAATTTTATGGATAAATTATGAAATTATTTAAATTCATTTATATATGATTTAGAATATAATAATACATTATAGAATCATTTATAATATAAAATTATGTTTTATATAATTTAATTATTGACAGTACAATTCTGAAGTTTACATTTAATAGATGTTTGTTTATTCCAAAAACTTTTTAACTTAAAATTTCTTAATCTTCACTCTTTACAACCACCCTTTTTTAACTATTTTTTCTCTTTTTTTTATACAACTGTCGTACTTTTCAATTATTTCTACACAACTATACGTACATTTGACCTATTTATTTTAATTTTATTCTATTTACTCATCATCATTACCTTTATCCATTATATCATATGATTTTTTCTCATTTTAAAAATTTTTAGCCAAAAACTTTTCATTAAAGGTTTTATCACTTCCCAAATACACCTTATTATCAAACTATTTTATTATATTGATACTACACATTTTCATATGAAATTCATGAATAATGATATAAATAAGGGATAATTCCTCTTATACTCATAATAATTGCACATAATTCATAATATACGCACAATATTTCATAAGTTCCTTTTATACCCATAACATTTCATCCTAAATTCCTCCCATACTCACATCATTAAAACCACAGTTATCTATCCCATTGAAAAGATGATTTTAACATTTTAAATTTTTTTCTAATTAAAATAAATCAACCTTAATATGACTTTAAAGTTATTTAATATCTTGTATTAATGATTTACTACCATCAATTAGTCATGTTAAGGTTAAATTATCTCAATTAAAAAAATTTAAATGGGTAAAATCGTCTTTCCAATGAGGTATATAATGATGATTTTAATGGTGTGGGTATGAGAGGAATTTAGGGTGAAATGTTATAGGTATAAAAGGAATTTATAAAATATTATGGGTATATTATGAATTATGTGCAATTTTTATGAGTATAAGAGGAATTATTCCGATAAATAATGATAAATTAATCTAAGCAGTCAAAATAATAGTGATTATTTGTGCGTTATTTTTGCAAATAAAGTTCATAAGTTTGGTGTTTTTGCAAGATAAGTAATCATGGATAAAAATTACAAAATGTTTAAGGATAGGGAGATAAATTAAATATATGTTGCCTTAGTTTAAATATGCTGTTATGGTTGCCGATTTCAGGCGGGAAGTGAAGTGTAAGTCACATGGTATTTCTTACCAAGTGCCAGCGACCAGTTACGTATGCTCTTGTACGTATGTGGAAATTTTTCAAGACTCGTCACCCAAAGCCAGCCACCAACATCCACCACTAATGTTAACCATGCGGAGACGCAACTAATTAATTATCACTAAGCCCTGGGGCAATGTGGGTCTCACATTTTGCATTATATTTCTGCGACTATAAAAAATATTTGTTAATATATTAAATAAGAATTGACGGGCTATATGTTTAAACAAAAAATTTTCATTTTGTGTTCGCTATCAAATTACATTTTTCAATGTAAATTTTGATCAAATAATACATATTTTTTATAAAATTATCTATCTAATAAGAAAATAATTTTAAAGATAATAATGGCAACGGGATACATTGTGCAGCCCACCCAAATTCTTTTTTAGACAGAAACCTATTTTTGAAATTCTTTTATTCATATCTGGGTTTTACTTATATCTCCATCACGATGAAATTGGTTTATTTTTAAAATTTATTTAGTATTTTATTTCAAATGTTGAAAATGAATTAAATGCGCATCTATTGTCAAAATTCCAAATAAATAACCAAATAAATTTCCGAAAGTGCCCAATTATATGAAAATGAAGATATAAGTGAGGCCCACATAGGAATAAAATATTTTAAAAAGTAAACAATGTAATTTACGGATAGATATAATTCGTGTAAATTGCAACCCACATAAATGTATCTGAACCTTTTTTATGATTTACACATGGTTATGTGTACATTTTGGCCGATACAACTTACCTATGAATTTAATTGAAGTTATTTTAAGTACCATGTTAAAATAAAATGTTAAACAAAATGAATGTATAAAATTATGATTTAATAATCGAGGCGGTACAAAATGAGGTCGACACGAAGAAATTTTCAATGATAAATAGTCTATTTCTCTCATGCATTGCGAAATTGGTAAGACGATTTAAAACAATACACACAAATATATGATGATCCACCTGATGTTCATGATCATCTGAGTCAGCATATGGAATTTCAATGGTGGATTATTCCCCATCACTTAAAAATAAGTAAAAATATCTTTCACGCTCGATTCGATATGAATATATGAAGTTTTTGTAAGAAAACGACGTGTTAGTTTCTTGCTGCATTGGATCTCTGAGGACTGGATGACTTGCGCATAAGATGTGACGTGGGCAAGGACTTATGATTGATTGGAACTGGTGAGAGACGTTGGATTGCATGGCGATATGCATATGGTAGTACTCTTGGCATATTTAATATTTTGCATTATTCACGGGGAAAAAGACACAAGGGCCGGACAAGATTGAGCCTAGCACCATCCTATTAACTGGTAGGAAAGAGTGCGCAGCTCATTTTCTTGGGAGAAAAGGTCAGACCAGGCGACAAAAAATGGCTTAAAATGATGGAACAAGTAAACTCACGTCATTCACTATTTCATAGATATTTTCCCCATTTTGATATTTTGAGCAAGGATTCTATCATGCTGATCCTTTTTTTTCCCCCATAAATCATGAAGCTTTGGTCAGATCAAATCCAACTAATACGCTTGCAAGGCATATGTAGCACACCCGTTAAAAACTATTTTAATTGGAAATTTGTTTGGGCCTCAAGATTATTATGAAAATATTTTGTTGAACTTTGATTTGTCATGAGCTATCTAAATTTCTAGGTAATTTTCAATCGAATAAAAACGGATTTGGAAACGAGAATGATGGATGGCTCGGATCTAATAAAAGAATTGGATGGGTTGGAAGTGAAGGAGGATGGAAGTTCATAGTTTCATCATCCATCCGCCCGAGATGATAGTGTTTTGTAGATATTTATGGACGTACTGATGGAATGATGACACAAAGCAGTGGCGTTGAAATTGTAGATCCAGATTCATTTCCCCGCTCTAAATAATAAATAGTAGGTCCCATTAAGATGCGGAATCCTTTTCCGAAATAAAGACAGCAATGTTAGGGTAACGGAAGTGTCCGCCGCAATGACAGATTGAGGATGTTTAACAAATTTCATTTAAACTACGGTCCAAAATTTTCTCTTGCCGTATCATATTTGCGAATTGCGATGTTTTAAAATTTCATTTTGACCATGCGTCATACTTTTTTACTATGTATCTTATAACTAGAATATGAAAATCATTTTAATTAGATCCGAGATCATTTATAAATTATAATATAGTCTGTTTAGGAAGATACAAAAGACTCAACAAAACTTATTAGCGAAAAGATGTGGTTGAAATATAATGGAAAGATGTGATTGAGATAAAAAGGTAATTACAGCGAAAGTAAGATGGGTAGTTAAAGAGACTGGCGCTGTGACGCCATAGTTCTCATCTGGGCATCGATGCCCACTTGTCCAGGGTTCAACCCTGAGGAGTGCATGTGTCTAGGGTTAGTGAACCTCTGTGACTCTCTTCAAAAAAAAAAAAAAAAAAAAAGTAAAAATGTGAAATCATAACAAAATATGTAAAAAAGGAGTGCGAATTGCTTTTTTTTTTTTTTTTTACTTTTATATGATACCAAATTAAATCTATATAACCTGTTTTGTTGAAAAATTTCCCTTTTTGTGATTTCAAATAATGAAAAAATGACTATTAATATGTATTGAAATTAAAAAAGAGAGACGGAAAATAAAACGAGGTTGAATATTTTATAGATAATTGGGGATTATCAAATTAGAAATATTTATATGATAATAAATTACGGTGAAAGCGTTTCTGGATTTCTGCTTGATCCTAACTCATGTACTGAGATAATACTATAAAAAAAAAATTCTGAAACAATAATATTATAAACTATTTTTTTCTGAAACAATAATACTATAAACTTTTAAGTGCATAGTTTATGCGTATAGGTAAACTGAGAGAGAGAGAGACGTATAGGTAAACTGAGAGAGAGAGAGAGACGTATAGGTAAACTGAGAGAGAGAGAGAGAGAGAGCAAAACATCATTTCCAGATGTGAAAAGAACTTGGACCTAAATTTTATTTTGAGCTCATCCCACCGTATAAATGAAACGTCGAAAAAGCGGCACGCGGAATTGAAAAGGACTACTAAAAGAGAGACGGTATTCAAATCTACGTATTCCTGTATCGAGAATGACATCACTCAGTAAACTTAAACGTTTTGTCAAGGGAAAGTAAACGAAATAAGATCAAGGAGTTCAATTATATACGTGATGATATATTTTAAAGTACACAATTCATTTATTTTTAATTAATTATATTTTATTAATTTTCTTGATAAACATATTTTCATAAGTCTATTTAATTCATATATTAAGTTTTGTCATTTTACAATAGTTTTACATATTTATTTTTTATTTTAAAAATAAAGCTTTTAAGAGGCCAAAAATGAGTTAAATGCTTTTCAAAATGGTGGTTTTTTAAAAATAAAAAGTAAATATGTAAAAGTATTGTAAAATAGAAAAACTTTGTACACGGATTAAACATACTTAAGAAAAAATATTTATGAAAAATAAAAAAGATAAAAATAAAATAAAATAAATGCATGATTTATTTTAACCTAAAATACATCATGATATATAATCAAGCTCCCTTAATATGCACCTTATGAAACATGATTTCAAGGTGGAAAACACACACCCAATATTATGAAACATGATTTCAAGGTGGAAAACACACACCCAACTTTGTAGGTGAAAAATGATCCAACCCTCTCCAAACCCCACACACATACCCAAAAAATATATATATATATATATATATAATAATATTTGTAGGTGAAAAGGTTCGAGCAGCAGCACGTACCAGTTTCCCTAACAGGTGTGCTGTTTCTCCCGTCTACCCAAGGTGGGCCATGTTTCTTTTCCATTTGGTGGGGTGATGAAATTTTCGAAATGAACCAATTACCACATGCATTGAGTAGGGTCTGTGGAGAGAAAGGGTCAAGCTGGCTGCCAGATGCAACTACATGTATTTGAACAACATCCCCAAACGGGGAAGCCGATCTCCTGGGTGCACACATCTATTTTTTTTGAAAAAAAATTTTGAATTTTTTTTATAAAAATATTAATATAGGTGTATTTAACATGTGTATAAATTTTTATCATTTTTGGAATATTTTAGATATTTATTTTTTATTTTTGAAAATCAGTACTGATTTTCAAAAATCAAAGATAAATATCTAAAAATCTCCAAAAATGGTAAAAATTTGTACACATGTTAAATACACTTGGGCTAACAAGTTTATAAAAAAAAATTCAAAAAAAAATAAAAATAAAAAATGTGTATGCACCCGGGAGCAGGCAACGCTGCCTGCTCCCGGGTGCAGGAGATCGGCTTCCCCCAAACTGTAGAGGTTTGCTTTTTAAAAAAAAAATTCATTCCTTAAAAACAAACGCAATCAGAAATTCCTAATTCGTCCACCCGTAGATAAGAAAAAGGGTAGCCTCATTTTTCAGTAGAATTGGTCAAGGCGACCTTACCTGCTCAACAGCTGCAACGATGGATGGATGTTTGACGGTCGCGAGGGATTACTTCATGTTTATGAACAAAATTTGCCATTAAAAATCAATAGTTGGATTCATATGAGCCTTCCTTCCAAAGGGCTCTCCTTTTTTCTTTTTTTCTTTTTTTTATGTAGAAAGGTCTTTTTAGTTTTGCTAAAGTCCTCGTCCGTTTTAGGGGCACAAAGACAAACGAATTTGTCTGCATCTAGATTTGTTAAGAAGTACAAAAGCTGTAAAACCCAAATATGTGAAGATGATCCGATATATCAGGAGTAATAACTGAATGGCCAATTGAAGTAAGATTCCTACGCCTATATTTATAGAAAATCCCTCCATAGTGTGGGGGTTACAAATGTGTCGGATGGTAATACCAGTTGTCACAAGAGTATAAATACCAATAAAATAAAATTTAAAAAAAAATAGAGGAGGAGGGAAAAGCATCAGGAATCTTGACAAAGAAGACAAACATTTCTTTTAGAAGTAAAAAAAAAAAAAGCCCCAAAAGACCAGTCCAGAGACGCCTATGAAGTCCTCCCCAAGGCCACTCGGGGAGATTAATTTGTTCGGGAAAACATCTACGTCATACATCACTAGCTTACTCCCACCTCATTCTTATTATTTCTGCTCTACCAAGTAGTCTGAGCTCTTTTACATCAAAATGAACTCCTGTTTTATAGCGTTTAAGAAATAGTAACCCAAAAGACTACAACAACTGGGACAAAAGAATGCAATCTTCAACTGGAAAAAGCTTTCACTTCCGTGCCCATGAAGGGTTTGAGTTTCTTATTTGTCCTTGGGTATGCATGCATGAACATTTACACTTCTTGAAAGTTTCAAACCTGAAGCTTGTCATGTCTGACATGATTAGTACTTGTGAGAATGTCATATATACTAGTTTTCCATTGTCATGAACAAAAAAGAACAACCTACAATTGATAATGAAACAAACAGTGAGTTGAACTGCACCTTTACAAAGCAGAACAAATGAATCACAACTAAAAAAAGTCAGAATATATAGGCCGCTTCATCAGATAACTTCACACGACTATTTTTCCCAGATACAGAATTCTGCAACTTCTTGACAGGAGCTTTTCTGCGGAATTGATGTGGGCAGATCTCAATATGGTGGAGGGTAAACTCCCGGATAAGTCCCTACAGATGAAGTTGTTAACATCATCAGAGATCCATTAAGGTACAGTGTTACACCAATGTGAAGCACGATGCAAGATAAAAGAACATAACTACCTGGAGGATAGTGCGGGTTGGCTTGCTGCGGTGGAGGGTATGCTTGAGGGTATGCTTGCGGAGGGTAAGTCTGAGGAGGATGGGATGTGGGTGGATAGGGCTGTGGAGGGTAGGTGGCAGCAGCTGGTAGGGAAGGGTACAGGGCAGTCGGTTGGTGAGGATATGTAGTAGCTGGTTGGGAAGGATAGGCCGAAGGTGGATATGTAGTTGAAGGGTGGTATGAAGGATAGGGGGATGAAGCAGGGTAGGATCCAGCAGAGGGATACAAGGAGGCTGTTGATGGTGGTGGGGCACTATATGAAGGGACCGCTGGTGCTGTGTACAGAGGTGCTGAGGCTGGCTTCTGTAATCATCCAGGAAACATGTGAGGACATTTTAATTTTGCTTTTAAAATGATCACTTGATTACTAATCAGATGAATGAAAACATGCACATATTTTGCGAAGTAACATCATACATTAGATGAACGAAAATGTATACACATTTAGAGATAGTATCATAGATTAGATAAATGAAAACAAAAAAGAAAAAAACATGCACATACGTAAGAAGGTAATATCAAATATAATATACATGAATGAAAATATGCACATATATTAGAAGGTAATATCATATATAAGAATATAATATAGATGGATGAAAACATGCACATACATTAGGAGGTAATATCGTATTCAATTCTCGCTTGAGGTATTCCCTTGCATGGGTATTTACACAATTAGGGACATGTTCACTTAGTATGGGCTCCGCAAAAGCTCTAATGGGCCCTATATACATGATTTCACCAAATCCATTCCACTCTTTGCACTTACCATAATATATTAGATGAATGAAAACATGCATATATTTTGCAAAGTAACATCATATATTAGATGAATGAAAACATACACACATTAAGAGATAATATCATAGATTAGATAAATGAAAAAAAAAAACATGCACATACGTAATAAGGTAATATCACATATAATATAGATGAATGAAAACATGCACATATATTAGGAGATAATACCATATATAAGAATATAAGATGGATGAAAACATGCACATACATTAGGAGGTAATATCATATTCAATTACAAACGTTTTTCTCGCTAGTGGCATTCCCTTGCATGGGTATTTACACAATTAGGGACATGTTCACTTAGTATGGGCTCCACAAAAGCTCAAATCGGCCCTATATACATGATTTCACCAAATCCATTCCACTCTTTGCACTTACCATAATGTATTCAATTAGGAATATATTAATTTTCAATAAAAATATAAATAGGTGGGCCACTAATACAAAGCTGTCAAAATACACACCTATTTTGAGAAAACATATCTCATGAAATCATGTAAATGGGGCTAATTTGAACCAGTTCAATTTTGAGCTCTTGTTGAAGCAGTTGTAAGTGAACGTGTCCCTTCCAACTATTACAAATTCACCCTTTCAAATTTGAAAATCTCTTGCTAACTCAACAAAGTTTTGAAATATGGAACCATCAGCTAAAGAGTTGCATTGAGACATTGGACAGCATAACTACAGTCTGAAGACAGATACCAGGGTAGTGAACAAGCAAACTTGGGCTGTTCACACGGCTCTATGTGCAACCAACAGCTGTAGCACAATATACATTACATACCACATTTTCTATAAACCGTGAAGCTAACCTAGCTTTGACTGCCTCCAACTCAAAATACAATATACTGAATTTCACTTGAGATTATCAAAGTAAGCAACCTTAAGTTTGACAAACCAGGCTTGGAAGCGAAGCTAACCACATTTTCGATAAACCGTGAAGCTAACCTATCTTTGACTGCCTCCAACTCAAAATACAATATACTGAATTTCACTTGAGATTATCAAAGTAAGCAACCTTAAGTTTGACAAACCAGGCTTGGAAGCGAAGCTAGGTTATTGCCTTTCATTACCAATACCTTTGGTTTCGTGGTTAATGACAAAGAAAAAAGCTCAAAATTCATTTCACTCCAACATCAAAACCTGATTATGATGATAGAAGCTGGTCTTACATTGGCATTTGCATAATGCAAGATGAGTCTCACTTCGCCCGCATACCTACAGTGGAGAATGAGGCAGTAATTTAATATGCAGACACGGGTAAATACACAACCAGAACATGTATTTGACAAATTATTTATCTACCTTCCGCTTTTACTCTGGAGCGTCCACGGGGTATCATCATAGCCCTGAGCGAGGACCTTTTGTAGTTGAACCCTAAAATCATTAATAAACAAGATTAAGTTTACATCAAGGACAATTGCCAATTTGCAACTAAACAGATTTCTCACTCAGACTGCCATCCTGAAAAGGTACCCATTTACATCCTTTTACTTCTCAAGAAATTTGGTTGATCATTTCCATTACAATTTTCAACCACGAATGGATCAAATGGCTTAAACTATATTCAGGATCTCATGGGCTGAGTAACATTTTAGGGTGCTAGTGATTCTATATGAAGAAGAACAGTAGTAGTAGATCAATTACTTTCCGCTGCCGATGAAATCATCAAAAGTGAGGGTGTTGCTGTTCCATACTACAACATTCAATTCACGGAGCCCTTCAATGAGGCTGAACACAAACTTCTCTTGGAAAGTAGGGTTCTTGTGGCCATCTGCATGTTACAACCCATGTCAACTCAGGAATCTAAGAAGATAAAATTCAAAAAAGAGGGAATTTGACTGCATCAAATCTCACGAAATATCTACAAAGATCAACCGAACAACATAATAAATCCTGGGTGAAACCCAGAACACCCAAAATGGCAAAGAGATCAAGAAAAAGGAGAATTGGGGGTACCTGTACATGTCCTGGTTCTGAACTTGGTGTTAGCATATTCCAGGCAGACATATGGATCTTGCCTTGAAATCCATTCAGTGTCTCTAAGCTTGTTGCATCCGACCACTGCAGAAGATCAAGCATGGATGATGGAAAGACGGTTAGATCGGGTTGGTGATGCTGATGGGGTTTCGGAGATGGAGGAGGTAGGATCTGTACCTGTTACCTCAAGCAGATGGCCTTGAATAATCCCCGATGGCGCAGCAGACATGAGCGTTGACGAATGGTGATAAGAAAAGTCGAAAGGAGCAAACGGTATAATTGCGGCTTCCACCCTATCTATATAGCTCTCCACAAGCCCAGTGGAATCGAGCCGTTGCAGTTCTGTATTTCGAAATCGACGGCTCAAATGCGTTACTTAGCATTCCAGCTTCTTTCGTTTCCAAATTTCGCCTGACTGGCAAACGTTCAACGCGCACGTGACTGAAAGGATGCGGAATTGCGGAATAGGAAGGGGCACAGCTTGTTCGTCGGCTAGTTCGATTCGCGTTGAATCCTAACTTTATCCTCTCAAAAAAATTTATTCACAGATTACAAAAATGTTACCGGCTTTAAAAAATCAAAAAAATATTTATAAATATCCAAAATCAAAAAAAAGTTGATACACATATTAAAATACATTTTTTGAGAAAATAAAATATTTTTACATTAACGGTTATATAGAAAGAATTTAAAAATATATAAAGAATGAGTTTTTGCAATTGAGTGCACCAGACTAGATTAGGATCTAAAAGTTTTAAATTGAAAAATTTTGTTTTGAAAAATTTTAATATTAGACAAACACTCCCTCCATAACTACCTACTTTATTTTTTATCATTTTTACACGACTGTTTATACAACTAATTTATTATTTCTATACAACTATCCATACAATTAATTCATCTATTTTGGTTTTATTATCATTATAACTCATTATTATATATATATATATATATCATATTATATCATTTTTTATCAATTTAACAGCTTTTGCTTCATAAACTTTTCATTCAAATGTTTTATCACTTTATAAACACAGATTGAATATATATTAATATTACCCTATGGCCTGTCTTATGGGTATACAGATAGTAACTTAGCCATCCCATTTGAAAGCATCCAATGGGTCTATTTATGATATTCTATAGTAGTACCCTTTTCTTAAGCCGTAGGCGCTACAATGGATTGGTCTGTTTTAGCTAATCTAAAGTAAAAATAAAAATAAAAGATATAAAATATGTTGTTATAATTAATATATTATTATTGTAATAATATACAAACTAAAGTATTAAGATGAAAATAATAACAGAAAATAAAAAGAGTTGCTATTCATTTTTTAGAGAAAATTAGAACCCAAATATTGCATTAATTAGGGGTGGGCCAAGGGGTTAGAAATTTCTACAAAGTGCGGGTCGGGGCGGACCTACTGGATCCTGACCCGCTTATATGAAGCAACTGCATAAATATTAAATAAGTCATCCTATAACAGATAAACCGAACTTAGCTCGGTTGGTAGAGGGGACTGTAATAGCTGCACATGAGTCTTAGGTCGCTGGTTCGAATATGATGGCTCGAATTTTTTGCCTTTTCTAAAATAATGTTTTTCAATACCACGTCGATACCACTTCCACCACCACCACCAGTACAGAACTGCTACGAATATGTTTATTTTATTTTTCTTACAAAGGAAAACTAGGATCAGGCCATCCAAAACATACTGTTTTAAACATTATTTATACATATTTTCTTCTCTCCCCCAAACCTTTGCTTTTCATTGATGACATTTATAATCATAATATTTCCTATTTCTAAACAATGAAACAAAGATAATAGGATATTAAATTGTATTATTAGTAGATGGTTGTCTGAAATTACATCAAAGCTACATACATCTTTTGCATTTATATTTCACATTTTAAAAAAAGTTCTTTTTTTTATTGGTATTATACGACATGAAAACTTCTTTATATTGACAATTTTTTTCACGATGTCGCTCCTCCATTATGCAGCTTATGAGACTAACTTTGGATAAATAATTAAATATTTGTCCAACCACTTGGACCACTTTTCACGGCGTCACTCCTCCTCTATGCAACTGATGAGACTAACTTTGGATAAATAATTAAATATTCTTCCAACCACTTTGACCACTCTCATGACAACAAGACACACTACAACCCACAACTTTTACCCCGTTCGTATAAATCCATCCCGTTCAAGTTCATTATATAATATATTTTCTAAACCCACCCCGAAGGTATGTTTTATTAATTTGTTCTTACATAGGTGAATAAATATTCATGTTTTATTTAAGGATTTATGTTTTACTTTGATTGATTAATAATAGATTGAAGTATATAGTAGTTAAATTTAATATAAATTTGTTTTTATACTTAATAGGTTCATAAATTCTTAAAAATTTCTTACTGGACCCGTAGTTTTTACCCAACCCGAATTTTGTCCCGAGACTTAGTAAAAAAAAGTAAGGGTCAAATTAGATTTTTGAAAATTAGGATCAGGGTTGGGCACACCAGACCCACCCCCATTCCCACCCCTAGCATTAATAAAATGCTGACATTACATAGACAGAGACATGGATTACAGAGAAATCATTCATGTATGGTATAATAAAAAGAATAGCGCATTTTTGGGATTCGGATGGAAATGAGCATTGGCTGTGGTTGAGAGCTTTTATTTTTGAACGAGCTAAAACAGAGAGGTATTACAGGGTTTTTATTATTTCTGGAAACAGAGGGCTGTGAAGACGGCTTGATTGCTTGGGCTTCTTTTGTGGAAAATGGAAATAGGAGGCAGAGATAGAAAATGGCGGCTGGTTGATTTTTTATTGCTGGAAATCCGTGTACACGCAGGTTGTGTACAGCGATCTGGACCGTTCATTTTCTTGGGATGTTGCTGTAGATTGTGCAGTGGACCCAAATGGCATAGATCCGGATCTGAAATGATTTAATTTGGCTCAAAAACATCTGAAAAGTGGGGTGTCAACATCTCCTCAAGTCCTACCTCACAGGATTAAATTTTACTTTTGTTTTTAAATATATCCAAGAACCATAGTTTTTCAAAAAATTTAAATTATAAAGCTTTCTTTAAGCTTCACTGGTTACATATTGCAAAAGAGAAATTGTATAAGCAAATTTTATGGAAGCGATATTTTAATGCTTTTGCTTTAAGCACTTTTAAATGCTGATTTTTGCCAAAAATATAAATAACAGGTAGGTAACGCGTAGTCTATCCAAAGTTCCAAACACCTCATTCAAAATATCATAGTGGTACTGTCGTGGAAAGCACTTAGCTTTCTGAATAAGCAAAGTATTTTTTTTTTTTTTAAAAAAAAGAGGCTGAATAAGCATAGGTGGATGAACCCTAAATGCACTTTATAGGCATAACTAGGTCTTTTGCTCTTTTGCCTTTTTAACTTTGCGTATTTGTAATTTAAGTCTTGAGATTTACTTATTTATAATTTTAAATCTTATAAAATTTTGATTTTATTGTGTTTTAAACCCTAATGTTCACTTGGACAAAAAAAAAAATTTATCAAGAATTTTTTAAATGGTCAAAATATCCTCAACTTCTATAAAGTGAAAACAGAGGAAAGATGAAATGTTAAAACCCCTATTAGAACAACATGTGCACTGTTCGAACTTCGAAGGCAATGGTGCACGCAATTGGGAGGGAATATGATGGGAGAAGGTGGCATGTGCTAGCCTAAATTCATGTTAAAAGACTTTCAACAATTATTATTAAGTTTCTCTTCATGATAGAATCAACAACCCAATATAACGAATAGATCAAAAAAGTATACATGGTACTTATTGAAATTAAACTAACAACATGGAAATTCGACCAACAACATTGTGTAATAATATCGTTTATGTCATGGTTACAACAATAATGTGGAATTTACGCTCCAAATTCAAGTTGACATATATTTAAATTACATCATTACATTTATGATAATTCTAATTGCCCAGGGGATGGTCCTTCATTGAAATTGATAGACATTTTGCTAAGATGAAGTCAATTTGAATTGCTTTTTTCAAAGCCTCTAACACCTGTTTCATCTTTTTGATGTCCTCCTTTGTGTTGCTAGAGACCTTATCATCAATATCATCACTAATTTATGTGATAATTTGACTTCCTCAAAAGCCCTTCTCTTTTCAACATTTCTTATACGTTCGTTAGTCTAGTAAAAATTGCAGAACTAAATATCTGTAAAATTATTCAATGTCAATTTTTTCAAAATTTGTATATCTTACACAACATAAGCAATGGGCAACAATAAAAAATAATACAACTCACCATTTATCAATGATGGGCAACAATAGAAAATAATACAACTCACATGGGCAACACTAAAAATTATACATCTCACCATTTAAGGACATTGATAAAACTATTTTTTAGGAATTTTTTGTGTTTGACATGAATATGTTAATATGTTATACTTAGAGGTGCAATTTGGGCTCATAAAACTCGAGTTCACTTCAACCCTAACGCTAACTTTATTTATAAAACATTAACCTAACATTAACTCTATTTGTAAAACTTAAACTTTAACCTTATTTTTTAAAAATTGGGTTCGGGTTGAATTTTAGGTTGACATTTATTTTAATTAATTTATATTTTATTTAAGAATGATAAATTTAGAATTTCATGGAAATATATAACAATAACAGATCACGTAAGTAAACACAATAATGTATAGTCGAACTATAGTTTTTTTTAAATAACAATATAAAGAATGCTTTTAGAAAAAATTTAACATAAAAACAAGATAAATAAATAAAATTAATAGATGTAAAAGTAAATAATAGAAATAAAAGATAAATATGAATGAAATAATATATTTTATTTATAATATAATTACAACATGCCAAATGTGTATTCAAATATAAATATAAAAAACATAAATACACAAAATATAAAAAATTATTGTTTCAATATTATGTATATAATATATTTTATAATAAATACAGATTAAAAAATAAGCTCGGGTTCTTTGGATTCGGGTTCACCTGAATCATAACCTTATCATATTTACAAATTGGGTTTGGGTTCTTCGAGCATGGGCTATGAAAAAGTAAGTTTTAACACCATTCAAAATCAGGTTCGGTGGGCCGAGTTCGAGCTCAACCAAGCCTAGGTTGCACTTCTAGTTATACTTATCATACTTGAGATAATTCTTCTTATACCTATAACAAATGCGCATAATTTATCTTATACTCACAGCATTTCATAAGTTCCTTCTATACCCATAATATTTTGGACTCCGATTGTATGCTCCCGGGAGCATGCAGCGCATACACCTATTTTTTTATTTTTTTTGAAATTTTTTTTACAATATTGTTAATCTATGTGTATTTAAGATGTGTATAAATTTTTACTTTTTGTGGAGTATTTTAGGTATTTATTTTTTATTTTTGAAAATCAGTGGCATTTTAGGTAATCTCCACTGATTTTCAAAAATAAAAAATAAATACCTAAAATACTCCAAAAATGGTAAAAATTAATACATAGGTTAAATACACTTAGATTAATAATCTTATAAAAAAATTTGAAAAAAAATAAAAAAATAGGTATATGCGTCTGGAAGCATTGAGGCTCAATGCTTCCAGGAGCATAGGATCAGACTCATAATATTTTACCATAAATTCCTCTCATACCCATAAAAAAACAAGTTCTACCTCATTGAAAAAATGATTTTGCTCATTTAAAATTTTGTAATTGAGATAATTTAACCTTAACATGACTCAATTGATGTAGTAAATCATTAATACAAGATATTAAATAACTTGAAGTGTCATATTAAGGTTGATTTATTTTAATTAGAAAAAATTTAAAAGAGCAAAATCATCTTTTCAATGTGATAGATAACGGTGATTTTAACGGCGTGGGTATGAGAAGAATTTATGGTGAAATGTTATAAGTATAAAAGAAATTTATGAAATGTTATGAGTATAAGAGAATTATCCCTATCATACTTACATGAGCCTTCATAAGGCTTAATTTCTTTAGAATTTTTCTGTTAAACAAGTAGCATAGACGTACCATAGCAATGAAAATTCAAAGCAATGGTACTTATATAAGAAAAAATAAATAATTTCTAAACTTCTTGAAACATGTCCAAATCTATTACAAAACTAAAATACTACCAGGATAAAATTATCATCCTCAACAGCGCAACTGAATCCTAGCAACTAAAAGGAGCGTCTGAAATTAGTGCCAAAATCAATTATCTAAATCGACTTTGGTGCCAAACAAAATAACATAAATCCTAAAAGGCTAAAATTAACGATCTAAAACTATAAAAAAAAGTGAAGAATCCTGCAAAAAAACGATGATACCAACTAGGGGTGTTAATGGTCATGGTCAACCCGTTAACCCGCTCGTTCAACCCGTTAATAAATGGGTTTGGGTTGGAATTTTTGAATAAATGGGTTATGATCCGCCAACCCGTGCAACCATTTAATTAAATAAACGGATTAGGGTTGAGGCTTCGCAACCCATCCAACCCGTTTATTTAACCCGTTCAACCCGTATAACTCATTTAATATAATATATTATAATATATATGTAATATTTATAACAGGAATTGGCATTAAAGAGATGACTTGAGATTGGAGCTGATGTTTTTAAGCCAAAATAAATTAAATTCAGGTATGTTAGCTTCGAATTATTTAATTTATTTAAATTTACATACTTTATTAAAGATTTTTAGCATGAAAATTAGTAACAAACACAACCCGTTAACAATCCGTTAACCCGTTTATTAAATGGGTTGTAAATGGGTTAGGGTTGAAGTTTTTTAAATGGGTTAATAAACGGATTAGGGTTTAGATATATTAAATGGGTTAGGTTTAGGATTAGGCTCCAACCCGTTCAACTCGATCCGTTAACACCCCTAATACCAACAACAAATATGTGCAGGCCTAAGAATAAAAACTTAAAAAGGACACGAACCAATAATCGATTTTTGAAAGACAATTTACGAGTGTACGAAATTTTAAAGATGTTACGTATCAATAGTGAGATCAACATCAACATAAGATGTTATAAATCAATAGTCGGATCGAGATCCACCTTGTAATCTTTTTTGCAAATCAATTGTTAAAAAAAGAAAAAAAAATAAAATACGTTGCGTAATTGGGATCTACCATTGCCGAAGATACAACACTGAATGAGAAGAAGGTTGTCGTAGATGCCGTCCTTTTTTCTACGGCCCCATTAGTCCGTCGGCAAGGCTCTTTTAGTAAAAGGGAAACCTTCTCTCTTTTTACGCTGGCTCCACACGTGCCACATTTGAAAAGAGAATCCCAACCTTGGGCTTCGTTGTTGTTGGGGGACAGACTCTTATTTATTACGGTTAGAAATATTAAGAATACGACATAATTCCAAGGCATTGTTCACAGACGAACAGTTTTGTCGTGGCTATATTCGTCTTCACATGGACGGTCCCCACGCATTCATTGATTTCAGGACCATTTACATCTACGCACGGCGGGGAAAGAGAAAAAAGTGCAAAGGTGAGCGGTGGCGGAAAGAAGCTCATGAACGGCTTCGCCAATTGTGGATCTGCAACGAGTGAATCCAAAAGAAGCCCAACTCAACATTGGTGCCAAAGATTTATTATTTTCTTTTTTTTATGAATGATAAAACTTTTGATAAAAAAAAATTTTAATGTAAAAGGTAATATGATAAGGTAATAACAAAGAGTAAAAAGAATAAAATTAAAATAGATAAAGTTAAATGTGTAGAAATAATTAAAAAATAGAATAATTGTATAAGAAGAAGTGATAAAATAATTAAACATAGGATAGTTATAAATAATAATAAAATTTAGATAAAAAAGTGGGTTTGGGAGACATAAAATTTTTGGATGAAAAATTGTTGAATTAAAAAAATAATATAATATAATATAATAAAGATAACGATAAAAAAATAAAGAGAATAATATTAAAATAAATAAGTTAATTACAGAGATAGTTATTTACAAAAGCCATCACTCTATATTATCATAGAAAGTTCCGCCTGAAACACGATGCAATTACGAAGAATAAAAAAATACGCAAATTTGCACGTACTCACGTAATATGCGCAGCGTGGTTCAATTTTATGATTTTTGACCGAGGTCTTCTGATATTGCATAAATTTTTTTGAATGACAAAAAGGAGACCATATCTAAAACAGCTTAACGTGGGGTCCCACTCTTCCCTAGGATTAATTCGTTGTCACAAAACTGTTTGGATACGTCGGTCGGTATCATCGAAAAAGAGCAAGAGAAGCTGTTTCCAAAAGTAGAAAATGAGGCATCCAAAATGCCTTCCATTAAAACATTCCGTCCTAGGGCTAATACACGAGTAGAAAATCAGGAATCTCCGCGATCATTTGCATTTCGGATACTGAAACTACCAAACATTTACAAGCCACGGTACCCGCAAAATTTCCCACGCTATACACGACACTGCTTCAATTATCTGTCACCTCAGCAAGTTCAGCAAGTTGGCATTATCAGATTCCACTGGGCTATTAACGCAACGGATTGGACAAGTTGAATACTAATCTTACTCTTTAACTCATTTAAAATATCTATTAAAATATCTAACCAGTTTATTAATATATTTAAAAAACTTCAATCCTAATTCATTTAATAAATGGATTGACGGGTTACATAGTAAACAATCTGAATGCCTAAACTCCAATAGATAATGATCTTACCAGAAAAGAGAAAAATATTTTCCACGTAAAGAAAATAGAAATAAAACAGTAACTGAAAAATAAAATTGCAACAACAGCAAAAAAATAAAAATTAAGTAACAGGAAAAAGACTTAAAAGAGAAAATAACCGAGACATTTATATATATATATATATAACTTTAATTAAAGTTACACAAATTTAATGGATTGAACCATCATACGGGTTGAACGAGTTATATGACAAATTATGTTAAACAAGTCTTACAAGTTAGACAAGTTGCTAAAAGAGTTCACGGGTTGTAAAAATCTTGATCCTAATTCGTTTATTTAGTCAAATGGTTAACCCATTTATTTAAAAATCTTGACCCAAACGATTTATAAATGGACGGACTGGACGAACAGATTGACCATAACCATTAATACCCCTACAATCTAAGGGCAAAACACAGATTCTAGGCGCAAATCAGAGAGAAAAGGCATGCATTGGAGCAGCATGTTTGCATCCAGCTTCCACCGGCTACTGTCTTACTGGAGAAAGCAGATCCTGAGAGAACCCTTTTGAAGAAGGTAAGTAAACAAACACGAGCACTTCAGTTATTAACACGTCCAACAGCTGGGTCCTAATTCAATAGCCCAACTTTGAACAGGATCCTTCCTGGAGGAGAAAAGAAATGTAGAATTCCAGTTTTCAAGCTACTTTTTTCGAAATTCTTCAGGGATGGTAACTTCTAGTACGCAAACAGCAGAAGAATGTCTCTGAGATCCTGAAATAGCTTGCTTAGAGAACTCTAATAATTGTTTGGCAACAAAGGACCTTTATCCAGGCACCAAACCCTTACCCATGGCCGAAACCGAAAGTAAGGATACCTTTGAATCACGTTTTCTTACTGTGCAACGGAATCTTTCAGAAAATTCAGGAATGACCATCCCTGGTGACTAGATTAGAATACATGACTTAACAAACTTACTAGAAAGAACAAGGGAAGCAGAACGGTTATGCCGCTATTATTGTTAAATGCCTCCCCCACCCATAATCATCCTTCTGGCAAAAGGCCATCAGGGAAATAGAAAAAACTTTCAACCCGGATCTTTAAACCCAAACTAGTTTAACCCCTTCGCCAAGACTTGAGACCAACAACAGCAAGTTTTTTTCCCATAAAAAATAAAAATAAAAACACACAGCAGCAGCAAGTTTATACCTTTTGAACGGTCCTTACAACAAGAAAATGTTGCCTACCAAGTACAAAAAAAGACTCAAGGAAGAAGCACGCACCACCCTTCCAAATTCTTGACAGGGTAGGATGTTGAAGCTTCCATATCCTGCCTTGAGAGTCTAGCAGCACAATAGAGATGACTTCCAAAACAGGAACCACAAATGACAGTGTAAAACGAGGTAGCAAAGGAAAGCCTACTCAATAAGTTTATGATCTCTACCATGATCTCTACCATGATCTCTACCACATTGCCTACCATTCAAATGCAGGCACCAATGACATCCAACAAGTGAAAGAAATGACCGAGGGCAAAACCATGTAACAACAACAGCAAGAAATCCAAACAATTTAAGTCTTGCACCAACAACAGCAAGAAATCGTAACAATTTAAGTCATGCACGACGAGACTGAGACCACGTTATGGCCAATAATCACTACAAGAAAACAGTTTGCAGACTACATGCAAGGAACTCTATAACCAGGCAATCCACGGACAGCTCCTTATCAACAATAAAGGACCAATCCAACCCACATTATACAATGTGGAAATGACCACATAGGAGAACTGAATAGGCTTCAAGGATCAGAAACAGAATGAGATATCCTGTCGAGAATATATAGATAATTTTATATAGCAGAATTAGAACAGACTCCACCGAGCGCAGCACATAGAATTTTTTTTTTTTTTTTTAAAAAAAATGGAGCCTTCTCAGACAATTAAACAGAAGATTCTGGTCTTTATAAGTTTTCTATCCTTGTGACGCATCCGAAGAGGAGAAAACAAGACTTACAAAAACGCACACCTCTCATTCACAATTTTTGTTCTAGCACATGATGCATAAGATCAAATAGCTTGCATAACATGCTTTTGTCAGTCAACAAGCCTCAATATTTCTTAAGTATGACATCTGAAAATGTTAAGCAACAAATTTTAAAGAAGAGTTATTAGCAACGACCAATTGAAAAAATAGCAAAAACACAGCAGTAGCAACAGGAATGGTACAAAATTACAAAAGGAGTAAAATTTCTCCTTCCCACCATTCCAAACAGAGAGACAACTTGCATAACATGCTTTTGTCGGTCAACAAGCCCCAATATTTCTTAAGTATGACATCTGAAAATGTTGAAAGCAGAAAATTTTAAAGGAGAGTTATTAGTAACGACCAATAAAAAAAAATAGCAAAAGCACAACAGTAGCAACAGGAATGGTACAAAATTACGAAAAGAGCAAAATTTCTCCTTCCCACCATTCCAAACAGAGAAACAATTACTGCAATTCCAAAGCAAATGAGCCAAGGGAGGAAAGTAGCAGTAGCCAGACTAGAGAATCAGAAGAATCTAAACAAAGCAAGACTCCGCTCCTGCTTTTTTCTCTTTGCTTTCAAGCAGCTCGCAGGCTAATGCTGCTGACGAAGTTGCTGCTTGTGAAAGAAAGCCTCCTAAAAGTGCACGCCATGAAATTCCTACCCGCAGAAAGCCTCATCCTCGCCCTCGACAATGCAGACCGACTGCTGCTGCTGGATTGAAGATCAGCAGCCATCGATTGTTCAGCAACAGGAGGCAAAGGCTCGCCGCCATTTTCCACCATCACCCCTGCATCGCTAGCTTCAAGCTGCTCGAACATTTCCGTGTCCAAATTCACGGCAACGGATTCCCTGTTGGCACGCAGCCAATCGGCGCCCTCGCATGTCACTCCCCTGCATTTCTTCACCTTCACCTTCACCAAATTAGGGCATCCATTGGCAAGCGCTTCCATTCCCTGATCCGAGACGGGGCATCCCTTGATGCAAAGCTTCCGCAGCGCCACGCATTTCTCAGCGATGCACGAGATCTCGGCGTCGCCAATAGTCTCACTTGTGCACAGCGCCAGGCGCTCCAGATTCTGACAGTTGCTGGCGAGTAGCCCAATGCTCGACGTCGTCGGATTCACACCTATCAAGACCAGTTCCTGGAGATTTGGGCAGCGCCTGGCAACCGCAATCAGACCTTCGTCGCCGATGCGATTCATCTTCAATCCGTCGATGTGGAGCTTCCGAAGGAGCTTGCAGCGCTCGGCGACCGACACGAGACCAGCGTTCGTGCACTCGGTGGCTTTCACCAGGTGAAGGATCTCGAGCTCCGCACAGTTGGAGATTGCAGACAGCCCACGGTCACTGACCTGAATCCGCTCCAGATGAATCTCTTTCAATCCACTGATCCGTTCTGCTATCACTTGAAGAAGCACGTCCCACTCTCCCGAGCAATGGATCAGCTTCAGTGACTTGAGGCCCTTGGATCCGACTATCAGCGGTCCGAAGCACTGGCCATTGTATAGACCTTTCAGGCAAATGGTCTTCAGGGACGAGGAGGCCGCACCGGGACCAATCGGCTCAGCTGGGGAGCCCTCGCTGAGCCCGCGTAGGTGCTTCAAGGAGATCTCTTCAAGCTCCGGGCAGAATTGGAGCACCGCGTTGATACCTTTGGGGCCGAAGCAGCAGGATCCACACGAAAGCTTCTTCAGGGATTGGCAATTGCGAGCGAAACCGGCGAGGCCGACGTTGGTGAGCTCCCGGCAGGTCCGGAGCTTGAGGCGGGTGAGGCCGGAGCAGTGGAGCGAGATGAGGCCGAGTGCCTCGTCGCC
Source organism: Annona cherimola (assembly GCA_030490835.1). Taxonomy (NCBI): domain Eukaryota; kingdom Viridiplantae; phylum Streptophyta; class Magnoliopsida; order Magnoliales; family Annonaceae; genus Annona; species Annona cherimola. The sequence continues at coordinate 76,885,084 of CM059973.1, forward strand.
GATGCTGACAGCCCTGCGGTCGCATTTGAGGGCGAGCTTGGAGATGGAGTCGAAGCGGGACAAGAGGGCGGGTAGGGCGGAAATGAGTTCCGAGCGTGCGACGAGGGAGAGCCGGTGGCGGCTCTGGCCTTCGACGCGGAGCCACCGGCGGCAGACAAGGGAGCAGCGGTTGCGGTCGCCGGAGCACAGCCAGTGAAACACGTGCGCGAGGCACTCGTCCGGGAGATCGGCACTGAAATCGTGGTCGCCGACCGTGGTGAGATCTTCGAACGAGGAGGAGGAGGAATCATCCGTAATCTGATGGCCGAGGGTAAGGACGGAGGAGATGGACGGTGCTAATCTGGTGGTCCTCATCGAGCCGCCGCGATTAGTCCGTGAGGGTTGTGAGGAACTGGAGGACGCCTGGCCCATGGAAGGAGAACGGAGCGCACTTCGGCGGTTCTTATCCTACGCGTCCCTTGAGCAGCTCCGCCTCATCGCTTCCTGTTCGTCTTTTCTTAGATACCCAAAAGCTGGCCAAATAGGAAACGGCAATTGATATTTTTTTAAAGAAAAAAAAAAATTGTTTTTGCCTCTGGAGAATTCTCCGTCTCACTCTCACGGCCTCACCACGAACGCGCCTCCCGAATCCTGACCGTCCGCTTGCAAGACCCCGCACAAGCATCGAGTTTTTCATGAGCGCCGATCCGGAACGGCTTCGGTGGAAACGGAAAATAATCCTATGCTACCGGGAGCACTAGAGCCTCAATTCTCCCGGCACATAAACCTATTTTTTTTAAAAAAAATTATATAACTATTAATCTAAGTCTATTTTACGTGTGTATCAATTTTTATTATTTTCGAATATTTTTAAATATTTTTTTTGGGAGGTTTACAAATCAGTGGATTCTGATCTAACGCTCCTGGGCGCATATACGTATTTTTAAAAAAAAAATTAAAATTTTTTCAAGAATTTGTTAATCTAAAAGTATTTAACATGTGTATCAATTTTTACCATTTTTGAAAATTTTTAGATATTTAATTTGAATTTTTAAAAACTAACAATTAATATACATATTAAATACACTTAGATTAATATTTATATAAAAAAATTTCAAAAAAATTTAAAAAATAGGTTCGGTACACCCAGGTCTAAGTGCCCAGGATTACACCCCGAAAACAATTTCGAAAACTTGTATTTTTATTTTTTAAAAGCATCCTTACCGCCTGTATATTAATTAAAATATACTTCTAGAGTAGGTTTGTCGTAATAAAAAATTTTTAAATTATAAATTTTTATTCTTTATAAATACTATATTTTTTAATTATTTATTTGTATATTATTATAAAATTATTATATTTTTCAATCGTTCATTTTACTTTCCTACCTATTTTAACTTTTTTTACTTTTCATTATTATCCTTTTTTCATTTTAAAAAATTTTTACATTAAAATTTTTTTCCAATTTTATCACTTTACAAACACATGCTATTGTTTATAACAAAAAAAAAAAGATATTAGTATAACCTTAAACAAGTAAAAATTTAAAAATTATATATTTAGCATATAAAAATTAATATAAATTGCTTTATCATCATAAAAAGAGTTTTTAACTCATCTAAATAAAATATATGTATATACCACATTTTAGATAAATTCTATTTTGAATATTACTTATATTCTAAAAATATACACATCATTAACATCTTTATATAATATTTTTTAATTAACACCATTTGATTTGTATTATTTTCATTATAATCAGTAAAAATAATATTTAAAATGATACATGTGATTAGATTTTTAAAGTTTTTTTTTTGAGTATTCACGTGAAAAGTGGTGGGAAACCCGAGGCGCGTTCCGGGGAGAGGAGAGCCGTAATTCGGACGGCACTGTCAGCCGCGGATTCACTGCGTTGCGGATGAGATGCTGACGTGGACAAAGGATCGCCCTCCACGTGGTGGTGATACAAAAGTGGTAGGCCACACCACCGAAATGCAATGCCATGGCCGGGCAAGAGCGCAAGAGACAGCCCATCGAAGCGTGAAAGCAGGCGCGGATCGATGGATTGATGCGGTCTTCGCAACAACGTGCAGGTGTGGCTGATTTTCACCCATCATTCTGTCGCCCAACATAACATCTCTGTACAACAGCTGTTTACTTTCACCGCCATCCCATGCTGCAAAAGCGGTGGAAGAAATGATGGTCAAAAAATCAGGTTACAATTTATACTTATATCAATAAATATCGCCACATATTTATAAAAAATAGTAAAGATAATCACATATTCTACCCTATAATTCTGATCATAACAACCGCCAGTTAAAAGTGCGTGAATTTACAAAATCATCTCTAATAAAAGTAAAAAAATGCCACCTGAAATGAAGAGGAGACACAACCACTCCTACATACATACATAAAAGAAATGGCAAGTGTAAATTTATTATTTTTTAGCTATAACATTATCTAATATCAGCTTTGCTTTCATGGAGCTTCTTTTTTAATTTTTAATACCCGGATAATTAATGAAAAATTTACTTCGTAGTTAGTATTATCTAATATTATTATGAAAAGCTTTTCATTTGTCTAATATGATAGTGTATGAGTCTCGTATATAAATTTGCAAAGTTAACATAATAAAATGTTTTAATGCTAAATATTAATTTTATAGTATCTAAATTATCTAAAATATCATTATTATATGAATTAATGATTCTATAAGTATTATTATATTCTAATACATATATAAATTAACCTAAATATTTTTCATAATTTATACATGAATATGTCTATTTTAAAATAAGTGTAACCATAACAGCATGGAATTGAATTCCACGTCAAAAAGAAAATAGAGTTCCTGAGAGTTTATAAGTAAGTCTAAGCTTAAAATATAGTATGATATATTTTAAAATCGTGCAACTAAATTACCCGGCTAGAATAGACATTATCATATTGTAAGATCCAAAAGCCAATGGCTTAGAATCATTTTTCTAAGTCCTCAAGTGAATAAAGTTTCTAAGGGGCTGAACTGTCAAATTCAGAATGAACAATATTACATTACGAGACTTATAACCCACGGTGTCATGATTGTTTTTTGCCTGGGCATTAGAGCAATAATGCACATATTTAATTTGGATGAAACTTATCTTTTAGCTAAATAAGTAAGAGTCATGATCATTTACGCCCTGATGCATAGGGGCAGACATGCGTCTAGCCCAAAAAGCATATTTTTTTTTATAGACAAGTAAATTTAGATATATTAAATTTATAAATCAAGTTTTACCATTTTAGATATTTTTAAGTATTTGTTTTGGATTTTTAAAGACAGCGACATTTCTGTAATTATTTAAGATAGATAATTACGAAAATACCACTGTCTTTAAAAATTTAAAATAAATACTTAAAAATATCAAAAAATAGTAAAACTTTGTTTATAAATTTAATACATATAGATTTACTCGACTATGAAAAAACGAAAAATATAGAAAAATATATTTTTGGGCCAGCCACGCGTTCAACTGTAAATGATCAGGCCTCAATAAGTAATGTTTAATATAATGAATAAGTTGAATTTTGAATCAATCATTAACAACCTAAGAATAAAGAAACTTATATGAAGCTGCTTTTATGCCTTGTGTAATGGGACCAAAAGGTAAAATTTGTTGAACAAGATAGAAAATGTAATTTCAGATTAATTATAAATATAACAATAAAAAGGACCGATCTAACCAAACCTAAATATATCAATATATTTGAAATTTAGAAGAAAAAGAAGTGTTATCCATGCCATTTACATGTGCTCATATTTATAAATGCGGGTATAAGTTATGGTAAATTAATAAGCCGACAAAATAATATATGTAGAAGCAGGCGCGGATGGGTGGATTGATGCGGTCTACCCGGTCCCAACAGCGTGCAGCGATGCGGGTATGGCTCATTTCCATCCCTCGTGCTGCTGCCCAACGTCTCTGTACAACCGCTGTTTCCTTTCACCCCGATCCATACTGCAAAAGGAGCGGAAGAAATGACAGTGAAAGAATAAGCTACAGAATGCGAGTGGCCTACCTCATCCATCACTGGCCGGCCACCAAACCAACCTAGCCATCGCATTTGTAGGTTGTTCGGTGAGGCTGCTGAAACGAGATGGATTTATTTAGGGTTATTTGCAAAATTTGCAAATATAATTATTTTGTTTGACTGTAATTGTAAATATAATTTTATATTTTTAGAAATTATAAATAATTCTTACATAATTTAACTATAATTGTAAATATATCAACATCATTATGATGTCATTATTACACTCTCAAGGCGGAAATATTTTGTAAAGATATGTGAATTATGTTAATATATTTGCAATCTTAAAAATTAAGTCGGTATATTAATATTGTTGGCTAAATGCACACGAGTGTACTGAAGCTAAGTGCACCTATGTGCATGTGTATTAAGTTGTATCAACCTATTTTTAATTTTTAAATAAATATTTTATACAACTATTAATCTAAGTATATTTAACATATATACTAACCATTTTTTAAGATTTATAGATTTTTTTTGAATTTTTTTAAAATAATGACATTTCAGTAAAAAAAATGAATTTTGGCACTCAAGTGCACTGGAGCTAAGTATACTCAAGTGCATGATATCAAGATTCCATATTAAATTTTCACAAACATATCCACATAATTTGTATATTTTTGCAAATATACCCACGTCGTGAGAGTGTAGTAATGATAACATAACAACGTTAGTGTATTCATAATTATGGTCAAATTATGTGGAGGGATTTGTAATTTTTAAAATTATGTAAGTATATTTAAAATTATGATCAAACTAAATGCTGTATTTGCACATTACCTATTTATTTAATGGAGTGTGCAAAATGATTATTGGAGATTAGTTGGTGCTTTAAGTGGGCATGCCGGCCTTCATCTGCGTCCCGCACCTCCACACCTCTTTCTTTCTTCCCGTGGGGCCGCGACCAATGGCACGCATTATGTGCATGAGATGCGGATCGTGGTCACGCCAGATGCGATGGCCAAAAACTGCATTATATCTGAACTCGGAAAATTCGAGATAAATGATCGTTTGGTGAGAGCCTATTTCTCCCTTCCATATTTTTGGTTTTAAATGAATAACTTATCCAAGTGTTGACAAACGTTGATTTTTATTCACTAGTAAATGGCCTTCTAATTGTTAGCAAATTTGCAATTTATGTCCTATAATTATAAATTTTGCAAATGGTTCCTTAGTCTCGAACTTCTTTGTTTAGATTCCCCATAGCCAAAATCTGTTCGAAAAATGACTACCGTTTGCCCTTTCATGATTATTTATTGACAGTAAGATAATGTCAAACTTATGCGCTGATTGAGTGCGGGCGGTTAGAAGAAAAGAAATGCCTTAATTAAAAGTTGGGAGAGAAATTGTAATTTGTTTAATTTTTGCAGAAAAAATAACTATAAAAGGGCAAAGGTACGCTTATTTTGAACGAAAAGCAATCGTGGCAAATGCGTTGTTTGCGAAAGGCCTTTATAATACAATAATGGCTTTTTGGGAACGCAAAATCGAAATTATAAAGTTAGCCGCACGAGGGAGATTGACAGGTCAAATAAATTGGGCTAATTCTTTGACCATAGTTTAGGGGGGGGGGGAAAAAAAAATTTTATCGGACGATTAAAAAAAATGAAGAATGCTGCTCCTATTTCTATACCTTTTCCACGTATTGGAGTTTGACGATGTTTTGATACAGCTGACCGGGGAAACCTATATATGGTGATGAAACCGTTCAAACAATTCTACAAATGCTTGCATGGATGATGTAAGAGCCGGACTCGGCCAAATGGTTGGCTTGGTTGGGACCAAGCCAGCAAAACCAGTTCCTTCCAACATCGTAACTGCTTCGTATTTAAGGAGAGAATGAATAAAATATAATTAGCAAGGAGAAAATGCTTTGGAAACTTCTTTTAGCCCATTCTTTCATTGGCTTTGTCAAGTCTAAACGCATTGCTTAGGGACAACCCTGGAAGCAAACACCCGCAAATTGCCACGCTTTGTCACGTGATGTGATAGTTAATCTTAATGAGGTTACACGTCCATGAGTCAGGTTCCCATCTCTTCATGTTTACGTAGGGTGTGTTTGGTTACACACAAAACATGTTAATGAAAACTTTTCAATTAAAAACTTTTCACTGCTCATAACTATCTTATTGTTTAATTATTTTTTCACATTTTCATATATAAACAATTCTACTTTTCAATCATTTCCACACAAATACTCATACAATTATCTTATCTATTTTTACTTTATTCTCTTTACACCTTATTATTACCCCTATCATATCACATCATTTTCTATCAGACAACTTCTATTCTAAAAAGCTTTTATCAAAAAGTTTTAACTCCAAGCAAAAGCACCCGTAATGAGTATGAAAGACATTAGTATGAAGGTGTCAGATGATCTGGGTTGGGTTGGGTTGGGTTGGGTTGACCTATGTTGAGTTGATTGGCTCAACCCGTTTATATTGAAGGCCCTAGTGCCGGATGATCTGGGTCTGTGTTGGTAGTCTTTGGGCCGCTCGTGGTCGAGCGTCAGAAACGCACCCTTGGCTGCTGCTTCCTGTCTCGCTTCCTTCTCCTCGCGCTCATGGCGGGCGCCCTCCATATCCGCAAAGCTATCCATCTTCTCCTTCCTCTCACAGCTCGCAGAACTCCGTCTCCTGCTCTTCTCGTACTCCCATCCTCTTTCTCTGGATTCTCCTCCTCCTCCTCCTGCTCCTCCTCTGCAGTTACTGATCTGTCTCTTCCCCACGGTAACGATACTGCCACAGCCGCCGCAGAGCACACCGCCGGTTACACAGACAGGCAAGCGCTTTACGTCTCTCGAGTGGATGATCCCGAATACAGGAGGTGGAAAGATAGAGAAGCCGAGATCCTTCAAGACATCGAGCCCATCACTCTCCTCGCCAAGGACATTCTTCACTCCGACAGGTTCGCTTCCTCTTTGTCTAACCGGGAAAAAATGGCTTTGTACATTTTCGACTTGTTTTCGCTTTCATTCTCTCGTGCTTTAGACAAGGACAGCGGTTCTGATATACTGGTGAAAATCTCAACTTAGTGAGCTTCGTCGACATTGTTACTGCAATTGTATTTCATTCACTCTGTTTTATAATTTGGACGACTAGATATTTAGCAGCTTAGATACAAGAATCAAGTTTCCCAAGGTAAAAATCCTGTATTTACTTCCAGAAAATTGTTTTGTTGTTGTGGTGGTGGTTTGAAATTCCAAATCATGAAGCTCAGCTCCAGTTTGGGAAGGATTATGAAAGAGATAGGGGCCAAACTCATTTGAAAATTAACTTCACAAAAGTGAGATAAGCTAAAGCAAATGGAAATTTTTGAAAGATGCGAAGGAGACAAACACATTAGAAAATGGCTTCTTGGAAGACGATTCTCAATTGGTTAGCTTGCTTCAGTGGGCAAAGTGCGCTACTAAAGCATATCCCTTTGTAGATCGATTATTTGCAGTTGCCTCAAGATGTCTTGCAGAGAATTTTCTTTGAATCATATTAGCTTGCTCCGTAATTTGCATTCCTCGAATAAAATCGAAATTCCTCTCATACGCTTTCTCACACCATAACCTTTAGAGGCCAAAGTGCACCACTAAAGCATGTCGAGCTGTAGATCTATGATTTGCATTTGCCTCAACTTCTGAGTCATATATGCTTGCTCAGTAATTTGCATTCCTCGGATTGAATTCTATATTTCTCTCATACCTGAACTTTTCCTGAATCACGTCTTACTAATGTGCTATAACTCTCAAGGATGGCATATAAGTTTCATTCCATGATAATCAAGAAGTTTTATGCGTTGTTTATTTCTATAAGTAGGTAATTTGTCACACTGTCCTTTTGTCGCAATGTTCTTCAATTTTTCAAATAAACATTGTAAAACAAATTTAAACTAACATACAATGTATGCTAACAGAAGGAGTTTTGTTTGTCATCATGTCCTAGACGCTCTGTCTTCTCACTCTCTTAGAATATCATTATTTTGACCCTAAAATTTTACAGTTGTCAAAAAAACCTACTTCATGAATTTTGTTTCTTCTAAGAAGTTCTAGTAGCATCAAAGTTCCAATCTACTGACAATATTGATGCCAACCGAAGTTCTAGTTCAATGCAATTTATGTTTCTACAATACATCATATTTTATTTTGCACATGATTTTCTTCAAGAAAGTGCACAAAATGGATCCTTATGAAGCAGAGGGAAGAAAATCTATCAAACCAATGCTATGTGGCAAGTCATATAAGCAGCTGAAAGCTTATAAATTTTAGAGTAACTGATGCAACACAAGCCAGAATGCCTTGATCTGAAGTGAACTTTTTGAATATTGAAATCTCCTAGCATTGTCTTCTTCTTCTTCCTTGTTTTTCTGTTTAGCAAACATGCAGTAGATCATATGTCGCTTTTATGTTCCATCACTTGTAAAAGGTTTATGCATTTCTCTGAGCAATTTCTATGCTTCATCATGTGGAACACTTGCTATATACCTCCCATTTCAGAGGATGGTATTGTCATGGACCTGATACCCTGCTGTTCCATTTTGTAACCTGGTAAAATTTTGTGCATTCTTGCTGATTTAGAGTTGGTCTCGATGTCTGAAAAATTAGATATGTCCCTTCATTGTTAAACATAATGAGTTATTGATATTTTCAATAGTAGTCTCTGCTTCTTCTTTTTATGATAATAACCTCTGCTTTTCTGTTGCATGAAACTGCTCAAAATTGCATCATGGAAAACTATAACATTGTCATATTTTCTGCATTTTCTGTCATGTTAGCGTGCATGCATGAATCTTTTTTAATACAATTGCCCATTTGACAAATTTTGTTGTCAACAGGTATCAGGATGGAGAGTGCCTGACAGATGAAGAAGAGAAAATTGTGGTAGAGAGGCTTCTCGCATATCATCCACATTCTGAAGATAAAATTGGTTGTGGACTTAACGCTGTTATGGTGGGCTTCATCTTTTGCATATGCATATAATTTTTAACATTTTATTGATAAGTAGTTACTTTCATGTTGTGTTTCCAGTTAGTAAAGCACGACTGCACATGATTACCTTGCATTATTAGGTTTCAACACTTTCTTACCATACCTTTTATTTGCTTTGTGCGTGATTACTCAGTTTTTATATTCCTTAACTTTAGTAAGATCAACCAAGAAACTGCATACGAATACTCATCAGTTTCATGTTGTGACATAATAAAACACTGAAGTTTCTTCTTATTGGCTTGCGGTACATGTTAGATGCATGCATATTAAGTTTAAACTGATACAGAGATTTAGTAAATCATCAGGTACTTATTGATGCCCTTTCTCATTTCAATGTTTTGTAACCTGAACCTTTTTCAAAGGGTATATTATTCCCTGCAATTCTGTGTTGGGGAAAAAAAAAAAAAATCTGATGATGTTCTTATTTGAAACTACTACTAGTAAAAATTCTAAAAATGTTCTTCTTATCAGACAATTATTATGCGTGCAAGTCCCTGCTTCTAAGATGCCAAACACATTTGTTCCACCAGAATAAAACAAAATGGAAATGGACTGTATGATATTCTTAGTTCCTTGTCACTCCACTTTCATACAGCATTAAGTTGGATTGGGATCATGGGGATTGACATTGTGGAAATTTAGACTGTGCTTATTAACTAACAAAAGGATGGATTTTGTTATGCTCTCTTGGTGTGAGCTCAACGTACAGCGATCTGCAAGCCAAGTTATCAGAGTGCAACATCATAGGAAAACTGCAATCTTGGCCAAAATGAGACGGACCAATATGAGACCTTTAATGCCAGTGCACTGGATTTGTTTGTCTACAATGTTCTCCTTTTTTTCCATTTTTTTCCTCATGTGATTGCCAAAGTACGTTTGGCTAAGGTATCTTAGGTGCTTATGTTTGTCTGAATTTCTTCTTTGGAAGGTTGATCGGCATCCTCAGTTTAAGAACACAAGATGCTTATTTGTGGTGCGAACAGATGGTGGATGGATAGATTTCTCATATCAGAAGTGTCTACGAGCGTACATCCGACAAAAGTATCCAACTTGTGCAGAGAAGTTTATACGAGAACATTTCAAGCGCACATAAGCTAGCCTTTGCATTTGGAAGAACTGATAGGAGTTGTTTCTACCCTTAGAATAGTATTCGATGCAGTAGCCAAAATAGCTGCAACAAATGTCAGCGATAGCACACACAATGACACAACGCGTGTGATGTAATGAAAAAATTTGATGTTGATGACATTGAGGTGTTGACTGTTATATTATTAGTTTTTAACTCTTGAAATGCAGCCTGTGTTGCATCGTTGACATTCGAATTGTAGTTGATGCTCTGAAAGACATACGATTTGATCCACCCAGCATTCATTTTTACCATTTTGTGCTTGGTAGTATTGAATGGGTATTCTACACCGCCATAGAAAGGTCATGGGGATTCTAGTTTTTGATCGAATGGATGATTGAAGTCTTTGGACTGTTCGCAATTGATTAGAGGAAATAATTTATACATGTACAATGCATGCTACAATTATAACAGCAGGGCAGCGACTGCTGTTCATAATCATTTGGAATAGAGCCATCTTCACTGTCATTATTATTTCTACTTAAGACTGGAATCTATCCATAAATTGGTTATTGATGTATTTATTTCTCAAATCAACATTGACTAAAATTGTTTAATTAAATTATCAAAATATCTCGATTATAGTATATCTTAAACAAACACTTAACCAGTCACGACTAAAGACTCATGAAGTCATGGGTGCTTACTAGTGTCATACGTTTACTGGCCACCGGCTAATAACTTTCCAGCCAAACAAAATATGCCCTACATTCCAACATTTTGATCATGAGGTTTCCAACAAGTTGGATATTCTAATCCTTTCATCAGTTACCCGATGTTTAAACATCTGTCGCTTTAAATACATCGTGGGTCTACCACATTGAATATATGGTAGCAGGAAACAACTAGCTAAAGTATTGCGAATAACATTACGAGATCACTAACAGTAATGGGTAACCAAACAAGCTATGCTAGTCTTATTCTCCACCTCCCAAAATTTACGGATGATGCTTTAGATAATGCTGCAAAAAAAAGGTAACAAAATAGAAGACACGTCATTAAAAAGACAGCAATGATGAAGGAAAATTTAAAAAGAAATGTACTGTGGATAAACAAATATACCCAGCTCCTCGTAATAATAAACCATTCACCTTAAGATTTAATCCTTAAAGACTAGAATAAATTTTCTCGCTTTAAAGATGATTACTCTGATCCCTCTTGATTTGTTTGACAATTGAAACCCATCCATACTGGAAAACTCCCAGACACAGAAACAGCTGATAGAAATTGAATAAGCATCCAGACGCAAACATCCCCAAACCAATCATCCATCCTGAATGGATGAAGAACGGCACTGGAGGAATTGATAAAACTCAAGTTGACAAGGAATGAGACTCTGTTCCAGGGATACTGCAGAGAATCTGCTCAATAAAAAGATTTCGGCAGCCCACATGCGTGTGTTTAGTCGATTTGACAGTGTAATGTGCAGATAATTTTGGAGATAAGAAGAGAGCACAAGTCTTACATGACAGATTATTCACTTGATAAGAATGCATCTTATTGGCGACCCCTCTGCGCCAAGCAACCTTAAAGGCAAGCAATGCACGGTGTACATCCCAGGCTTCACGTTATCCAATTTCAGACCTTCCACAAGGATGATTTCCTGAAGCATTTCAGTGGGGGTTTCATTAGCCACAAAAATGATGCAACAGTCTACACAAAAAAAACTTTCGTATTTGTAAAATAGATTAACTGAGAAACAGTCATTGTGAAGATATACATTTCAACAAAATATATTTCAAAATTGGAGATAACAGTTGTTGAAATATGGTTAATTATATAGCTCATGGGCACATACGGAGCTGACAATGGGTAGCAATTCTGCAATTGCTCCACCTTAAATTTTGAAAAAAAACATTTTAAAATATAATTAACTTTGAAACTTATAAAAAATAATCCCCCCTTTATTATTTCCAACCTCCACTGATCTTGCTTATGATTGGTTGTCTTTGTTATACAGTATGGCTATAAAATTGATACAATTTGTCCCAAAAATTTTCAGACTAATACCAGAGGGACTTTGTTTCTTATGGTATTATCACCTAATAGAGAGGTGTTTTCGGTTCAACACAGCTGAGAAACTTGTTCCAATTGACCAAATTTGTGAAAATGAACATCCTTTTTAAACTTTAAAAAAAATGGAGAACACAAATGACCAGAGCCCTTGCATTCCACAGAAGCAAGATAGTGATCATAATGACAGTGATGGCATTGTTAAAGAACTCACCTGGAGGCCTGGACTTCAATTTGCATCCAAAGCATACTAACTTTCTGATTTCTACTCTTCTTTAACCTAGACTTGTACCAAGTGAACATACATGTTAACTCAAGGTTATTTTCCATAAGAGTTGGGACACTCCTCATTAACAAGCCATCAAGTGCAAGCATGGACTGGGTGGAAGTACAACTACCAATCAATACAACAATGTTTTGCAAGCAACCCTTTGTGAGATGACTGCATACATTGTGGTTCATAAGAAGAAAAGGAGGAAAAGGTGAAAACAGTTTTTTTCTCAATGAAAAAATATTCCTCTTACCCTGCTTTTGAGGAACACCAAATGTGCAGGAATCAAATCAGACCATGCGGCAACAGATAGATAATCAACTCCTACAAAGAAGAAATAAGAATAAAATCAATCCACAGAAAAGAAAAGAACAATTAAAGACAAAGCATTCAGAATTCTTTCCACTTCGACTCTCTGAACTGGGTAACTAACAAAAAATTGCCTTCAAAGGACTCACCAACTAGTTTAATATCTGTATTATCCACCAACCACTGTGCACCATCCTTTGTGAAGCCCGTATAGCTTCTGTCAAAGTCTCGTTTCCACATGAGACCTCTGAGATGGAAAATAAAAATCTCTATTAATATAGTTATGACAATTGCATATCATGCCAAATAGTCCAATTACACGATATGAACATAGGAGAGTCACCATATAGATTGCATAAAAATCAATTGTTATGCTTAGAAGAATTTGAACAGGAAATCTGTATCCATTTTACTCCGTGGTATTTAATAAAGGAACAAACCAAGAGTTGAGTTCTTACGAGCTAAGTCATCAGATCTGCGTTAACTACAACAGTGATAACCACCACGAGCATTCCTCCTAACTACAACCAAAATGAAACAGGAAAAAATATTACCAGAGAAAGAAATACCTGTCAGTGTTTGCTGTTCTAAAAATCACACGGCGTACTCCTCTGGGTATATGCAAGGCCTGCATACTTTCAGCTGTGACCAGAAAAAGACAATATGATGAAAAATGAAGCTTGAGGAATCCTGCATTCTAGTTACAGTCAAATTAAGCAAGCTTTAATATAAACGAATTTCAGCATATGAAAAACACTTGCTGATAGCTTGGCTTGCTTGGGGTGTGCCAACTGGCCAACAAAATCCTTTCCAAGCAAAAACAAAATAAATTTGAAGATTACTTGTGCAAAGCAAGAATGTCACTTTTGAAAGTTTCGCATTTTTATTCTATGATTTTTCTAACACTGTACATGAGTTTGAAGGAAATTTTTTCCAGCAAATTATGTCAACTTAAAGTATGCACCAACAACTATTAAAAAAAAAAAAAAAAGTATGCATCAACACTCTTGATGCACTTGTACCAACAAAAAAAAAGGCTCTTGATGGACACCAATCAGATTCACAGTGTGAGACTGGGACGCAATACTGTTAGTAAGAACTATGCTTATCCAAAGATAATGCTATTTATGAATTCCATGTTTATGTTTATCCAAAGATAATATATTGGCAAAGAAATTCAATAACTTGTAGATTTGTTGTGTCTCATTGGTTTTAAATAGGGACAATGTTCACTCAGAACTATTTTGAGAAAAGCTTGAATCTTGTGAAACCTGTTAAGGTGGACCCCATTTGCACAATTTAATAGGATCTACTCCATCCATCTATTTTAATTATCCATTGAATGATGATTGGTTTAAATCATTTAGTGTGAGCCACACATAATATGACAATTTAATGGGTTTATATTGACTCTTAAGTGGCTTTTCTTTTGGGATCAATTTATTTCTATTTGAAAAAATTACTCCTAACTAAATAAAATATGACAATTGCAATGGATGTAAGAGATTCAAATCATGTAAACGTTGACATCAGAAAAAAAATCATGTACATGGAGCCTATTTCCCCTATTTTTTACTTAAAATATTTTTCGTACAAAATCCACAAAGCAGAATTTCATTCATTACTTTACCTGAATAATACATCTACAGAATAATCAATTTTGGCAAGCAAAAAAATTGTGAATTTCCTAATTAGCAATTTACCATATGGTTTGGTGGATGATCGCTTAATTATTGTCAAGTACTCTTCCTTTCCTAAGGACTTTTCCTTTCCTAAGTAGTTCTCCATTGTTTGCATGACAAAACAATTATAAGTTAGTCGCATATGCGTCGATGCCACTTGGAATCCTAGCCAGTGGAAGGTCACAAGAGTAAGCTCTGATTGCCGGGTAGTGCAAACAATCAAGTAAGCTCTGATTGCTGGGTAGTGCAAACAATCATGCAGAGAATGAGAGCGAGATAATAGAAAAATTATTTTAAATACTGACTTGTAATAAATAAAAGATAAAATAAGAAGGCGTTTTTTCCTGAAAAGACAAAGGACAATGATTGGAACGAAATATAGAAAATGAGAAAAAAAGCAAACTTACCAGTAAGGTTCTTATCCCTGGGAACATCCACCAATAAAGCAGGTCCTAAAAAGAAGAAGAAGAAGAAAAAAAAAAAAAAGGAATAGAAGAGAACTCAATTTGATATTGGCTAAAAAAAAAAAAGTATACTATGTTCAGTTTCTCTCATTAATTGCATCCTATCCATGTCACGAAAAGCAAAATCCTAAAATCAGTAACACTAAATCAGAGATGAGAAGGGAAGGGAATACCGTTGAGGACGGCGAGGTCAAGGGTGTCGACATCGAAGCCGGCGTCAAAATACTCATCGAAGACATGCCCTGGGGCATCAACGTGCGTGCCGCTGTGGGTGGGCATCTTCATCTCGGAGTTGTTGGCCAACGATCCGTTCTTCATGCTCTTGGGCAGCCAGAGGAACTGGCCCAGCCCGTCCGAGTCCCACGACGGCAAGTCTTCCCTGTACCGGTGGGTGATGTCGATGATCCTGCCGTTGTCGTACTCCTCCCGCCGCACGACGGTGAGGTCGTCGCGGGGGCCGCAGTACTCTGCTGCGGAGGCGTCTGGATAGGCGGAGGGATCGGTGGATGGGGAGGAGGAGGTGGCGGCATTCCAAAGCAGGAGGGAGCAGAGAAAAACGAGGAGAAGAGATAAGTTCGCCTTCATCGTAACAGAGCTGGTATTCAAGTGATACGAAGCAGCAGCAGCTGAAAGCTATCGGTGGCGGACTCTGCTGGGATACCTTTTATATAACCCATGAGTCCCTACTAACAGCAAACCTACCGGTAAAAATCCAATTCCACTGGTGATTACGGATAGACCCTCCGGGAATTGCGTTTTATTAATGCCTTCTCAGGTTCACGGACTGCGTGCTAAGATGTGAAAAATGGAGTGAATGGAAACAATGTTGTGCTAACATGTGAAAAATGGAGTGAATGGAAACAATGTTGATAAAACTGAATCAGTTAAATCGGTTTTGGTTCAATCGGTTGTGAAAATCGAATTAAATTGGTGTATTAACCATCTATAAATTTGTAGGGCGATACTTCTACGGAACTCCTCTCTTCTGTAACTTTTTTATTTTTAATATTTAGATGAATGGTGAAAAATTCATTTTATTTATTATGTTTAGTATTATTTATATTATTTTGAAAACTCCTTCATTTATTTAATATCACGATTTATGAATCCTATCTATAAATATGTAAAATTAACGTAATAAAATAATTTAATATTAAATATCAATTTTTAAGAAGTATTTTTAACATTTAGACTGTCTAAAATATCGTTACTATATGGATAAATCATTTTATAAAATATTACCATATTCTGATATATAAAATTATCAAATAAAATATCGAATTGCCTTCTAAGCTGCTGGTTGAGGCTTCATTGGCCTGGGCATCTTTTCTCTCAAAATGCTCGCAAGCTCAATATGCAATTTTTTTTTTATTTGGTATTGTAGATCATGACATCCGATATCATATATTAAGCCCATTTACCTTGAAGACTACAAGCTCTTCTTGTTTAAAGGAAGACAATACGCTCCTATCTATTTATTAAGGGAGACCAAATGCTCTCATCTATTTATTAAGGGATTGGTACATGTTAGATGCATGCATATGAAGTTTAAACTGATACAAAGATTTAGTAAATCATCAGGTACTTATCGATGCCCTTCCTCATTTCAATGATTTTGTAACCTCAACCTTTTCAATGGATACTATTCCTTGCAATTCTGTGTTTAAAAAAAAAATCTGATGATATTCTTATTTGAAACTACTACTACTAAAAATTCTAAGAATGTTCTTCTTACCAGACAATTACTATGTGTGCAAGTCCCTGCTTCTAAGACGCCAAATGCATTTATTCCACCCGAATGAAACAAAATGGAAATGGACTGTATGATGTTCTTCGTTCTTGGTCACTCCACTTTCATACAACATTAAGTTGGATTGGGATCGTGGAGATTAACGTTGTGGAAATTTATTATTATTATTATTTTTGATAAATAACATTGTGGAAATTTAGAATGTGCTTATTAACTAACAAAAGGATGGATTTTGTTATGCTCTCTACGTGTGAGCTCAACGTACAGTGATTTCCAGGCCAAGTTAGAAGAGTGCAATATCACAGGAAAACTGCAATCTTGGCCAAAATGAGACAGATCAATGCAAGCTCTTTATTGCCAATACTGAATTTGTTTGTCTACAATGTCTAATCCTTTCTTCCTTTTTTTTTTGCTTATGAGATTACCAAAGTAGGTTTGGCTAAGGTATCTCGAGTGCTTATGTTTGTTTGAATTTCTTCGTTGGAAGGTTGATTGGCATCCCCAGTTTAGGAATACAAGATGCTGATTTGTGGTGCGAACAGATTGTGGATGGATAGATTTCTCATACCAGAAGTGTCTACGAGCGTACATCCGACAAAAGTATCTAGCTTGTGCAGAGAAGTTTATTCGAGAACATTTCATGGGCACATAAACTAGCCTTAGCATTTGGAAGAGCTAATAGGAGTTGTTTCTGCCCTTAGAATACTGTTCGATGTAGTAGCCAAAATAGCTGCAATAAATGTCACTGATAGCACGTACAACGTGTGTGATGTAATGAAAAACTTTAATGTTGATGACATTGACGCGTTGTTTTATTAGTTTTTAACTCAATTCTTGAAATACAGTCTGTGTTGAATTGTTGACATTCGAATTGTAGTTTCTGCTCTGAAAGGCATATACCATTTAATCCACTCAGCACTCATTTTTGCCATTTTGTGCTTAGTAGTCTTGAATGGGTATTCTACACCACCATAGGAAGATCATGGGGGTTCTGGTTTTTGATCGAATGGATGATTGAAGTATTTGGACTGTTAGCAATTGATTAGAGGAAATTATTTATACATATACAATGCATGTTGCTATTATAACAGCAGGGCAGCAACAGCCGTTCACAATCATTTGAAATAGAGCGATATTCACTCTCATTATTTTTTACTTAAGACTGGAATCCATCCATATTTTGCTTGTGATGCATTTATTTCTCAAATCAACATTGGCTAAAATTATTTAATTAAATTATAGTATATCTGTTGACACCCCTCCCTTAAGCACAAAAATACACAACACATGGAAAATGATCCAGGCCTAACAATGACAAAGGAGAAGCAACTCAAGAACAAATGCCAACGGGCTCTAAAACTAAAAGCCCATTCGGAGCAAGTCTAAAACAAAAGATGTCAAGCTAAGCCCACCACTAAACGGGCCTGTTCAGTCTCAGCCCACAGGAGCAAAGCTCCACCAAGCCTCAAAAGCAGGCTCTTCAACAACAAGTCCGTCGGGCCTCAACAACGGCTCACTTGGAGTAAAAGGCTCCAATTAGATCCAGCTCACCAAGTTCCAGCCCACCATGGACGAAGTCCGATAGGCCTCCAAATGGACCAAGCCCAACAAGCTCAAGCCTAGTTGTCACAAGTCCAACAAGATCAAGCCCAAGTGCCACAAGTCCACAAGCTCAAGCCCACAAAGAGGCCCATGCTCCCATCTATAAAAGGAGGTACCCCCTCCTCAAGGGACAACACAAGAGCCATCCCAAAAAGGGGAGGAGGAGGGAATGCTCCAACCCTTTCTCTCCCTCTAGCTCTCCCTTCCTCCTCTTCAAGTTATTTTCTATTATTTTCTTCTTTTTTCTCTTTCCGCGCCCGTATAAACCGCCTCGGGTTAGCAGATTTCTCTAATATTTGTCTAATCCGAAGATCGGAACTCATTCTCTTGCAAAGCCAATGCTTTTATCCAAAGAAAACGGAGACTGATCTCCCCTTTAAGATCAATGGCAACTCCTACATGCTTTGCAAGCTCTTTGGTTGTTTTGGGTATTTTCTATGGTTGATTTGATCTAAATCCTTTTGTGGAGAAGGAATCACGGCGGGAGGACCCACACGCCCCAACATGCTAAGCTGTTATGCTGCCGGATTTCCGTCAAACCTTTCCTATGAAATAATCCGTTTTCTACAACCCATTAACCCATTTTCTTCCATAAGATTGCAGGCTCAAATCAATCAAAATCCGGCCCAGATTCAAGCGGCTAGAGGCGCGTCCTAGCCCTTCGTAGCGTCCTCGGCGGGTGCTACAACTTGGTGACTCCACTGGGGACGGCGTTGTTGGTTTACATCGGGCACAAGGAGGGCAGAAATCTGAAGATCGGAGCTTCTTCCTTGTTGGACAGCGAGTTCCAGAGGCGTTTCTGTCTTCCGGCAGCAGGTTTCCGACATTTCTGAAATGAAGACGCCCAAATCACGCGAGAACCTGACAAGTTTTCAGGTCTAGAGACGTCCAGTTCATGAACTGGAGAGAGTTCGTAGAGGAGGTAAACCATTGCATATTAACTCGTAACTGTCCAGACATATAAAAAGAACCTAAAGGAACGACCTCCAGTAAATATGAAATCGATTAACGCTAAGTAAAAATCTGGCATAAAAATCACGCCTTTTCGGCAACCTGGGAAGTTTCTGGTCACCTTCTTCCAGAAATGCCTCAATCGAACTGAACACTTTTCTAGAAACGCTTCAAGCGAACTGGTCATTTTCCAAAAACGCTCTAGGCGGACAGAACCAGCGAATCTCGAACATTTTCACGCGTAAAACTTAAAACATACAGAGTCTGCACAGACGCAGAGAGGACCCCGATTTACAACGTCCATCCAAAGGCTAATCTTTCTATTATTTATTTACGATTACTAACCATTTTTCGGGATTGTTCAGGTTTTTCCGCTATAGCTTGAAAACAAAGAAAGTCAACCATTGACGTGACAGGTGCTGAAAAGGCGCTGACAAGACCACTGACGTGACATAAAGGTGCTGACAGGACCTGAAAAGTTTCCTAGTCCAGCAAGTCAACCGTTGACAAGTACGGAAAAGGCACTGTGAAGGCGCTTCAAAAGCTGGAGGGTCGAAAAGGCATTGACAAGACCACTGACGTGACATAAAGGTGCTGACAGGACTTGAAAAGTTTTCTGGTCCAGTGACGTCCAGAAGCATTCCAGCAACGCAGCAGCAAGCTAGCGACGGATTTTCAAGCTCGAAGATGATTAATCAACCTTTCTACCCTTGGTTCTGAAATAGGGGGGCATCATATCATATTTTCCATAATTTTTCTTTGACTTTTTACTTTAAAAAAAACAAAAGAGAAAAAAAAAGAAAAAAAAAGAAAAAAATATATCTCGAAGTTCTAGTTGCCTTCAAGCCGAAGCTACACACATGAAGCCGACAAATCATCTTTCAAAGAAAAATACTGCATTCTCATTTGAGAAATGGGATCAAACGATGCAACGAATGCAACAGATGGAGGATATGCTTTACAAAATGCTAGAGCAACGTCAATCAACGGTAAAGCACCAACATCAAGCGTCATCCTCTTCATCACAACATCAGCAAACAACGAGTTCAAGCTCACAATCTATTCCAGCTCAAGGATCTTATAGCCTAATGAATGTGCAAGGCCAAATAGAAGAGGTCATGATACAGTTTCAAAGCCAGCTCCAAGAGCTACAAAGGAAAATTGAGCGACAGCAAGGGGAGGACCTTCATTTGGTAAAAATTGAAGACTTATGCCCATTTCTAAATACACAACTACCTGAAAATTTTAAAATGCCAACTCTCCCTATCTATGAAGGAAACTTATGCCCACATGCCCATATCAAAGCCTTTTGCAGTATTTTATACCCTCTGGTAAAAAAAGAAGAAATTTTGGTCGTGTTATTCCAACATAGCTTGAGAGGAGACACCCTTGAATGGTATACGTCGCTCGACTGCAAACAAATCAAAACATGGGAGCATCTATCTCTCACTTTCATGGATTGATTTTCCTACATGCTAAATGTTGCACCCAAGATGGCTAATTTAGAGGCCTTAAGGCAAAAGGATGGGGAAACCTTCTCAGAATGTGGCTAGATGGCGAGCATTGGCGGCATAAATGAAGAGTCTTTTGCCTTTAAACGAGCATATCTCCATCATCATCAATTCGGCTAACCCCAGCATCTCAGGCTTCCTCATCTCACATCCCTTTGCCAGCTTTACACAACTATTGCAAGTGGCGGAGTAGGTTGAAGACGGCTTAAGGAAGGAAATGATTTCCCCATGGCCACAACAAGGGAATGTTATTCATCTTGAACAGGCAAGCCAGACACCTCAAGTGGCGAACATCGATGCGGAAGTCAATTTTGTCAAGGATACACCAAAAATTTTGACCATTCTACTTTCATAACAAAAGCCCAACCCCATGATGCTCCTATTGCTTTACAAGCCCGAAATGCTAACCCTATCACCCTTTAAAGAAAATGCGTCAAGCCTGTTATTTTATTGGAAAAACCTGTCAAGCCTATGCAAAAGGATCTTATTTTACATAAATCCCCTATTGTTCCAAGAACACCCTCCAATATTTTTCCTACAAACCCGGGAACTCTACTCAAAATAGCAAGCCAACCAACTTTGTCTCACTTGTCCCCAAAAAATGTCTTTATTCCAGTCAACCAACCAACATGCCCATAATCTAAAAATGCAGAAGAAAATTCTAAAGCTCCTTACACCTCTAATGTTAGCATCCATCTAAAGCAGTCATTGTCGTCATCATTTACACAACCATGCCTGATCACAGAAGGTGAAATATTAGCCTTATCGACAAAGCAGACAAATGCCTCAGAAAATGAAGTGTTGGTCAAAGAGCACAAATTTTAAGAAATTCCTGCACAAGAGAAGTCAAACAGAAAAAACTATCTACAAGTCACAAGTAGATTTATCCCTCACACAGACAATGAAGCAGGGGCATCTAAAAAGCCTCAACAAACTATCATCAACACAGTCAATGTCGACAAAGTCGAACAGCCAACAAGGTTAGCCCCGGAAGCTGCAAAATGCGCAGGGCAAACAACCGTCATCAATCAATCCATCGTCACAGATACATTTTTGTCAACGCATCCACAAGAGATATTTCAAAATGGCTACCAGACAGTCTTTCCATCAAGCTTGGCAGGAAAAATGCCGACAACAAGTGAAAACAATATTTCACCAGGGGCAACATCGATCTTAAAATTATTGAAGGAAATGCTCAACAAAAGTGGGGTGGCCACAATAGATAACACACACAAGAAACAAATTACCAGAACCGCATGTCAGGGAAGCATTAAATTCAAGCGACAAGGGAAAAATTACAAACAAAGGTTGAAGGGCAAAAGGTGGAGAAAAATATATTTATATTATCTCAAAGCATGGGGGCAGGTAACTTTCAAAATAAAGGATACAAACTATTTTTACAGCAAGTCATATCTTACAACAAATAAGGTATGGGATCCCGGAGGCAAAGCCACATGAAGCTAAGCATTTATGTACATACTCTTTCAAAAAAAAAAAGAAGAAAAAAGAAAAAGACAAAAAAGAAAAAGAAAAGAAAAGAAAAGAAAAAGAAAAAAAAAAGAGGAATAGCGGCTCCGACAACGAGAAAGGCCGCCATTGCGAGTGCCGCCACCACCGAAGACCGGCCACCTCGAGAAAGCTGCTACCGTCGCATCAACGCTGGCAAAGAAACAAAGCAAGCGACGGCGCTGGAAGACCGCTTCGCACCACCACAGCCACAAGATGCCTCAACTCCGTCAACCAGGGAGTAAAAAAAAAATCACCACCAAATGCTCCTCCGGGCCGCCTGAGCTTGATCCCTGGCAATGACAGCAGCACGCCGAACGAGTCCCAACCACTATTAACCAGCAAGAAAATGGAAGGAACAAAAAGAAGGAAACTACCACCGATCTCCCACAAGGAGCCTCCGATGGCCAATGATAGCAGCGCCACTAGCAGCCTCAGTGAAAGCAGCGACGACCAACTAGCCCGGCTTGACGCCCCCGAACCATACTCACATCACGGCTATCACCACCACTGCCACATCGACGTTGACAGCAAAACCCACCACTGCTGCCACCGGCAACAAGGAAGGTTGGTCGCGGAAAGCCTCCAAAAAAACTGAAAGTGACGCTGCCTTCGATTCGCCTAACCACCCCAACGACGGCAGCAACGGCTCGCCGAAAATCGCCGCCACCATTGACGATGAAGGGATGGCCACAAGCAGAAAAAAAAAGAGAGGAAAAGAAAAACCCACCCGACATCGTCAGCAAAGAAGAAAGAAAAAGAAAGAGGGGCGATGTACCTGCCGATCTCCCGCCTGGAGCTCTAATGGTCAGCTACGGCAACCACAAGGCCGTCAAACTGCTGCTGCCAACGACGACGAAGAGGACAATAGCTGGAATGAAAAAGAGGAAATCAGAAGCCACACATGCACCTGCCAGGATGAAATTCAGAAAATACCCCCATCTCTTATTTTGGAAAAAAAAATCGGCAGCGATAGCAGCAGCCCAAGCGAATCACCTGCTACGATTAACAAAAAGAGAAAAGCTAGAAGTCAGAGGAAAACGCGGAAAGGGAGAAGAAAAAAAGAGGAAAAGAAAATACCTACTCACATAGGAACCCCGGCAGTAGCAGCAGCAGCAGACCCGGGCAGATCTTGCCATTAGACTGACGAAGAGAAGGCCGGAGGATGAGGACGACCACCAGATGGAACGGTCGCACCGATCGGCGATGGTTCTCGCCAAGAACAGCACTCCCGACACTAGCCCTAGCACGCGGCGACGAGGAAGGCGAATGGAGCAAGGGCGCGAGCCCCGATAGCAGCGACCACGGCCGGAGCAGAAGACGACCGGCGACAGCGGCGAAGGCGGCAGGGATGCGCCCCGTGCGGGTTCTCGACGACGGCAACTCCGGCAGCCGGAAACGGGGAAGATGGCCAGAAGCAACGAAAACAACGACTGAAAATGGGGCAGCATGCCCTAAATAGACCCCTTGATGCGATCGGCAATGGTCGGTGAAAAGAAGAATAACAACAACGGCGGCGACAACGACAACAACAAAGGCAAACCGAAATCGGCAGCAACGCATGGCATACCCGGAGCAAATCGTCGACGGCATCTCCCGGCCCAACCAGCGGACAGCATAAAGAGGAAAGACGGCGAGTTGCGACGAAAACCGAAGGGGTGGGACGAATTGGAGATGGCTCCCCAAAGGTTTCGAAAACTGCAAAACTGCCCGGATTTAGAAAAAGTGCAGAAACGACCCAACAAGCTCCCAAATTTTTACAAGACAACTCGCACAGATTTTACAAAAGAGTTGTCTCAAGCTCACATTTACAGAAAAGCCGGTGCAAGATTCGTGGACATTGCAAAACGACCCCAAAACTCAAATAGTTCTTTAGGTCTATGCTAAAGGGGTGTCTAACGCTTTGCCATTCACCGTCAAGACGCCTCTGGCAAAGGGGGGCAGCTGTTGACACCCCTCCCTTAAGCACAAAAATACACAACATATGGAAAAAGATCCAGGCCTAACAATGACAAAGGAGAAGCAACTCAAGAACAAATGCTAACGGGCTCTAAAACTAAAAGCCCATTCGGAGCAAGTCCAAAACAAAAGATGTCAAGCTAAGCCCACCACTAAACGGGCCTGTTCAGTCTTAGCCCACAGGAGCAAAGCTCTACCAAGCCTCAAAAGCAGGCTCTTCAACAACAAGTCCGTCGGGCCTCAACAACGGCCCACTTGGAGCAAAAGACTCCAACCAGATCCAGCACACCAAGCTCCAGCCCACCATGGACGAAGTCCGATAGGCCTCCAAATGGACTAAGCCCAACAAGCTCAAGCCCAGTTGTCACAAGTCCAACAAGCTCAAGCCCAAGTGCCACAAGTCCACAAGCTCAAGCCCACAAAGAGGCTCATGCTCCCATCTATAAAAGGAGGTACCCCCTCCTCAAGGGACAACACATGAGCCATCCCAAAAAGGGGAGGAGGAGGGAATGCTCCAACCCTTTCTCTCCCTCTAGCTCTCCCTTCCTCCTCTTCAAGTTATTTTCTATTTTTTTCTTCTTTTTTCTCTTTCCGCGCCCGTATAAACCGCCTCGGGTTAGCAGATTTCTCTAATATTTGTCTAATCCGAAGATCGGAACTCATTCTCTTGCAAAGCCAATGCTTTTATCCAAAGAAAACGGAGACTGATCTCCCCTTTAAGATCAATGGCAACTCCTACATGCTTTGCAAGCTCTTTGGTTGTTTTGGGTATTTTCTATGGTTGATTTGATCTAAATCCTTTTGTGGAGAAGGAATCACGGCGGGAGGACCCACACGCCCCAACATGCTAAGCCATTATGCTGCCGGATTTCCGTCAAACCTTTCCTATGAAATAACCCGCTTTCTACAACCCATTAACCCATTTTCTTCCATGAGATTGCAGGCTCAAATCAATCAAAATCCGGCCTAGACTCAAGCGGCTAGAGGCGCGTCCTAGCCCTTCGTAGCGTCCGCGGCAGGTGCTACAATATCTTAAACAACATTTAACAAAGACTCATGAATTCATGGGTGCTTGTTAGTTTCATACGTTTATTGGCCACCAACTAATAACCTTACGGCCACATAAATTTTTTTCAAAAAAAAATTATTAAGAAAAGCTTCCAGCCAAACAGAAGGTGCCCTACATTCAAACATTTTGACTACGAGGTTTCCAACAAGTTGTATATTCTAATCACTGAGAAAAGGTAATCCTTCCATCAGCTACCCGACGTTGAAACATACATACATCGTTGGTCTACCAAAACAACTAGCTAAAGTATTGCGAATAACATTACGAGATCACTAACAGTAATGGGTGACCAAACAAGCTATGCTAGTCTTATTCTCCACCTCCCAAAATTTACGGATGATGCTTTAGATAATGCTGCAAAAAAAGGTAACAAAATAGAAGACACGTCATTAAAAAGACAGCAATGATGAAGGAAAATTTAAAAAGAAATGTACTGTGGATAAACAAATATACCCAGCTCCTCGTAATCATAAACCATTCACCTTAAGATTTAATCCTTAAAGACTAGAATAAATTTTCTCGCTTTAAAGATGATTACTCTGATCCCTCTTGATTTGTTTGACAATTGAAACCCATCCATACTGGAAAACTCCCAGACACAGAAACAGCTGATAGAAATTGAATAAGCATCCAGACGCAAACATCCCCAAACCAATCATCCATCCTGAATGGATGAAGAACGGCACTAGAGGAATTGATAAAACTCAAGTTGACAAGGAATGAGACTCTGTTCCAGGGATACTGCAGAGAATCTGCTCAATAAAAAGATTTCGGCAGCCCACATGCGTGTGTTTAGTCGATTTGACAGTGTAATGTGCAGATAATTTTGGAGATAAGAAGAGAGCACAAGTCTTACATGACAGATTATTCACTTGATAAGAATGCATCTTATTGGCGACCCCTCTGCGCCAAGCAACCTTAAAGGCAAGCAATGCACGGTGTACATCCCAGGCTTCACGTTATCCAATTTCAGACCTTCCACAAGGATGATTTCCTGAAGCATTTCAGTGGGGGTTTCATTAGCCACAAAAATGATGCAACAGTCTACACAAAAAAAACTTTCGTATTTGTAAAATAGATTAACTGAGAAACAGTCATTGTGAAGATATACATTTCAACAAAATATATTTCAAAATTGGAGATAACAGTTGTTGAAATATGGTTAATTATATAGCTCATGGGCACATACGGAGCTGACAATGGGTAGCAATTCTGCAATTGCTCCACCTTAAATTTTGAAAAAAAACATTTTAAAATATAATTAACTTTGAAACTTATAAAAAATAATCCCCCCTTTATTATTTCCAACCTCCACTGATCTTGCTTATGATTGGTTGTCTTTGTTACACAGTATGGCTATAAAATTGATACAATTTGTCCCAAAAATTTTCAGACTAATACCAGAGGGACTTTGTTTCTTATGGTATTATCACCTAATAGAGAGGTGTTTTCGGTTCAACACAGCTGAGAAACTTGTTCCAATTGACCAAATTTGTGAAAATGAACATCCTTTTTAAACTTTAAAAAAAATGGAGAACACAAATGACCAGAGCCCTTGCATTCCACAGAAGCAAGATAGTGATCATAATGACAGTGATGGCATTGTTAAAGAACTCACCTGGAGGCCTGGACTTCAATTTGCATCCAAAGCATACTAACTTTCTGATTTCTACTCTTCTTTAACCTAGATTTGTACTAAGTGAACATACATGTTAACTCAAGGTTATTTTCCATAAGAGTTGGGACACTCCTCATTAACAAGCCATCAAGTGCAAGCATGGACTGGGTGGAAGTACAACTACCAATCAATACAACAATGTTTTGCAAGCAACCCTTTGTGAGATGACTGCATACATTGTGGTTCATAAGAAGAAAAGGAGGAAAAGGTGAAAACAGTTTTTTTCTCAATGAAAAAATATTCCTTTTACCCTGCTTTTGAGGAACACCAAATGT
Organism: Annona cherimola; assembly: GCA_030490835.1. Taxonomy (NCBI): domain Eukaryota; kingdom Viridiplantae; phylum Streptophyta; class Magnoliopsida; order Magnoliales; family Annonaceae; genus Annona; species Annona cherimola. Next base: position 76,912,284 of record CM059973.1, read on the forward strand.
GCAGGAATCAAATCAGACCATGCGGCAACAGATAGATAATCAACTCCTACAAAGAAGAAATAAGAATAAAATCAATCCACAGAAAAGAAAAGAACAATTAAAGACAAAGCATTCAGAATTCTTTCCATTTCGACTCTCTGAACTGGGTAACTAACAAAAAATTGCCTTCAAAGGACTCACCAACTAGTTTAATATCTGTATTATCCACCAACCACTGTGCACCATCCTTTGTGAAGCCCGTATAGCTTCTGTCAAAGTCTCGTTTCCACATGAGACCTCTGAGATGGAAAATAAAAATCTCTATTAATATAGTTATGACAATTGCATATCATGCCAAATAGTCCAATTACACGATATGAACATAGGAGAGTCACCATATAGATTGCATAAAAATCAATTGTTATGCTTAGAAGAATTTGAACAGGAAATCTGTATCCATTTTACTCCGTGGTATTTAATAAAGGAACAAACCAAGAGTTGAGTTCTTACGAGCTAAGTCATCAGATCTGCGTTAACTACAACAGTGATAACCACCACGAGCATTCCTCCTAACTACAACCAAAATGAAACAGGAAAAAATATTACCAGAGAAAGAAATACCTGTCAGTGTTTGCTGTTCTAAAAATCACACGGCGTACTCCTCTGGGTATATGCAAGGCCTGCATACTTTCAGCTGTGACCAGAAAAAGACAATATGATGAAAAATGAAGCTTGAGGAATCCTGCATTCTAGTTACAGTCAAATTAAGCAAGCTTTAATATAAACGAATTTCGGCATATGAAAAACACTTGCTGATAGCTTGGCTTGCTTGGGGTGTGCCAACTGGCCAACAAAATCCTTTCCAAGCAAAAATAAAATAAATTTGAAGATTACTTGTGCAAAGCAAGAATGTCACTTTTGAAAGTTTCGCATTTTTATTCTATAATTTTTCTAACACTGTACATGAGTTTGAAGGAAATTTTTTCCAGCAAATTATGTCAAGTTAAAGTATGCACCAACAACTATTAAAAAAAAAAAGTATGCATCAACACTCTTGATGCACTTGTACCAACAAAAATAAAAGGCTCTTGATGGACACCAATCAGATTCACAGTGTGAGACTGGGACGCAATACTGTTAGTAAGAACTATGCTTATCCAAAGATAATGCTATTTATGAATTCCATGTTTATGTTTATCCAAAGATAATATATTGGCAAAGAAATTCAATAACTTGTAGATTTGTTGTGTCTCATTGGTTTTAAATAGGGACAATGTTCACTCAGAACTAGTTTGAGAAAAGCTTGAATCTTGTGAAATCTGTTAAGGTGGACCCCATTTGCACAATTTAATAGGATCTACTCCATCCATCTATTTTAATTATCCATTGAATGATGATGGTTTAAATCATTTAGTGTGAGCCACACATAATATGACAATTTAATGGGTTTATATTGACTCTTAAGTGGCTTTTCTTTTGCGATCAATTTATTTCTATTTGAAAAAATTACTCCTAACTAAATAAAATATGACAATTGCAATGGATGTAAGAGATTCAAATCATGTAAACGTTGACATCAGAAAAAAAATCATTTATATGGAGCCTATTTCCCCTATTTTTTACTTAAAATATTTTTCGTACAAAATCCACAAAGCAGAATTTCATTCATTACTTTACCTGAATAATACATCTACAGAATAATCAATTTTGGCAAGCAAAAAAATTGTGAATTTCCTAATTAGCAATTTACCATATGGTTTGGTGGATGATCGTTTAATTATTGTCAAGTACTTTTCCTTTCCTAAGTAGTTCTCCATTGTTTGCATGACAAAACAATTATAAGTTAGTCGCATATGCGTCGATGCCACTTGGAATCCTAGCCAGTGGAAGGTCACAAGAGTAAGCTCTGATTGCCGGGTAGTGCAAACAATCAAGTAAGCTCTGATTGCTGGGTAGTGCAAACAATCAAGTAAGCTCTGATTGCTGGGTAGTGCAAACAATCAAGTAAGCTCTGATTGCTGGGTAGTGCAAACAATCATGCAGAGAATGAGAGCGAGATAATAGAAAAATTATTTTAAATACTGACTTGTAATAAATAAAAGATAAAATAAGAAGGCGTTTTTTCCTGAAAAGACAAAGGACAATGATTGGAACGAAATATAGAAAATGAGAAAAAAAGCAAACTTACCAGTAAGGTTCTTATCCCTGGGAACATCCACCAATAAAGCAGGTCCTAAAAAGAAGAAGAAGAAGAAAAAAAAAAAAAAGGAATAGAAGAGAACTCAATTTGATATTGGCTAAAAAAAAAAAAGTATACTATGTTCAGTTTCTCTCATTAATTGCATCCTATCCATGTCACGAAAAGCAAAATCCTAAAATCAGTAACACTAAATCAGAGATGAGAAGGGAAGGGAATACCGTTGAGGACGGCGAGGTCAAGGGTGTCGACATCGAAGCCGGCGTCAAAATACTCATCGAAGACATGCCCTGGGGCATCAACGTGCGTGCCGCTGTGGGTGGGCATCTTCATCTCGGAGTTGTTGGCCAACGATCCGTTCTTCATGCTCTTGGGCAGCCAGAGGAACTGGCCCAGCCCGTCCGAGTCCCACGACGGCAAGTCTTCCCTGTACCGGTGGGTGATGTCGATGATCCTGCCGTTGTCGTACTCCTCCCGCCGCACGACGGTGAGGTCGTCGCGGGGGCCGCAGTACTCTGCTGCGGAGGCGTCTGGATAGGCGGAGGGATCGGTGGATGGGGAGGAGGAGGTGGCGGCATTCCAAAGCAGGAGGGAGCAGAGAAAAACGAGGAGAAGAGATAAGTTCGCCTTCATCGTAACAGAGCTGGTATTCAAGTGATACGAAGCAGCAGCAGCTGAAAGCTATCGGTGGCGGACTCTGCTGGGATACCTTTTATATAACCCATGAGTCCCTACTAACAGCAAACCTACCGGTAAAAATCCAATTCCACTGGTGATTACGGATAGACCCTCCGGGAATTGCGTTTTATTAATGCCTTCTCAGGTTCACGGACTGCGTGCTAAGATGTGAAAAATGGAGTGAATGGAAACAATGTTGTGCTAACATGTGAAAAATGGAGTGAATGGAAACAATGTTGATAAAACTGAATCAGTTAAATCGGTTTTGGTTCAATCGGTTGTGAAAATCGAATTAAATTGGTGTATTAACCATCTATAAATTTGTAGGGCGATACTTCTACGGAACTCCTCTCTTCTGTAACTTTTTTATTTTTAATATTTAGATGAATGGTGAAAAATTCATTTTATTTATTATGTTTAGTATTATTTATATTATTTTGAAAACTCCTTCATTTATTTAATATCACGATTTATGAATCCTATCTATAAATATGTAAAATTAACGTAATAAAATAATTTAATATTAAATATCAATTTTTAAGAAGTATTTTTAACATTTAGACTGTCTAAAATATCGTTACTATATGGATAAATCATTTTATAAAATATTACCATATTCTGATATATAAAATTATCAAATAAAATATCGAATTGCCTTCTAAGCTGCTGGTTGAGGCTTCATTGGCCTGGGCATCTTTTCTCTCAAAATGCTCGCAAGCTCAATATGCAATTTTTTTTTTATTTGGTATTGTAGATCATGACATCCGATATCATATATTAAGCCCATTTACCTTGAAGACTACAAGCTCTTCTTGTTTAAAGGAAGACAATACGCTCCTATCTATTTATTAAGGGAGACCAAATGCTCTCATCTATTTATTAAGGGATTGGTACATGTTAGATGCATGCATATGAAGTTTAAACTGATACAAAGATTTAGTAAATCATCAGGTACTTATCGATGCCCTTCCTCATTTCAATGATTTTGTAACCTCAACCTTTTCAATGGATACTATTCCTTGCAATTCTGTGTTTAAAAAAAAAATCTGATGATATTCTTATTTGAAACTACTACTACTAAAAATTCTAAGAATGTTCTTCTTACCAGACAATTACTATGTGTGCAAGTCCCTGCTTCTAAGACGCCAAATGCATTTATTCCACCCGAATGAAACAAAATGGAAATGGACTGTATGATGTTCTTCGTTCTTGGTCACTCCACTTTCATACAACATTAAGTTGGATTGGGATCGTGGAGATTAACGTTGTGGAAATTTATTATTATTATTATTTTTGATAAATAACATTGTGGAAATTTAGAATGTGCTTATTAACTAACAAAAGGATGGATTTTGTTATGCTCTCTACGTGTGAGCTCAACGTACAGTGATTTCCAGGCCAAGTTAGAAGAGTGCAATATCACAGGAAAACTGCAATCTTGGCCAAAATGAGACAGATCAATGCAAGCTCTTTATTGCCAATACTGAATTTGTTTGTCTACAATGTCTAATCCTTTCTTCCTTTTTTTTTTGCTTATGAGATTACCAAAGTAGGTTTGGCTAAGGTATCTCGAGTGCTTATGTTTGTTTGAATTTCTTCGTTGGAAGGTTGATTGGCATCCCCAGTTTAGGAATACAAGATGCTGATTTGTGGTGCGAACAGATTGTGGATGGATAGATTTCTCATACCAGAAGTGTCTACGAGCGTACATCCGACAAAAGTATCTAGCTTGTGCAGAGAAGTTTATTCGAGAACATTTCATGGGCACATAAACTAGCCTTAGCATTTGGAAGAGCTAATAGGAGTTGTTTCTGCCCTTAGAATACTGTTCGATGTAGTAGCCAAAATAGCTGCAATAAATGTCACTGATAGCACGTACAACGTGTGTGATGTAATGAAAAACTTTAATGTTGATGACATTGACGCGTTGTTTTATTAGTTTTTAACTCAATTCTTGAAATACAGTCTGTGTTGAATTGTTGACATTCGAATTGTAGTTTCTGCTCTGAAAGGCATATACCATTTAATCCACTCAGCACTCATTTTTGCCATTTTGTGCTTAGTAGTCTTGAATGGGTATTCTACACCACCATAGGAAGATCATGGGGGTTCTGGTTTTTGATCGAATGGATGATTGAAGTATTTGGACTGTTAGCAATTGATTAGAGGAAATTATTTATACATATACAATGCATGTTGCTATTATAACAGCAGGGCAGCAACAGCCGTTCACAATCATTTGAAATAGAGCGATATTCACTCTCATTATTTTTTACTTAAGACTGGAATCCATCCATATTTTGCTTGTGATGCATTTATTTCTCAAATCAACATTGGCTAAAATTATTTAATTAAATTATAGTATATCTGTTGACACCCCTCCCTTAAGCACAAAAATACACAACACATGGAAAATGATCCAGGCCTAACAATGACAAAGGAGAAGCAACTCAAGAACAAATGCCAACGGGCTCTAAAACTAAAAGCCCATTCGGAGCAAGTCTAAAACAAAAGATGTCAAGCTAAGCCCACCACTAAACGGGCCTGTTCAGTCTCAGCCCACAGGAGCAAAGCTCCACCAAGCCTCAAAAGCAGGCTCTTCAACAACAAGTCCGTCGGGCCTCAACAACGGCTCACTTGGAGTAAAAGGCTCCAATTAGATCCAGCTCACCAAGTTCCAGCCCACCATGGACGAAGTCCGATAGGCCTCCAAATGGACCAAGCCCAACAAGCTCAAGCCTAGTTGTCACAAGTCCAACAAGATCAAGCCCAAGTGCCACAAGTCCACAAGCTCAAGCCCACAAAGAGGCCCATGCTCCCATCTATAAAAGGAGGTACCCCCTCCTCAAGGGACAACACAAGAGCCATCCCAAAAAGGGGAGGAGGAGGGAATGCTCCAACCCTTTCTCTCCCTCTAGCTCTCCCTTCCTCCTCTTCAAGTTATTTTCTATTATTTTCTTCTTTTTTCTCTTTCCGCGCCCGTATAAACCGCCTCGGGTTGGCAGATTTCTCTAATATCTGTCTAATCCAAAGACCGGAACCCATTCTCTTGTAAAGCCAGTGCTTTTATCCAAAGAAAACGGGGACTGATCACCCCTTTAAAATCAGTGGCGACTCCTACATGCTTTGCAAGCTCTTTGGTTGTTTTGGATATTTTCTATGGTTGATTTGATCTAAATCCTTTTGTGGAGAAGGAAACATGGCGGGAGGACCCACATCCCCCAACATGCTAAGCTGTTATGCTGCCGGATTTTCGTCAAACCTTTCCTATGAAATAACCCGCTTTCTACAACCCATTAACCCATTTTCTTCCATGAGATTGCAGGCTCAAATCAATCAAAATCCGGCTCATATTCAAGCAGCTAGAGGCGCGTCCTAGCCCTTCGTAGCGTCCACGGCGGGTGCTACAGCTTGGCGACTCCGCTGGAGACGGCGTTGCTGGTTTACATCGGGCACAAGGAGGGCAGAAATCTGAAGATTGGAGCTTCTTCCTCGCTGGACAGCGAGTTCCAGAGGCGTTTCTGTCTTCCGGCAGCGGGTTTCCGACATTTCTGAAATGAAGACGTCCAAATCACGCCAGAACCTGACAAGTTTTCATCGTCCAGTTCATGAACTGGAGAGAGCTCGTAGAGGAGGTAAAACATTGCATATTAACTCGTAACTGTACAGGCACATAAAACGAACCTAAAGGAACGACCTCTAGCAAATATGAAATTGATTAACGCTAAGTAAAAATCTGGCATAAAAATCACGCCTTTTCCGCAACCTGGGAAGTTTTCTAGTCACCTTCTTTCAGAAATGTCTCAAACGAACTGGTCACTTTTCCAGAAACGCTTCAAGCGAACTGGTCATTTTCCAGAAACGTTTCAGGCGGACTTGTCACTTTTTCCAGAAACGCTCCAGGCGTACAGAACTCGCGAATCCCGAACATTTTCGTAATTTTTTTATCTCAGAAATTACAAAAATGCCATTGTGTTTAAAAATCCAAAAAAAAAAACTTAAAAACATCCAAAAATGGTAAAACTTGGTTTATAGATTTAATACACCTAGATTTACTTACCCATGAAAAAAATGAAAAAAAAATATAAAAATACATTTTCAGGCGTCTTTTCAGTTCAACACAGCTGTGAAACTCGTTCTAAATTTGTGAAAATGAACATCCTTTTTAAATTTTTTAGAAAAAATGGAAAATAAAAATGACTGGAGCCCTTGCATTGAACAGAAGCAAGATAGTGATCATAACGCTAGTGATGTCATTGTTAAGGAACTGACCTGGAGGCCTGGACTTCAATTGGTGCCCAAAGCGCAATAATTTTCTGATTTCTACTCTTCTTGAACCTAGATTTCTACTAAGTGAACATACATGTTAGATCAAGATTAGCTTCCATCAAGTGTAACCATGGACTGCGTGGATGTGCAATTACCAATCAATACAACAATGTTTTGCAAGCAGCCCTTTGTGAGATGACTGCATAGCATTGTGGTTATAAGAAGAAGAAGGGGAAAGGGTGAAAACAGTTTTTTCTCAATGAGAAAAGATTCCTTTTTACCCTGCTTTGGAGGAACACCAAGTGTGCAACTCAGACCATGCTGCAACAGATAGATAATCAGTTCCTACAAAGAAGAAATAAGAATAAAATCAATCCGCAGAAAAGAAAAGAACAGTTAAAGAGAGAGCATTCAGATTCTTTCTATTTCGACTCTCTGAACTGGGTAACTAACAAAAAATTGCCTTGGAAGGACTCACCGACTAGTTTAATATCTGTATTATCTACAAACCACTGTGCACCGTCCTTTGTGAAGCCAGTAAAGCTTGTGTCAAAGTCTCGTTTCCACATGAGACCTCTGAGATGGAAAATAAAAATCCCTATTAATATACTTATGACAATTGCATATCATGCCATGCAGTCCAATTACACAATATGAACATAGGAGAGTCACCAATATAGATTGCATAAAAGTCAATTGTTATGCTTAGAAGAATGTGAACAGGAAATCTCTGTATCCCTTTTACTCCGTGGTATTTAATAAAGGTACAAACCAAGAGTGGAGTTCTTACGAGCTAAGTCACCAGATCTGCATTGACTACAGCGGTGATAACCACCATGAGCATTCCTCCTAACTACAACCAAAATGAAACAGGAAAAAATATTACCAGAGAAAGAAATACCAGTCAGTGTTTGCTGTTCTAAAAATCACACGGCGTACTCCTCTGGGTATATGCAAGGCCTTCATACTTTCAGCTGTGACCAGAAAAAGACAATATGATGAAAAATGAAGCTTGACGAATCCCGCATTCTACTTACAGTCAAATTAAGCAAGCTTTAATACGAACAAATTGTAGCATGTGAAAAACACTTGCTGATAGATTGGCTTGCTTGGGGTGTGTCAAATGGCCATCAAAATCCTTTCCAAGCAAAAATAAAATAAATTTAAAGATTACTTGTGCAAAGCAAGAATGTAACTATTGAAAGTTTCACATTTTTGTTTTTTCTAGCATTGTACATGAATTTGAGGGAAACTTTTTCCAGAGAATTATTTCAACTTAAAAGTATGCACCAACAACAACAATAGGAGATGATTTAGTTAGGCCGGGACTAAAAAACATATATATTTTTATTTTTTTTCAGTTTTTTTTACAAACATGTAGAGGTAGATATATTTAAGCTATAAATCAAATTTTACCTTTTTTGGATTTTTAAGTTTTTTTTTTTTTGGATTTCATGAAACTGTTAATTTATAATTTTTCGGATTTTTAAAAATCAGTGACATTTTAATAATTTATGGTAAAAATTGAGACATACGTTAAATACATTTAGATTAACTATCGTAAAAAAAAATTTCAAAAAAAAAAAAAAAAAAAGATCGTATGCTCCTGGCAATGCTCCCAGTAGCATACAACTAGACTCCCAATATAATAGACACGCACCGTTTTTCCAGAACGGTGGAAACACTTTGTAATCCTTCTCCAGTTCGCACCAGATGCCTTTCCACATTTTAAAGAAATTTAATTTTTTAAAAATTTCTAATACACATTGTTACATTTTTATCTCATTTTTCCATGTTATTTAAGCCCGTTTATCCACCTAACAAGGTATTGGTGTTCTCAAGTAGCAGATAACACTTGCACCGTGATTGTTATCACTTGGAATGGGAATCACAGAAGAATTGAGAAGTTACAGTCCATCAGTTTAGGACCTATTTGTCCAATCATCTCTACGTGGAAGAAAGCGTTAATTACTAGCTTTCTTCATGCAGAACAACTTTTACTAAAATTAACCAAACCAAACGCTTTCAAAAGGTACTGCTAATGTAAGAAAAAGCACGGCCAAACAGGCAATCATCGCTTGAGGGAATCCTACCTGTTAGGCATGTTCCAAAGGATGCCAAATTGCTTGGATTAAATAGTACTTGAATGAGATTAGGAAATTAGATAAGGAAGTGCTGTTATGAATCGAGGAATGAAAATATATAATGAAAATGAGAAAAGTATAACTTAAAATAAAAAAATATTAAAAAATAAAAAATACATTGAAAATAAAAAAATTTTGTTGAAAAGTAAAAATAAAAAATAAAAAATAAATCTCTTCTGATTCGCATCCCATTTCATATCCTTCCGAAAATGCCCGAAGTACTTATGCTAGCCTGCCTTGTCTCTGCAGAGCTTTCATGAATTATGGGAGTGAAACTTTTATTTTTTGGCACAGTCAGGTCAGTTTCGTTTCGAAAGATTTTCTTTCATTTTTAGACAGAAAAACTTCTTATAGTTAGGATAAGATCTTTTATTTTTCTGACGCCATTAAAATGTTAGAATGCTGCTTGGGCTTTCATGAATTATGTGAGCGAACCTTTATTTTTTGGCACAGTAAAATCAGTTTCGATCAAGTGCGCGCGCCCACACACATATACGGGGCTCGCCTCTATGTAACTAAGTTACGTACCATGTAACTCCCACAAAATTTAAGATTTTGATATTTAATAGAAAATTCAATTCATTCATTATATTTAACATCATTTGTTTAGTTATGAGACCAAGTTTTATCCAAATCCAATGTACACATAGGTAAGTATATTCATGTGTAAATTAAGAAAAATATTTCGATCCATTTACATATATATTAAGATATGATAATACTTTATAGAATTATTTATCCATGTAGTAATGATATTTTAGATAGTTTAGATGTTGAAAATACTAATTAAAATTTTATATTTAATATTAAATAATTTTATTTTGTTAATTTTGCATGTTTGTAGATGAGGCTCATATATAGTGATATTAAATAAATGAAAGAGTTTCTACAATAATATAAGTGATGTTAAATACAATAGATTGAATGAATTTTTCATTAACCATTTAGATATTAAAAATGGAAGGGATTACATCAAAAAAGAATTTCATAAAAGCATTCCTGTGTGTATATGTATATATATTTCATTTTCTTTTCAAAGTTCTTCATAATCAGGATAAGATCTTTTATTTTTCTGATATGACTTAAAATTAGGGGTGTTAACAGATCGAGTTGGACGGATTTGAACATAATATTTATCTTAATCCATTTAAAATATCTTAACCTTAATCCGTTTATTAATTCATTTAAAAAACCTCGACCTTAACCCATTTACAACTCATCTAAAAAATAGATTGATGGGTTATTAACAGATTGTATAGCAGACGATCTCAAGGCCTAGACTTTGGTAGATGATGATCTTACGGGAAGAGGCGAAAGAGTATTTTCGGTGCTGGAAAAATAAAAATAGGACAGTAATAGTAAAATGGAATTACGCCTGTAATAAAAAATGAAAATTATGTGACAGGAGGATTTAATGAGAGAAAATAACTAAGAGATTTATATATATAACTTTAATGGATTAAACAAGTTAAATGGGTTAAACGAGTTACTAAGCGGGTTGACGGGTTATAAAATCTCAATCCTAATTTGTTTATTTAATTAAATGGTTGAACAGGTTAGCGGATCATAACCCGTTTATTCAAAAATCTCAACTCAAACTGTAGCACCCGCCGTGAGCGCTACGGTGAGCTCGGAATGGGTTTCCCGGGCCTTAGAGATGCGGATCGTGTTGAAAAGCAACGTGGGCTTAGATTTCCTGCATTCACATGGGGTAAAACGCATTAGGCTTCATATCTTTTAGGAAAGTTGGCGTGTGGGTATTTTCTCGTGATTTCGGCAGCATAACGGCTAAGACGGGGCTTTCCGTACACGGGTCAAGTCACAAATCCGGCAGCATAACAGCAGCGTATTATGCTGGGATCCGTGGACCCGCGTGCACCCACCTTGCCGGGGCGTTAACTCAAACACGCACACACAAAAATAAAGAAAAACGGAGTCGCCACTGATCTTTAAAGGGAGATCAGACCCTGTTTAAAGAAATAAGGCACTAATAATACAGAGATCGGGTTTCGGCATACGGATTGAAGCAAATATGGAGAAATCTGCCAACCCGAGGCGGTTTACACGGCGTGAAAGGGGGAAAATAAAAAGGGTTTAAGAGAACGGGAGAGATGGAAAGGGGAAAATGGGAAGAGAGGCGTGGAGCGCGTAGAGCATGGAAGCCGGGATGCCGGGGGCGTTGCTGCAGACTCCCGTCCTCCCCTTGGGATGCCTCTCTTCAAGTCCTCAAATGAGAGGGGGTGCTCTCCTTTTATAGATGTAGGAGTGGGCTTTGGGCTCTCTTGAGGTCATGGACTTAGTCCATGGACGTGGGCTTGAGTGGGACCATGGACTTGGTCCATGAGCTTGGTCTTGAGTTTGAGTAATGGGCTTTGGGTTGAGTTGAGAGCATGGGCTTGAGCTTGGTTGAGAGGTGTTGGACTTGGTCCATGAGCTTGAGCTTGGCGGGCTCCTTCCATAGTGGGCTGGAACTTAGTGGGCTAGAGCTTGGCTAAGCCCGTTGTTTTGGGTGGGCCGTTGTAGAGGCCCAAAATTGTAGAGAAGCCTACTTCTGAGGCTTGGTGGGCTGCATTGTGGAGCCCGTTGAGGTGGCCTGTAGGAGCTTCGCTCGTGTGGGCCGGATCTGGCTTGTTGAAAAGCCTGCTTCGAGGCTTGGTGGAGCTTCGCTCCGTGGGCTGTGTTTGGAAGGGCCTGCTTAGCTTGCTTGAACCTCCTTTTGCCTTGAATTTGTTTGAGTTTGGGACTTTTTTCCATTTTACCCATTTTTGGGCCCAAAGGTGGGGTGTCAACAGTTGCCCCCCTTTGCCAGAGGCGTCTTGACGGTGAATGGCAAAGTACTTGACATCCCCTTTGGCATTGACCTGAACACTTTCTTTTCTCGCTCTTTTCCTTTCTCCCTTTTTCTTTCGTTCTCTCTCTCTTTCTCTTTTTTTTGTTTTTGTTTTGTTTTGTTTTTGCTTTGTTCTTGTTTTTGTTTTTGCTTTTGTTTTTTTGTTTTTTGTTTTTTGTTTTTTGTTTTTTTTTTTTGTTTTTTTTTTTTGTTTTTTTTGTTTTTTTTTGTTTTTTTGTTTTTTGTTGTTTTTTTTGTTTTTTTTTTGTTTTTTTTTGTTTTTTGTTGTTTTTTTTTGTTGTTTTGATCTTGTTGCAAATGTCACCTATTTCAAAAGAGAGTTATGATCCGTGGCACACAAAGTATGGGTGTAATGCTCGGGCTCTTAATATCATCTTTGACGGTCGTCGTGTGGCTTCGGGTGGCGACGTCCTTGCTCGAGCTAGGGTTGCTAGCGGCGCGCATTGAAGACTTTTCTTCATCTTTGCTTCCTTGTTGGCCAACTTGTACTTTTGTAAATCTTGAATGCTTGTATGCTCCATTTTTTGAATGTAAAGCCGTGTGAATACCGGCTCATTTTTTTTTTGGAGGATGTGTCGGTATGATTTGTTGCCTTTGCGGGGTATGGATCTTGTAAAATTCTTCTTCTTGACGTCCTTTGTAATGCTTTGACCATTTGTAGGCCGTAAGCCATTAGAAATTCTGCATAAGGGCTGTTGTGCGTCCATTATATACATAGACCTAAAAACTTTTCAGGTCAGTCAGCGTCCTCCATGATTTCCGCGATTTTCCTGCTGAAATCCGGATTTTGCGGGATTTCTTCGTACCCCCCGGATTTTGCGCTGCCAAAGCCGTGATTCACGCTGCCAAAATCATACTTTTCAGATTTTGTACGATTTTGGTCCGTACTTTCAATATTTTTGCACGATTTTTTAGATTTTCTTGTCCGTCTGGCTCAAAATTTCTTCTCCATGTTTTCTGCACTTGTCCTTCAAGGCTACGGGTTGCTACGGGTGTCTAGAAGTTTGCCTTGCGAGCAACGCTGTGGAACCATTTCCTCATGTAGCTTTGCCTCCCGGGTCCCAAACTTTGTTTGTTGTAGGATGGAACATGATATAAAAGTAATATGCGTTCTTTTTCTTTAGAACCACATGCCTCCATGTTTCGGGATGATGTAGATGCATTTTTCTCCACCTTTTCCTCTTCAGCCTTCGTTTGTAATTTTTTCTTTGCATCTTGAACTTAATACTTCTCTGGCACGCATCTTTGGTAGGTTGCCCCCATGCTTCTCTGGCATGCCCCCCAGTCTTTTATTTTTTGTGCGCTTTTTGCCCCTTGTGAAATATTGTCTTCACCGGTTGTTGACATTTTTCCTGCCAAGCTTGATGGAAAGACTATCTGGTAGCCGTTTTGAAATATCCCTTGTGGATGTGTTGATGAAGATGTATTTGTGATGGTGGGTTGATAGATGATGGTTGTGTGCCCTGCGCATTCTGCGGCTTCCGGGGCTAACCTTGTTGGCTGTTCGACTTCGTCGACATGGCCTGTGTTGATGGTGGTTTGTTGAGGCTGTTTAGATGCCTCTGCTTGATTGTCTGTGTGAGGGATAACTTCATTTGTGACTTGTAGATGGTCTTTTCCATTTGGCTTTTCTTGTGCAGAAATTTCTTGAAATTTGTACTCCTTGGCTAGCTCTTCCTTTTCTGAGGTATTTGTATGCTTTGTCGATAAGATTAATATTTCACCTTCTGTGGCCGGGCATGGTTGTGTAGAAGATGATGACAATGATTGCTTTAGAGAAGTGTAAGGCGCTTTGAGATTTTCTTCTGCATTTTTAGACTGCGGGCATGTTGGTTGGTTAACTTGGATGAAGATATTTTCTGGAAAAAAGTGAGGCAAAGTGGGTTGACTCACTACTTTGGGTGGAGCTCCCGGGTTTGTAGGAAAAGTATTTGAGGATGTTCTTTGGACAATAGGAGGTTTATGTGAAATAAGATCCTCTTGCATAGGCATGACAGGTTTTCCTAATAAAATGACTGGCTCAACATTTTTTCTTTGAAGGGTGATAGGGTTGACATTTCGGGCTTGTAAAACAACAGGAGCATCATAGGGTTGGATTTTTGTTATGAAAATAGAAGGGTCAAAATTTTTAGCATTACCCTTGACAAAATTGACTTCCATGCCGATGTCCGCTATTTGAGATGTCGGGCTTGCTTGTTCAAGAAGAATTGCATTTCCTTGATGTGGCCATGGGGAGATGGTGCCATGTCTGATTCCCGCCTCCACTTGGTCCCCGGCTTGGAGGAGTTGAGTGAAGTTGACATATGGGTGAGAGATGAGGTAGCCCGAGATGCTTGGGTGTGTTGAGTTGATGATGATGGAGATTTGCTCGTCCAACGGCAATGGGCTTTTCATCTTCGCCGCCAAGGCACGCCATCTAGCCACGTACTCTGAGAACGTTTCATCCTCTTCTTACTTGAGTGCTTCGAGATCGGCCCTTTTGGGAGCCGTGTTTAGCATATATGAAAAGCGGTCCATGAAGGCTAAGGAGAGTTGTTCCCATGTTTTAATTAACTGGTAATCAAGTGACGTGTACCATTCCAAGGCGTCTTTCTTTAAGCTATGTTGGAATAGTCTTATCAAAACTTCTTCGCTTTTTACCAAAGGGTAGAGGATACCGCAAAAGGCCTTGAGATGAGCCCTTGGGCATGAGTCTCCCTCATATGCGGGTAAAGCTGGGATTTTGAACTTCTCGGGTAACTTGATGTCGGGGAACGGGCATAGGTCTTCTATTTTGGCCGAGGGTAGGCCCTCCCCTTGATGTTGTCGAATTCGCTCCTCCATTTCTTTTAGTTGATTTTGGAGTTGGTCTTTGAGGTTTTGGATTTCATTGCGGCCTTGTTCTAAGACCACCTCTTCTTCTTTATAATGATCATTCCTTGACTTGTGGGAAGATTGTTGAGGTCCTCCATCTTGCTCCATGTTCGGGTTTTGAGAATAGAATGGTAGTGTAGCCGTATTCTGGACATCAATTAGAGGTTGTTTCATGTTTGATAGAGCTTCTTCCAACTTTTGCATCCTCTTGTCCATGGCCGCCATATAAGCTTCAATGGACTGTTCAAGCTGGTGATCCCGATCTTCGTGGCGTGAGGATTGCTCGGACTCCATCCTAGCTGCTCTCTATCTGGTAACCACGGCGCTTCGATCCACGGTTGACTTGCTTCGCCTTCAAGCTATGGTGAAGAACCTGAGCAATCAATAAAAGTGATTAGTACTTATAAACAAATAATAAGGAGATCAACCTTTGGATGAATGCTTGCAAGTCCACGTCCTTTTGTGTTCTTTTCCAATTTTATGTGTTTTAAGTTCCACGCGTGAGAATGTTCAAGGTCCACGGGTTCGGGTTTGCCTGAGGCGTCTCTGGAGAAGTGACCAGTTCACTTGAAGCGTGTCTGGAAGAGGACCAGTTCTCTTGAAGCGTGTCTGGAAGAATGACCAGTTCGCTTGAAGAGTGTCTGGAGAAAGACCAGTTCGCTTGAAGCGTGTCTGGAAGCGTGACCAGAAAACACTCAGGTTATGGAAAAGAAGTGATTTTTACGCCGGATTTAACATTAATTAGCTTCATTCTTGCTGGAAGTTGTTCCTTTTGGCTCGTATTAGGTGCCTTGACAGTCACAAGGCGGTATCCAGCAAGTCTTCACGAGTTCTGTCCGTTTTTTGAGCTGGACGCCTCTGGACCTAAAAACTTTTTAGGTTTCTGCACGATTTGGGCAGAAACTTCAGAAACTCGCTGCCGGATGACGGGAAACCGCCCGGAACTCGCTGTTCAGCGAGGAAGAAGCTCCGATCTTCCAGTTTCTGACCCCCTTGCGCCGATGTAGACCTGCAACGCGTTCCCCAGCGGAGTCGCCAAGCTGTAGCACCCGCCGTGAGCGCTACGGTGAGCTCGGAATGGGTTTCCCGGGCCTTAGAGATGCGGATCGTGTTGAAAAGCAACGTGGGCTTAGATTTCCTACATTCACATGGGGTAAAACGCATTAGGCTTCATATCTTTTAGGAAAGTTGGCGTGTGGGTATTTTCTCGTGATTTCGGCAGCATAACGGCTAAGACGGGGCTTTCCGTACACGGGTCAAGTCACAAATCCGGCAGCATAACAGCAGCGTATTATGCTGGGATCCGTGGACCCGCGTGCACCCACCTTGCCGGGGCGTTAACTCAAACACGCACACACAAAAATAAAGAAAAACGGAGTCGCCACTGATCTTTAAAGGGAGATCAGACCCTGTTTAAAGAAATAAGGCACTAATAATACAGAGATCGGGTTCCGGCCTACGGATTGAAGCAAATATGGAGAAATCTGCCAACCCGAGGCGGTTTACACGGCGTGAAAGGGGGAAAATAAAAAGGGTTTAAGAGAACGGGAGAGATGGAAAGGGGAAAATGGGAAGAGAGGCGTGAGCGCGTAGAGCATGGAAGCCGGGATGCCGGGGGCGTTGCTGCAGACTCCCGTCCTCCCCTTGGGATGCCTCTCTTCAAGTCCTCAAATGAGAGGGGGTGCTCTCCTTTTATAGATGTAGGAGTGGGCTTTGGGCTCTCTTGAGGTCATGGACTTAGTCCATGGACGTGGGCTTGAGTGGGACCATGGACTTGGTCCATGAGCTTGGTCTTGAGTTTGAGTAATGGGCTTTGGGTTGAGTTGAGAGCATGGGCTTGAGCTTGGTTGAGAGGTGTTGGACTTGGTCCATGAGCTTGAGCTTGGCGGGCTCCTTCCATAGTGGGCTGGAACTTAGTGGGCTAGAGCTTGGCTAAGCCCGTTGTTTTGGGTGGGCCGTTGTAGAGGCCCAAAATTGTAGAGAAGCCTACTTCTGAGGCTTGGTGGGCTGCATTGTGGAGCCCGTTGAGGTGACCTGTAGGAGCTTCGCTCGTGTGGGCCGGATCTGGCTTGTTGAAAAGCCTGCTTAGAGGCTTGGTGGAGCTTCGCTCCGTGGGCTGTGTTTGGAAGGGCCTGCTTAGCTTGCTTGAACCTCCTTTTGCCTTGAATTTGTTTGAGTTTGGGACTTTTTTTCATTTTACCCATTTTTGGGCCCAAAGGTGGGGTGTCAACACAAACTCATTTACAAATAGGTTGGATGAGCGAGAGTTAACGGATTGACCAGGGACATTAACACTCTGCTTAAAACACTGCAATGGACGTGGGCCTTGCCCCCTTGGTGCACTGTTTTAGGCGGTGTTGAAGTTGAAATATTAAAATGATAAATAAAATATTCAATTGCCTTAGCAGTTGCTGGCTGAGGCTTCGTTAGCCGGGGCATCTGTTCTCTCAAAATGCACAGCAAATTCAATATGGGATGTTATCTGAAACAAGTTTATTAGAATATTTAGGTAGATCAAAATAAGCACCTGCCTGAACGTTTGTCTAAAAATGAATTAACAGGGAAAGCAATAATGTCAGAATATTTTATAAACAGTAATTCTCTGATTGGTAAGTAATTAAACAGACCGTGAGCCTAAGAACAAGCCGAATCAACAAGCCATCGGAGGGGAATGAAGTTGAACTTAGACATTTCACCAATTGGCACAGTTCGAAACGTTTAGGTTATTTTTCTCCATACGATTATGATATTTTCATAGACAGTGCAATTAAGAGCGTCGTGCATGTTTTTCGGTGCAAAATTAACTCATGACCGTGGATCGAGCCCCACCTGGTCCAGTTTCCAGAGCACCCTAGCCCATGGCACGTACTCAAAGACAAGGCCCTAGGAATTTATGTGCACAGGTCACAGAAATTACCACGTTGCTCATTACTCCATCCTGCAGCCAGCATCGAATCGTCGATGTTGATCACTGGATGATTGGGACTTAATCCTATCAATCATACTACCTGCCATGTCTGAGTGGGAGCAGTAGATTGCTGTTTGTAGCACCATGTGCAGCCGGATTACCCTGCAGGGGATGTGATTTGGGGCAAAAATTCGTGGTTATTTTTGAAATTTGTCCATAATTTTATTACCAAAAGTTGTTTGACTTTACGGAGTACGAAACGAGTGTACTCAAAAAAATTTTAAGATAATGAAGCATGAGTTAATCGTTAGTAAAGTTTCAAATTATATGCCGGCGTTGAAGGCCAACCATGAGACTAAAGAAAAATACGTAGGACGTGTTTGACATCTCATAAAACTTGTACATTTAAAAAAAATTTCTTTTTCACAATTATGTTATTTTCTAAAACTCGCACATTCGAAACTTTTCTTTTTTCACAGCCACGTTATTTCTAATCATATTTTTCATATCTCCCTCTAAAGTTACCATACCTTTTAATCATTCATCCATGGTTACTTTACCTATTTTAGCTTTATTTTTTTTTATTCTTTATCATTATTTTATTATATTACATATTTTCTAATTTTAAGAACTTTTTTTTCAAAAAATTTTATCAAATACCAAACATACACTTATATATCTTATAAATTTCAAAATATAAGGATAAGCATTACCATTTTATGTAAATTTCAAAAAGGAAGAATGAGAGCACAAATTCCTTACAAAAAAACATACCGAACTATATGAAGAGAATGCCTTGAGGGTGCGTTTGACATTTTATAAAAAAAAAAATATATATCTAAAACTTTTATCTCTCCATAATCATTTTATTTTTTAATTATTTGCTTGCATTTTTTTTTATAAAATTATCATACTTGTTATACATTTCTTCACAACTACGCATATAACTACTCTTATATATTTTAGTTATATTCTTTTTACTCCTCATTATCATCTATAGTATTACCTCACTTTTCTCATTTCAAAAAAAATTTCGGTCAAAATCAAGAGACTTACGCAGGATTCAATTGGGACAGTCGTGAGCATAGGAATTGCCATTTAAAAACTCCCTTAAAAACATAGATGCTTGAAAATGGCAATGCCCGGCTGTTTTGGCTGAGGTATTTATAATAGACGTATTTATTTAATGGACCAAGGTAATTTTAATGTATTATAAAACAACGTGTGGACACTTTAATGATGATATTTAGGATGTGTTTAGAAATAGATAAAAAAATTTATGAAAATTTTTAGAGAGTAGAAGTTGTCACATAATGTGATATAATTGAAGTAATAATAATAAGTAAAGATCATAGAATTAAAATAGATAAATTAGTTGTATAAATAGTCGTGTAAAAATTATTGAAAAATAGGATAGTTATATAAAAAAAAGTGTGAAAAAATAATTAAAAAATATTATAATTATGAAAAGTAAAAAATTTTAGCTTTGACATTTTAAACTCGTTGCCTGCGATACCTGGCGCTATTTTTGTATGCGAGGACAACCGTCCGAATCTCGCACCCGAAAGGTTTTGCTCCAGCTCAGCGGAACCCACCCCCGCCACGCTCTCACCAAAACACGAGCTCCTGTCGACCTTCCGTCCGTCCTTGTCCTCCCTCTGCCGGCATCAACGACCGACAACTTAATCTTACTATCCACACCGTTGATTCGACCACCCCGTCCATGTTTCATGATTTATGGCCCAGAAAGCTGGATCGGGCATCGTGCGCATGCATCCCTTCGACATTTTAAAAAATACAAAAAATATTGACTTTTTGCCAGACCCTCTCCTAATTCTAGTCCCTCCCACCATGTTTATGCCCTTCCCACTCAAAAGCAGGCGTCCAATCCCGGCTACAATCATGCCTCCTCCCTTGCTCGTCTTCCTTCTCCTGGCGCCTCTATCTGTAGTCGTCCATTCCCTGACCCTCCCATCCGACGTCTCTGTGCTCGTCTCCTTCAAATCCTCCATCGCGCCTTCGTCCATCCAGCCATGGTCCTGCCTCGCCGCTTGGAACTTCTCCTTCGATCCCTGCGCCGCCCCGCGGCGTACCCACTTCGTCTGCGGACTGACCTGCACCCCCGACTCCACCCGCGTAGAGTCCATTGTCCTCGACCCCGCCGGCTACTCTGGCACCCTTACTCCCCTCCTCTCCCGCCTCACCCAGCTCACGCACATCGATCTCTCCGACAATGCCTTCCACGGGCAGATCCCGCCCTCCCTCTTCACCCTCCCCAACCTACTAACCCTCACGCTCCGATCCAATTCTTTCTCTGGCAATCTCCCGCCCTTCTTCAAGCTCCCCTCCCTGCAGTCCATGGACATCTCCCGCAACGCCCTCGGCGGCACGATCCCAGCCTCCATAAACGCCCTCACCAGTCTCCAGTTTCTCGACCTCAGCTTCAACCGCCTCGCCGGCCCCATTCCCAGACTGCCCTCGAATCTGGCTCAGCTGGCCTTGAAGGCGAATGCGCTCTCGGGCCCTCTGTCGGAAGCTTCCTTTACGGGGCTGAACGGGCTGGAAGTGGTGGAGCTAAGCTCCAACAGGCTGTACGGGACTCTCAAAGGCTGGCTCTTCCTCCTCCCCACCATCCAGCAGGTGGATCTCGCGAACAACAGCCTCACCGGAGTTGAGATCTGGAGCTCCGGTGGCAGGGACAGCGACCTGGTGGCGGTCGATCTGGGTTTCAACCGGCTCGAGGGGGTTTTGCCCGCGAATTTCGCGACGTTTCCGCGGTTGTCTGCGCTGTCGCTGCGGTACAACCGGTTGCGCGGATCTATCCCGGCGGGGTATGGAAAAGGGCGGATAAAGCGGCTTTACCTAGACGGGAATTTCCTGAATGGGAGCGTGCCGAGAGAGTTTCTGGCTGGCGGCAGCCGTGTTTCGGGCAGCTTCGGGTACAACTGCCTGCAGGGGTGCCCGAGCTCACTCCAGCTCTGCTTGCCTGCGCAGAAGCCGGCTTCCGTGTGCAGACAGGCGTACGGTAGCAGGTCGAGTGCGCCGTGAGGTTCTGTTAGACATTGTTGCGGCGGGTGGAAATAAACTGCGGTTGCTGTGGGTTTATTTCTAATAACTTTCTATAATTTTGTATAATGTCTGGGAAGCAACACATGTTCCTTGTCCGCATCCGTTTCACGTGATAGCAAAGGCTAAGTTATTGGTTATACGCTTTATACCGGAAAGATTACGAATGTATTTTTTGTCGTGGTTTGGCTGTTCAAGAAGCTTGAAACTTGCAGGTAATAACTTGCCATAAAAATTACTTTCCTTTCCGTATACTTTTGTTTTATCTACTGAGTTTTCTTTCCCGCATCTCGATTCGAATTACGGGTGGGAATCGGGGCGGGTCGGGACGGGTCAGGGTTTGCCCAACCCTGATCTTACTTTTCAAAAATCTTATTTGACCCTTATTTTTATACCGGGTTGGGACAAGGTCGGTTTGATCCTTACTTTTTTCTACTAGGTCTCGTGACAAAATTCGGGTCGGTATCGGATCAGTTTCGGGATAGCGGGTCGGGTTAAAAATACGGGTCAAATAAGATAATTTTCAGAATTTATATACCTATCAAACATAAGTATACATCTATACTAAATTTAATATTATATGTTTCAATATTTCACTAATTATTAAAAAAACATAATTAAGAAAACAAAACATTTGAAAATATAGTATACATTTATTAAAATAGGTTAATATACAATTACACATGAGGGTTATATATGTACAAATTTTTTTTATTGATTCTTATATTGCTTTTTGAATAAATTGATTCTTCTATTGTTGATAGAGTTGATTATAAAAAAGTGAGAAATTTGAAAGAAAATAATAATAATATTTAAATATAGACTTATAATTTATAATAAATTTATATATGCGGGGCGGGTCGAACTCTTCGGGTCGGGACATGGTCGACCCACCCTGATCCTATTTTTGAATTTGGATCAAAATTTCTGACCCATCCCTATACCGGGTAAAAAATATATTTGTTTATCCGGCCAAAAACGGGTCGGGTCAAAGCCAGGTCACGGGTCGACTCGCCCCAATTCTCACCCCTAATTCGAATGATCCATCTTGGGTTTTCTTAAAAACTCACTTTGAAATTTGAATGGGCTTATGAGCCTATCTTCTTGAGATTGGAAAACAAAATATTGGCAGGGAATTAATAAAATATATCTGGATTGGTTTCAGAATATGTGCATTATCTCATTGCCTTTTTTGAAAAAAAAGGAGCAAGGGTCAGGCTACACTTGTTAGACAACCTCGACAACTGGATTCTGGATGATTCTGTATCGTTTTTTTCCGTTGAAACTTTAGAGGTAAGAGAAGGCTGTTTAGTTCTCCTTCGTTTTTTGTCATTATTGTGTAACTGATCGTTGAAAAAGAGGTGTGTCAAGGATTTCACCAAAATGTAACTTCCAGTGTCGCATTCACAACTGACTGACTGATTCAGTCGCAATCTGCCTAATGTGATTCGTGAAATCTGTCCATCTTAGCACCTGCAAAAGGCGCCACCTGCAATGGTTGAGTAATAAAATTTCATGATTTCCTGGGCCATCTCCACAGCTGATGAAAGGAAGGGAAGCTAAATGGTTTGTGGACCTGTGGTGGATCATATATTGCCAAAACCTATGGGTGCAGCTTGGGCTTTATTGAGCTCTAACTTAGCCACCGAACTTGAGGGAAATTCTCACTGTTTGAGCTTGCTTTTTGTAAAGCTCGAATCCGAAGGATTAGAACTCAAAAGTACTGATTTGTAGATCAGATCAAGGTTTTAGCAAACTCAAACTTAAATTTTTCTATTTACATTTAATATAAAATGAGGCAGTAGACTGACCCAAAAACATATATTTTTTATTTTTTTAGTTTTTTTCCATGGACAAGTACAGTTAAGTGTATTAAATCTATAATCCAAGTTTTACTATTTTTTTATATTTGTAAGTATTTTTTTAAATTTTTACATGCAGTGCCATTTTCGTAATTTTTTAGTCTATAAAAAACTGAAAAAATTAAGAAAATATATTTTTGGGCCAGTCTGATCAGACAGCAGTAAATGTATTAGTTTAGTCTATAAAAAATCTTTCAAAAATATTATCTTTTTGCATTCATTGCAGCCATTTCAAATATGTTGCATGGATGCTAATTAAATTTGAAACTTTTAGCATTCATGGCAATGTATTAGTTTCCATCATATTGTACACTATAAAACTAATGTTTAATAATACTTTTTTCATCTATGCCAATTGCTATTAGTCTTCATTATATTGTTTATTGTTAAATGAATGTTTAACAATATTTATGGTGTGGATTTGCAAAATCTACAAGACACAAAATTAATCTATTGAGGGCATATTTGACAACAATTCTCCATCATATTGCAAAATCTAAAAGACACAAGATGTGAAGTTTGTCCCAAAATTTATTGAAAAAAGTGAGAATAAAACTGATTTTATCTCGATTCAATATAAAATTAATGGTCAAACGAGATTTTTAAAAGATAAAGTTAAAGTTGAGCACATACTGACCTGCCCCAACTTACCCTTATCACTAACTTTACTCATACCATAACTTGTTATTTATACAATTTTCAAAATATTTCATTTCACACCCAGTCCCACGGAAATTAACTTACTATAGGGGTGAAACTTGGGCCAGATTGAACCCGAACCTGGCCCACTGATTCCAATTCTGAACGGTGTTGAAACTTACTTTTTCGTAACCCGAACCCGATGAACCCGATTTGTAAATATGATAGGGTTAGGGTTCAACTGAACCCAAATCTAATTTATCATTTTATATTTATTATAAAATATATTATATACATACTATTTAAACAAAATTTCTTTATATTATTTATATTTTATGTTATTATATCTATATTTGAATATATGTTTGACATATTGTAATTTTATTATAAATAAAGTACATTATTTTCATTTATTTTTATTTTTTATTTCAATCATTTACTTTTACATTCATTAATTTTCTTCATTTATCTTATTTTTTATGTTAAATTTTTCTAAAAATATTCTTTATATTACTATTTTTTTAAAAAATATGTAGTTTGATTATATATTATTATGTTTATTTACATGATTTGTTATTATTATTTATTCATATGAAATTCTAAACTTATCAATTTTAAATAAAATATAAATTTATCAACATAAATTTCAATTCGAAACTTAATCTGAACCTAATTTTCAAAATTAGTGTAAAGCCCAGAACCGAATCCCACATCGAAAAGGGGAGAAAGTTCCTGGTAGTTTATAAGTGGGTCTCAAGTTCAATATGGTGTGACGCGTTTTAAAGTCGTGCGGCTAAGCTGCCAGGCCAGAGCGGACAATATCACACTGTGAGGCCCATAGCCCGCAGGCCCAATGGACGTTTTCTGGGTTTGTGTGCTCTGTGCGTCAGACCCAATGGTTGCTTTTCTGGGTCTGTGCGTGACAGTGGTATCAGAGCGGCTCCCCCTCCAGTAGATGTGGTTCGGAGAGTTGAACCAGTGAAAGTCAGGGCTGTAGGCAGAAGCCCAGAGTTGGGTTGTGGTTCGGGGACGAATCAGGCGGAAGCTGGTGGGCTTGTAATAGCCCAGAACCGAATCCCACATTGAAAAGGGGAGAAAGTTCCTGGTAGTTTATAAGTGGGTCTCAAGTTCAATATGGTGTGACGCGTTTTAAAGCCGTGCGGCTAAGCTGCCAGGCCAGAGCGGACAATATCACACTGTGAGGCCCATAGCCCGCAGGCCCAATGGACGTTTTCTGGGTTTGTGTGCTCTGTGCGTCAGACCCAATGGTTGCTTTTCTGGGTCTGTGCGTGACAATTAGAATTAGAGTTTAGCTTTTACAATTAAAATTAAGGTTTGGAATTAGTTTGAGGTGAATCCGAACTTCACCAGACAAATTGCATCCCTACTTACCAAGAACCCCATTTTGCATTCGGCCCGTACCCTCACAGTGCCGTTGCCTCTCATTCGTAGGATAATGCTGTGATGCGCACTAGAGTCTAATCCACGCCAGCTTTTATGTCTTGACAGGCCTAATCGTTAGGAGGCGGAAAGCGGCGGTTTCCTGCGAACGTCTTCCCGCGGAAAAAAAACATTTTCGATTCCAGCATTATTTGCTCCACGTAGTAGTATTTTTACTAAGGATTAATAATGTGTTTGTAAATGAATAAAATTTTTGATGAAAAGTTGAAGAAATTAGAAATTATCAAATGATATGATATAATAAGATAATGATGAGAAATAAATAGAATAAAGTTGAAATAAATAGGTTAGTTGTGTTGGTAGTTACGTATAAATGATTGAAAAGTAGAGTAATTGTATAGAAAAATGTGAAAAAATGATTAAAAAATAAGATAACTATAGAAAATGAAAAGTTTTAAATTAAAAAGTTTTAACTTAACAATTTTTACTTATTACCAAACACACCCTACATTGATTTTAAATTCTAGAAGGTAAGATTCTTCTTCTTATTCTCAATAGTTTCTCCTCCGTAGTTTGTTAGATTAACATACACGATTTTTGTGGTTTCTTCTTTATTGTTTGTTGTGAAAACCCTTGAGATGATTGGATTGCTCGAGTTCGTTGCTCTTTGTACTGGTTATCCACTTGTCGGTTGCTTTTCAATTCTGTTTACCAGAAATTATTTCTATCAGCATATACTCGTCTAGCGCCTATTCAACACTTCCGAACTCAGACAATTTCTCAAGATCCAATTTCGAGCATTTAAAACCATGAGGAATGACTTTCAGATGTGTTGGAAACATTTGGCACCCCCGACTTAAACCATTACTGAAGAACCAATTCTAAGAAATCAATCCACAAGAAGGGCCTTGTTGAAGATTTCTTATGAATTTTAGACGTAGATATATCAACTTCAAGTGAGGAGCCCAAAGTACTAGCAAAATGACATGGAGCGGATCCTGAATGTTACTGGTTGTTGGTTAAAATTGGTTTCTTGTTTGTCTTTTGCCAGGCGTGGCTTCAAAACCCAAGGTGTAGTTGGGCATTAGTATCGTGGCGAAAAGTGTCCTCCTCCTGCTCCTTGTCCAAGGCCATGATCTTTCTCGATTTTGAACCATTGTGATAATCTTGATGTCCTTTCATCTATGCTTGTCTTGCTCGTTGCTGTCAAATTGTTCTCTTGTTTATAAATGGTTTCATTTTAATCTATTATTATTTTAACTATAAATTGTGCAGCACTTGCAGTTCGGAGAATATGTAAAACAAAGATAGTTGTAAACCCTAGATAAATTTCCAAAATTTCATCTATTCGGAACAAATAATTGGGATTAAAAATCAGGAGTCGTGTTTGTGTCTATGAGTAAATCCGTGTGTAGTTTCCTCGATAAAAGTTTTGCACCCACTGGAGCCAAAATGGGGATGATGTTGCATTTCTCTGTTTTCACGCTTCAGCCACTTTTGAGATTTGTTACCTCCAATCAGTTTCGGACGTTGATCCTCAGTGCTCCCGGACCCATACACCATTTTTTTAATTTTTTTTATATAAAACTATAAATCTAAGTGTATTTAACATATGTATTAACTTTTATCATTTTTAGAGTATTTTAGATATTTATTTTTTATTTTTGAAAATCAATGACATTTTAGTAATTTTAAATTACCTAAAATACTACTTATTTTCAAAAATAAAAAATAAATATCTAAAATATTCTAAAAATTGTAAAAATTTATACACATATTAAATACACCTAGTTTAATAATCTTGTAAAAAAAATTTCAAAAAAAATAAAAAAAGATGTATGCGCCCAGGAGCATTGAGAGCTCAATGCTCTCGGGTGCATAGGATTAGCGTTCATCAGTTTCACTATTTAGGATAATATGGTAGAAGTCTTGACTGTTTGCAGGAGGAATTGTGACAGAATTTGATAGCATCGGATTTATAGTTAAGGAAAAATCCTGAATTTTCAAATGTTTAATTTCATCGTATGATTATTTTAGATTATTTTAGGGTGTGTTTGGGAATGAGTAAAACTTTTGATGAAAAGTTTTAAAAAGTAAAAGCTGTCGAATGATGTGATATGATAGAGGTAATGATGAGTAGTAAAGATGATAAAGTTAAAATAGATAGGTTAGTTGTGTGGGTATTTGTGTAGAAATGATTGAAAAGTAGAGTAATTGTATAGGAAAATACGAAAAAATAATTAAAAATATAATAATTGTGGAGAGTGAAAAGTTTTAAATTAAAAAATTTTAAGTTGACATTTTTTAGCCGTTGCTGAACATACCCTTAAAATAAACTCCAAATTGGCTGCTTTTTTAATAAAACGCAACACACACCCCACACCCCACACCCCTACCATGAGTATTTTACCCAACCCCCAGCCTCCTGCGTTGTAATTAGGGCATTCGGCCCTCAAGAAGCAGCTCCAAGTCGGTGCCGAGGAGCAAACCAAGCCAAAAGAAAAGGAAAAGCTTCCATTCAATCTCTCGTTCTTCCATTCACCCTCTGCTGCTTGGTTCGTCACTTCATCTCTCCCAAGGTGCTGCTTTTTTTTTTTTTTTCCCCTTCTTCTTCTTCTCTTTTTTGGTTCTCCCTTTCTTCCGCTATGATTCTTCATTCCTCAAATGTCGTTTCTCTGCTACGGTGCTAGCTGTTTGTGCTGCTCTTTTTTTTTTTCCCCTAAAGTCATTTCTTCTTCTTCATCTCTATTCGTTTCCCCTTTCTTCTTCTACTATCATGTTCCATTTCTTCGTTTTCTTCTCTTTCGTTCTTCTTCTTCTTCTTTCTATTTTTTCCTTTTTTCCCATCTTGTTTTTCTCTTTTTGGTTTTTCTTCTTCCTATTTCTTTCTTTTTCATCTGCTGCAACTTCTACGTGTCCTGTTTTCACATTTTTTATGTTGGCTGCTGGTAGTCCTGCACGTCCTTGCTGCTTTTCTAATTCATCAAATGAATTAGAATGATATTGTTACAATGAATTATTGCTGAAATTATGCATGCTGTTTTGAATTATTGCCGAAATTATGCATGCTAGTGTTAATTGTTGCTGAAAAAATATGCTATTGTGAATTGTGCTGAAATTATACATGCTACAGTGTGTTGTTACTGAAATTATATAAATGCTAATGTGAATTGCTGCTGAGATTTAGTTTTTAGAAAGTAGGTTTTTACTTTTGATAATTGTAGTAGATGTGCATCTATTTGACTCTTTGAGTTGCAATGCTAACTTTGACTCACTAGTTTAAGACTTTTGAGTACTATAACTTTCTTAGACAACGCATTGATTCAGTCAGGCCTGCATCTTGAAAGTGCACTTGTCAGGATCCCCTTGCACCTTGGTGCGCCTTGCGCCTCTGACAACTATGAATAGTCTTCTTAACTTCATTCCAGATTAAACATAGTTTTTGGTGATATCGGGGAAACTTTTGTTACTTATCTAATTGGCACTTCTATTAAGTCAAATTCGTGGTCTTTGTATTTCAAAGTGAGTTTGACGTTTAATTCAATCTTTTGTCAGACAAGTTATCAGAAACTAATGTTTCATATTTTTATTCCAGGAACATCTTTGTCGATGGAACACGGGTCCTTAACAGATCGGCGATCATCAACATTTTCTTTGACTGATGAGGATCACACACTAGCAAACTCTGTCAGATATACCATGAATCAGGAGTAATCAACATTTTCTTTGACTGATGACCAATGTGATTTATTTCATATTTCATATGATCAAATTATTTGAGATTTTGTTCTCCTAGTAAACGATATTTAGCTGTCTCTGTTGCTGAAGTAGTGTAATAGCTTTGATTTGTTCATCTCTGCTCAACTAGAAACCAAAGTCATATTTAACCTAGTTACCATGGAACATTGATCTCTGAATCATAAGCAAATGTGGCAGAAAATGATTTTATTTTGTCAGATTTTTAAATCGAGGGGAATAATTTTCCTGAAACAGTCATTTATAAGCCCCTTCGAAATTTTTTCGAAGTTACTTCCGTCATTGGTCTTGTATAGGTTCTTCTATCCACATGCAATTCTGGTATGCTGCTTTTTGTCAGAATAAATCCATCCCACTCATTCTCACAACATGTGTTTCCTTTACCACCATCAGTCATTCATCATCATCGTCATCATCTTTTTTTCATGCCCATGTTTTTTGACACTTGTTTACTGCATCCCAGAACTTTTATACTTGTCACCATCTTGGTTGCTGTTTTACTTGTCAACCAACCTCAAATGAACGTCTTGACTGTTAAGAACATTGCACATATGGTCCATTTTGCTGCATTGCTGGATTCTTTGTTGTCAACCCAAAATTTCAATTTAATGGACATTCAGAAGCTTTGGTACGTTATACAAAAATTCAATGCTATTCCCGTAATTTGTCTTCTCTGTATGCATGATAAGTGTCTGTGCAGCTTGCTTTCGTGTGCGCACACGCGTGCTCTCTCTCTCTCTCTCTCTATTTATCTTGTCCATCATTTAACAGTTTTTTTCTTTTAATGGTTTCTACAGCCCAAGGGTCGAATTCTGTGGGTATAGTATACCTCATCCATCAGATAGCCGGGTTAACATTCGAGTCCAGACCACTGGTATTGTACACACACTCTACACTCTTTGTTCTTACAAATTCACTTGCAGCTTGTTCTAGCTAATTTAGTTTATTAAGTTGTCTGCATGCTGGCTAATTATCATGGAATAACATTGTAGCATACTGCATACATTGGATGGCTGATTTAAAATTTGATTCCAGACCACTGGTATTGCATACACACTCTACGCTTGTTCTACAAATAATTGGCAGCTTTTTCCATCTAATTTAGTTGATCAAGGTGTCTATATGTGGGCTAATTATCATGCATTAACATGGGCATGGATAGGCACCCTGGCAGTTTTGTGCATTTACCATAATCAACAGTCATCATCGAAAAACAAGAGGCAAAAGAAAATCCGAATGCGGAAAATTGAATCTGCAATTTGCAAACGACTGATTAACTGATAATCTAGTACTGCTTCTTGGTTGACCACAGCCCAACATTTCAGATGATTTTTATGAGAGTAAAATGGGCATAGGAAAAGGCCGAATACAAGGCTGAATACAAATTTGAAAATTCATGATTTTAACTTTTCTATTGGTTATTGGTAGGTCGGAGTTTGTGTTATCTGTTTGGCTATTGTGAGTTTTTGTTCTTGTGTGGATGGCTAATGATCAGTTTGGACCTAGTGAATGGTTGCAATCAGAACATTCTACAAGACATAAGAGCATTTTGTGGTATCTGCCTGATTTCATGTTCTCATGTTTGTTTCTGATTATGTGGCAAATATTATTGTTCAGGTGATCCAGCAAAGGATGTGTTCAAGGATGCTCTCCAGGACTTGATGTTGATCTGCCGGCACGTGAGGAGCACATTTGAGAAGGCAGTTGTTGACTCTAGAAGCAGTGAATCGATGAAACAAATGAGCGTGGACTAAACTCTCTGCGCACGAGTCATACGGAACATCTTTCATTTGTGGAACGGCTGGTTCTATGGGATTTTCATAGCTAGTCTAAACCTATAACCCCCTCTAATTAGATCAATGCATGTTTGCTTTGTCCTGTCCTGTTGGCCATTGATATGATATGCCTGATCGAGCCATTTTAAAGTTTAAACTATTGAAATTAGTAAACATCTAGAAATTTTGATCAAATCACAAGATGTTTAGTTGTAATGAGGTTCATAATGTTGTGCTGCCCATCTCAGATTTGTTAGACCATTGATGAAGGGGCATTTTTTAAAATTTTCCAAAAATGTATAAGACTCTATTTCCAGTTCCAAAGTTAAAAACTGAAATTCTGATGAACACTTGTGAGAAGTTCAACAAGACAAAACGATGAAGAGGTCCAAATATTCACACATCCTTCTTAGCGGCCGCTGGCAGCTGGCCTTCTACAGGTAATGTTTATTATTTTCCAAAAGGAACAGCGGGGATAATGCATATTCATATATCAAAATTTGGAATTTTGCACCTTTTTTTTTTATAATTAAATGTCGCTATTTGTGATTTGTAGTTTTGTACCTCAATAGAGACGAATAACAAAAAGAGTTGGAGTTATGATATTCTCAAAACTGGTCCAAACACCTATTTTTTTGGTTTTTTTTTTGAAATTTTTTAATAAACATGTTAATCTAGTTATGTTTAATCTATAAATTAAATTTTATCATTTTTGGACATGTGTATAAAATTTTAAATACTAGGTATCTAAGTTATTTTTAACTAGATTAAACATATCAAAAAAATAGTAAAATTTGGTTTATAGATTAAACATAACTAGATTAGCATGTTTATAAAAAAATTTCAAAAAAAGTAAAAAAAAGCAAGTGTTTGGACCGGTTGGAAATCCGGTTGAGAAGATCATTTTACAAAGAGTTGTGATTTGGTGCATTTTACAAAGAGTTGTGATTTGGTGCACTTGGGTACAATTAGCTTTAATGTGCATTGACCAAGCCTGAATATTCTCTGTATATAGTTTTTATATTTTTTTGATTGGTTTTAATATTTTATTTTAAATTTTTAAAATTTGAAAAAATAGTTAAAAGCAATAAAAATATATGAGACATTCTTGCTTGGGCCCATATAAATATATAAAAAAAATTTTAAAAATAAAAAATAAATTATGTAGTGCATGCACTGCATTTGGTTTCTAACAAAAATTTCCTTTTGTGGTTGACAACTTTTTAGTATACTTTGGAAGATTACCTTTTTTATCGTTAAGTTCTAAATATAAAACCCAAATTTTATATGATAAAAGAGGAGAATTATCTAATGTAAGTGTTCAATTCAAACGTTTGCATGATCTATTTCTTTTATTCTTTTATTTTTTTTCTATTGATATGTGAGCCCAAGCATGCATTTATTATATATAAAATTTTATAATTTTGACACTTTTTTATATTTTTCTTTATATTAAAAATAAGGCGCTTAAATAGTTGAAAACTTTCTAATTTTCAATATTCTAAAAATATATTAGAAAGTATTGAAAAATAATAAAAATTTACATGTAGAAAATACACAATTGATGCCATATATTAGTAGCAAAAGATCTGGAAAAAATGAACCGGAAATAAGTTATGCAAATATTTGCATTGGTGTTGAGGGTTTGTTTCAAGCTACGCAAATTCTTTAATTGAACAGATATCTTCCTTGCCAACGTAATTTTTCAATTTTTGAGATAATTTTTTTAATTTTTAATGTATGTGATTATGTTCTCGCATGGGATTAATATTTTCCCGAAATTATAACTAATTTTAGATTCATCCGTCATGGCTGTCGATATGTCCGAGTGGTTAAGGAGACAGACTCGAAATCTGTTGGGCTCTGCCTGCGCAGGTTCGAATCCTGCTGTCGACGATTTTTTATTTTTCCCAACACGGTTGGGATTGCCTTCTCTAAAATTTATCCCATCAATTTTTCAATAAATTGAAAAATAGACGGTTCGGATCGTCCTCTGAGATTGTATCACATCAAGTTTCGAATAGGAAGAAAACAGACGGTTCGGATCGTCCCCATACCGGTGCATGAGGCCCACCTCACTGAAATAGCGAATGAGACCTTAGCGCTGTCATTATAAGAATCTCGGTAGTGCTGTCGTGGGTTCGAATTCAGCAATTGGATTTCGGCCCGAAGTGGGAGCTGTATTCTTTCGTTGTTCGTGGGAGCAAAGTGGTCTCCGGTTTGATTGTTGGAAGCTGTGTCTTCCTGATAATTTGGTGGTGCAGTGTCTCCAAATTTGTAAAAATGTCTATAACTTTCAGCGTAATATGTGTTGAGACGTTGATAAATATATTCGAAAAAAGAAAAAAAACGAAAGAGCGAATGAGATGTAAATAGATGGAACGGATCGTCCATAGTCCATTCACCGGTGCCGCGGTGCGTAAGGCCCACCCCCCGTCCTCTCGATTTCGCTGAAACATCGAGAGCGGAAACTCGGCTTCTGCTTCGGCGATTCTACACAGAGCGGAAAAGACATCGGAAAAAATGGAGGAAAAGAAGGCAACTCCGCCTCCTGACTACGACTTGAACGCGAAATGGGATGCATGCCTTGATCTTTCTCTCCGTCGCTTCGTTTACTCTTCCCTCGCCGGTGCTTTCGGTGGCCTCCTCCTTTTCAGTCAGTCTCCTCACCTCTTTCCCTGTTTTCTTCCCATTTCATTCATGTCCAGCGAGTTTTAGTAATCTCTTCTTTAGGAGTATTTTCTGCTGCTTTCATTTTCGGTAATTTCAGCTATTGGCAGATTTTCTACCCTTTTTTAAGCCGCATCATGTCTTTTAATTCTCAAAAAGAACCTTATTGAAAATGATTCAGTTCTATAAACGGCGTCTGTTAGATCGTGCCACCTGTCTGGGGAGCTGATATTAATTCGTTTCTCTTCATTAACTTCTCAATGTTTGTCATTCATACGGGTCAAGCAGCTTTCTGCTCCAATATGTCACTTTCAGATTATTACCCTAAGAGAGCTGAAGTGCTGCTCTACTCTGGATCTCGCATCCTCATTCCTGGCTCTTTTCTGCTTTATGCTCAGGATTTATTTCTGAATGTTAGAATAATTCGTGCAAATTTGGAAATTTTCGTGATACTTGGATTGGTCAATAATTAGATTAATGGGGAACTGAACATATGGATTGCAAGATGTGAACGCCAATGCATTTGGAAGAAATGAATCAGGGTCATAGATTAGGTTGGTATTGCAAGACATCAAAGATGAGGATTGTTGAGCAAGGAATGCTCTACTATTTAGGTGTTGGTACATCCAGTCAAATAACAATAATCAAGAAATTCTTCAATCTTCTGTTAATTAGTTTGTATACTTTGGGACATAGGGAGGGAGGCTATGGTCACTTGCAATCTTTAGTAAAATAGTTGAGGCATTAATGATTGGAACTTGTCTTAGTAACTAGGGTCGAGGGATGATTTGTCATTCTTAATTTCTTATGGTTGCATCGAAGTGCGTGTGAAAGAAAAAATAATAATAACCATAATGTTGCTTGGAATCTTTAAGGCATTGGTTTTTATTAATATGTTTGCATACAATTATATCGGAAAGGAATTCACTTTTTAGGGAGTTTGCTTAAAAAGTTATAATTTTGCTAGGGAGGAAGGTAGTCTGATGTTTGAAATCAACTGTAGAGCAGGATGCCATCTGCAATATGAATGGAGGGGAATAAGTAAGTCTCCTGGTGCTGGAAATGCTTGAGAGTTTATACCACGAGAATTCAAGGATGCAATATTTAATGTAAAATTGTGAGCATGATGCTAGACGTAAGGGAGAGCCAATATCCACTTCTACAGGGGCACCATTACTATGGCCATGTAAAGGATGTACATTTTTTTTCCCAACAAAGGATGGTTATACAGATAGGTAGATGTTTTGTATGCTGTCGCTTCAGATATCTTTCAGCTGAAAGAACACTTATTTATTTAATCATTTCGACCTCTTGGCGCTTCAATGCTTCTTAGGAGGAGGAATTTTTATTCTTAGTTTGGTTTGGTAGCTGGACTTTAGCGGTGAAAACATGGTGTCCTATGAACCCAACTAATGATGCCAGCTACCCATGAATCAGGGTAGAGGGTAAAATAGAATTTGAAATTTTTGGATAATGTGTGTCTGAAGTCCAGCAAATTGAAGGCTGAATTTGATCTCCAGAGCCATTTTCTTTCAAAGGTGTATTATAAGTATGTTGATCTGATGGGCAACTTACAGCAAAAAAGTCCAATTGATAGAAGTTACTGCAAAGGCCTCTAGCTTTTATCAACTTTTGGTGGGGAATTGGTTCATATCTAATTTCAAAGGGCATGGGGAAGGTCCGATAGATTTGATAGATATTATTTCTATCTGTGTTATGATTTGACCAATGGCCATGGATAGTTAAACAAAAAGAATAAAGAAAATAATAGGAAGATGCACTAAGATTATTTATCACAATTCATATCAAGGCTCAGGGCATATGAAAAATAAGTATGCCTTGCACCTTGAGGTGTTAATAATGTCTCCAAAAAGATATTCAATACAAATGTGGGACAGTTGCCAATATTTATCACAATTCAACACTTCAGCTTATGGAAGCATACTGAATTAACTTGAGAATGTATGAGTTACTTATCTCAACATGATTTTGTAATCAGCATAGTTCTATCTATTTCTTCTAATAATTTCTTGCTTACACTTCAAAAGGAGGAATATGAATATATAATACCCTTAATGAAATTAAAAAGCTATATGATGATTGATTACTATTTTCTTCTAGCATCTGGAATTATATGCATGACAATTCAGAACCCCAGCTAAGCAAAAATTTCTTACAGCTTTCTTCAACTATATATTAAGTGGTGTTCCATCGAGTTGTGCAAATAGGATGATGAATTTTGATTCTGATCTCTTTATGCCGACAACCTCATGCAATCAAATCATAGCTTTTTCTTTTTTATTGCTAGGGAGCCCTGTGACACGGTGGGCATCAGTTGCTTTTGGTGCCGGTGTGGGCCTTGGGACAGCATATACTGAATGCTCTTACAAGTTTGATGTTTCTCCTTCAACACACAGAAATCCTGATACTGCTATTCCTGAGGCTTCTACTCAAGTAAGGCTTGAAATGATTTATTCATTTTCACAAAACTAAATATAATTTGTTTCATTTTTTGAAATGTTCATTAAATAACCAAATGTCATTGTTTTTTTAAAAAAATTTAGTGCTTCCACTTAATGTCAATTGTCAAAATTTCAACTGATGGATCCTAAGTGGCATAGTTGCAACCTGATCTGTTGAGTGATAAAATGTGTTAATTTTCCTATCTATTGGTGTTTAGCGAACTCTTTTTCTTGATGTCTTTACTATTTAGACAATGCTGATTTGTCGAGCATCGTATGCGTCTATTACTTTGGTCAACTTTATTTTTAAGGGAAACATTCAATCTTCTAGTTCCCTTATTTCCAATCTTCCATCCAGTTCTTGTATGTCAATCAAGCACCACGAAAACAATTGATGGATGCATTTCATTAGAAGGATTTATCCAACATTTGTGCTTTAGGAAGATAAAAAGAAATATTCAAATTTCACCAAGTTTGTCAACCCATGGTTAAAATTGGCGACTGATTTAAGAAGTTGACGCAGCCAGTAGCTTTCAGAAAATTGAATTACTTGTCTTCTGGAAATATCTATTGGAATCTCTATTGTGGGAAACCAAACTAGAAAATCTGGTTTTAGCTAAAACCATCACCGTGGGTTTGATCTTGTCAAACTCTCTGCTTCCAATACATGGCCTGTTCGCTGTGCTGTTGGAAGGGCTTAATTATTTAGAACTTTTCCCTAGCTTTTGCTTAATTAATTTGATAGCAACGTAATTGACTTACTCATTGGAGCTCATTGCAATACCTTATCTGTAGGAGAATCATGAAGAATGACATTGTAGCCTTCCATGGAGAGCTCCACTGAAGTTACGGGGACCCTATAATTGTTACCGAAGCATTCTGAAGTTGGGCAAGTGTTGTTCCATTTTTCTTCTTCTTTTTTGTTAATCTGAAGGATCTAACACCTTTGATGGAGCAATGGAACGTTGTCAAACAGAGGCCTCTTTCGGCGATTTTATGTTTGTTTCACAGAAGTATTGTTAATTACTTTTAATACTTGCCAGGATCTTCAGTTGGTTGGGACATAAGTAAGCATGCTTAGAAGTTAGAAGCTGGTGCTTATTCATGCTGTGTGGTTTGGATTTAATACCAGTAAGGCTGGCTCCAATTGTGATGGTGTTTTACTTATTCTCAAGGGATGATGTCTGTTATTTCCTTGCAGTAGCAGATATTCACATGACCACTTCTATGTCGTGAACTTGGACAATTCGGAGAATTTTCTTTCCATCGGCTATGGACTGTCCCAGAGGTTCTGCACACTACTACCAATTTTCAATCTTAAGCTGTTGGAATGACATTGATATACTGCTCGCAGTATTATGATGATGAAAAATCTACATATTACCTAGCGGCCTACAAATGTTTTATCAATCTAATAGAAGGCCCCTAGGAACCGAGGATAATCTCCAAGAAGTAGGGACCATAAAAGATAATGTAAGAAGAGGAAATGACGGTTGGTTGGCCTACACACAGGACATCTGTTCCAAAGTTCCGATAGGTATTTGCAGGCATTGTTTCTAAGATGCGAGACTCTTGTTGTCTTATTCTGTAAGCTAGTGGAGAGCCTGTGCATTTGTATCAGAAGAAATTCAGTCCTTATGTTCCTATATGACAGATGAAAATCGCATCTCTTAGTTCTCCACCATTGATATTTTTGTAATATGAAAAATTATTTTAATTGACACAGAAAATGCAAATGCATGGGGTTTCTTAAAATAATATTTTCAGTCAAATTGATTTTTTATATTTAAAATAAATAATAGTGTAGAATATAATGTGTGGCTTAGATATAAATAACAATTTCAAAAGGGTACAAGCTGCAGTCGGATGCATGTGAGAAAAGCCCCTGCTTGATAACCTTAACTAAAATTTCAATCTTAATTTTAATTGTATCTCATCCAGCCGGCTGGAAAAATATATTTTAATTTGTTTTTATTTTTTGTAGATGTGTGGGCCTTTCTTCCTACAAATTTGACGACTTTTTGAATTTCTTTGATAATTTTTATTATTAAAAAGCTAAAAATAGATTAAAAATGCCCAATTTCATAGGGACAATCTGAGCCGTGCTTACACACCTATTGTTTATTTATTTATTTTTGGCACGAGATCGGCGCCCAAAAAGAAATATACACGTAGCGAAATGTCAGGCCAATGCGTGCGGCTTTCGTCGATGACGATCTTACTCGGACGAGCGCCGCTAAGTATATTCCCTTCGGACTCTACCGGTGAAAAACAGCAGCTGTTCCGACCTCCCGCTGTGGGAGCTGACCAACTTCTCCATCTCAGGTTTTCCCTCTGTAGGAAGAAGCTACACCCGTATCTCCCACTCCCTCGAGTTTGGAATTCCCAAAGAATTGTTTCTGGTGAGATGGAGGCCCCTGCCCCTGTAGCGGCGACGTTGAAGCTGAAGGCGATTGAAGCGACGCCTGTCACTTTCGAAGAGTACGGTCAGGTTGTAGAGGTTTCTCCCGATGGCCAGGAATTTGGCCCCTCTGACGCCCAACTGGAACTCCACCGTGGCACTCCCAGGTATTCTTTCTCCTTTCCCTGTATCCATTCATCATTTCTTTTCATGTCTCTTCTATTTGGTTGGAGGAATGGGATTAGAATGAAAAGAAATTATAAGGAACGATGCCAGCAGTTAAAATATATGGAAGGTATTGATTAGAAATGTAGATAATAATGGAAAAGTAGGATTTCTCTAGAAGATGCATGTTAAATTATACATGAAAAAAATGCCCTCTTGTTGGAGACCTCAACTGGATTCATTCATGCCCGTCTTGATCTTTGGCTGGATCAGTTACTAGTTCATCATGTCCACGTCCCCTTCTATCCGATCTAAGGAAGCAACTGGTTCAAAGGATTCATTCTCCAATCTAGGAGTGCCTGAACCTCCTTTTGTAATGTGACGTCCAACTATCCTTAAAAAGTCAGCATTTTTCACATTCAAGACTGTAGTTTAAACCATCTCCTTAAAGACTTGATTTATTTTGTCTTTATTTGCTTTGTTAGTGTTGTTATTGGTAAAGTTAGGATATCTGAAACATGCACTGCTTTGGTATCTATCTATTCTGTCTTTTCTTCAGCCCTTTAATTCAGCTGTTTCTGGATTGTTTGGAGCTCTTGGAAGTTCCCAGTGGTCTGTGTTATCTTTTGCTGCCCTTCATACCTTCATTTTCGAGTTTTATTTGGACCAGTGCCATAAAAGCTAATAATATGTGTTGTTCCTCTCCAGATTCTACGTTATGCGTCTGCAGGATCGAAAGCTTCAGTTTTCTACAATTACTCATCATGCCAGTGTCACACAGTGCCTTGGTTCCATAAATGGTGATGAATGGTTTCTTGGTGTTGCTAAGCCTTCTATTCTAGATAAGGATGAAGGATGCATCGGCATGGGCTCTAAAATTGTGCAGTCTAAATGTGGTCACTGTTATGTGCCTCCTGCTCCAAGTGATGTGCGCATTTTCCGGATAGTTGGTCCCAAATTTTTGAAGCTTAATGTTGGAACATGGCACGCGGGCCCTTTATTTAAAGCAAAGGCGATGGATTTCTACAATCTAGAGCTAAGCAATACCAATGTCAGCATCTTTATCCTTCTAAGTATCCAAGCCAGTTTTTGCACTTAATAATATCTTGTTTTCGTGATTTCTTTGGTATGGTACTTTACTATACAACGTGTTTATTATTTTGTGGTCATCTCTTCCCACTTTCTAAATACAGCACAACTTGCCTTCATTTGCTTAATAAAGTTAGAAATCCCTAAAGGCATAATCCCGTCACAGCTAAATTCCGGCAGCATGCAATTGTCTTCTGCTTTTGTTTTTCATTTTCAGTGTTTGGGTTTTAATGGCAAATGAGGACTTCAGATGTTCAAGACAAAACAAATCCTATAGGCTGGCAACTCAAAAACTAAATGGAAAAAAGAAAAAATAATGACGATGATGAAGAAGTAATAATAGAATTTTTCTTCTGAAATAGTTATTATCTATTGGCTTGTATTATAGGAAATAATCTTATTCATGTCAAGGCTTTCATGTCCCAATCAAATACTACAGGATTTCTCATCTCTCTGCTGCTGTGTTGTCAAGGTTTGTATTGAATGATATGTAGGGGAAGTATCTTTCCATGAGATTGTACACTGAAAGCGTGCAGATAGAATAAAAGTTGAAGTCCACGAGTCCATCTGAAATATGTTTCCAGCCAAACCAACTAATCTGCAAGTTTAGACCCCCTCTTATAATTACAGAACATGGCTAGCTAAGTAGCTATAGCAGGATTAATCCAATACTTCTGTAGTGCAGAGCTCAATCTGGTGGGAGGGAAGATTTTCTCCTCTGCAAGCAATTTACTTGTTACAGAGGTTTTCATGATTATTGTTCTAACAACAATTTCTCTTTCTGTAGGTTGCGGACCACACCACTCATAATTTTCGCAAAGAAGATGGTGTGGTGTTCATAATTGAGGAATAATGCAGGCATAAATGGGAGATGTGACGTACTGGGTTGGTCATGGCCATTGGATCTGATGCAAAGACAATTAATTCATGTGCATAAATAAAAGCAGAAATATATTGCAGATTGTCTTTCGTCCATTCAGATTTTTCGGAATCTTGTTATAATGTCGCATCTGCTGGGCTGTTGTATCAGGACCTATCTATGTCAAACTTTTCGAAGGAATTTTCTACTGTAAAGTACTGATGTTGAATTTCTCCATCTTACCTATGCGATGAGATTGTTGGATGTCTCAGAATTATCCATTTCATGGGACAACTCATGGGAGAGTTTTGCTGGATTGCCGAAATTTCTGCTTCTAGCAGTTTCCAGTGATTCAATATGCTATAGTTTATCTGTTTATGCCACTAGTATATTTTTTATAATATGAAAATATAACACTCTAAATCCGTTGAGTTTCCAATCAAATAAATATATGTGAGATATAAAATATAAAGGAGGAATTTGCCTTGAAATTGTTGCCGTCTATTTATGAGCCTGCATTTAGTGAGATGTACGATAACTTGCTGTATTATTCACAGCAAGGTTTTTTGGGCGTGTTTCGATGGCTCAGGAAAATGTTTTGATTTGAGAAAAAACAAAACATGGGATCCGCTGATGGTTCACGGTTAATGCCAAATCTACGGTGTGATCTACTGGGATCGCCAAAAGAGCACATCATCCTTTTATCAATTTTTATTAACATTTATTAGAATTTCTTCAGGTTACTAAAGTTTGTTAAAGGAATTAATAAAAATTATATAACTTAATATTTTAAAATTTTCTTATCGAAAATTGTAGTCAATAATCTGTTAACAATATAATTCAAAATTACTTAATCATGGCTGTCATTGGATAAAAATATAATTTTGGAAATTCAAAAGTAAGATTTAAATAATTTTAAAACTACAATGCATGGATGACCAATTACTCAATACGAGTACATGGTTGATGTGATTATATGTAAAGGTGTATAGTTTACACTACATAGGATGTGAGTTCCTATGTTAAAGGTGAGTACAGATACTTGCATTATTTGCTTCTCCCTTAATTTGCCTCATCATTCCAAACAGTGACATGATAATAAACATATGAGACTAGATAATTATTATTTAACAATATCAATTATATCAAAATAGCTTATTAAATTGCCACAAGCCTGTTGGCATTGTGGTAACCAGGGGAGGTAGCCTTTTCTATCGAACCTTGGTTCCCACTCCTCTCATGTTGAGGGGCTTTTGCCCATTAGTCTTCCTAGCACGGGAGTTTATAATTTCCCTTGGAACGGTGATTTCTACGAAATTTTTCAAGGTATGGAGTGTATTTAGGAAATTTTCTTTCAGAATGTGAAAGGTATGAATGTACTGGATTGTAATAACAAGATGTCAAAATGTATAAATATAAAAAATAGCATATTAAATTATCGATATAGGATTTATTCTTTCACTTACATGACATACTAATCTAATGTACAATTTTACAATTTTAAATTATAAATTACATAAAATCATAAAACTATATCCACGAGTCTTTACTTGACTAGTGAGCCTAATCTCCTATTTAGGGATTGTCTTTGTTTAAGATCAAGTGTTTTAATGGGGCACCCTGTTTACCATAAAAATCATTAAAAAAAAAAAGAAAAAAAATGATCAAGCGTTTTATTTGTTCTTAAAACCCGGCCTCTTAACAATTGAGCTAAGAAGTACAAGCTGTAGCGCCATTACTAAAATCTTTATTGCACGTGATGGAGGTATTTGAGAACTAAATTCTACCTGTTCAATTTCTTATATTATTAATAGCATATCTATATTTGGAAAATAAATTCATGCAGGTCTTTTTTTTGTTTGATAAATTTCATGCTGCTCTTTTATTGCTCTCAAAATTTAGAATATTCTTCTTACCATCTTAAAAATTGATTTTGTGGCGTGTTTTGTTGAACACAAAAAATATAAACCAAAACGTTTTAATCTAAAAATTTTTACTCTCCATAATTATCTTATTTTAAATTATTTTTTACTTTTTCTTATACAAATAATTCTATTTTTCAATCGTTTTCACTTTTCACACAGTTACCTATACAATTAACATATCTGTTTTAACTTTATTCTTTTTATATTTTATTATTACCTTTATCATATCACATAATTTTCTATTAACTCGACAACTTTTACCTTGTCAAAAAGTTATACCTACCAAACACACCCTAGCAACAAAAATTTATGATTAATATTTTAGTGGTATTTATTTTCCAAAAAGGGTAATTATTTATCATGATCTTCTTTTTTTTACCCACAATCATGATCTTCTTTTAATCTAACAATTAAGAACTCGATACATTAATTTCTCTGTGGTTCAGATGGCTTACACAAGTACTGCGTCTTTCAAGTGTAAACGAACACGTAAGCGGGCAGAGTAATTTTTTAACGCAAAAGCTAAAATAATACGCATTGCGATTTGCGCAGCAGTCGCCCGCTTTCCAGCACTTATAAATAGGCTTGTTTTTGAAATTTTAAGTTGATCGAAAACAC
Source organism: Annona cherimola (assembly GCA_030490835.1). Taxonomy (NCBI): domain Eukaryota; kingdom Viridiplantae; phylum Streptophyta; class Magnoliopsida; order Magnoliales; family Annonaceae; genus Annona; species Annona cherimola. The sequence continues at coordinate 76,954,851 of CM059973.1, forward strand.
GTAACACAGAGCACGGCAAGAAAACTAGACGAATGATCTTTTCAGACCCGTCGGAAATCCGGTGATTTCCGACCGGTCTGAAAAGATATTTTTTTTATTTTTTTTTGAAAAATAATTTTATAAACTTGTTAATCTGGTTATATTTAATTTATAAACCAAGTTTTATCATTTTTGGATCCAAAAATGATAAAACTTAGTTTATAAATTAAATATAACCAGATTAACAAATTTATAAAATTATTTTTCAAAAAAAAAATAAAAAAAATATCTTTTCAGACCGGTCGGAAATCCGGTACCGACCGGTCTGAAAAGAATATTTAAAATGACTTAAATACTCCTGTATTTAAAAATTCAAAATAAATATATAGACATATTTAAAAATGATAAAACTTGGTTTATAAATTAAATATAACTAGATTAACAAGTTTATAAAATTATTTTCAAAAAATAAATAAAAATAAATAAATTTTTTGAGTTTCCGACCGGTCTGCAAAATCGGTGCTCAGAAAACTAGAGGCCATATCTCAACGAAGCCGTCGAAGATGAGGAAAGGTTCGTCAGGGGATGATGGTATCATGGTTTAGTTAATTTTTATTTATGATTTTTACTTGCAGCTTTCATATTTCCCGCCATAAATTATTTTTACTTGATAAGCGGAATTGAAAAAAATCGAGTTGTGAAAGAAGAGCTAGAGAAATAAATAACAAATAATTGAAAAAAATACTGCCGCCGGTCGCTGATCGCCGTTCTCCGTCATTGCCGGCACCGGATATCGGCTGTTACCCCTCGTTGCCCCGATCAGGGTGGCCGATGCATACCCCCTTCTTCTTCTTTGCTGGCGAACCCAGAAAACCCACCACCCATCTCAGATTCCCCTTCGCTGCATGCATAGACTTGAGTTGCCTTAGGACCTACATTCGCTGGAACCAGATGTGACCGTTGGTCTCCTCTTACACGCCTCCGGTGATCTTCCACAAAGGCCGAAATCTGTCTTCCTACATCTGCTTGAGAGAATACTTGTGTTGAATCCATTTCCTAAACACCGTGGTGGAGTTGCATAGAAAGGGCGATTCATGTAGATTTAGTTGTCGGAAGGTTCGTGATGTACCAGTCAGAGGGTGGGCATCCATTCGATGGTTGTTGGGAAAAGGAAAAAAAACACTAGCTGAACATTCGTCGTCATCATAATCTTCTAGTACCAGAATGGATGTTTATGTTTCTAAAACTGGTTGGTGGGCGTAATATGCAATCCGGTGTACCATTGGGACTTCTAACCTCTATCAAGTATGCCTACTTGAACATAAATCAAGCATGATTTTGTGGGTTATGGTATTATATTAGAAGAAAGCAACAAGAGAAGTAATGAACTCACAATTTTTATAATTCTTAATAATCAACATCAAAACAAATATGTGTGGTCCTTATTTAACTTTTTTCCTTGACCTAGTGTGCTTTGATTTATCTAAAGTTGCTCCAGCCTAACAATTTGATCATAAAATTAGTATTCATTAGCTTTGAAATCATCCTTTACGAGAGTGAAGAATTGAGAAAGGAAAGGGTTAGATTTTTCGAGATGGGCCTACGTCATTGCTTTGGACATTTTGGTGGACAAGTTTTGTTGTAGGCATCTGTATCCTATGATTTTAGCTGATACAGGTTCATCAATATTGATTTTCCATGTCATAAACAATGAGCATCCATTGGTCAAAGATTGTTTGAAATGCATAACTGCTTATATGATTTTTCCTTGTGGTGAATGTATAATGCTGAAAGTAATGACATTGATGGTATGATTCTATTTGATAAACTACTATCATTCTATATTTTCATTGCTGTTTGTATTGTTGTTGAGTGAAAATAGAGGTGGGAGTTATCAAAAACGGGGAATGCTTTCATATTGCTATGTTCTGGATCCATAAAGTTGATGTCTGAGATCCCAAAACATGATCTTTTTGTTAGTTGGACTGATATATTTGGATCTCAGATTTCCTCTTTGCACATGCCTTTTTTTCCCCTGCCGTTAGTCAAATGGTCTATGTCACATTACTTATAGATTGAATCACTGTTGTTGATTTTTGCAGATAAGAAGCAAGATGACAATTCAAAATCCAACCTAGAAAATGACGAGCATCCATTACAGACATCTTTGGATGCAATATTTGATAAATGGTATTCTCTTTATTCCAACTATGCAGCTTCAAATATTTGTGAAATATTTATTATATTTGCACAGTATCTTAATAACTGTTTTTATCATGTTTCATAGCTCTACAAAAGAGGATGATGTAATTGAAATTTGCGGCACAGACAAGCATTTGTTGCAGTTATTTCTGCACGCACTACCTGAAAAGCGGTATTTTACTTATTCTTAAAGTGCAGCTTAAAACTTCTATAAAGGGGATTAATTTTCATGAGATTCTGACTGAATTATATTTATCACCAATGACAGTCCCAAGGAGGATCAGCTGGCTGAAGAGATTCAGAGTAATGGTAGAAAAGCATTGCAGAAGTATTTGGATGCTTTATTTGAAAAGAGGTATCTAATATTCAACATCAAAATTTTCCATAAGTTAATTGTATTTGGCACAAAATTTTATTAGCTGTTTTTATCATAATTCATCATTTGTCATTCTAATAAAATCTTTAACCTTTCCAAAAATGGCTATTTTGGATGAGCTGTTTTTATCATACTTCAACATTTTTCCTGACTTTGGACATTTTTTTTCGATAAAGGAAAGCCTCAAGGGAGAAGGCATTGTTGGGCCTGGTTGATGCCTTCTCCAGAAACTCGGTGCTTGAGTTTGCAGAAAATAAGTGAGTATTATCCCAAGCTTTTCATTTTAAGAGTAACAGTTCATCTTATCTTAGTAACTTGAGCGAATACGATTAGGCATACTTGTATGTTCATTTTTAATGTGTTTTTCTTTTTATGTGGTGAAGATTGTGTATCTAGGTGTTTACAAGCACCTTTTCAATTTAAGGCAAACAATGATGAGCCACATCAATTTCGATTAAGATTCTAAACGAGGCCCTTCTCATTACATAAATACCTTTATCTTTTCAGAAATTTTTCAGAAATTACAACACACCTACTGTAAAATTGAATAAAATTTTGAAGTTACAATATTTTCTAATGTATTTTACATAAATAGGACGACTGAGAGTTTATTTTATTTTATTTATTTTGATACAAGACTGAGAGTTTATATTAATATTCTGGTATTTGTAAAAAATGACATTTAATAGAAGTGAAAAATTTTCTAATTTTTTTTTCACAAAATTATCCATTCATCAATTCAATGCCTTTTGTTTTTGGCTTTAGTAATTTGACTTGGGTCGAAGGCACTTTATATCCTATTCTGTGAGTATACATGCTTGCTATCAGCTATCTTATGCTGGCAGTTTCTCTGTCTAGGAACAAGTAATGTGCTTGAAACCCATGTATAATGTATTCTTTACGCGTGCCCTTATGAACTTCTGGACTGGCCCAATTTTGGCTTTTACAATTTTCCAAGATAGCATATGACCAAAACACACTCACCACTAATCCCATGATCTCCTCTCATGACAGTACTTACCCAGCTTGGTTTTGGAATCTTAGGCAGTTTGGCTAACATTGAGTGCTTTGTCCAGTGAATGCATTAGATGAAACTCATACATCACATGGAACATCAAATTACTTCACATTAAAACAATCTAATCATTTTTGCCTTTACATCTGTTGCATGTACCTACCTATGAAGTTGAGTGACCACAATAAATTGACAAACAAATTGCTCTATATATGTGTTTTTCATGGTGGAAATGCCAAATACATGTAGGCATCATGAGTCATAACATGTTATGAATGCCCATAAGCTTAAGACTGTATTTACATTTCAAATAATTATAATACCTTCTCTTGTCAGTTGCTTATATTGAATCATGTTGTTTCGTATATTCTTTATTTCTTTTTTAAGTTTTCAAAAAAAAAAAAAAAAAAATCTGAATCTTGTCTGCAGTTATGTTACATTGCAGCATCAATTAATTCAATTAATCATCCGGGGTGCTTCAATTGAGGTCTCTGAAGCTTCTCGTGCCCTTGGTAATTCCATGTTTCTCATGCTTTTCATTTTTATAAACCAGTTTCTTCAACTTGATTGTTTATATATGTATTTATACATTTGCATGCAGGATTATTGGCTATAACTCTGGGTCATGGGGAAGGAACTTATGAAATAATGAAAGATTCAGTAACAAATCTTTCTCAAGCTCTCAGTTCCAGTGCTGATTCTTCAACAAGAATATCTGTACGTATACATGTTCCAAAAAAGACGAATTTACATGGAAGTGTTTTAGCATGTGTCAAGTGCATTCTTTTAGATTTTGTTTTATTGATGGCTTTGGTTTTTTTTTTTTTGGTTTATCATAGGTAATAGAGTGTTTGAGTATCCTCACATTTGTTGGTGCCAATCGTGATGAGGAGACCTATAAATCAATGGAAATCATTTGGCAGTTCATTCATTCCAAAACAGGACCTATTGTAAGATTATTTATGAACAAGCAATATTTCATTCTTGAACTATGTTACATAGTTATATTATAGCTTGGTCTAAAGCTCAAAGCAACTTCCTTCTACATTTTTAGATTGAGCCCAATGATGATGCCACATTTAGTGAACTAGCAGCAGCAATCTCTTCATGGTCATTACTTTTGACAACTATAGCTCGGTTGAAGATTCATGCAAGTAATTGGCAAGAGTAAGTTGAAACCTTGTTCAATTTTTTTTTTCCCCCATTGTGTCACTCCCTTGGATGACTAGGCAACTGGCGACAGACTACTCCAAGGGAAGGGTAAATGAGGCAAGTGCCTCTACCCAACTTCAAGCCCTGGATCTCCCACCCTACACACCCTTACACACATTCACGTCAACACTTGGTGATCCAAGTGGTAAAGTTTTTTATGCGGTTCTATGGGATAATTTTTTTTTTTTTTTTTTTTGCTAATTAACACAGGTCAATATCCTTTCTGTCAAATCTTATGGACAAAGAAAATCCTGATCTCCGTATTGCAATTGGACATGCAATTGGTCTTGTCTACGAAATTGGAGGCTTGAAAGAGTTATGCTACGAAACCAAAATCTGTACTGACAGCCAATCAACTGAGCAAAAGAAAGGGTTTTCATGTCAAGAAGGACTGAAGATACAAATCCAGAATGTGATAAGGAAGCAATCTCTGGAGGCAGCTGATGGTGCTATAGTTAATAGTGAAAGGAAATTGTTTGTAAACCTTTTGGCGTTTCTGGAGGTATTTCTGGAGGCATCAATTTTAAGGGTGTTACAACTATAGTCACTTCTAGATACCAAGAAAATATCACTACTGTTAGTTATCACTCTCTATTGGAATTCGCATCAGAAATTAATTTGGTTGAGCACCAGAGTGCAATCTTTTTATTTTTTTACTTTTTATGGATTGGTACCAAAGTGCAATCTTGTGATGATGTGCTTAGGGTATTGGCTTTAATCTATGCTCAAGCGAATATTGAGTTCGTTTCTTCTGTTTGAAGAAACAAGATCACTTGCTATTTTGTGAAGTTAGTTGTGCTTTTCTTATTCCTTCTGACATTGAATTGGAATCCACTTGACAGATGAACCATCACTTCATGATTCTTTATCAAATACGAATATTGTCTGTTTGAGAGTTTCAAGCTAATATTTTGAAATTTCAGACAGGTACGTATCCCAAGACATCTATAAAGATCTGCAAGAAAGGTGCTTTGCTAGAAGTAGCATCGTGGAGCCAACATATACAGGTTGTAATCTAACATTGTTATCATATTTTCCTTTTACATGTGATTTCACCTTTTTCTGTTTCAAAATTTCCTGACTTTTGTGTTTAACAGTTGAAATTTCTGTGGCATATGCTTGGATCTGGTTTTACAAATCACATGCAGGTGGTATTTTTGACTACTAATTGAACTTATACATTCCTTCTGAGGTGCTATTAGGATTCTTACTTCACTTCCTCTCTATTTGCGATACAGAATAATGAATTTCTGCATGATATTTTCAATGTTGGACATAAGAAGCAGAGATCATCGGGAACTAAAGAATTTACGTCAGACAATTACAAGGTTGGTTTATACATCTTTCTTGATTACGAAATTATATAGTTAATCTCATGCTTCTATCGTCTTCTCTCTTGTAACAACTTCTCATGAGTCCGTGATCAAAATGATCTCATCCAACTTCTTATCTCCATTTATCAAATAATATTGTGTGAACACAATCTAACATTTCTTCTATATTTTAGGATACTGATTTATGCTATATCCCACAAGTGATGAAAGCTAAGCATGCTCGGCATGCTCAGGTACTTATTCAAATTCCTTGAATATTAAAAACTTTAACCTATAAATTTATTCTTTGGAATTCCTTACATATTATTTTTTTAAAGTAAATTACCAGAAAAGTTGAGATTTTAAATTGTTTTCCTCAACCTTGGAGGCAGGGGAAAATAGAAAATCTGTGATTCTTGATAGAGCATTAAATTCCAGCAAAATATGTTCCTCAATGCTGAATGTCTCTATATTATTATTAAGCCTGTCAAAAAAAAAAAAAAACATTCTTCTAGCGAGTATCGTCATTTTGGACCATTGACATTGTTTAAACTCATCTATTTTGCTTAACATATATATATATATATATATGGTTTGATGTCCAGGATGCCTGATATGCATTCTTCAATTGTTAGTTGAACTTCCTATTATTTTCTTTACTTGTTTTCCCAAAGGTTAGCATTAATCATTTTTCCCTAAGATATTCCCTACAAAATCCTTGCTTCTGGTATCTGTAGAAGTAATCTTCTCTTGCCATGTTAAAAAAATCCATGGGTTAGCATCTATTTTTCACAGGATGCTTGCTTGTATTTGATTCTATTTGACATCTGCATGCATGCAAGATGTCAAATCATTATGGAATAAAACCAAATTATAACATTCCACATTTTACTACTTCCTTTAACATATGTATATGAATTGAAATTTGTAAATTTAAGTCTTAAAGGACATAATTATAATATCTTCCCCTTTCTAGGGGTGTATGTGTGTGCGTATATAGTTTATAGTTATATTGTGCATTCCTAATTTGTGAGCTTCGATTTTTTTTTTTCATAGTTAAATATCTAAATTTCATGGCAAAATCTCTGTTTCCTTTGACGTCTAGTTTTAGTTAAGTTAGAGTTGAACTCAAATTGATTGTTTCTTCAAATTTCACAGAAGTTGTATAGATCGCCTAGCTCTGTATTTCAAAAAGCAAAGACTAAGAAGATCCGTCAGGAACGTTTGGTGGCTCAGGTGTGGTTCTGATTATAACATGTGCAATTAATTATTATTGAATTGATTGAGTGAATCATTTTCTTATAGTTTTCTCTGTGTTGTTTCCCCTTTTCCTTTATTACACTTGTAGCAGTTGATTTATATTTTGATATTCCATCATATTGCCTTTGTTGCCTCTTTTAGCTCAACAGGCCTTGTCCTTTTTATTTGGTTTGTTAAGGGGGAAACTTCTTCCTAAATACATTTGATCTCAACTTATGATTCAAAGTGTTTAGTCTAATCATGCTTCAGTGAGGTGCAACAGGTTAGTCACCGGGGAAGATTTAGACTATTTTGTGACTATTCTTGTCTCTTCTACTTTAGCCAACTTCAATAAGTGGACCGACCTTCTTTCATTTCCAAACCTGCCTGAACATTTCTTGGGACTCTCTGATAGAAACAACGTTGGTACATATCAGACTAAGGAAGCAGGCGTGTATGTGCAGACTAGTTGGTTAACTGCTGGAAGTGAGAATGCGGACATAATTAGTCACCTTGGGGTGGCAAACAAAGGTGTTGGAGTTTGGTCAAATTTCAGTTGCAGATTTTTCCTAATTAGGTCTAAGTTGGTGGACCATAGGAAATACTTTCAAACTGCCACTGTTATTTCCTTATTGGGTTAACGCTTTCTCTTTTTAAATTATCGTAGGCAAGCAATTTTTCTAAATCTGTGAAATGGTTCCACCTTAATGAAATGAGCTCATCATTCTTCTTAGGTAACTCATTCCTCCTGCATCTGAAGAATACAATTATCTTATTGTGTGGCAGGCTAGGAACAATGGCTACTATGCATCGGGTGAAGAAGATTTTTGAGTTGAGAAGCAGGAGCCAGGAAGGCGCATACAAACATTTCTTTCACAGGCAGTTCACGAGGATATAGTCTGTTGATCAGAAGTTCGCACATGGTTTTTCTCCATGCTTTTGTTCACTGTAACTTTGTTAAATGTGTTTTTCTCACTTTTACTGCTATTTTTTATTGATTATTGTTGTAACTTCCATTTTTATTGATTGACAAATAGAAAATAATCAATAAAAGAAACTATTCTAGTCTGAAATTCAAACTGTGCTCCCCTCATGGACTCAATTGAGATGTTTGTCATGATCTGATATGAAAGTCAGTTTGGTGAATGTGGAACCATTCCAGAGAAGAGTACCTTTAAGTTAGAAATTTTGTTAAGTTGCCGAGGGCTTGCTGGGCATTTGAGATGTGAACAACGGATCTACATATGTAGAAAAATGTACTATTATTGTATATCCATGTTATGCAACATAGTTATCATACAATGCATCTCTGATAACGAGCGATTTTAAGACTTGATCGATGACAATCCACCACATTTCTGCATTATTCTCTTTTTTTTTTTCTTTTTCTTTTTTTGTCCTTTTGTGCCGTGGAAGATTGTGTATAAGATCGTCGTGGCTTTTTGTTTTATTTCAACGGAAGAAGGCCTTATTTCCCTTTGCTGGAAATATTGTTGGACAACCAATCAAGCCCTTCATAGAGACCCTGTCCGGATGTAGCACATGCACTTTGGATGTACCTGAAAAGAAACAAATCAGCTTTATCATGTGAGAGGAATTTCTTGGCCTTCTAGAATGATATTCAAACCCACCCAAAACGTCGGAAAGTTTACACTAGTTGTTACTAGCTTTACCATGGAAGTGATGGCTTAGAAAGTTGAAAAGGATGTGAGACTCACCATCGACGCTGACGAAGTGAATGAAGGGAAAGCTTGTCAGTGATTTCTGAGACGCTCATTGCATTTGGAAGGTCTTGTTTGTTGGCAAACACAAGCAGTGTTGCATCACGTAATTCATCCTACAAAGGTCATATAAAAAGAGATTGCTTTACAACTACAGACACAGAACACAACATAAAATGATTTCCAAGCCTTGACACCATTAGGTGAAATTAGAATTTTTTTGAGGCTAGAAAACAAGGGGTTACCAACCTCATTCAACATCCGATGCAGCTCGTCTTTCGCTTCCGGAATCCGATCCCTATCATTGCTGTCAACTACAAAAATCAGTCCCTGGGTGTTCTGGAAGTAGTGTCTCCATAAAGGTCGAATCTGTTTATAAGTGGGCAAAAGATAGCACCTTGGTCAGCTGCCCATCCGAAAACAAACACTTAGAAATCCAAAGAAAATTCCAATGAAGCTCTGTTGTCATCAGGACCAATACCTTGTCCTGTCCTCCAACATCCCAGACAGTAAAGCTTACATTCTTGTACTCCACAGTTTCCACATTAAAACCTGTTTCGGGGACCAAAAGGGACAAAGAATAAATTATTCAGCATTATCTACGCCATATCTTATTATGAATGATATGTTTTGGAGCTGTTGTGCGTTTGATGATAAAACAGAGAGGTTTTACCAATAGTGGGGATGGTAGTAACAATCTCGCCAATCTTAAGCTTGTAAAGGATGGTTGTCTTCCCAGCAGCATCAAGGCCGACCATCAAAATTCTCATTTCACGCCTTGCAAACAGCATCTTCACCAGCCGAGAAATTGCCAGACCCATTGCTGAAAACAGAATTAAGATCAGGAGGAACAATAAAAAGATATGAATGAAGAGAAATCATCCCATAAAGAACCGTAGATTGAGAAGAACAAACCAGAGATTGAAAAATCGCCGAGAAAAGAGATGGATGAAAATGGCAAGATGAAAAACCACAGGTTGGTTGCTTTGCTATCCGTTTATAGAGAACTGGACATGTATAGTATAGTGGAAGAATCAAAGAAGGCGTGGGAGAGCTATCAGTTATGAATAAAGTGGGTGTTGAGAGATAGGGAGGAATAGGATTCTGTGACGTGGGAGTGGTAATCAAGTGGCAGAAGTTGGTTGATCTTTTTCTGCATATGTGATTCTTGAATGATGCTCATATAAAAATAAACCCACTTGCATGCTGTGCACCCTGAAACTATTCTTTGCAGATGCAAATGTATGTTTGAATAAGTTCTATGGGACCCAAATCGTTAGGGTCTGTCCCACACCAGGCTGGGATAACCTATCCTATACCAGGTCAAGCTCACAAATTTTCAATTTGAGCTACTTTTCGGAGTTATCACTCAAACCCATGACCTTGGCATTTATAGATCTTCAGGACCTTGACATCTATAGTTGAGAGGCCAAGTATAAGACAGGTTATTCTAGCGCGGTATGGATGGGCCCTAACACTAACCCCCATTAAGATGGATATCTGAAATTCTGAAATGAAGATTTCACTAGAAGAATATTTTGCATCTATTGAACTTTGACTGGGCACTGTGGTTCAGTAAATAAGGGTCATGCCTTAAAAGGTTCCTTGGATCTTTCCTTCAACAGATGTTTATGGTTAGGAGCATCATGAATATCAAGCCTAAAAATTCAAAGTTAGATCTGATCAAAGACCTCTGATCAGATTTTGTAACTTACCCGGGTATGAATCTATGATCAATTAAACAAGTGGATTGGCAAAGGATTCCCCAAGATTTTCCCATTTTGCCATTTATACCACAGCAATTCATATTGAAAATAAACCCCCACTTTCAAGTTTTCTGCAAACAAGGGTTTGTTTAGTAAGAGGAAATGGGGGAATTTTTTGAAAAATTGAGGATGTGATGAATATGAGTAAAAAGAATAGAAATAAAATAGATAGGATAACTATATGAAAAATGTGAAAAATAATTGAAATATAAAGGTAATAATAAAAAAAGTTGTAGTTAAGATATTAAATTATATCAAAAGTCTTTAGAATCAACAGGTTTCGATTTTTTTTTTTTTTTTTTTTTACTGAATGCCAAACAGACCTTAAACACATAAAACAGGGTTTATTTGCAAATTCAATAGCTATGACCTACGGGTATAAATAGTAAAATAAAAAAACTTGGGGTCGTTTGCAAATAATCCTAAAATTAAAGTCTATTTTAGGATCTTGGTTAACCTGATGGATCATATCCGTGTGTTTTGCTTAATTTATTTTGATAGCCAAGACCTAGATCATCTTTGCTAAACCCTAGTGTAAATAATTTTAGTGCAAGAAAACACAGCAAAATAATTCTTCTAAAGAAATGAATTTCCAAAAACTCTTCAAGTACCCAATGGGATGCTGTGCAGGGGTCTACTCCATATCATAAAATCCTGTGAAAAAACTAGAATTGCAATGACGTAACATGGAGTAACCATTAAAAATCAGTTAAATAAAAATAAAATAAATAAGCTTTAGGCTTTGCGATAGAGGGATAATGGGCAGAGAAAAGTGAAACATGTCTTCGGTAAGCATTTCTGTAAGAGTTGAAAATAATTAGTTACGACCTTATATTTATGATCTGAACCATAATATTGATCTAATCATATATTTCATATTTAGAACCCTACACAAACTTTATTCAAAAGTTAGAATTTTAAAATAATTTTTTTTTATTTGCTGCCATTGGTCCGTCTGACGGTCAGTTCGATGGGCTCCATAGGTATATTATTTATGTTTGCGGGCTGATGGGTCAAAGTGGATGGGTTGGGCCTAGGAGGTGAGGTGGATATGTTTACACTAACCAGATTTTGAAGTTTTTTTTATTACATAGGTTTTATAGAAGTTAATTATCAATAAAATGCTCCAAGTAAGTAGTGGTTCCATTAAAATGGAACCCCGTTGTTAAAAATTAATACAAGTAGAATATTATCGGTAAGAGATAATTTTATAACTTAATATATTTATTAGAAACTCCTTAAGAGTACAATTCATTTATGTATGAATATTTTTATAACAGACTGATAAAGGATAATGTCGGGGAATATAAGAAGGTGAAAAAAAAGAAGAAGACAAAAGTCAGCAATTGGAAACAAAGGGTGTGTTTGGGAACAGTAAAAAAATGTTAAGTTAAAACTTTTTAATTTAAAATTTTTCACTCTCCACAACTACCCTATTTTTAATCATTTTTTCACATTTCTCTATACAACTATCCTACTTTTCAATCATTTATACACAACTATCCATACGACTAACCTATCTATTTTAACTTTATCCTATTTACTCTTCATATTAACCCTATCATATCACATCATTTGATAACTTTTACTCTCTACAACTTTTCATCCAAAGTTTTATCCATTCCCAAACACACTCAAAGATTATGAAGCTATGGAGTAGGCGTTGGTGTGGTTTTGTTTAGAATTAAAAAGCTATGAGGATAAAATTCTTGTTGTTTGTCTGCCCCTCCAATTTTACTTTTACTTTTATCAGGCCCCGCTTGCATCGCATGGCGGGAACCGAAGACCTCTCAGACGCACACTAACTTCTCTATTTTTTCTATGCAAATTTTGTTTATATTCATGAATTTTATCCTAATTTTATTTACACCTAATAAATTTTTAAAAATTCCATATATATCCATGTATTTTGTCTAAAATTTAACTTATACCCATGCCGTTAATGAGGTCGTTAACACTTTTGTAAAATGATGAAAATATTCTTTCATAATTATGAATTTCTTGCTAAAAATTTATTTTTAAAATGAATTTTTAACACTTTTACGACAGTAAAATCATATATTATTTGAATGTAAACTTTTTAATTTTAAGTGAACTAATTTCAAATCATATTGATATTTGGGCATATTTGTTATTTTACAAGACTTCTGAATTTATAACGGTGTGAATATATGTGAAATTTTAGACAAAATATATGATAATATTATTTTATTTTAGGCAAAATATATGATGATGTTATAAGTGAATGGACCAATTATCTTATTTTATTTAGGCTTTATTCAGTAATAAGGATAAGTGAGAAGTGTCAACTTTCTTTATACATTTTTCAAAAAAATACTTTAACATTTTAATTACTTAATTATCTTATTTTTATTTTAACTTTTATATTTTAATTATTTTATTTATTTCTACTTTACCTTTATCATATCACATTACTTTGTCACTCTTCAAAAACAATATCTTTCTCACCTCCTAAGTCCCTAACCACACCCGTCGCAAAAACATGCGTTAATAATTTTTTCCTCCTCATCATTATTCCATACTCTTTTAAAAAAAAAACCTTTTTCTACTTTTTTCTAATCGTTGCCCCATAATTTTTATAAAAAATTTATTATTATTATTATTTACCTCCTGATCGGGTGGTGGGACCGTGGGACATATTCCCTTTCCATTTCCCGACTCCCCAGCGTTTAACATATCCGCAGCAGAGACGAAGGTAATTCCATGTTCGAGCCAACGAACATCAGCGTTTGGGAGTCGGGGCATATTCCCTTCCATTTCGCGACTCCGTACCGTTATCGTAGCTAAGAGCAGAGACAAAGCCAGTGCCATTTGCGAGCCAACAAATGGCCACCTCTTTGTCTACTGCCAATCAGCTTTGCACGTACCTTCACCGTTGCAGCTTCTCTTCTTCCTCTTATGGAGTCTCTTCTTCCTCTCTTTCTTCTGCCAATTTCCACAGCGTCCAGCAGCAACGACGGCTGCCGCTGCTGCCGTCACCTTTTTCACTTCTTCGCTTCTCTTTTCTCTCTCACACAATCAATGTTCAGACATGCAGCATCGGCGCTTCCTTCGTCGCCAGGGCAGAGAAGAAGGCAAACACTCCTGATTCTGCTCCTTATCCTCCTCCTCCCGTCGCTAATGAAAAAGACGGACCATACGAGGTTTTTGCATTGCGCACTCATGCTTTAAACATTAGTGTTATTCGATAGAAATACTTAGTAGTAATCAAAATGAGATTTTTTTTCTTTTTTCTGGGTGGGGTTTTATCGGGACTAGTCTGAAGGAGAGGCCCACTTTGAATTGCAACTTGGAGCCAAGGTTTCCCTTAATATCTTTTCTATAGAAGTTAACTGATGTTTAGCTTTAGATAGTGGACTCAGATTTTTTACTTGACATTGGTTGTGCCATTGATGGTGGTAGGAACTGATGCCAAAATCTGGAACATGTGACCCCTTGTGTTCTCTTGATGAATGGAGTTCCGAAGACTTTGAAACTAATTACCAGCCAAAGACGGACATGCAAAAAGCTGCCACAATTCTTGCATTGGTTGTTGCAGGAGGGATTGCTCTGAATCATTCTTGGGTGGCTGCAAATCAGGTGAGTGCACTTTGTTAGACTATTTTATCTGGTTGATGGCCCTACCGGTAACTAGCACGAGCAAATATGTTATTGAAAAAAGTTTCAAGTGATTACTAGATGTCGTATTTCTTATGGTACAGGATGTTGCCATGTCATTGCTCTTTGCATTAGGATATGCTGGCATCATTTTCGAGGAATCTTTAGCATTCAACAAAAGTGGAGTTGGATTGCTGATGGCTGTTTGTTTATGGATCATACGAAGCATTGGGGTAAGTATTCATCCTTTTTACTGATGTATTAGAGATTATGCTGTTTGAATAGTAAGAGTTGCAGCATTTCCAACTAGAGGTCCCGCGTTCAAGCAATAGCAAACAACCTCCTTGTGAAGACAAGGGTAAGGCTGTGTTCGTGGATGCCCCTCTCCCAATTCCCATACCCTGCAATGTGCAGGAGCACCATACACTGGGTCTTTATTAGAGATGACACTTTTTCGCAATCAGATTAGCACAACATTTCTTCTGATCGTTTATACTGCTGCATGTGCTTGGTTACAGTATTTCAATTTTATGCATCTGGAAGACCTTTTCTGTATTCAGTGGTTTAATCACTGGAAGTTTCTGTCTTTACCAACTTGGGCGTAGCCTGTTTAGTTCTGGGGACAATTTATTTATTCTGGGTGTAACTCCGTTTGCACTTATTTTGTTACTTCTACACTTAATCTATAATGTAGTGATCTACTTTTTTCACGTCTGCTGTGGAACATTCCCTGCTATCTATTCTTAGTCTAGATTTTCTTACTTGCAAAGTTACACTTCATTCTGTTTGTCTTTATCCTGCAAGTTATCATCTTTTCTGGCAGGCTCCATCACATGAGATTGCTCTAACTGAACTAAACCATTCATTGGGGGAAGTCAGTGAGATAGTATTTTTTCTCCTGGGAGCAATGACAATTGTAGAGATAATTGACGCTCATCAAGGATTTAAGCTGGTTACAGACAACATAACAACTCGGAAACCACGTATTCTACTTTGGGTGGTGAGCAATCATTTTAGCAATTGTCTTCTTTCTGTTGGATGTTCTTCTTGTCAATGAGTTATGTGACAAGCCAACCCTGTTTATAGGATTAAAAATCATATTCTAATATTCAATAAAAATCTCGATTATAGGATGCATAATTTCAATTCCAAAATTAAAAATCATACTTGCAGGATGAAAAGCATGATTCGGCTTCTAAAATTAATCTCACTTACCTCGGTTGATGAAATCCAAATCAAAACTCCAAAAACTCATGTGTTCTGATTTGGATTTCATCAATCCAGGTAAGTGAGATTTATTTTAAAGCCGAAGCATGCTTTTCATCCTGCAAGTATGATTTTTTATTATGGAAATGAAATATCCTATAAATAGGGCTGGGTTGTCACAGGTTAGGATATGCTCCAGTTGTTTGAAGAGCTCAAATTAAGAGTGCCTTTGTTTGAATCATTGTAGCTTACTTTCTTTCTTGGCTTTCCTTTATTTAAGCATCTAGATGTACATGCATGTTAAAGTCTTTCAACTTATTCTAGTTAAACTGTCATACATTTCCTAGCTTGGCAAGTTTAATTTGCACTCTTTGAATAGGAAGCCTATTTACATTAACTCCAAGCCACCTTGTTACAAAGAGGAAGCTCAATATAGTGCCAACGAAACAAAAGAGCAGGTCTATCTATTGCATTATTATATGTTAGGACTAGAATCAATGTGTAGCAAAATACGGCCGTTAGCACTTTTGCAGGAAGTATCAACGGACAACTTCCTCCAAACATGCAAACTTTTGCTAATAATAGCTATTTTCTAGGAAATGTTGTACTTCCTTAATGTGGCCAAACACATTCAAACTTTTGAGAAGTGCTATTTGGAGATAACGCATAGTCAAATGGGCCCTAATATAAATTTGTCGACTCGTGATGTAAACTGGGTCCTCAGATTGAGGCTTGTCTTTGCTGATGGAATGTCTTCATTCTTTGGATGATAGTTGCTGAGATAGGCGGTGTTAACTTTTCAATCCGATATTATAATCCTAGACTTGGATTTAAGTTGGCATTCTTATTGTATTTCAGGATTCACTATAAACTATTTATGCTAGAATGATATACGATCATGCCTCACTCATTTAACAGTTAGGCTTATTTCTAATAACCTTTGACGTCTATATCTCACTGAAATCCATTAACTCGGTGTATATTTCAAGGAAATCATTTTCTACAGCTGTGGCAAACGTTCTTTTTTTTCTCTCTCTCTCATATATACAACAGGACAACTGATACTACAATCAAGTACATTCCAAATCCTCACAACATGGAGGAAAATTTCTACAAACCCCCATCATTAGGGGGAAATTATAACCCTCGCCACAAAGGAGGGGACTGAAGTTGGGTGGATTTGAAACCTACACCTCTGGGCATGCTATCCAACACACCAACCACTGCGTTGCTGCGCAGGTGGCGTGGCAAACATTCTTTTGAGTGAATTTAACATGGTGCATGGCATTGTTGCTAATTTTTAGAAATTTTAGCTCTGTATTAAAGATTAATAATATGTATATGGGGACTAAATTGATTCTTGCACAAAGTTTAAAATTTTCAATTAAAGCCTGATCTTGAAAATATTTGACTTTTTTTTATCATGACTTTAAAAAAAAAAAATTAACGCAATGATGAAATTTCAGGTTGGTTTTGTGACCTTTTTCCTTAGCTCAGTCCTGGACAACCTGACATCAACAATTGTTATGATCTCTTTATTGCGGAAATTGGTTCCTCCCTCTGAATACAGGAAGTATGTTCCACCCTGAATATTTCCATTCTCCTCAAACTTCTTATCCTTATGGATGATTAATTGATTATGAAAGTCGTATGGCTGGAATTCAGTTTTTTTTTTTTCGTTTTCTGAAATTCATATAACCAGGGGCTTTTATGTCGAAGCCCTGTCATATTATTCCAAAATTGGCATGTGACTGCTTTGCTGATATGTTATATGGGTTCCACTTTGCTTTAACTTCAGTGAAACCCTCAAGTTCTTTGTGTAACCCCATGGATGGCCCATTTTGATGATGTAATCAAAAACCAACAGTTCACTTGTTTAACATCATTAATTTTATCATGGGACTAAAAATCAACTTCATTAGAGTGTGGATGGGCCATATTTACTTGAAAATATATGTTAGTGTGTAAATTATGAAAAATGTTTGGATCCATTCCAAGATACATTAGAATGTTACAATACCTTATAAAATTATTTATCCACGTGTAAATGATGTTTTAGACAGCTTGGATGCTGAAAATATAGCTTTGGAATTGATATATAGATCAAATAATTTTGTTACATTCATTTTACACATTTTTAAGATGATGCACATGCACATCTTTGATTTTGATGAAACTTAGTCTCCTAGATGATTGCAAATGCAATGAGTGGATTTCACATTATCATTAAGGTGGGCTAATATGGATACGATTGCACAAATTTTGGTATAACCTGGTTAGATAGAAGCAGAGCTCATTTTATTGTTAAAATTACTGTGTAACATAGTTTAACTGGTTTGGCTATCATGTGCTTGCACATGGATGCTGACTTTTTGTGTGTGGAGAACAAAGTTGAGGATGATGAATTTCTAGTGACAAAAGAGTACATTGATTATGTCCTATAAGGTCATCATCATACATATCGTCTCGAATAATGTTTGGAAAGAAGTCTTTATTTGATTAAATTCAATATGTTGTAGGTATTCTTGGTTGGAGTTAATTGAATGCACCCGGGGTGCACTTACCTTGGTGCAACTGGGTATATTTAACCCATTTTTTATATATTTTTTAATTTTTTTATACAACTGTTAATCTAAGTGTATTTAACATGTGTATCATATTAACAATTATGTAAAAAAATATTTTCAAAAAAAGTTTTAAAAATGGATTTTTGCACTCAGGTGCACCGAAGCTAGGGGCACAACTTGGGTTGGGCTCAACCCGAACTCAGCTTGCTGAACCCAATTTGGAGTAGCGTTAAAATTGCCCAATGTTGAACTTGAGCCTGATTTTCCGGGTTCAACCCGAACCCGAATTATATATAACACATGTATTTTATATTTATTTTATACTCTATATAAATCCAGTCTCATTCCTCTCACATATATTATATTTATGTTATACCATATATAAGCATTATTCTTTCTTAAGTTCAATTATATAATATAATATTTTTATATTTTCTTTTAGGAAAAAAGAGTTTGATTTAGTGGTAGTTTCAAGACAAAAAGAATAAAAATATTTTTAGAACTTGAGATGTTTTATTTAGTGTTGTAACTTAACTACTTATGCAAGATGTTATTATTTGGTTATTTCAATATGATATTAGTGGTTAAATATTTATTTTACTTGAAATAAATTTTTTGTAATCTTATTTGACTTAATACTATGATTGTTTATCAAAAAAAAAAAAATACTATGATTGTTGAATTTTTTTTATTATGATTGACATTATAAGGTTTTTCTTATAATTAGATATTAATGTTTATATATATAGTTATGATATTAATATTAAATTGCATAATAGGAAAATAATGTACCTTTTCATTTTCCAAAACAAGCTACTGTCTACTTTTTTTTTTTTTGAGAAATGGCTACTAGTCTACTTTTTTTTTTGATAAATGGCTACTAGTCTTCTTAATATAAAGAGAATGTTTAAATGAGATTTTTCTTCTTTATATTCTTAAGCACTCTTGAATTTTTGCTTGAAAATAGAAAATTATCATTTTTTTACTTTTTAATAATAGATTTAAAGTTGAATAAGCATAACATAGATCACAAATATATAGAATAATTTTAACCCGAATTCTAGTCCGAAACTCAACTCGAGCCCGAATTTCAAAAATAGGGTTAGAGTTTAGGTTTAGAAATAGGGTTAGGATTGAGGTTTTAGAAATAAGGTTAGCATTAGGGTTGAGGCGAACTAGAGTTTCATAAGCCCAAGTTGCACCTCTAACCGAAGCTAAGTGCACCAAGATACACAGAAACATAGCCCTTCTTAGCCAGGCTTGGTTATAAAGGATTGGCCCATGATTTATCTTCTGCATGCATTTCCCAATAGTTCAAGAGGATAAGGAAATTGAGAAAGATGTCATAAATAAAATCTAAACATAATGGAAGAAATGAGGAAGTGTTTTAGGAATTTTATGTGACCGGTAAGTTCCAATTAAATTAAAAGGAAAATTTTATAAGTTTGTAATTAGATCAACTATGTTTTATAGGCAGAATGTTGAGCAGTTGCAGTTAAAGAACAACATACACATAAAATAAGTATAACAAAAATGAGAATGTTAAGGTGGATGAAAGGTAAAACAAGAAAAGATAAAAATAGAGATGAATTAACTCGAGATAACCTAAGAGAAAACAAACTAAGGTGGTTTGATCATGTTACATGGAGGCTTGAAATGACAAACTAAGGTGAGAGAATGAAAGGAAGACCCAAAAAAAAAACATGGAGGGAAGTAATTAAACAAGATATGAAAACATTAGATATTACAAAAAACCTAATTATTGATCGAATGGCGTAGCAGAAACCATGCAACTGACCCTACTTTGGTGGTAAATGGCTTATGATGATGGTGATGTTCTATCAGAAAACTATGCCATTCAAATCCTTAATTAGGCAACCCAACAATCTTTAATGTACACTGTTCAACCTTTTTTCTTTTTTTAAATTCTTGAAAGGCGCATGCAACCAGTTTGATCAACAGGGGAAATAAAATAGATTGTATTTGGAAAAAGGGATTGGCATTTTTCTGTGAGTCAAGCTTTAATCTGTGGTGGGAAATAGGGATTTAGCCATCCATGCCGTGACCTACCCTGAGTCATTTATACTCTGCCATTACGCACTTGTATAACGTGTCATCATTTTATGGAATTACAGAAATGTTTCAGTGTGCTACTCAATCTTGTGGTTGTTTATGTCATTTTCCTGTCACTTTGGTGGGTTATTATACAAAAATCTCAAAATTTTGAAGCAGTTCTAAATTAGGACAAAGGAGAATAGTTATTTATTCCAGTTCTCTGTGGTGTCTGTTGTCAATTAAGCATGAAAAGGAAACCAAAACCTTGTGCTATTTTGTCTGCCTTTCCACAATTATGTAATATTTGACAAGGAAATATACATGGTAAGTAATCTGCTTCTGGTTGAGCATGCAATTTGGTTTGCATTGTTAGCAATTGATGCGAATTGCCGCCTCAATTGCCATAGGTGCATTCTCAGCTGTCCGAACACCAATCTATAAATCTCATAGTAGTTGACCTCCAGACATTTCCTTTACCAATATGACATGTCTAGCATTTAGCTATCAGGGCCTGTAGACAACATTCCTGTACCTCTAGTTTAATATTTTGGGGCTGGTGGTTAAGTATTGGCTTCCTGATCCCCTTTTACAGTTTAAGCAATGAAGTTGAAGTTGGGCCTGACTATCTGTTTAAGGTGATTATAGTTTTTTATGTTGATGAAACTATATTTACAAAGAGGAAGACATGTAGAAAGTTTGTCTGCATATTCAAGTGGAGTGCATTGAACTGAGTCAATCGACATGAAAAGCCTCGAAGGAGCCATTCCTTCTTCCAAAATATTCTTTGTACTGAAATGCAGGAACTAAAATATGATAGCTTAGCACACAATTCTGGGATATGGCTTTGATCGTTGTCATTTTCTGGCTGCATTCTAGCAGTCTCTCTCTTCCATGTTCATGTTTCGTACAATTATAATTGCTAAACTTCTGTCAGATAAATTGTTTATTTCTATGAAAATTTTAATTTTAACATTAATATCTGGTTGGCAGGTTGTTAGGAGCTGTTGTAGTGATTGCTGCAAATGCTGGAGGTGCATGGACACCTATTGGTGATGTAACCACAACTATGCTATGGATTCATGGTCAGATTTCCGCATTGCAAACGATGAAGGTTTAATTTATAACTTGGTCTGAATATTTTATTGCATCAGTTCTTTAACTTCTGTTAGAAACAGTATTTCATTTGTCAACCATCATTTCAGTCTCTTTCATTTCCAATGATTGTATGTTATGTAGATAAAAGTAGATACAGCCTGATATCAAGCGAGCCGTTTTTTTTTTTTTTCCAAATAGTTCATCCACTTTTTGCATTTTGGGAAATAGATAGGTCCAATGTGTTTTAGATCTCAGAACTGAGCTGGCTCCCAAGTAAACGTTCTGAAATGCAGTAATTTTTATCCTCAAAAATAGTTGTTATTTAACCTTTCTCTGTTCAAGTTGTCGTTTGAATGTTTTTGGCCTTTCCTTTCTCTGAGCTTGTGATCTAGCTCAGGAACCATTTCGCAATGCGGATGAATCAAGTTTCCACGATCTGGTCAAAGACCTTATTCCTATCAAATGATGAATTTCGGATGAAGATCTGAATAAACGGGTTTTATCTTTTGCTGAATTTTTAGTCCTGCATGTTAATTGGTTGCATAATTTTGGGTCCTGCATATTGAACAGTTGCAGGCACGTGCTCTTGGATATTAATAAAGCATACTGTTTCTTTCATTTCCCTGTTCAAACATCTTGTCTTGTTTTTATAATCTATTCAGTTTGGGTTCCTGGTATGCAATTTTATAGAACCAACCTAAATTGATCATCTTATTCTTATATACAATGATCTTCTTCCCTTCAAGTGTAGTATGCAGAGCTTGTGTTGCCTGGGTGAATTTTGCAGTTGGATTTTTGCTTTCCTTGCAGGGCTTGTTCCTTCCTTCCTTTATTTCATTGTCTGTGCCACTAGCTTTGATGTCCCTGACAAGGTGAACTTTTATGCTTTGAAAAGGATAAGTATAATTAAACAGGAACCCAGAAGTTATCTAGTGCATTTTATTTTCTTATCTTAATGCAGTGAGGTTAATGGGAATGGACCAGACTCTTCCAATGTTTTGGCTTCAGAGCAAATGGCTCCTCGAGGGCAGCTTGTTTTTGCTGTTGGCATTGGGGCTCTATTGTTTGTTCCCATTTTTAAGGCTGTAACTGGTCTTCCTCCTTACATGGGTGTTCTTCTTGGACTTGGAGTCCTTTGGGTCTTGACTGATGCAATTCACTTTGGAGAATCTGAGAGGCAAAAGTTGAAAGTACCACAAGCTTTATCTCGAATTGATACACAAGGAGCACTCTTCTTTCTGGGGATTCTTTTATCTGTGAGTAGGTGTGTACATCAAACTTATGTACATATGTTTAAAGACAAATATTTACAAAACAGCTTCTATTTTATCTATTCATTTGCCAGTGAACTTATTCTTTGTTCGTCTTTTAGATGTTATACTGACTGAAGTTTTTCAACTGGTTACCCTCTAGAAATGCACCCTTTTTTGGCCTTTATTGAATTTCTTTAGTGAAGATCCTTCACAACACTGAGAACTGTGTCAACAAGATAGTCGTTAAACTGGTTACAATGGTCAAGGTAGAAATGAAGGTAACTTACCATAAGAATAATTGCCATGGTCAAGGCTAAAATATGAGGGTATAATTATTGACTGTATTATATGATGGTATTTGATGAAATTTTGTAGAGGATAAGAAGTAGCTTGTTTGAATCCTAAGCTTTCCAATTGGATAAGTACTAAAGTATTTGAAGATGGAAAGACGACATTAGCATAAGTGTTGTGATCCCATATGGCTGATTTATGGGTTACCAAAAAAATTTTTTTTTTCATGGAAGTGTGGGTGTAGGCTCCACCTAGATTGCACTCTTGTGAAATTTGGCAATATTATCACAAATTTTTAAAAATATCAAAATCGTCAAATTTCATAGAGATGCAATCTAGGCGGGTCTCATACTTCTATAAAACTAAAAATAACTTTTTTGACCACCCATAAATCAGCCAATTTATGGCAGTCATATGAGATTTTGACGTATAGTGTAATTCATGTTATCTTACTATTATTTGTCTTGCGTATTTTCAAAATGCTAAAAATTCAACAAACAAAATAAGTTATTTTCACAACCTTTAGATATTGATATATTTATTTATTTTGCATCCCTCAGGCAATGCTTCGTTCCTGTAACATACTTACGAGATTGAACGTTTTATACTTTTAGGGCATGTTTGTTTCATACTGAAATTTGTCACTCTCCAAGACTGCCCTTTTTTTAATCCTTTTTTCACATATTCATATACAATTATCTTATATTTCAATCATTTCTACATATACAAGTAACCTATTAATTTTAACTTTATTTTCATTACTCATCATTATTATCCTTGTCATATCACATCATTTTTTTTCCAATTCAAAAACTTTTACCCCTAAAGCTTTTCATCTAAAAGATTTATCACTTCCCAAACACACCTTTAATAGATCTAAAATCATTATATTATGATATTTAATTGTGGAGTGCTCCAAATAGACTCACCAATATAAGTGTTGAAAGTGAGACTGCTTTTGTTTCTAGAGTGTGTTGGCTTACTTTGAGGTGCTTATAAAACTAGAATATTGGCATATGATCATAACATGTCACCTATGAGAACACTTGATGGATCTTGAACTTTTACATTTTTTTGAATTAAAAAAAACCTTAGAAATTTAAAAAAAATTGTAAAATTGTAATTTATTCTTATATGGTCGTCCCCTCCCCCACCCCCACCCACAACAAAAAAAAAAAAACCCCAAAGGCCCTAGCTCTGCCACTAGGTATCTCCAATCTATCAAATGAGTCGATAGTTCAAGGCTTTAGCTACTGTACACCTTGATAGATCATAATATATTTTGATTAAGTAAATGTCCAAGTCTATCTAACACTTTTATTATTTATTAGATTTCGTTACTTTTTGGAATCACTTCAATTTTTAAAATGGTGGGGGAATGTTGAATATTTTCAAAATGCATTTAATGATTGGGTTTTTTTTTTTTTTTTTAAAGTTTGAACGTTGCATTCATATGGGCGCTGTTGTGAATATTGCAACATTATATTGCAACGTTTTTTTTAAAAAAAAAAAAATTAATAGATGTGAACATTGGCTGCATAACATTCATATGCATTGAATGTCATCAATTACCTAAAAAAACCTATATATATCGTTGTCTTGGCAGCAATGCTAAGACAATCTTTCTCACATCTCCTCAAGCATTCTCTCCATTTCAACACTTGCATCCTTTGGAAGAAGCAGTTTTCATCCAAGTAATTCTTTTGTTGTGCATCAAGTGTTTGTGTGCCTAAGAAGAGGAGTTACTTCTTGTTCTTGGCTTGGTTTCACTTTTTATATCTGGAGGACAATCATGTCAAGTGTTCATGTGCTTAAGCGACTGTGAAGGTAGCAAAATTGCCTTAAGAAAAATGACATTATAACGGGCCTGAAGTGGAATCTATTTCAGTTCTTTTTTGCACTTAGTTTTTCTCTATTTCGTCACTTGCTCACTCCAACAATTTGGACATGTTAAAAATTGTAGTTAAATTATTTACTAGGATTTAAAACCCTAGTACGTTGAATTGGACTGCCACCTCTCTTTGATTTTATATTTTACTCGATTGCCAATTGGTTTGTGGATGTACAGGCTTCACTAGCGTTTCAGGGCCTCATGTTTCTCTGTATCTAGGTTCTTTCTTTAGGATTTTGAATGGAAAAGATGTCTAGTTCAAGGCATCTTTTTATTTAACATTTCCATATTACTGGTTCAAGGCATTTAGATGTTTCATTTGTATACTTCTTTACTCCTTTTTCCTAATGCAGAATTGAAGTGAGGCAGGCTACTCGCTGATTCCATTACCTGGAATTAGTAGGAAAGATTTCCTCAGTTTCATGGATGTTTAAATTTGTTATGTTCATCCTGCAAAAGATTAAGATATGCCAAGAATGCTTTTATATTAAAAAATTGCAAGTTGATTTATTTACCTATATTTTCTAGAGATGAATACAGCCCGTGAGCGATTTCTATTCATTTCTGAATGGGTTGACAATTGATTTTTTGCTTTGTAGTCTCGAGGCTGCAGGGATTTTGCGAGAAATAGCAAATTACCTTGATGCACACGTATCAAATGTTGAGTTGATTGCCAGTGCAATAGGTGTTGTGTCTGCAGTTATAGACAATGTCCCGCTGGTTGCAGCAACAATGGGAATGTATGATCTAACCTCCTTTCCACAAGATTCTGAGTTTTGGCAACTGGTTGCATATTGTGCTGGCACTGGTGGTTCCATGCTCATCATTGGCTCTGCTGCTGGGGTTGCATTTATGGGAATGGAAAAGGTGGATTTCTTTTGGTACTTACGGAAGGTAACTAATTGTTTCTTCCCAAAAAATTAGTGCTGTTAAAGATTTATAGTCAATTAGAAAAGGTTGTAACCTTGTGCATGAAGCTCCTGCAAATGCAGTGTCTGGGGAAGGAAGATTTATGCATCACTACCTCCATTTACTGGAGAAGCAATTTCCATGACTTGGGCTTCATTTGGCCCCATGGTTTGGGCCTATAAGCACTGTTTCGAAAGTGCTTCAAAAATGCCTGTTTATATTATTAGGTACTTTGACAGAATCCCATAAGCAAAATAGCCTTAAAAAGTGCTATTAGGGAAGTAAATGAGATCTGCTCCCCCACAGAAGTGCTGGTCTACTGGCTGGGCGGTGAGCATACTGCTCAGCCAAATAAAGCCTTGAACTGTTGCCAATAATGATGAAGGCTGCGAGCCCTCGTCTTGTTGGGCAATGCGACATTCAAATATAAAAGGGAAAATAATAACCAAGTATCATACTAATAGACTGTATGTGCCACAAAACCACGTGTCTAGAAGATCTGGGTGGTCAGTTGGGTGATCAGGACTCTCAGTTGAATGTATTCCATTGTGCATAATCCACTTGCAATAATGGCCAACCTGAATATTGCAGCCCTGTCATCCATGTGCATTGAATATCCACAGATTGTCAATTCATGATCACTTCTATCTTGAATCCAAAAATTGCATTATGAGAACTTGATTCTAACAATTCCACTTGCTAGTCCTGCACTGCAGCCTCAAGCGATGAATTCTTACCATTTTACTGAATTTGACAAGTTGTTGTGCAGGTAAGCGGCTTTGCCCTGGCAGGATATACCATGGGTATTGTCGCATACTTAGCAGTGCAAAATCTTCACATTTCTCTGCCAAACATTACTGCTCAGATCCCCCTCTTCTGGAATGTGAATTAATTTTTCAACAAACATTAGTCCTAGTAATGTTTCACCCTGCTTTGTGGCCTATGATCGATATGCTGCTGAATGCTGCCTGCGTGGCATCTTTTGGATACATATTCAAATGTTATAAAAAGAAGAAACCTAGCTAGCATACAACAATGCAGATCTGGATGCATAGAAGGTACATTATGTTTCATTTTCAGTTGGATAATTTATAGTGTGTTGCTGGAGGCATTATCTCAAGTTTTGGCCAGAGGCAATTGCTATGGAAACTTTCTGCAAAATATGATGCGAGGACAGATGGTGGAATCCAGCTGACACATGATTTGTTGTCAGATCCTCTACAATGGATGGCATGATATCTCAGGAACAGACAAAGCTTGTGGAAAATAAGATGCTGTTTAATCTGTTTAGCTTTGTCAACAAGGCCACTTCTGAGTTCTGAAATTCAATAATTTAATAAGATGGCGCATTTCTATTCTTAAATGTCCTCCCACACACACACAGGGTGCAGGAATGGTTGGCAAAATGGCAGTTGTTAAGGTATCATGATGCATACAGGTATGAGTGGACAGTAAAACAAGCTATGTTTTGAAAGAGCAACTATTTACCAGTGTGTTAAATATTTGGTTTCATTTCCCACATTCGCACATTTTCTATAGTTCTTTCGTTGCCTTTAAGTTTTGGCTCGTCTCTTATCTTTCTGCAATATTTTGGAATTGACTGAATCAAACTTCTCTAAACATGGGTGTAATGATTCCATGCAACCAGTTGCATGTTGATTTTTTGTTTTAAAAGTTTTCATTAAAAAACCCAAACTAATTATAATATTCACCAGGGTGTATTTATTTATGATTTTAGAAATTACTTCCATCAGACATGTTCTAAAATTTTTAAATCAGTTGAAATGAATAGTAACTATCGATTTTTTGTTTGTATGACTTGCGTTGTATGAATCATGAATTTATAATCCTTCTAACAGGGTGATAGATCCGACCCAGATGCCCTTCGCTTTCTGTTTGTGTAATTTAGCCATGAGAGCAGAGCTTATATTAGGAATTTAATAGTAGGTTTTATTCACATATTTTTATTTCGTGCATTTCAACTAGTAATGATAAATGGGCTCAGCTTTGATGTAATCGGGTCACGCCTTAGTTTTAATGTGATTTTTTCCCCCACGATATGTGAAATCCGCTCCACCCATCCCATTTAGAGTTGTTTATTTAGGAGATCAAGTTTTAGCCAAATCAAAGATGTGCTTAGGCCCCATTTAAAAAATGTGTTAAATGAACATAATAAAATTACTTAAGTTACATATCAATTTGAAATATATATTTTCAACATCTAAATCATTTGAAACATCATTCTCGTGTGGATAACTGATTTATAAAATATTATTTGAATTTAAGTATCTATAAATGGATCTGATTTAAAGCAAATGCGGCCCATTTGTCGGGGATGAGGCTATTTGGCCTCAGTACGGGTGCCTTTAATTCAGTTTTAAATTTTTTTTTGAAAATTTTGTACTTCAATTGTTAATCTAAGTGTATTTAACATGCATATCAATTTTTACAACTTTTGAAAGAATTTATATATTTATTTTTTATTTTTGAAAATCAGTAGCATATTAGGTAATTTATAATTACTAAAATGCCATAATTTTTAAAAATAAAAAATAAATATCTAAAATGCTCCAAAAATAGTAAAAATTGATATTCATGTTAAAGATATTTATATTAACAGTTGTATAAAAAAATTTAAAAATAAGTTAAAGCACCTGAGTGCACTGAGGCTAAGGCACCTGAGTGCACTGTATCATTGTCTCCATTTTTTCAGCCTCATGATAAAACTAATGATGTTGAACAATGTTAACGGTTAATTTTTGTATTTTATCAAGAAAATGTGCCCCTTCCAAGTGTTTACACAAATTGGGGGACGATCCGAAGAGGGGGTGCTCTTGCCAAATGTTATATATATACAGAAATATTCAGGTGCAGCATTGCTGAAATGGGCCTCATATGATCATCAAATCATAATCTGCTCCACCCATTGTATTTAGAATAATATATTCAATTACCATATCAATTCTCATCCCAATTAGATATGTATATGGATCCCATCTGAAAATGGTACAAATTCAACATAATAAAATAGTTTGATGTAAATAACAACTTTAAAGTGGTTTTTTCAACATGTAAACCATTTGCTATAAAATTTATATATGGATAAATGATTGTATAAAGTTCCATTGCATTTTAATATGTGCAGGGCCTACTTTTGATCAAATGTACCGGAACAGCTCCTATATATATACAGAAATATTCATGTGCAACATTGCTGAAATTGGCCCCATATGATCATAAAATCATAATCTACTCCACTCATTGTATCTAGAATAATGTATTTTATTACCATGCCAATTTTCATCCCAATCAGATATGTATATGGCCCCCATCTGAAAATAGTACAAATTCAACATAATAAAATAGTTTGATATAAATAACAACTTTAAAGTGATTTTTTCAACATGTAAATCATGTGCTATAAAATTTATATATTGTATAAAGTTTCATTGCATTCTAATATGTGTGGGGCTCACTTTTGATCAAATATACCGCTGTCCGATGCAACTGTGGGTTATAATCATATTCATAGAGTTGAAATGGGCCACATTTGATTTTGAAAAAAGCAATAAAACCATAGATTATTTGCGAATGCCTAAACTTATTTAACTAACACGTGCTTTAAGAGTAGGAAGCTCCATTTTCCTATCCATTACAAAGTTTAAAATCATAACCTCAATTTGGTTGACACTTTGAAAAGCCAACATTCTTTCCTCAAACACAACAACTCGATAATATAGGCTCGTTGTTGCGGTCTTGCCCAACGGATCATGAAACTCATGGCAGATTTCGGGCTCATATGATCCGGTTCATCAGATGTTGATCCATCTTGGCATTGTTGATGATGCTCCTCCATGTTCTTTTCATTCACATTCTTACTTTTCAAGCGAGAATCCAGCACTGGACTTGTTGCAAAATCAAAACATTTGCAAAATTATCAACTTTATATGGGCAACATTCTCTCAACCACTATCAGTTCTCCTATGCTTACAAAATTGCACAGCCAAAATGCACTGATACTTTACAGGTTGTGGAATTTTGTATAAACAAGGATATATTCTACAGCTTGAGGAAGACAAACTCTTCAATGGCTGGTATTTCCCCAATCCTCTTCAGTGTTTCCCTGTCAGGTTCCTCATCTACTCCAATAGTCATCACTGCCTGCTCTCGTGGGGCAATCCTTCCAACGGTCATGAAGCTTACATTCACATTGGCCTCGCCCAAGATGCTCCCTACTTTTCCAATCATCCCTGGTTGATCGACCTGCCTGCAAAGTATGAGGCTACCTTCCAAGCTCACATCCACTTCAAACGATCCTACCTTTGTCAGGCGGGGCACCCCATCTTTCACCATTCCTCCCACCATGATGTCGCCGGTCTCAGAGATGGCACTGCCAAATTTGGACTCCACATTAGCAATCTGTACCTGGATGAATTCAAGTGGACTCCCAGGAGATCCCTCAAGCTGGATCCTTTCTTCTGTGATCCTGAGTCCTCTCTGTTTGGCAGTGAAATCAGCATTCACCAGATTCACGAATACGCTCGACATGGGCTCGAGCAGACCCTTGATGATCATGGAACGGAGCAATCGGGTGTCCAGATCGTCAGGAGCTCTGGCAGAAGCATACCTCACCTTCACAAAATTCACACCACTCCCTCCTGCCACCAGTTGCACTGCTAATCTGCCAAGCTTCTCCCCTAGGATGACAAAGGGTGCAAGCTCTGATACAACCTGCAATTTTATTGTTTACATTTCATGTCTATAACATGAATGGCAGCTACCCAGTAACTGCAAGCTTACCTGAGCGGGAACCACGGGTGCATTGACTGCAGTAGCCGAAAGCTCGCCTTTCAAGGCCCCAAGTACAGCTTCAGCGACTTCGATGGCCACTCCTTCCTAACATACAGCATCCAAGCATTACCCAGAAGAAAGAGATTGATAACTGAAACAGTATCACAAGAATCAAATGATCACTGCTTTTTTTCTATTCTTACCTGAGCTTCAGCAGTGTTTGCTCCAAGATGCGGTGTCACAATCACATTTTCATGCTGCACTAGTCTGCTGTCTTTTGGTGGCGGCTCTTCTGTGAAGACATCAAGTGCCGCCTGCTTCAATCCAAGAACCAAATTTCCACAGATTTTTTTTCCAAAAAAAAAAAAAAGAAAGAAATCTTGTTTGAGGGATGAAAAAATAGAACACCTGAGCAACAATGCCAGCATCTAAGGCCGTCACTAGAGCTTCTTCATCGATCGCACCACCCCGAGCAACATTGACAAGACGAACTCCTTTCTTCATCTTTGCAAATGCGTCGGCATTAAGAATCTTTGAAGTGGCGGGCGTGAGGGGCATGTGTAGCGAGATAAAATCAGCAGTTGATATGGCTTCCTCGAAGGTGAGCAGCTCGACTCCTATGGCGCGGGCCCGGTCTGCGGGAGCGTATGGGTCGTGTGCAACCACCTGCATCCCTAAGCCCTTGGCCCGCCGAGCAACCTCCGACCCAACCTTTCCAAAACCCAGAACAGCCAAGATCTTCCCAACGAGCGATACGCCCACGAATTTGCTCCGTTCCCATTTTCCTGCAGTTTCAGCACGCTAAAAGGCTGCGGGCAGGCAGAAAAACAGAGCAAGCAAGAATTAAAGAGCTCGCGCACCAGCTTTGACGGAGGCATCGGCCTGCGCGACATTGCGGGCCATTGCAACAAGCAGAGCAATCCCATGCTCAGCGGCGGCGACGGTGTTGGCAGTGGGAGCGTTGACGACGAGGCAGCCGTGCTCGGTGGCTGCCGCAAGGTCGACGTTGTCGATCCCGACGCCGGCCCGGCCGACGACCTTGAGGCGGCCAGCGGAGGACTCGAAGATCTCGCGGCTGACCCTGGTGGCGCTGCGAACGATCAAGGCGTCGCAGAGGGAGATCTTGGTGCAGAGCTCCTCCTGGGTGAGGTTGTAAGAGCAGTCGACGTTGGCGAATGTTCGGAGGAGTTGCAGGCCAACGTCGTCGAGCGTCTCGGCGACGAGGACTGTCGGCTTGGCTGTCATCATTGATAATACTCGGAGGCGACGGTGGCGGAGGGGTGAGATGAGGGGAGAGGGGTGGTGCGGGAGGCAAGGCGAGGAGGTGGGGAGGAGGAGAGTGCATGGGGAGTAAATGGCCATGCTTGGATTGGTTTGGCTGGCCTCTTCCTCCAATGGAGGAGGAGGTGGTGGTGGAGGTGCTGTTGGGAGGGAGGAAATCGTCTTTATGATGATTGAGCATGATGGGATTGGGAGATGAGTTTGGATCAGGTACAGCCCGAAACTATGGCCTACATTTTCATCGCCGATATTCAAACAGCTATTTTATCCTTATGCCTGAATTTTTAATGATATTTTTTTTTTTTTTAAAGCACACGACTCCTCCCCATAACATTTCGATTTCACAATTCATACGACAAATCCTGATTTTACAAATAATTTTCATTTAGGCAACTAACATAGGCGAGGCAAGTATGGTGAGTTGACTTTGTCTTTGTTCTATTTCTAAAAATTATTCTTTTTTTATATGGAAAAAATTATTCTTATACTAAGCAATATTTTCCCATAATTTTTATAAAACCCACAATATTTCAAAATTTTCTATATACCCTTAATATTTCCTTCTTAAATTCTCATAGTATCCTTGCCGTCAAAATCATGACTAACTACTCCATCGAAAAGCAATTTTCCCTTTCATAATTTCTTGATTGAAGCGATTCAACTCTAATATGATTCAATTAATGTTGGTAAATCATTAAATATGTAATTTCAAGTAATTCAAATATCATAGTTGGACTAAATTATTTTAATTAATAAAAATTTAAATGGGCAAAACTATCTTTTTGATACAATAGTGAGCAGTACTGCTAGGTTGTCACTCAAGTAGTGAAGTCATTGCCCAGGTAACTCACTAATGCACCTTTGAAATGGCAGGAGGTATTTATCTCTATTTATTATTTGGGCACTAGATTTTATTGATGAAATTGTCTTTTCGAATTTCTTTAAAGGGAGCAAATTGTTTCCTTAAATTTGTAAGAATGTCTTAAAGCTTCATTATAAGAAATATTGAGATAAATGTAAATATAGTAATATATCAATCAATAAAGTAGTTCATAGATGTTTTGACTACGCTGGTATAATAAGAATTTAAGGGGAATTATTATGAATATACAAGAAATTTTGAAACGTTGTGAATATATCAGGAATTATGGTAAATATTAAAAGGTATTTTAAGTATATTTTACTTTATTTTTTCAAGGTTAGATTAATTATAATTTTAGTTTCAAATTTAATTCTTCAAAAAAGTCTTATAAACGTACAGTCAACAAGATAATAATATAATTTTCAAACAGCATTTTATATCTTTAAAAGATATATAAAAATATCTTTAACTTATAATATATTTTGTACAAACATATATATAAATATCCTTAACTTATACTACGTTTTATATATTTGTATAAAACCTTTTATTGTACTAGGAATTTTTTGCGTGTCTGACAACATAAAAAAATTTTCAAATTAAAACTTTTCAATATAAAATTTTTTAATTTTCATAGTTATCCTATGTTTAATAATTTTTTTTACATTTTTCTTTGCAACCACCCTAATTTTACTAGAAATTTTGTGTGTTTGATAATATATAAAACTTTTTATTTTTCACAATTATCTTATTTTTAATTATTTTTTATATCTTTCTATATAACTACCTTTCTAATTAATTATTTTTATATAACTACTCATAAAACTAACTCATCTATTTTTATTTTATTCTCTTTACTTTTAATCATTATCTTCTATCTCTTATTTCAAAAACTTTTATATCAAAATTTTTCTTTTATAAATTTTTTCACTTCACAAACACAACCTTATATCTAAGAAAATAGGAACCTATTCTATAGATTTTAAGATATCTTACGGGTCATTCGTTGGTGGGAATTTGCAAAGAAAGTGTTTGGACGGAATATAATTTGTAAATTTGGCATTTTCAATGTATACATTGCAAAATCAAAATTTACGAGAGATATAGTAAATATTATGCTTAAAATACTTAATTTATATAATGTTTACAACAGAAAAATAATTTTTAAAAAATATTTTATAGATGTGCAGGTTTCACCTAAATTTTTCTTTATATAAAATTTTTAACAATTTTTTAAATTTATTTAGTATTTTCTAAGTCAACAAAAAGCATATTAAGAGCATTTATCCATGCCATTTTTATTAATTTTCAAAAATTAAGAGAGAATATTAATTTTTATAAAATTATTTTATAGATATGTAAGTCCCACCTAAATCTTCCACCAAGTAAAATTTAATTCTAAAGATTTCCAAATTTTCTAGTACGGAAGATTCAAGTAGTGCCCACTCAATTATCTAAAACTTATTTTTAGAAAAATTTCCAGACACTCGCAAATCGCCTGATTCTCCGACGATTATATAAGATCCCAACCCTTCGTCGACATCATTAAAACAAACAAAATAATATGGTCACAATAAACTGGAGGCAACCATTAAAGAAAATTGCAACCGTTCATTCGATTTCCCCCAACTCATGGTTTTTAACAACCGATTAATCCATGCATGAAAGAGCGGCTGTTCAAACAAGCCGGATTGCTGGATGGATGGCTCACGTGCCGTTAACAAGATGCTAAGCTTACTGCTCCGATTTGAGCTGGGTAGCCGTCAACGGAAATGGTCGGTGTCACTGGGACAATCATCTCCGGCCCAAAATAAAGAGCCCCTTTCCAGCTCTTAAGAAGAGGAGGCAAAATGTTTGATATAGGCATCCGCCAACATGCTGCCTAGCGTGATCTGAGCTTCTGTGTTGAGATGCAGACGGTCTTCCTTGAGAGGCAATCCCTTGGCATCAACGCTTTCAACGTTGCGAAGGTGGATACCCAGCTGAGCTTCTCTCACCTTCTCCATAAAACGACCATCTCCCGATGCAAGAGCAACCTGCAAGGATTCAAATCGATTCCAACATCAACCCATGATTATTACTTTCGACAGAGTAGAACTCTGTATATTGCAGGTTGGAAGATGTCATTGTGTAAAGAGGAGGAAGAAGCCATAGACCTCAAGTGGACTCTGTAATGCAAAAAGATAACAGTAAGTAGAGTGCATTAAGATCGTGCCATCGATATAACGTCACAGATTAGTTCCCGTTGAGCATTTTTTGTGAATTTGTACGAAATGGGGGAGAAAAGAAAATCAAAGTCTGTAGTCTTGTTGTAGTCTAGAAGCTGAAGTAGCATCTTAACGTGTGGCTCACTTCGAAACTCGAATGCCGATTGCGCACGCTGATAATGTGCTTTGGCATGACAAGAGGGTACCTCAGCCCACGCGCGCTATCCCCACTTGCCCCATCCTACCATGAAAAGAAAAAAAATTCCTTATTCTGCCCTTCTCTTCCTGGCTCCAGCTCTTCCATTTTAATACCATCTCAGTATCCTCATTTCAGCCACCCTTTGTAACAGGCTTTCCAACATTTGGCCAAAGTTTGGTAGGTCTATGGTGTTTAAAAAATTCCCCAGAATAAATGCAGTAATCGGACAATTTTAGGATAATGGAATGAGATGAGTAAATTGAAAGAGGGAGAATTGTTATGTATTAGAATGTGGAAAGTAGTATAGAAAGTAGGAAAAGTATGTGGTTATGCAATGAAAATGAGAAAAGTTTTGTTTGAAACGAGAAATCCAATCCCATCCCATTCCTAGGGCACTTCACATGATTCACTTAGTTTCATTTCTCCAGCTATTGCATTTCAGATGCTTTCTTTACGCTTGTATCGTGTGTTGGCCCCATCCTTTCTTCATCAGCCATACCCCCCCCCCCCCCCCCCCCCCCAACTCTTACCCGCTTGTGTATCAAACAACCAGGTAATCCATGTCATCAATTCCCCCAAAATCATCTTCCCATGGAATTCACCATAATCTTCTGGCAAATATCAACGCACCCATAACAGCAGCACTGCCTCATTAGCCAGAGGGTCAAAATTCAGCACTGTTGCAAAGCGATCCATTCATACACATTAGCAGCACATATTGCAAAAATGTCTGCTGAAAGAGTTTCTAAATAGCACAGTCGAAAGACGTCGTCTGTAGTTTCAGCCAAGTTTGCGGTCTCCTGCTGAAATAGGGTGTAAGACTTTTCCGCATGAACCCGTATGCATAACAGTATAATTGCCTCTTGTTGATGTGTGCGGAGTGGATGCGGATGTGGATCTACTACCTGAATGATGGGAAGCAAGGGCAATTGCAAATCGGAGCGAACGTCGTGAACGAGCTTCTCCATGTTGGCCCGGTACGCCTCGGCGGCGTGCTCCGACCCCGTGTCGCTTTCCCCCTGATACCAAAGAATCGCCCTGATCTCTCCTCCGCCCTTCGCCGCCGCCCGCGCCCTCCGCACCATACTCTCGTACAGATGCGAACCCCGCTCCCACTCCCGGATCGCCGTGCCGCCGACGGCGCAGGGGACGAGGCCGACGACTCCGGCGGGGTCGTGGGCAAGGAGAGCGTTGGCGAAGGGCATGCCGGGGCCGATGCCGCAAGCCTTGTGGACGTCGATGTCGGCGTGGAGGGGGTCGGCGGCCTGTTCCCAGGTGAAGTGGGCGGTGAAGCGGAGGATGGAGGGGTGGGGCTTACATTGGGGAGGCACGAATCCGTCCCATTTCTTCTCTTTGGTGACGCCTCCTCGCCCCGCCATGTTGCTCTGCCCCGACAAGATGAAGAGGCGGCTGGGGACGGGGTTCGTCGGTGGTGCTGAAACAGCAGCAGTGATTTCCTCCTCCCTCGTGCTCTTGCTATCGCTGCCCGCCATCAATTGGAAAGCGGGCTTTGATTTCAATACTTCACCTGTCCCTCGACCTATATACTACACGTTTTAACTCTCTCGTAAACCTATAAATAAATGAAAAGCTTATTAAAGCTAACCTCGGCTACCTTGCCTGATTATTATTAAAGCTTAATCCGCCAGGCCTTTCTCGGAATGATGAATGGATTTCACATTCCCCTGGATGTCGGCGCCACACACCAACTTTTATAATAATCAAGATCTTAACTTTCAGCCCCTTCTTTCCAAAGCCAACACAACAATCGGCTCTGCCTCCAACACTCTTATATATCAAAACCTATCTTTTGCAGTTTATTCATAAAAATGATTTGATGCACTTTTTTTTTTAAAATTCTAGATAATGTTTTATCCAATTCAAACCAATCATAATATTCATAAATTTGTAGAGCATCAAGTAATTTTGATAAAAATTATGCTGGGTTTGGATCCGATAAAAAAAATATATTTCATTTAATTTTTTTTAGAAAGAAAGAAAATCAACATGGCTTCATGCAACTAAACGTGCATGAATTTACCTCTGATGGCAGTGCGTCTCCTCCCTGCATAACATAAGCCTGTTAATTAATTACAAAATCAAATGCATGAACTAGAGTTCGCAATCGTGGCAAGCCAAGATGGCAACTGTGACAAAATACACAAGTATACCAAGACCACGATTCCACTAGTACAGCACAGCTGACGGCATAGAACTTACCACAAAATGAGAAGTGGGCAATTCCATTGCTTACATTTATAACAGAATCAGTATGGAACTATAAAATTTTAACAGCTGTCTCATTCTACATCAAAATCCCAACAAGCTTGTCCTAGAAAAAAGCGAAAGATGTCTGTTACACTTTTACACTTGAATACCAAGTAAAATGCTTTGAACCACACCAGAGCTAAGTCAGGCCATCCTGACAGGTCTTCCTCCCTATGGCTGATTGAGAAACACCAGTAAACCCGAGATGGCTAGCCATACCTGAAAAACAGAAAATTCATTTGTCATCAGATACAGAATTAGGTAAAGACTTGTCCATTATTACAGAAAATGGTAAAGGCAAAAGCAAAAGAACCTCGGTATGTGACCTAACAATGGTAAAGGCACATGAGGACAGAAATTCACATCAGATGAGAGCTAATAAGGCATTAGATTTAGATAGGGGTGCAAGTGAGTTGGGTTCAACCCCAGCCCATTTTGAGTTGAGCTGAGTTGGAATTTGGGTAGAAAATGTTGGGTTAGGTTCAACTCAAAATGGAGGTTGAGTTGTTGAAAAATCAGGTAGCTGTCAACCCATTTCAAACCATGGTTCAGAATATCGGTATCAAACGGTGTGTTAATCCCTTCTAAAAATGATACGATACAGCTATATAGTATCGATATCGAACCGTATCAAAAGGAATTTATTTTTGCCATAAATAATATGTAAAAAATTAAAAATTTTGGAAAATGCAAGAATATGTAATTGCTTAATAGTTTGCCTAAGATGGTGTATCGATCTATTTTCTTTTATTCTTTTATAAGTAGTTGTCTATGGTAAAACATACAATACGAATTTTAGATGAAAAAAAAAAAAAATCATAGACGAGGCATGTAAACTCATTAACAATTCAACAAACATGATACATAACAAAATCAAATATAACTAAATTAAAAATAAAATAAAATAAATCATAAATCAATTAATTACAATGCACAAATAAAATATATTTGCGTAAACACAAGATAAAAGCCCATAAAAGTTGATAGCTTTTTATTTTTGAGATGTTCAAGTTTACTTCTAAATTTTAAAATTTTTTATAAATAAAAAGCATCAAATTTTACTTAAATCGCAATAAAAAATCAATTATATTACCTAAACAAATTTGTGCAACTGATAAAAAGTTCTCTTTTTTGTTTTTTCAGAATAATTTTTAAAAGTTTTATATTTCTGAGAATTAAGAATATATATAATAAAATAAAAATTTATCTATTTGCAAGAAAAAACAATAAATATTAGTGTAAAAATGAGTGTAGAGGAAGGGAGAGTTTTGGAATAGAAAACATGTGCAAAATAGTATAAAAAATGAAATTTTTTTATAATTTTTTTCATTTGACCAATACACCCTTGTATCAGCGGATACACCACTAATATAGCCAATACGCCCACGTATCAACCGATACACTTAATTTTTTAAAACTCTAGCCGAAACACCCCTGTATCCCGTATCGGACATGGCCGATACAGATACAACACAGCTGAAACGCCCTTGTATCAGCCGATATTTGAATCCATTTCAGACCTAATTTCTGAAAAATTGGTTCAGATGAAGATTTATGTATCGCTCAACTTAAATGCTATTCATAACTCTGTAAATATTGAAATAACAATATGTCAATATTGTTACCAATCTTGCACCAATTGTCATAACTATTGAATACGAATCCATCTTTACCTGAAATTGGATAGCTACTCTCAGCCAAGTTTTTAGTAGTCGATTTGGGTTAGGTTAGCATGTTGTGGATTTGAGTTGGATTGGATTAAAGGAGTTTTAGAAAATGGGTTAAGTTGGATTTGGTTAAGATAGAATTAAGTTGGGAGTTGGGTTGGGTTAAGATAGAATGCATTGTAAAGAATTCCAATAAAAAGAATGGAATTTCTTCACGACCACAGCGGCCCGATGCCTTCAGATTATTTCTTTTCGACTCATGAAACCCTTGACATCAAATCATCATTGATATCATATTGAAACTAGGAAATCATAACTAATGGATGTTGTTCATGAAAGCCAAGTCGAGTTAAATGGTTAAAACGCCTAGCTCAAATTTTAGGCATTTTTTTTAGGAAAAATTTTAGGCATTAAGTTAAACAAACAAAAATATTATGATAGAGAATGCTTTAAGCTCACCTGAAGTAACAACCGCTGTGTCATCATCAAATACAGAAGACTAGTAGCTAGTTAGTGGAGATCCATTGTGATGGACATCCGATACATCTGAGAGCCTCTGTCTTGGCGATAACATATCATTGGCAGCCGCATCAACCTCAAGAGTAGAGATGTTTTTTCGTTTTTGTGTTTCCAACTTTGGTTGATCATCAGTTCCATCAAAAGCAAGACTTGAATTTTGTTTTCGATGCTGTGATACCATTGCCTGGGCCTCCTCGACCACAGAGGGGCTGTCATCTGTAGCATACAGTATTCTCTGAATTGCAACAACTATCTGCAATGTAGTAAACAGAAAACAGAAATGACATTAGTAAAGGAGATTGAAATTCATCCAAATAAAAAGGGAGGGAGCCAGGCATGTTCCTTACAGGCACTTGCTCAATGTCAGGTGACTGACATAAGATTTCAATATCCCGCAGCTTTGCAAAGTAGAAGTCTCTCTCCTTCTCCAGGCTATCAACAGAAAGCTTCAGCTCAGTGATCTGCATTGAATTCAAAATCATAAATACATCCTTTACCACCAAAAAAATAATCTAATTGGTGGACAGGGATTCAGATTACCTCTTCATCATAAGCACGACCTCCACTTGAGGCAGGTCTAGAAGCCTTAATTGATGCATTCACAGGATTAACAGCATGTGCCTCATTTTTACGTGTATTGTTTGAAGAATGAGCTTTAGGTGCAGTATTAGTTGTCTTGGAAGAAGCTGATACAGGTGCAGTCCTTTTGCTACCCTCTTTTCCCTTACAAGCCTCTCTTCTTTCCAAGGCATTGTAACTGAGTTCAATGCAGGCATGGTTAAGCGTCAAACACCCAAACCATTAACCACTAGGTATTAAATTACAAACAACCAAACCGTTATGTTATTTCAAAGATTCAGATCATATCTATATCATGTATACATGCAAACACCATCTTTTTGTTCTGTTGTGAATCCAAGTGCAGCTTGAAAGTCAGAAAGTAATAAATATGAATCATTGAAAGTCAGAATGTTAGAAAGCAAAACTCTGAAATTTTATTTTGGAAATCTGAAGTGAACGGATATGATCAAATTATATGCTTTGACGATAGCCAAATTTTAGAGAACATGCGGGTTTTCCTTCCCATGATCACATTGTTGGAATGATTTAGAAGTAAACATGCAAACAGCTATTGAAAATAAAAACCAGGGTAAATTTTCTGTGCTGAACTATAAGTATTCACTCATAGCTGCATTTGTTTAAAAGGTGGGATGTTAAACAAAACGGCATGAGATTTAGGGGGTTCAAATAGGCAAAACCAGTAGGCAGCCACGGTAGGGTACTAAACTTAATTTCAGCCTGATTTACTAATGTTGCCTGCGCTTCCATTGTTAAATGGTCTTTCACCAATGATAGAATCATGATATTATTGCCAATACGCTTTCACGTATCAGGTGTCAGAAGTCATGCTTGAATTGCCTATCGCCCACGAATTATGTAAAGAACAAAAACGCCATTGACTTTTAAAACTGAGTTCTATTTAAAAACCTGGGAGAGAACTATTTCTTCTTCAACCTCATTAACAACACAATAGCAAGATCACAAATTATTAAATATTCGGATGTCTCATCAAGGATTGGTTTGTGTCAGCAGGTTAAATGCCCTAATTGCCAGTGCCCCTGTCAAGTGAGTGAAAATGTGCAGAAGTAAAAGGAAATAATTCCAGTGATTACATTTTACATATCCTAATGTGTTGGATTTAGGGTAATATGTGAAACAACTGCAATAGATGCTCTGGTATAGACAGGTTGTGACGCATGCACAAATGAGGATTTCTCATTTGGCCATTTCATTATCACAAGATCAGAAATTCCAAATGAAAATAATATAGAAATTATAAAATCAGATGAACAAGCAAAGGGGCAGAATCATCACTTATTCGAAAAGCCTCCGTGAACAGAGTCGCAATATTTCTTCATCCATTGCATGAACTCGAGATTATCAAGAGGCCTTCCCTTGACCAGCTTGTTCACCTCGATATGCTGTGAAACCCGACAAAAGAGGAAAAGCACAATCACATTTAAAATCTGAAATCCCGAGAATAAACCCAAATCCAGGTTCGACAAATCCCAAAGTGAGCAACGCAGCAGCAGCAGAAGGGGAGAGAAACCTTTGTTATCTTGAGTTTGTTGAAAACATCTTGAAGGACTTTGTAGTTCTGGATCATCTCGTACTCGTTCTTGGCATCGAAGTTGACCTTGTGCATTGGCACGGTTCCGGGGTGGACAGCGTCCATCAGCTGGCACTGGACGGCTCCAGATGCGGCCTGGTTCATCCAACAAGTTACTCTGATACCTTGCTTTTTTCAAAGGAAAAAGAATGAAAAGTTCTCAAATTTATCGAATTAGCGTTGGATGGGGAATTGGTACCTCTTCGACTTTGGAGAGGTTGAGTTGGAGGGTGGAGTTGATCCATGCTAGGATCTCCGACCTGCCCACGAAGTACGCAGAATCCATCATTCCGATGTTCGTTGTTCCTGCCATAGCGCTTTGTCTCGAATCAGAAAGAGAGAGCGAGAGGGAGAGAGGTCTTTTTTGAAATTTAAATGCTAATGAGCGGGATGCTCCCTTTTATACTTTCATGCGCCCAGGGAGAGACTGGAGTGCGCTCTCCGCTATTTTAACTTGGGCTGCACGATGGGCACAAGTACTCTGGGCCTCCAGGGTGAGAAGTAACAAAATTGTCACTAAAATTTTTTATATAAAAGATTTTTAAATAAAAGAAAATAATGTGACATGATAAGAGATAATAATAAATAATAAATAATAAATAATAAAATTAAAATAGATATGTCAAATACATGAATAGTTATATAAAAATAATTAAAAAGTAGTATAATTGTATAGGAATAAGTAAATAAATAATTAAAAAATAAGATAGTTATGAAAAGTGAAATGTTTTAAATTTATAAATTTTAATGTTTAACAAACACACCCTATAATAATTTTTTGAGATCTCTCTTTATAAATACCAAAATCCATTTTAACTTTATTCACCTAACTCTTTTTTTTAACAAAATATTCACCTTACTCTTAAACATTACCCTTCATATAACACATTATTTATCTTGCCCATTTGGAAATTTTTGCATAACTTTTTTCATGTTTTATTCTAGGTTACCAAATAATTGTCTTTAAATTTATTTTCTACTATTAAACTTAGGCTGTGTTTGACAATAAAAAATTTTGTTTATTTAAAACTTTTAAGTCTAAAATTTTTTATTCTTTACAACTATCAATTTTCGATCATTCCTTTACATTTTCGTGTATAATTA
Organism: Annona cherimola; assembly: GCA_030490835.1. Lineage (NCBI taxonomy): Eukaryota > Viridiplantae > Streptophyta > Magnoliopsida > Magnoliales > Annonaceae > Annona > Annona cherimola. The sequence goes on from CM059973.1 coordinate 76,997,627, forward strand.
TCTTAATTTTCAATCATTTTTGTGCAACCACCACTACAACTATTTGATTTATTTCAGTTTTATTCTTTTTATTCCTCATTCTTACTCCTATCATATCACATTTCTTCTTACATTTCAAAAATTTTTCCTTTCAAAGATTTTATCAAAAGTCAAACATACTTATATTATTCTATTAGGAGTGTTAATTATCGCGGTCAACTCATCAACATGCCCGTGCAACCCATTTATAAATGGGTTTGTGTTAGAATTTTTGAATAAATTATTTATGATCCGCTAATCCATTTAATTATTTAAATAAATAAACAGATTAGTGTTTAGATTTTAAAACCTGTCGACCTATTTAATAACCCGTTCAACCGTCAACTCATTTAGTAACTCATTTTAACTTAGCTATCAATCATTTTCAATATATTAAAAAGAAGTCTATATTTCCTAAATAATAATTAAGATTTTTGTTCCCTCTTTTCTCTCTCTTACATTCTTCTTTCTTTTTCTTTCCGTCTTTGATTATCCCACTTTTCCATATGTTTTTCCTCTCATTTTCCCTCCATCTCTCCCTCTCCACCTTTAATCTTTCCTTTCTTTATCTCTATTTTTGTTTCTCCATCTTTGTCCCCTCTCTAACTCAGTTGAGATGTTATCCTTATTTGTACTAGTGCGTCGAATATATAGTCCTCTTCCGATGAAGATCTAGCCACGTCATATGCCTCGCCTGTATAGATCAATTCGACATGACAATTATAAATAACACACAATCAACTTTAAATTAGTTTAGTTTTAATTTGTTTGCAACATATATATAAATTATTAACAACTCGTCAACCCATTTATTAAATGAAGTGTAAATGAATTAGGGCTGCTGTTTTTTTAAATGGGTTAATAAATGAATTTGAATTAAAATTAGGTTCTAATTTCTCCATCCCGATCTATTAACACCCTTAATTTCTATCCATTTAATTCCTTACAAACAAGCTAAAAGCACTTATTTTTTCTTTCCCCCAACAAATTTTAACACATTAAAGAGGAACCTTATGTTTTAAGATTACCTTCAGCCTAGTCTAGTTCTCATTGCACTTTGGCTTCAATGCAACGTATCACCTTTGGAGAAACCCCTTGTAGCAATTGACTATTTTCATTGCAATCGGGTTCTACTAAAGTGCTTTACTACAAGAAATATGCTCACGTTAATAACCTATAAGGTATGTTATACGAAGAGAATGAGAATAAGGAATGGGAAATGTAGATGGGAGAAGGAGAAATAATCTAAATTTAAGGTGACGTCTAGGAATGTAAAAGTCGGTGAAATTATAGGATGAGGTGCGTGTTGGAAAGGGAATACTTTAGGAATTACTTAATTGATATGAAATAATGAGGTAAAGTTTTTAAAATATTGTAGTCGAAAGGAAAAATAATTGAAATATAGGGATAAAGTTGAAAAAATAAAATTATTGTGTTATAAAATCATTTATTGGTAAATGTGATTCCATAACATCTCATCCCACACCACATATAACAGTTGCGAAACATACCCTAGATAAGGTAATTGTAATGAAATATATACGTAAAAACTAAAAAGTAAAATAATTGGATAATTAATGCAAAAAATTATTAATGGTGTGTTTAGTAAGTTGGGAAAAAATATGAAAAGTTGTTGTAGAAAAAATTGAAAAAATAAAGGTAATAATTAAAAGTAGATGTAGTTATACAGACAAATGCATAGAAATAATTGAAAAGTAATTAATTGTATACAATGATGTGTTGAAATAATTAAAAAGGACAATAATTATATAAAAAATTTAGGAAAAAAAATTTTCTCCGAATTTATTGAACACACCCTAAGGGAACGTTTAGTAATGGGTGGTGGGAAACATAGATGGAAAATGGTGGGTGCACGGATTTCAAGGCATCTCATTAATCAACTAATCATTATATTTTTCCACTTTTATATCGATATTCCAATCATATTTCCTATCAACTGCCTTCCAACAAACTTCTTTATTCCAACTTTACTCCTATCATTTCATATCAATCACACAATTTCTAAAATATTTTATTTTGGGTGTGTTTGTTTAGGGTAAAAAAGTGTCAACTAAAACTTTTCAATCTAAAATTTTTCACTCTCCATAATTACTCTATTTTTTAATTATTTTTTCACATTTTTCTATACAAACTACCCTACTTTTCAATCATTTCTACACAACTACCCATACAACTAACCTATCTATTTTAACTTTATTCTCTTTACTCCTCATCATTACTCCTATTATATCACATTATTTTCTATTGATTTGACAACTTCTACTTCAAAAACTTTTCATCAAGGGTGTGTTTGTTTTGGGCAAAAAAGTGTCAACTAAAACTTTTCAAGATAAAACTTTTCACTCTCCATAACTACTCTATTTTTTAATTATTTTTTCACATTTTTCTATACAAACTACCCTACTTTTCAATCATTTCTACACATCTACCCATACAACTAACCTATCTATTTTAACTTTATTCTCTTTACTCCTCATCATTACTCCTATTATATCACATCATTTTCTATTGATTTGACAACTTCTACTCAAAAAACTTTTCATCAAAAGTTTTATCTTTAACCAAACACACCCCCAAAAGTTTTACCTCCAACCAAACACACCCTTTATACCTCCACCAAATACCACATTTCCAACAACTTTTACTTTCCCAAAAGTCCTATAAAAATTTACAAAATGGCTATAGGGTCGTGCTTGGTGGTAGCAGCGGTGGCGAAGTTGCTCGACGGTCTGTTGTTCAAGTTGCTCAATGGTCCGTTGTTCAAAGTCTTCACTGTGCAAGAGTGAAATTGCATTTTTTTTCCATTTGGGAATATTGCAAATTTTCCCTAGTGTAAGAGAATATTTATAAATTCTCCTTAATGCAAGAGTATCTACTGATTTTCTCCATGATATGAGGGTTGTGAATATGTCTGATTGTAATATCAGTTGTGTGAATATGCCTAATTGTAATATCAATTGTCGTGGTGTACAAATACCAATAAAAATAACAATAATAGTAAGTTACAGAATGAAGTCCAGCAATGTGCTTTCGTTCCCATTTACGTCTTAAAACAGTCTATAAACTTTTATATAGACCCTTGCAAATAGATCATCGAATTGAACGGAACAAAATGTCAGCAGAATGTAATGGTGCCGCGGTGAGAGTCATAGGGAGTGTTTGGCAATCACAAAAACTTTTCACCTAAAACTTTTCAATCTAAAACTTTTCATTCTCTACAACTCTTCTATTTTTTAATTATTTTTTTACATCTTCCAACACAAACCACCCTACTTTTCAATCATTTCTACACAATTATCTATACAACTAACCTATCTATTTTAACTTTATCCTCTTTACTCCTCATCATTACCCCTATCATATCACATCATTTGACAACTTTTATTCTTCAAAACTTTTCACCAAAAGTTTTATTCATTCCCAAACACACCCTTATTCATAAATTGAATAAGGTTAAAATAAAAAAAGAAATAATGGTTGAAAATATGACCAATAATAAAAAAGAAATATGCTTAATCTAAAGTGTGATCGAGTAGGTGGCTAGCTGTGTGAATGAATCCAAATGCAGGCGCAGTTTTTGTTTTTCTTTTCCCCCACCACCAACAATAGATCATCTCTGCTACCAGAACAAAAACATGGATTAACAATAAATTTAAAAAAAAAAACGACGACAACAACAACAGCAACAACAGGTAGCAAATTCTTGAACCACTGTAGCAGCATGGCAGTGTCATCTACAAACTTGAAAAAAAAAATGAGTAGAAAAATTAGTACAAAATGATTATCTGAAATAAAGAGAACTCCTGGCCTCAAATACGCTTTACCGCTGTCATCAATGTCATGGACTATCATGGTTAACGGTTGGTCAATCACAATACACCTTTAACAAGAAACACCCCATGAATTGCAAGAGATAGGTCCTTGAACTGAAAATAAAGGTCTCCCAGCTTCTTGAAGGCCTAATCAGTGATTGCAGGAGCCCAGAGTCAATTCAGGAGATTGAAGCAGAGATGAGCCACGTGTCAAATCTAGCTTCTTTTGGGTCAGTCTCTCTCAGTCAAATTATAACTAGCCTGGCCAACTCTATTATCTGCTGCATATTTTACTTCAAAGGTCCATCTCTTATCCTCAATGACTGAAATGGCTTGATTTTGTGTGCAGGGCTATCTGTAAGTGCATCCGAATAGATAAATGACATGCATTCCAGATTATTATGCGCACCAGATACCACCTCTCAAATCCTCTATTGATTGTTATGGCAATGTTTTATCAAGGATTTGCAAAGCCTCCTTCATGGAGGGCCTCTTCTGTGGAACCACGGAGGCACAGCTGAAGCCCAGCTTAAAGCATGAAAACAAGGACTCCTCCTTCCCTTCCAGTTCTGCGTTCAGTGTGGCATCAGCCATCATCAAGAAGTGATTCCTCTCCTCTCCTCCCAATCCAACATTCCACTGGCTTCTGACTTCCTTCTCGGAGAGCATCTTCCCAGAAAGCAGCTCTAAAAGGACAACACCAAACGAGAACACATCCCACCTAGGGCTGGGCTTTAGGTTCTTAATAGCCTCAGGTGCACGATAAGGAGATGCAGACCCTATGGGCGTGCTGGTGCTGGCTCCTATTGGAAGGTCATGAAGGGTGCCTTTGGAGACCACAGACCGCCTGCTGCTTAATTGTCGACCTGAGCTGCTGGCTGCCTTGTCACGGCTCTCTTCTGATCTAATAAGGCGTTCCAGGCCAAAATCTGAGATTGCGGGCTCCATATCAGAACCCAGAAGTACGTTGCTGGGTTTGATATTGCCATGGACATGCTTCTTCTCATGTAGGTACGTGAGGCCTCGTGCCAGTCCTCTTGCTATCCTGAGCCGAACTTCCCATGATAGGTGAATCGGAGGGGAACCCATCCTCTCTGCATTCATCAAATGCAACCAAAAACATTTGTTATTTCCAGTGCACAGAAAAGAAAAGGCAGGTACGAGACCGCATCAAAGTAAGCAAGTGGCAATGATTTGGGCCTTATACAATCCGTTTAAGCCACAGAGGAAAGGATCAAAATCAGTGGTGTTTCCCATTGTTTAAACTGAGAAAGCAGACATCACTTAAATTAAGCCACAATTCCTTGCAGATCCTCTTAAAAAGGTAAATCCTCTTGTAAGATTTTGCAGCCTAAGGCCAAAATTTTTAGGCTCATGATATCTCATTCTTCTCCTATTTTGTTAGACTACCCTCATTTTTTAATGCGACAATGCATCCAAGACTTCAGATGCATATATGCATTGCATTGAGAAGACATCATTTGTGCCTTGGATCCCCCAATCATGGCAGAAATCACCAGATTAATCACCTGATATCCAAATGACGATTGCCAGCACCTTAGACATTCATCAGTGAGTAATCCTTTGCTTGATGGTTTCCCCACTGCACTAGACCAACCACCCACCTACATCTAATAGCAGGCTCTAAAAGACAAGCATACCAGAGGAATTGTCCCTCAATTACTCGAAATTTTTTTTCTGAAATAACAGCGAAAGCAAAATTTGAGGGTATAACCAAAATTCCGGCAATAGAATGCAACTGATGGGTGATGAGTTTCTCCCTGGAAAAGATACATACAAGTTGACTCCATCTAGCTACTTCAGATGCTTCTCTGTTATTCTTCCAATTCCTACAATCTGGGCTCATAATCCACTTACCCATCTGCTGGACTTAAGTATCGCAGCGTGGAGTGAGTGGCCAATTCAAACGTTACTACCAAACGGGGCTGTCAAAACTGTATCATACTTGCACTCGTTTGGGTAACATAAGCAGGTGAAGGCAATCTAAATATAAATAATTACTGGATGTGATATTTAGTTTCCCTAACCAACTCCATGTTTTCCTCCATTATTCATATTTCTCACTCGTTATATGTATTTTACTCTGAAAAATTGGCATGATTAGCGATCATTACATCCCTGTTTATTTTTAATTGCCAAACACACCCTTATGGTTGAAGTTATTTCCTGGATATTATTCGTATTTTTTTGTCTCTGTTTCTAATTTACTTTACACTCTCTGCCGTCCAAATTGAACCAAAGCAAAATCTTCCAAGTTGGCACCATCGTTTCTGTCTCCAAACTACTGACTACCAACGATTTCTGGAAAATGAACCACACAAAGTGGGCCCATGAGATTGAGACTGCTCTGAACTCAGGGGCCAAAAAGGAATGACTTTCCACACTAGCATTTAGTCAAAGCTTACTACAACCAATCCCTGCCCAAATTAGCTAAGCCATCCGGTTGTAAAAGCGAATGACCTGTTCATAGTCATAACTTGAAAGAGGATTTCAAGTTTTCAACTAACGAAGAAAATAAGAAAATGATAGCTTTCTATAACTGAACATATATACGTTAAATCCCCAACTAAGAGATTGATGCGCAACAGGAAAAACAACCTAAAAGAAAAGTGGTTTGGTTTCTTACTGCTCAAGGCGTTGGCAAGGCTGCCATTGGAAGCGTAATCGTAGATAACAAGCTTCTCATCTTCTCCCCAGTAGAACCCTCGCAATCGTACCAGATTGGGATGGCGCAGCTTGGCTATGAACCTCACCTGGTTTTCGAAATCCCTAATCTTTTCTATACATGACTCCCCGATCCTCCGAACAGCGAATGTGGTCCCATCCTCAAGAACAGCTTTGTAAACTATGGTAGGACCAGCAGATCCGAGAATGTAAGCCGAAGCTTTGAGCAGCGTCTCGAGCTCCAGCTTCGATTCTCCATCCACTGCCACTAGCTCACCCCCACTTCCCTGTAGCTGCTGATTCGATGTCCGTTCTTCGACTTCGGATCCTGCTGAATCCGATGTCTCGTCGTCGTTGCCGCTGGCCGTAGTTCCCTTCTTTCTCAAGCACGGGCACTGCATCTTCCTCGAATTTGAAGACGGCGTTTCCTTATTCCCTACTTTTCCCACCGCCTTCTCGGCACCGATTTCAGGAGACTCCTCCTTCGCCTTCTTGGACTGATAGAAGTATAATACGAGAATGGAAATGATGGCGATTCCGAACAAATCTGCCACGATGATTCCTACGACGACGCCGGGTTTCAAGCCATTTTCAATCTTCGGCTGACCGCCACTGCTCGAACCGGCTGCTGCCGAGCCGTCTCTCGGCGCATCAAGAGTTTTCGGAATCGCTGCAATGGCGAGGGGAGACGTGGAAGTGGAGCTGTTCGGGGGAGTCGACAGCGTCGAGGGAATCGAGCAAGGGTTCTTCAGCGGCTTTCCGCACAAATCAGGATTCCCGTCAAAGGACTCCGCTTTACGAAAAGCAAAACCGCCCACCTCTGGAATCCCGCCCGCCAATTTGTTGAAGGAAAGATCCAGGCTTGCATTCATCGGAACAGCAGACGCGAACTCCGGTGGAATTCCTCCTGACAGCCTGTTGTAAGAAAGATTCAGCAGCCGGAGACTCCCACCGGAAGCATCGAAACCCCGAGGCAGCGAACCGTTCAAGAGGTTGGACGAGAGATCGAAGACCTCCAAGCGCGGCCCAAATGCAGTCGGAAAGCCGCCGTGGAAGTAGTTGTTGCTCAAGCAGAGGACGCTGAGATTCGCTAGAGAAACCAAAGTGTCCGGAATCCGTCCCGACAAGGCGTTGTCGGAGAGATTCAAGAACTCAAGGCTCTTGAGGCCTGCAACGTCGTCCGGGAGCTCGCCGTAGAGCTCGTTGTTGGAGAGCGAGAGGAAACGAAGGTGGGAGGTGTTAAAGAGAGAGGGCGGGAGGGTTCCGTTGAGGAAGTTGTCGGAGAGGTCGAGCTTCTGGAGGGTGTCGATGGCTGTGAGATTAGCGGGAATGGAGCCGAGAAGCTTGGAGTTGGGGAGGAGGAGGCTGGTGACGCGCGGCGTCCAGGAAGAGTTGAGGAAGAGGTCGGTGCAGTTGACGCCGTTCCATTGGCAAGGAGTGGCGTCGTAGTCGTTCCAGGTGGCGAGGGCGGAGAGAGGGTCGTTGAGGACTAGGCGTTTGAAGGACAGGAGGAGGTAGCCGTCGGAGCTGAGGGAGGCGAGTCGGAAAGGACGAGTGAGGAAGAGGCAGAGAAGGAAGAGGAGACGGCTAATCATGGTGGTGTGGTGGCTAATGGCTGGGAATGCCTCTTGCCTCTGCATTGGCTCTGCTATGTTTTCAACCTTTTTTTCTGCGGAACGTGAAAAAATGCGCTTGGCGTCTTGGACAGAACGCGCGCATACATCTTGCTCGTACCCGTAAGCTGTAATTGATAGGCTGGACGGTTAAGATTAACCGTGAGATTTTCAGTGCGATTTCCCCTCACTTGAACAGTACATGCATCTGCATGTGATCACACATGCATTTGATCATCCCCGAGATGAGAAATAGCCACGCCGGAGTCGGACTATGGAAGTAACCTGTTTTGACCTTTCAAGGCTCTGGAGCATCATTGTTCATCTGCGATAACTACATGAGAAACTTTCGAAACATAACCCAAGATTTAAAATTAACTAGTTCCGATATCTATTTGGAATGGGGCAAAAAATTTATTACACTTACATACCTTTTGACATGATTTTATATTTTACCTAATTATCAAACTTACTTTTTATTATATTTATATTCTAATTATTTTCACATCTTTTGACACGATTAATATATTTATTTTTTATTTATTCTCTCTACTCTTAATAGTACTCTCTATTATAGATCATATTACACTCACTTAAACTTTTTTTATTATAACATTTTCGGGAGCTAATCATATGAGTCTGCACCAAAGTCCTTGAGGACAATGTTTCAATGCACCATACAATGCACAAGTGTGCAAAATTTCTTTTTTATATATTTTTCGAAATTTTTTTATAAAATTATTAATATATTTGTATTTAATCTATAAGCCAAATTTTATCATTTTTAGACATATGTATATATTTTCTTGATTTTTTTAAAAAATAAAGACACTTTAGCTATTTTTAAGTGACTAAAATATTCTTGTTTTTAAAAAATAAAAAAGATACATTTACGGGTGTATTTGTTTGAGACAAAAAAATGGTAACCAAAATTTTTCAATTAAAAATTTTTCATTCTCCATAATTACTTTATTTTTAATTATTTTTTCACATTTTACTAATAGACTACCTTACTTTTCAATCATTTCTACATAACTACCCATAAAATTAAACTAGCTATTTTAACTTTATTCTCTTTACGCATCGTCATTACTCTTATTATAATACATCATTTTTTATCAATTTGAGAAATTTTACTTCAAAAACTTTTCATCAAAAGCTTTACCCCAACCAAACACACCTATATATCTTCAAAAATTATAAAACTTAATACATGAGTTAAATACAATTATGTTAATAATTTTATTTAAAAAATTAAAAAATATATAAAAATATGAGATTTTGCACCCTACCAGGGTGCATTGAAACATTCTTTGACAAATTATATGCCATTGAATTAATTAGAATTTATGGTATTTTTTCAACCAACTGTGCAAGAGGGTGTCTTCAATGAGTGACATAAAAAAAATTTTGAAAAAAACAAAACCCTTTTTGTTTCGCCTCTCCTCTCTAGCGAACCTAGGGGTGGGAATCGGGACGGGTCAGGGTTTGTCCAACCTTGACCCTACATTTCAAAAATCTTGTTTGGCCCTTATTTTTATACCGGGTCGGCACAAGGTCGGTTTAACCCTTACTTTTTTCTAATAGGTCTCCGGATAAAATTCGGGTCAGTATCGGATCGGTTTCGGGATAGCGGGTCGGGTAAAAAATACGGGTCAAATAAGATAATTTTCAGAATTTATATACCTATCAAACATAAGTATACATCTATACTAAATTTAAATATTATATGTTTCAATATTCAACTAATTATTAAAAAACACATAATTAAGAAAATAAAATATTTGAAAATATAGTATACATTTATTAAAATAGGTTAATATACAATTACACATAAGGGTTATATATGTACAAATTTTTTTTATTAATTCTTATATTATTTTTTGAATAAATTAATCTTTCTATTGTTGATAGAGTTGATTACAAAAAAGTGAAAAATTTGAAAGAAAATAATAATAATATTTAAATATAGACTTATAATTTTTAATAAATTAGTATATGCGGGGCGGGTCGGACTCTTCGTGTCGGTACATGATCGATCCACCCCGACCCTATTTTTGAATTCAGATCAAAATTTCTGACTCATCCCTATATCGGGTCAAAAATATGTTGATTTTACCCGGCCAAAAACGGGTCGGGTCAAAGTCAGGTCACGGGTCGACCCGTCCCAATTCCCACCCCCAGGCGAACACCAGTACCGCCAGTTGTCTGCACCACCTATCTTGTCATAGATGTCTCCTATTAAGGTGTACGAGCTAGAAAATCAGGAGCGCCAAAAAATGAAAACCAAAGAAAATTACAATTGAAGGGAGGAAGAGGATCAAAGCCAAATATGCACAGCAGGAAACATCTTGCAATTTCAACAAGGAAGGCCAAGACATTTTCATTCAAGGCTAGTGGCAGTCATGATAAATAAATTATAAAAAGAGGAAGATGGAAAGCAAAACTTCAGAAAATACACGTAAACATAATAAAACCATGAATTTGCAAGGAAATAATAATTGTGGCTTGGAAAAGTTATGTATTATTAAATTTTGTTTGTATTTTTTGGGAAGGGAAACTGTTACCATATATAAAAGAATTATTCTTAATATTTCAAAGGATAATTTACAAATATACTTACTTAATTTAACACTAATTACGGATATACTTATATAGTTTTATGAATTACATATTATCCTCATATAGTTTTACAAAATTTGCATGTCTACTCATGAGCTCACTTTCTCGTTATCTACCATTGCTACCTAGCTGAATATTTTATAGAATGACAGAAATGACCCTCCAAAGTCTATGTAGTTTCAGATTACATGCAGTGTATGAGGAAGACAATATAAATTCTTCAATTTTAGCTAAGTTGAGCCCTTCAAAAGTTCGATGATTTCCAAAACATTGAGTTGTGTTGGAATCTTGAAGTCCAAGCTGACAAGCCTGCTCAAGAGCTCTAAGGCTGCCATGGTGAGCGATAGAGACGACAGAGAGGAGCAGAAATGTGGGGAGATGCATTGGAGGATTCGATAACTAGGATGGTGGATTGTGAGGATTATAGTCCTTTGCCTTGCTTTCCCATCGCAGCAAGCAACTAGCCAGCTTGCAGCGCCAATGTGCTATTGAGGCCCAATGTTGGCTCATTGAAGAGTAGGATTAGCAAGTCGTGCATCACATCCACCCCAATCACCACCTTTTCCCTTTGCTCCCAAAGACCCCACTAGTGCCTTCATGGTTGTCTAGGTGTTGCAGTGCATTGCCCAGAGCAGCAACTTTGTCAGTATGTTTGTTCACTAACCTAGCTATTAGATCATTGGCTTTCTCAACTGCCTCATCTTCCTCTCCCTCAACTAGATCATCTTCAATAGTTCCCCCTCTGTGTTGCCACTCTTCTCCACTAAGTCTAGCTGACCGATTCCAAAAAGTGAGAACTAAAGGAGTTCACCCTCAACGACTCAACCTCATCTGCGAGTCAGAGGGTTCGCCAAAGGGGACAAAGTGACGAAGTGCCTAGTGGAGTTCAACAAGTTGTGACAATAGTAGAACAAGTTCTCACCTAGGTCCAGTGCTGTTGACGAGCATAGATTGTTGCTCAAGGACACGATCAATGCCATACACTAGTGTTTGGCACCACGAGTGACTCCAGCTCTGCCTTCACCATGCCCACCTTTGTTAACCCTTTGTGGATTGAGATTAGGATGCTAACAAAACACACAGTGATGTTAGGCATGCAACTCCTTAGTCACCTTCATTTTCAGCATTGTCTCTCATGTGATGTTGGGCTATATGGTGGTGGTAGCCATCCTCACATACTTCCTCCTTTTTAACGGCTTCTTCATCAATTGTGACCGGATCTGACCTTACTGGATACGGTTCCACTACATCTCGCTTGTCAAGTATCCATATGAGGCAATGTTGTAGAACGAAAAAAATGCAAAATTTCAAGAATACTTAAGCCTCAGGGCAACGTTGCCCTCCACTGCAGTAGCGACATGGACAATGATCCAGAGCTTAATGACGACCCAGAGCATGGAGATGGGATTGTGGAGCTGCTCTAGCACATTTTCTACAAGGGTCATGCGTTGACGATGGCTAACAAAAAAGTGAGTTCATGGGTGCACATGCAATTTTGGTGAAATTATGTGGGATAACATGCAATTCGTGAAATTATGTGAATATATCTGTAAATTACTCTATTTTGAATGGGATAACATCTTTGTGAAACATGCCTCTAGTTGGATTGTGGCTTATTAAGATTAGTATACATTAATTTTAATGAAATTCACAAAAAAGAATGAGATCTCAAATTCCATATAGCAAGATGTTTCCAAGCAACTATTATTTGCGACTCTTCAAAGATCGAAATGAGAATGCAACCTCGAATTTGAAAAGTTACAACACTTGTAGAAGCGATGTGGATAACCGGTGAGATAAATGATATAGATGCATGGGGTCTATGCTTGATCACTCTATTCCTTATCTTTCCTTTTTTTTTTAAAAAAAAATGATAGATCTATCAATCCTTCATTGGTTGCTTTAATCTTCTACTCCGAAATAGATATATGAATCCACAGCACATTCACCCCCTACCCCCTCGACGAGTTATTCTCTTCACCTTGTCTAATTGGAAATTCAATGACGAAGTCGCAAAGTTGAGCTTGGAACTACTAACTCGTTGTTATAAGTTCCCATTAGAAGACTTCAATTGGCCTTAATTCCCATTTTTAGGTCTAAGTATTTGATGCTAACATCAACATTCGTATTTGGAGCATTTATCTTCCCAAAGTGGTAGCAGCAGTTTTCCCATTATTGTCGTGGGAGTGTCCACTGTAGGAAAGTTTAATGATATTGTTAAATACTGATTAGAATATTATATTAAATTTGTAAAAATGTCTCAGTGCTTTTGTAAGACTAGTTGAAATGATTGTAATTAGTTATAATTTGGCACCACATTTAAGAGGGCTTCTATACGCACAATAATATATTAAAATATTATTTGGCAATACAAGCGATCGCTTCTGTAATAGTAAATTTTTTTTCAAACTAAAATTGGGAGAAAATTCTTATGCACTCAAATATCGCTTATTTGAAAAGCACTGAAAGCTATTTCTCATCAACAAAAGTAGCTGCAAAAACACAATGCGAGACAGCCTAGAGGGTGTTCTGAAGTATCTTAAGTTCTTAGTTTTCCTATTCTCAAGATAATTTGTTTAATTTTTAGTACGATTTTTATTCTAAATAAAAATCATTATAGTTTTATGACTCTTGTCTAGTTTAACCATCCCATCCAAGCACCTCATATTCATATGAACAAGAATGTAGGAGTAAAAAAGTAGATGCTTTTATAGACTTTTGTCACATTGCCAAACACAAAGTTTGTTTAGATTTTGGATATTTGAATGGTCCGAAAATAAGGCTCCCTGTATTATTAATATAGGTTGTGTTTGTTTGGGGCCAAAACTTGTCAATTAAAACTTTTCAACACAAAACTTTTCACTCTTCATAACTACTCCATTTTTTAATTATTTTTTCACATTTTTCTATACAAACTACCCTACTTTTCAATTATTTCTACACAACTACCCATACAACTAACCTATCTATTTTAACTTTATTCTCTTTACTCCTCATCATTACCCCTATTATATCACATCATTTTCTATCAATTTGACAACTTCTACCTCTAAAACTTTTCATCAAAAGTTTTACCTCCAACCAAACACACCCATAATATTATCCAATGTATTAATTTTTCTCACAACTTGTGCATGTGTTTCCCTCCATTTATCCGAGAATTATAGGTATAGGATGTAATGGGCGACGAGTGTCGTAGCGGTGAGATTCTTGATACATGCAACAATAAGCTTATCTTGAACTCGAAGGAGACCACGTGACGTGACCACAGGTCTACAGGAGCATCAGGAAGGACCATGCACACATTTCATCCTGTAAAAGGCAGAAATTTAGATTCGAAAAGCATTTAGGAGATTTTTTATTTATATATTACAATTACAATCTAGCTTAATGAAAACAACAAACTCTCATCTAACATATAAAGAGACAACATGCTTCACCTATTGATTAAGGGAAAACAAGCTCTCATCCATTCCTATATTATATACGAACATCCACAGTAGATCAGGTTCAAACACAGGAATACAAAAATGCTACCTGCTTCCCCAAGCATTGGGCTATGACTCGTAGTCGCACATTTATGAAATTTTTTTATTTGTATTGTACATTATAACGTATGATATGACATACCAAATTCATTCACTCTGAAGACTATTGAAAGGAGACAATAGGCTTTTTTTTTTTCCAAATAGACGAACTACTCCCAAATATTTTTAAGGAAGATCAAATGCTCTCGTCTAAAATCCGGGTGGAAATCCCGTATGAGCCTGTTATTGTAAAAGCTCATTATGAGATCTTTGAGCTATGTTTTCGCTGCAGTTTTTTTTTAATGATTTTGCAAAGAAAGCTGTTGAATGCAGAATTATAAATTTTTCGGTATAAATTACATGATCAAAATTTTAAAAGTTACCTTGACCATAAAAGTAACGGAAACGATGCAATGGAATGCTTCCGCGGAGATTTGGAAGAGATCATTTTGTTTTCGAAGATAGTGATGTAAAATCTAATCCATCGATACACATGTTTAGAAATGTCTATTGAGTTTTATTTCAATGGAGCTGGTTCTACGCCTGGAAACTCTTGATTTCCACATACCTTGCTGTCCTTACATGAATATAAGTATCTAATTATTAAATCTGCTAATTAAGATTTTAAAAATTCATTGTAATCAGACACAAGGATAAAGTATAAATATTTTCATTACGTTACCTACACAAATAATGAAAAACATAAAAAGTGGAATGGATATGTATAAAATATATTGAGACGTGCAATTAAGTAGTTCCTAACTTAGAACTTGACTTATTATTATTTAATTTAGGGGCTGTTAGGCAATCGGTAAAACTCATATATTCTAGTAAAACTTTTCAACCAGCGGGGCATTTGAGAAAAAAACATCATTTCAAGTGACCGAGCTTTCACTTTACCGTATTACTACATTTTCGCACTTGTTACCACCACCTAAGACTACCATAAGCATAAGCTACTTATTTCCACCATTCACTACACCTTACAAAGACCTGTAACAGAAATATGCGCAACACGGGGGAGCCAACGTGAGTTATTAGCATTAAATGCGCCAACCAGACCAGCTTTCTTTGGATGAAATTGACCGCCCGTACCAAGACAATGCAGTTAATGCACGCACTAGTGATTTATCAAATTGATGATTGACTTTTTTTAAGGCACAAAACATGTCAAAAACTTTTAAACCATGTCAAACAGCCCCTTAAACTCATGTGTACATATAAAAGGGCTGTTTGGCAAACGTAAAAACTGTTAAGTAAACTGTTATTTTAGGCTTGTTGAAGCCGGCTAGCACGTAAAAAAAAAAAAAAAAAAGGAAGTCGGGTTCTAATAGCCCATACAGTGCACATAAATACGATGGGTTACAAGTACACAGTTTGGATTAAAGTTCAATTAATGTACAGAGTTTTTTATGAGGAAAAAATATCAACAAGTTCTACACGTATCCAAATAGCCCTATAAATATAAAGTCATTTGATGCACAAAAAAATTGTTATCATTTTTTGATTCCTTCTTGGACACTGAATTTTATTTTATTATCTTTTTCTAACCTTGAAAAAGAAGAGCTGTTATCTAGTGCAAAATTCGTTTTTTTATTTTTTATAAAACTGTAATCTAAGTATTTGACATAGGTATTAAGTTTTATTATTTTTGAAATATATATTTTTATTTTTTAAAAATATCATTACTTTAGTCATTTAAAATGTTTAAAAAATTATATTTTAAAATAAAAAAGATAAGTATAAATCTCCAAAAGATAAAACTTAATACATATGTTAAATATGCTCAAATTAATAACTTTATTAAAAAATTATAAAAATAAAATTTTGAATTCAGGTGCACCAAAGTTTAGTTAACCTGCGTGGATTGGATAACAGCCGACCATTGATGTGTGAAAATGGAAAAAACAAAAAACAAAAAAAAGAAAAGTATTATTATATCCGGTGACACAAGATCAGATGGACGGGCCGCGAACAAAATTTCCACGGAATGCATCGCCGGGAGTAGGTACCGGAAAGATTGTATGGAGACTGGGAAATTTTGTATGTAAAAGAGTAAAAATAGGTTGTTATATGTTTTTTTTTTTTTTTAAATAGTAATAGGTCGTTAATATGTTGAAGTTAGGAAAAGGTCATTTGGAAAACAGTAGATTCCGTACCATCGTCTCACCTGTGACCAAGCAGAACGCGAATGGGGAAAATTGGGCCATAGACCCTCTAACTATGCATATTGGCATTTTGGACCCTGATGTTTGCGTATTAGCATTTTAGACCCCAAAAAGTTTCGACCCTTGCATTTTACCCCCCGCGCCCTCACGGCGTCAAAAAATCAGCGTCTGGCCGTCTGAAATGACGAAAATACCCATGACAGAAAAAGCAGAGACCACGGCACCAGACCGGCCACCTAGAGGAAACACGAGGTTTCTCAATAACTTAATGTCTAAATGAATCTCGAATTCACGGTTCGTCGAATCTTCCCCGGCCGTAGCCTAGGATTAAGAGCGACATCCTCGATGTCAAACCCCGGCTGGCTGGGGTGGGAAATCTCTACTCTCCAAGAAACCCCCGTACCTTCTTCCTTTCTCATCTATCATCGGCACCAATCACACCTTTGCTCGCTTTTGCTCCCACTAACATAATCCAAAAAACCACCGTCACCCGAAATCCCTCTCTCTCCTTCTTCCTCTCATCTGCGATTTTGATTCCGAATCCAAATTCCGATATTTTCCATGGAGCCCAAACCCTCTTCCGTAAGAAACCTTCTCGTACGCATCCTCTTCTTCGGCGTTGTCATCCTCCTCCTCCGATTCGTTTACATCGTCAACTTCCGCTGCGACGCCTTCAATGGAGCCTGCGTCATCCTCTCCGTAGCCACCAACCGCGCCGCCGCCGGTGGGGCACCTCTCCCTGCTCCCAAGAGCAGGGTCATCTGGAAGACGCCCCAGTGGCGCGGGACCGTCGGTTTCTACTCCTCCGTCTTCCACCACCTCATCTCCGATGGCTTCCTCGCGCCCTCCTCCGAAGCGCTCTGCGTCGACACCGCTACCAGCCCCGAAGTCTACGCCCTGCGGGAGATCGGCGTCCCCGCAGCCGTCGGGATGCACAAGAAGGCATCTCCGCCGCTGGTTTAGTTCGAAAAAGAGCTCGGGCTTTTTTTTTCCTCCACCTTATTAATCAAATCCTGAAGACCCACTCTTGAATCCACCGTCACCGTCTGCTCTGCGACATTCACTTGGATGTTTGTGTTGTACTTGCCCATGCTGATCACCATCGCGCTACTGCTTGATGCTTCGGCTACGGATGGGCACGTCAGTTTTGGGATGTCGTGGCCGAAACCGCTCACCACTTTTACCTCCAGTTTCCTCTAGGTGACCGGTCTGGTGCCGTGACCTCTGCTTTTTTTGTCATGGGTATTTTTGTCATTTCAGACGGCCAGATGCTGATTTTTTGACGCCGTGAGGGCGCGAGGGTAAAATGCAATGGTTGAAACTTTTTGGAGTCTAAAATGCTAATACGCAAATATCGAGATCCAAAATACCAATAGGCATAGTTAGAATGTCTGTAGCGCAATTTTCCCACGCGAATGCGTCTGTAATTACATGGCTCCCCACATTGTAAACGCACACACGGGTGTGATGCAATATCCGCCGGTACAACACGCTGCCAGACTGGAGTAATAAAAGTGAACGAATAATGGAGTACGTGGCTCCAAATTCCAAGGCAGGTTAAAACAACTCTCTGCTCTGTATATTTCATGGTCCCGCGCTCTGTGCGGACTACAGATGGTCCGTCCGTCCACCTCACGTCAGGGGATGGACGTCCATACCCTTCGACTGCTCATTACTATATGCTGCAATCCTCCTTTTTTTTTAAAAAAAAAATATATGATGCAATCATGAGGTGGATGTGCAGGAAAAATCTTTTTGGCCCGACCCGACCAGCCACTCACGTAACACACTAGTGGCGGCCTCACCGGCCCGAGAAAATAACATGGAAAATGCGGTGC
The DNA here is from genome assembly GCA_030490835.1 of Annona cherimola. Lineage (NCBI taxonomy): Eukaryota > Viridiplantae > Streptophyta > Magnoliopsida > Magnoliales > Annonaceae > Annona > Annona cherimola. Next base: position 77,015,931 of record CM059973.1, read on the forward strand.
TGAAATGGAATGGGATGGAAATTCGAATACGGAGAGTGAAATGTCCACAAGGCCGTTTCTCCTTTGGAAATTATCTTGCTCTGTGCGTCTGTTTACTTTTCTTGTTTTTAAATTAAAGCTTTTCGTTTCTTTTATTTAATTAATCCCTCTTTTCATCCATCGAGGAGCGGGAAATGCTTTTGAAAATTCCCAGGAGATGTCGTGCCGTAAAAACTCAGCTGTCTTTTTGTTAGCCGCTCCTCCGGACTAATTTCAAACTAGTTTAATTGCAACAAAGATCTAAACCCTTCACTGCTTTGTCGATGTAATCAATGTCAGGATGGATTAAGTGCTTCCATTGTCAGCGCTTTCATTTGAATGGATGAACCAGGAGAGGGAGATGGAATCCGAGGATCCCTTCGGTAAAAAAAGAAAAACTGTAAAATTATTTTTTTGAAAAAAGTACTTTGATACGATGAGAGTAACGCTTAGGGGACGTTTGAGAATGCAAAAGTTGTGGGAAATATGGTATTTTGTGGGTATAGAAAATGGAATATTTTGAAAATTGTGTAATTGATATAAAATGATAGGAGTAAAGTTGGAATAAATAGGTTTGTTAGAAAGTAGTTGGTAGGAAAATTGATTAGAATATAAGGGTAAAAGTGAAAAAATATGATGCTTGATTGATGAATGATGTGCCTTGAAACCCGTACTCCCACCAATTCCCTCATACATTTTCCATATCCATTCCCTTAGGGGACGTTTGGAAATCTCATGTGGGAAATATGGGAGGGAATTTGTGGGAACACGGGTTTCAAGGCACATCATCCATCAATCAAGCATCATATTTTTCCACTTTTACCCTTAAATTCTAATCATTTTTCCTATCAACTACTTTCTAACAAATCTATTTATTCCAACTTTACCCCTATCATTTCATATCAATCACACAACTTCCAAAATATTCCATTTTCTATACCCACAAAATACTATGGGGACGCTTGGGAATGTAAAAGTTGTGGGAAATGTGGTATTTGGTGGAAATAGAAAATGGAATATTTTGGAAATTGTGTGATTTATATGAAATGATAGGGGTAAAGTTGGAATAAATAGGTTGGTTGGGAGGTAGTTGATAGAGAAAATGATTAAAATACAAGGATAAAAGTGAAAAATATGATGATTGATTGATTAATGAAGTACCTCGAAACCCGTGCTCCAATTATTTTCCTCCCACATTTCCCACACCCCTTTACCAAACGTCCCCTATATTTCCCACAACTTTTACATTCCAATCGTCCCCTTAGTTTTTATTCATATGAATGCGGAAACTTAGTTTTATTCATATGAATGCGGAAACCTACATTAAAAAGGGACCCTGGTTCAATGCACCCGGGTGCATTGAGCCTCAATGCACTCGGGTGTACTTTACCCATTTTTTTTATTTTTTTTGAAACTTTTTTTTATGAAAATGTTAATCTAAGTCTATTTAACATGTGTATAAATTTTTACCATTTTTAAATATTTTTAGATATTTTTTCGGATTTTTTAAAAATCAGTGGCATTTTTAGTAATTTAAAATTACTAAAAATGCCACTGATTTTAAAAAATTCAAAAAAAATATCTAAAAATCTCCAAAAATTATAAAAATTTATGCACATGTTAAATAGACTTATATTAACAGTCTTGTAAAAAAAAATTCAAAAAATAAAAAGAAAAAAGGGGTAAAGTACACCCGGGTGTATTGAGGCTCAATGCACCCGGGTGCATTGAACCAGGGTCCATTAAAAAGAGGCCTATTTACTTTTGAGTGGGCTTGGACGTCCTGTACTGATTAGATGCTGGCTAGCCTGGTATGTGGACGACAATGTACTGGAATCCAGGTGCATGTGACCATTGTCTTTTCTTTGACTGTCTTTCGCACACCTCGCCTTTTTCCGGCCGCTGCGACTCTACTCGCAACCACTCGTGCTGCAACTGTAGGCATGTGGCCATTTTTTTATTTTGTAAAATTCCTAGGCCACCACGCATGCACGCGGCCATTCTCATATTCTGAGACCCGTGAGTCTCCTGTGACATGAAGAACAACGAAAGTCGGGGGCCGAAAATCCGAGGATCCAAGGAAGAGTAGTATTGTAAATTCGTGTTCTCAGTATCCAAGCTAAGGAGGGACTGATTATGAGAAGAACTATTATTAATTTCTAATTGCTTGCACTAATTTACAGTGTCTGCTAATTGAGACTTGAATTCAATTAGATCGACTGGATGGGCATCCAATCCATATTGGATGGTTAATTGATTTTTATATAAGAATTATATAAGAAAGGTGAAAAAGAAGAATTTTTTTTGGTAATCCTGCCAAGAATATAACAAAGCGTCTCTCTATCATTTCACATAAAAAGTAAGATTTAAATGCAAGATAAAAATATATGATAGATCCAATCCAATCAAAAATATATGATAGATTCTATTTTGACGGTATCTATTTTTTCTTTTTCCTATAGAAGGTAAAAAAAATAATCCTTACTATTCCTAATATGTTCCATTAATGATAATCTCTTGAAAGTCTCAAGGGTAATTAGTATTCATGACCTTGATAAAGTAGTGGTTTGAGAAATTTGTAGAATTTGCAGAGGATGCAATAGGCATTGCTTGGAATTTGAAATCCAACAATGTTGACATTTTGTTAATGGGTGATAGGTTGCTAATACAAGAGGAAAATTTTGTAAAAGCAACAGGATAAATCGTTCAGATACCAGAGTAACTGAGGCTTATTTGGTCGTGTTGTAAGTGCTCTAGCTAAACCTGTTGATGGTAGGGATGAATTTGTGGCTTCTGAATTTTAGTTAATTGAATCTCTCGCTCCAGATGTTATTTTCAGACACTTTTGTATATAAACCTATTTAAATTGGGCTTATTGCTATTAACTTAATGATCCCGATAAGATGCAACCAACGAGAATTAATTATTTAGGGGACTACGGTAGAATCATTTGCATAATCCCAACTTATTATGAGCTGTTCTTTCTAGTTGATGATAACCTATTAACAACTTAGATGGGGGGCGGCAAGCATGCTTATTTTTCAAGAATATTTTTTCATTTTAAAAAATAATAAACTTTTTAATATAAAACTTTTTACTTTTTATAATTATCTTATTTTAAATTATTATTCATATTTTTATATAATTATCTTATTTTTCAATTATTTTGCACAATTACCCTTACATCTATAGATTTATCTTATCTTTTTTAATTTTATTCTTTTTAATAACTATCGCTACCTCTATCATGTCACATTATTTTTCACACTTTAAAAAGTTTTATAACATGAGTGTGTTCAAGAAGTGATAAATCTTTTAAAAGAAATTTTTTTTAATTTAAAAGCTTTTGAAATTAGAGAAAATGATAAAAAAAATAAAGAGAATAAAATTAAAATTAATAAGTTAGTTGTAGGAATAGTTGTGTAAAAATGATAAAAAAAAGTAAAGTTGTTATATAAGAATATGTGACAAATAATTAAAAAATATAATATTTATAAATAGTAAAACATTTTAATTTGAAGAGTTTTAAGTGCTCCAAAACATATCATGTCAATTTTTCTGTTAAAAATTTTATCAATTGACAAATACATTATTACTTTTTTCACTTGTAATATAACTTTTCTCATTGCTAACACATAATAGTAATTTTCCTTCTAACATCTTTATCTTATCCTCCACCAAATCCAAATCTTAAAAGGACCGGACGGCCGATCTATTATGGTCTGATTTTGTTAATATCCAGAATCAAGTCATTTTCACCCTGTTCATGATCCATGAAGTGAATGAAATTAAAATAGACAAACTAATAATTAGAAATTTGAGTAGGAATGAAAGCACGAAACTAAGTAAAGTTCTTATGTGAGATAAACATGTACAGAGCAATGGATGTATATCAACTTATACATTGATACAGTGATGTAATGTTTTTCGGTGGAATGCTCTTCACTCTTAATCGACTCAATGAATCTCTTATGGCTTTGTATATATGATCTTTGGCGTTCATCCACGAATAGAACATTCTGAGCAGTCCATGGGCCTACGTAACTTCACATCAAAGGGACGAAGAAGAAAAGTAAAGACTGAATTATAGCACTAACTTCAAAAGCACCAGCAAATAAAAAAAAAAATCAATAATAACTTAAAAATAAACAAATACATTCTTTTTAAAAAATAAACAAATACAGACAGGAGACTCGAAAATGAAATTTTCATACAAATTCCTTTCTACTGTTTCTCCATCAATTTGGCCAAATTATAAGAATTACTTAGGGCTTTGTTTGGCTGTGCAAAGGGAGCTGTCGTGCGCGCTTCCATGAGTAACAGTTTTTGGATACGATTAGGGAAGCATCTCCCTATGGAAATATCGTTTCGTTGGGTAGAGGCCTTGCTGTGAAAGTGATATTCTTGCATTTCTGTAAGGCTTGCTGTGAAGGTGATATGTTTGCATTTCAATAACACGTAACTCCTCAGTTGTAATTCCCTCCCGAAAAACAGAGGGGAAAAAAAAACGGAGTTAAAAGTTCCGCTTATCAGACGCGTCTTCCAATTTGTCATGCGGTATGGTGCGGATAATCGCACAAGTAAAGGTGCAAGTGGGTTAGGTTTTCATTAACCCGACCCAAATTTTGAGCCGATTATATCTACCAGAACCTATTTTCCTTCCACCCAACTCGAAAATACACTCCATGCTAAGAAAGACCAAACCCAACCCCGCTACTGAAAACTGGCTAAAGAAACAACCCAGCTTCCCATAACCAACTTTCAACCCAAATCTATTTTCAAAAACAAAAAGAAAAAAGAAAAGAAAAAAAGAAGCCACTTTCAACCCAAACCATAACCCAACTGCCTATGCCCACGCACCCAAACGTATCTGGCCTGACTGCCCACAGAGTTAATTTCACAATTAGAAATTTATGTTTTTATTTTATTTGATAAAATAATTTTCTTAAATAAAAAATAAATACTAGTTACATCTTAAAATAACATTTCTGACATAAATACTAAATTACTCCAATTAGTTTAAACATGTATGCCCAAAATTTTACGTTGAGTATAATACAATTATTTTATCAACTACACAAAGAGGCATTAAATGTAAAGATATTTAAATTGTTTAAGACAAATTAATATTCACTTGGGCATATTTAATTTGGAAAATAATCATTTGATTATTATCTACTAAATTAATTTTTTTTGTAATCATATATAACAAATGTTAAATCTAAACGAAACAAAATACAAGTTTAAATGTTCTTTAATATCCTTTTATAAAAATATGAAATATTTTTATTAGAGTTCGTTTTGACTGAGGTTAGAACAAACTAAATCAAGGTCTAAATCATACTGTCAAAAGTTTTTGATATAAACAAAACCTTACTTTTATTTTTCATTTTCAATTTTGTAGAATACTTTTACGAAACTCTTTTCATTTTTAAGATGTTAATAATTGATTCAAAATTCAACTAATTTATTATATTTAATATTATTTGTTTTAGATAGGAGACTAAGTTTCATCTATATTCAATATGTACATGGGTTACATTTGCTCAAAAATAAGTATATTTATATGTAAATTAGAAAAAATACTATTTTACAAAATTATTTACCAGTAGACCACGGTAGTTTGCTGGTACCCGACTTCGCGGTGGCAACAATGGTTAGCGTGCCAGAAGAAACGGGTCTTGTTGGGGAAGACGAGCTAGTCAGAGTCAAGTCCTCGCTGGGGCCAAAGCTCAACGCTGTAGGCTCTGCCTCTGTGAGAATGGACGCTGGTGGAGTGATCCGGCAGCCATGACCGAAAGGCCAAAGTCCTGGGAAAGATGCAGACATACAGTATTCCATTCGATTCTCTGGAGGTGTTGCGGAATTTTATGCACACATGGACACATAAACCGTTGATTTTCCCATCAGGACCATCATAAACATTTTCATCGTATTTTATTCTGAATAAAAATTATAACTCTATTTACGATTTATCGGCCCATTCGATTAAATACGTGCTACAAAGGGGTCGTAATTTCTTTAATGGATCGGAAAGGTGAATTCAAAAGCTCATTGTGTGAGGGACCACATTGTTCTGCGCCATTTGGAAAGTTTTGCGCGCTAATAAAGCGTTAAAAATTTCTTAAGTACCAGTATGGCTATGAATTTTCATTTCTGGAGCATTACGTGGTATGTATTTTGCCTTGCCAGTTGCCTTCTCGAAAGAGAACAGAGTAAAGCATGCATCTTGGTTCTTCACGGATACACTGAGAGAGAGAGAGAGCAACTTAAAAATGTTTTCCATGACAATATTTTTATAGACTATTTTGTCTGTTGCGCTTTGTGCAAACTTTTAGAAAAATAGTACTAAAAATTAAAAATGTTTTCCATGACAATATTTTTATAGACTATTTTGTCTGTTGCGTTTTGTGCAAAATTTTTAGAAAAATAGTACTAAAAAGGTGCCAAATTGAGCAGGCCGGGCGTTCGGAGATGCGTGCATGTTTTGGTCATTCCAGCCGAGGTTAACGGTGGTTTCATGGCTTTTGACCATGCGAAAATGAAAATAGCATCGTCGAAAATGCAACGGGTGCAAATTAGTTTAAAAATTAAATATCAAACCTCGAGGTTTATTTATATTAGAAGAATAATCTTATTAGTCTGAATTAAGTAAGTGTTTCACTTAGCTCATCTTAAAAAATTCATTTACATTACTTTTTTTATTTTTTTTTACATACACTTGTTTATCTAAATATATTTACATATAAATCAAGTTTTACCATTTTGCATATATGTATATATCTTTTTAGAATTTTAAGACATAGATGTATGTACATATTTATGTTTAAAAATCTCAAAAAAATATATACATGTGCAAAAATGGTAAAACTTAGTTTATATGTTAAATACGCTTAAATAAATAAGTGTATGAAAAAAAAAAAACAAAGTGTTGTAAATGAATTTTTTGTGTTAAACTAAACGAGACATTTGTATAGCCCAGACTAATAAGATTTCCTCTTTGTATTATCAGCACTGTTTCATTTATTTAATTTTATGGTATATGAGTTATCTTCGTAAATGTGTAAACTTAAAGTAATAAAATTGTTTAATGCTAAATAATTAATTTTATAATTGTATTTTCAACATCTACATCTAAAATATAATTCTTATATGTATAAATGATTTTATAAAGTATTGTTACATTTTAATCCATATGTGAGAAGATCTAAATATTCTTATATATTTTAAGTAAATATGGATCGTCAACATCTTTGATTTTAGTGAAACTTGATATCTTAACTAAACAAATAGTGTTCACTTGGCATGGTTGATTATATGAGAGAGCGACGGAATTGACAAAGGTTTTTTTTGTTTGGTGTATTTGTCTCACTATAAAATTTTTCAACAAAAAACTTTCAATTTAAAACTCTTCACTTTTCTACAATTTTCCTATTTCTTAATTAGTTTAATTTACATTTTTCTTATATAAATTACTTTATATTTAGTCATTTCTGCACGATTACCCACACAACTAAGCTATTTATTTTAATTTTATTCTTTATCATTATTTGTATTATATTACATTATTTTCTCTCTTTTCAAAAACTTTTAATTCAAAAATTTTATCATTTCCTAAACATACCTTTGTTTTTTTCCCCCTAAAATTGAGTTGAAATGGATTGAACTAAACCCCACTCATCGGACCCAAGACCAACCCAACCACCGAACTTCAAAGTGGGTCGAACCCAATCCAATTTCCTTAACTCAATTTTCAACCAAACCCAACCTAACTGGATTAGAAGTGAGTTGGTTGAACTCAACCTACGCACCTATACGCATAAGTCTTTTTTTAGATGGGTATTCATATATTATAATTATCTCAACCGCTATTGGCCTACAAATATCTACCAATATTCCAAAGTTTCATATCAGTATTTTTAATTTTTTCAACCTGTAGGCGCTCCCAGATAACGGGAGAGGACAATGCTATCAGATAATCAGACACATGCTTCTTTGCAGGGCCAAACGAAAATTGCAGACGTGGCGATTTGAACCAAGTACGCCCATCGACAGGAGCGCGTCCTTGTACCACTGAGGCCCATGCGTATAAGCCTTAAGCGGACCTTAAATCCTACAAAACCGGAGGTGGAGGAGCGTAGTAAAGGGTTTTTGCCACAGGGTAATAGGCCCAGCCCGATACTGTTGGGCCAAGAGCAACCAGTTTTGCGATGGAGCTTGAGCTTCATGAGCTATTGCCTCTTATCCTCTTTTATGACCTTAGACATTCTCATTCATGCTCATGTCAACCAACGTGAATAATCAATCAACTGGGTTCTGGAATTAGATCTCACGGAGGATCAAGATCGATAACGAGAAGACAGCCTAGATCTCTCCTTATTAATTGGATAGTTTTTTTTTTTTTCTGAGAACAGAAATAGAAAAAATAGTTTTTTTCCAAGAGTAGAAATAGTGTTTTTTTTTTATAGATATTAATTGGGCAGTATTATTATTATTATTAGACGATCTAGATCAGTGTATCAACCTACCACCTCTGGGAGTGGTCCGACTGTCGCTGCACGTACAATCTTATGGACCACGTGTGTGCTGTACAAGCTCTTGTTGGGCTACTGACTGAGAAAATGGTGCCAGCAGTGAAAGAGGAGGGAATCTTTGGCCTCCTCCTGTTCATAATCCCTCTTCTAAAAAGGGTGACGTGATTGCTAGAGCTAAAGGGCTTCGACAATGCAGACGCTCCTCCTGCCGCCACTTCGCTTGTCCGCTTCTTCGCCAGCACCGCTGCTGCAACTCTTTTCATCCCGCTCTCGTCTCCCAGCAAACCTCCCTCAGCTGCCCCACTTCGCCGCATTTCCTCGCCACCGCCTTTCCTTCCTTGCGCTGCCATCTTCTCCTACTCTTCTCCTCCTCGATCCGAAATCTGCTTCCACTACCGCCGTAAATGCTTCCTACTGTCCTGCCGTTTCCACTCCCACTCCATACCCTCAGCCGGAAGACAGCGAAGCGGAGCGGGCAAAGCTAGCGCAGGTATATTTTCTTTATGTGTTTCTTACAATTGACGAAAGCGTTGGTGGATTGTGACCATCAATACGCATGCAGTGTGGATTTGTGTACTTGTCCTGCTGCCAACTGAAATTGCGCGTGGGATTGTGAATGACTGAGCCAATTGGATCACTTCGAAAATTTTGATGTTTGCACGCCCAGAGGGTTCAAGTAACAGCTGGAACGATTGGCAAAAATTTGGTCTATCAAAGCCAAGAGAGATTTTCATTGATGGGATGCATTATGGTGGAAAATTGATCAGCGTTAGAGAACCGAAAATGTGTTTTTCCCCCTTGGGTTGTCTCGTGTAATACAAAGAGAGTCATGGAACAATAAAGATTTGATTGTAGAATGAGAAAGGAAGGTGTTGGAATAAATGGGTAGATCATCTCAAAAAGGGAAAGGCGAGATAGAAGGGAGAAGCAGGAAATGGAAAAGTGGAGATCAGGGCAAATATAATAATAATTAGAAGAAGAAGAAGACAAAGAAAAGAGTTTAAAAACAAAGGGAAAGAAGAAACTTATATAGTTTGATTAACAACTAATTCATAGAGAACTCTAATGCAAGCTACACTGTTTGTAAGAGACCCAAGCATTGCAAATAATCGCCAAAGGAAATAGCTATCAAATAAGAATTACAACCCCAAGTTAAGTGTCTCAAATGAAATACGACAAGGCTTTTAACTCCACAAGGTGGACTCCATTGCAACCTTTTGAAGCCATTTTTTTTTTTTTGGGTTACCATAATGTTTGGATAAAGATGGAAGCCCTGTATCAACTTTTATACCATCTATTATTTGAAATTCTTACATCATTAAGTAGTTCAATTAGAGGTTAATATAGACCATGCTTCTAAAATATACAAAATCATGCATAAAATATGAAAATTAATAATAAAAGTCTATAACATTGTGTATCCATTCGTCCATATGGAAAAAATAAAAAACACTTTGGAGGGTTTATATGGCTGCTTATCAGCTAATGGGTTTAATGATAAGAGAGAGAGAGAGAAATTTGAAGGGTTCGTACTCACCTTCAAATAACTTCAATACTAAAGATGATGATGATGATTGGCTTGGATCTTTTGAAAAATTTTATGATGTTGGGCCCAAAACAAAAGGCTCTGTTGAGATTTCAATGGAGTCCACCTCATTGAATCTCAAATCAAATAAATGATCTTCATGTCTAACGTAAACATAAATAAGATGAATAAGATGCATCAAATGATTCCCCAATTCCCAAAATTCATAGTTTGTTGCTAATTTGCTTTTTTTTCTTTCACAGATAAGTGGGCTCTGTAGGTGGAAATCCCAACTAAACAACATTTGCTCTTGAGTCATGAACCCATGTAAAACTATATAGTTTCAGTGTGTGGGCTATGCCTTCATGCTAACAATGCCTTTAAGTGGTGCATAACATAATTGGACCTTTATTTAACATATGCAACAATCAATTGGATTTTTATGAATATTTGAGATATTTGATTATTTAGTTGGAATATAATGCAAGTATCAAGCAATCATTGGGGGAGGATTTCAGAATGACAAATTACTCATGTAGAATACAACAGAGGGAGGCCTTTGAAGAAGAAATTACTTGTGTTGAATACAACTTCTGAAAAAAGAGGTTGGCTTTCTCAATGGGAAAAGAGAAGGAAAGAAATTAAGGATTAGAATAGTAGGGAAGAATTTGAGATGAGAAGACTGAGTAGAATACTCTAGAAGTTAAGAAGGATTATTTAATGGAACGAGATGGGAGAATTAGAAAGGAACTTGGGAAGAAACTGAAAGATGAGGGAACATATATATATAGGGCTCCGCTTTTATGTAACGGGGTTACATAGACGTAGACTCATATAACCCCTTCAAAATCTACAATTTTGATCTTTGATGGAAAATGTAATCCATTAATTGTATTTTACTTCATTTGTTTATCTAAGGGATCAAGTTTTATCCCAATCAAATATGTTTATGGGCCACATTTGTTAGAAAATGTATATATTTGTGTAAATTATGAAAAATGCTAAAATAGCAATTTTAAAGTAGTATTTTTGACATCTATACCATCCAAAATATCATTTCTATGTTAATAAATGATTCTATAAAGTATTATTACATTCTAATACATGTGTAAATAGATCTAAGCATTTTTTATAATTTGCACATGAATATATATATTTTTGAACAAATTGGCTCATAAACATACTTGATTAGGATGAAACTTGGTTTTCTAGATAAACAAATCATGTTAAAATAATGAATGGATTGAATTTTCCATTAAGGATCAAAATCTTAGATTTTGAAGAGACATAGGTCCTCTTATATGTAACCCGGTTACATAGAAGCGAGACCAATATATATAAAGCTTCAATAATCAATGAGTAGGAGTCATATAGCCCTAGCACATGATATTCATAAAAAACTGATATGCAGAAGAAACCCTAATTAACTACCTATAGATAAAAATCCCTGAGTAAAAACAGTGAAAGAATAATCTAAACCATCCATCTTGTTGATTGATAGTTTTTGATCACCAGATGCTTCAAGTACTTAAGTAATTATTTGTACAATAAAATAGATCCTATTGACTGCTCTATGTCTAAAATCAATATTAAATGATGTTCTGCATCATTGTGTCTTCGGTTCAATGCCTTTGGGAACTTAAGTACAGGTTACTGGCTTTTCTATGCTCTGTTTGTCTATAATCTATGGAATTTCCTTAAAATGAATAAAGAAAACAAGAATATAGATAAAAGTCACATCAGTTGGGAATTGTTTAACTGAAGTTTTTTCTTTTCATCACCAGCATAGAATTCTGGGGACATCTAATTATAATGCAGCTGAGACATTCTGCCTTGTACTAACTGTTGACAGAGTTGCATATTTCTGAACCCCTTGTCTTGAGCTTTACGAATTGCCCATTTGTCACCTGTAACATCTACTAGCCATTGGAATTTTTTAGATCTTATTCCTCATTATTGACAGTATGATAAGATAAACTTATCATTTCCTGTTGAGAGATCTATTGCAATGTGAAGTGCTTCGAAGTCTGCAAACTTCTTTAGTCTTGATATTTGAGATTGCATCAGTAAATGGACATGAATGATGGTTTTTGTTTTTCAGGGTGGGGGGGGCATGCTCGTGTTATTGGAAAATTTCAGTGGGAAGGAAAGAAAAAGGAGTTTTCAACAAAAAAAAAAAAAAAACAATTTCTCAAGAGTTTTGATATTTAAGATTGCATTGATAAATGGGCATGAATAATTGGGGGATAATTGGATAATTTCAGTGGAAATGAAAGAAAAGGAATTCCAACAAATAATTCAATTTCTCAAGGGTTGATGAATGCACCTACTGTAATCATCATATCTTTCCATCATTATCTGTTTTCCAAATCGCTACTTCTGTATATAGACTTATTCATTTTTTTGGCTGACATCATCCGTCATGTGGTTGTTGCCAACATGATTTCCATTCCTTTCCATTTCTGTATTCTATTGCTACTTAGCTGTCTTTTATTCTTGAATTTGTAGGTCTCAAAGAGACTGGAAAACACTTCCAGACATTTCAAAAGATTGGGTAGTTTGGGATTTTGGGGTCAGCTAGTGTGCACTGTGGTGTCTGCTGTAATTTTGTCATTCTCTGCAATAGTAACTGGGAAAATGACATCACCATTTACTTTCTATGCCACTGCTGGAGGTATCGCGGCAGCTTTTGTCTCGGTCTTTTGGTCCTTTGGTTACATCCGTTTGTCAGATAAGCTTCGGAGGACAGCCAGCGACCCAACAAAGGTAATTCAGCAAGATTTACCAGAACATACTTTGATTCTGTTTGCAATGGGGATGGGGACCATGTCATATGAACATCCAGTATATTCCGTAACTTGCCTTCTTGTTAAATAAAGAGCCAAATTTTGGCCGACCCATAACCATAATGTAGATGCAAAATCGAGCAGGGTAAAGCCATTTCTAAAAAGTCTAAATTCTTTTCTGTCACATGCAAGTTCTGAGATTGGCTGAGTTCGTGAGATGTGCTATGTATGTTTGATGTAGTGTATGCACTCACCAGCCTTTATTAGGTTCTCCTTGGTCCTTGCCTAGTGGATCTGATGCATGCGGCATCTAGATCCAGGAATAGCTCAATACAAATGCATATCTGAATTACTGGTGCGATGTAATCCAAATATATAGTGATCCAAGCCATTGTTTTAATCGTGGTGAGAAAAAAAGCGTGTGCATGGGCACATAATCATGTGAACTTCTGTGAAGTTGAAAATTTTCATGTGTTAAGTGGGTGATGATAACTTTGATAGCCCCATGCTGAAATCCAATGCATGCTGTAATGCCCATCCAACCTGAAAGTAGTCCATCATGTGCATTTTGTGCTACACATCTTGATCTTGCTAAGGCTGCTTTTGATTGGAAATGGATATAACACAGATGCAGTGAACAAGCCATCATGTGAGTTTCTGTAGACAAAAAAGTGGCATGATGCTTGTACCACACTTTGCTTCTTTTGATTTGCTGATCCTGCTGTTGATTGGATGTGCTACAGGCACTAAATGACCCTGAATGGATAATTTCCATTTTTCACTCAACTGGTAATTTATTTGATTTACATTTATGGTTACTTGAACATCATGAAGGCCAACATGATCGGTCATTGGCAACTGCTTAGTATAGAGTAGATTTGGTACCAGTCAATGGATTGACCTAATATTTGCACTAGGTAATCCTCATAGCAATCTGACTAGCTATGTCTGTTACCTCATGAATTTACACACACATGCATGAGGCAGACACAGATAGCAACCTGATGCTCAACTTTTTCTTGAATTAATTGAATCATGGTTGTAACATTCCCAAAATTTATTTATCTCTGCCATGGGGTCTCACTCTCAGAGGTGATGAAAGAAGTCCGCCAGTTGAAGTAGGATCAACAGATGGGGTAGTTCATTCTGATATGTCTCTAGGTAGTTGCTGTCCAATGACCCTTTCTTTTGTCCAGGATGACCATTACCTCGGAATGTGGACCAATTCGTTTGTGTTCTTATCTTTATACGTGAAGGGTGCAGTCTTCTTCTAGACTCTGATTGAAGTTATCGTTACATGGATGAATTAAAAATGCCACGAAAATGTTTCAAATATGATAGTGATGTGGAGATATTCTGAATTTTTTCTTTTGTATTATTTCTAGAAAGTACTCTTATATTTGCATAGTATTTTCGATGTTCCTGTGATGAGAAGTACATGCATTTTGTATTTGACTCCTTTTATTAATCTAGATAATTGTTGGATGGTTTCTTTTTATAGGCCCCCCTCCTCATTGGTCTAAGATAATTGTTGTCTGGTTTTGTTTTCTAGGCTCCTCCTCGTGCTGAGGTGGTAAAGAGCCTAAAAAATGGTATAGGGCTGAACCTCCTGGGTATGGGTGCTGCAATTCTAGGAATGCAAGCGACTGTTGGAATATTAGTAGCAAAGGCCCTTACTTCTTCAGCAGTTCCTTACTATCAGGGAATTTCTTCTGGTTACAAGCCTGTATTAGCTTTGGATGTATTTCTAGTGCAGGTGAAGTTTTTATTTCCAAACTTGCATCAAAATTTTCCCCCATTTTAGGGGTTGTTTTACTAATTGTATGCTGACTTTTATTTGCATATATACTGCCTCAATTTCTTTATTTGCATATATCTTTAAAGACAGCTGATGGTCTTCCTTTCACTATTTCAGATGATTTTATTTCCTCCTGCCTGAAAGATATCCAAAGTCTTTTTCCAATAACCATTTTGTAGGATTCTGTTTTCCTGCTTCTGAAGTGCAATTTTGTTGTTATTCATGTGCAAAGTTGATTAGGGATTCAATGACTAAAATCCTGTTACTTCATATTATTGGGATTCTCTTAACAAAGGCAGTTTCTTGATAAGATTTTGAGTTTGGTTTCTGGTGCGGAGCTGTTTTCTATTAACTTTCTTCATCTAACAGGGGTAAAATGATGCGAGAAGATCAGTGGAACCTATAAAAGATACATAAAAGGAGAGGGTCTTGGGAGGATGATGTTAGTAGAACAGGATATGATGTCTTCCATAACTTCCTGTTTTGACTTCCCTTCCTTTCCATTTCCTTCCCCCAAATCAAACACACTCTTGAGGAAATGTCTGGAGAGACAGACCAAACTCATGTTGATGGGAATTCTTTTCTCCACAAAAATTATAACACTTGTCGAGAGCTTGATGACAATGGTTATGGTGAACCTAGATTTTTCTAGAGGTTTACATTAAAAAAAGTATGATCAGACCCTTCGCTTCGATAGCACATGCTTGTTGTTGTAGACATGTTTAGCATACAATTTTTCAGGCTGTGATGATCTCCTAGTTAGAGATTGGCTACCAATGGGTGCAAGAAGGGTGCTCCAGGTTTTAGTGAACCATAACTGTACACTTATCACTAAAACCTTAATCCTAACCATGTTGTTTAGAGTACACTTATCACTAAAACCTTAATCCTAACCATGTTGTTTAGATTTGGTTTGGTTTCAATTTGGTTCAAATTAAGGTCAGGTTTCATGTACTATAAAAAAATAATGCAATAATTATAAATGATTTTGGGTTATTTAAATTCATGAATTAACGCATGGGCCATAAATACAAAGACAACATAAATTAGTGCATTTCAAATGCAAACAGGTAATCACACCTTTTTTAATAGCATGTAAATGAAAAATCTTGTCAGAATATCTTTAAGAAACATGTGATACAGAGTGAGGAAATCAAGCGCGACAGAGAATTCATAATTTTATAAATATTCCAAGAACAAAGTGAATTTCCATGGATAATCTTCCCTAAAAAGCTAAACTTGAAAAAATCATTGATACCTTCTGGAATTGTTTATGAGCAGAAGAAACATTTCAAGCTGAGAAATTGTAGATAATTATGATGGTTCCTGTCTCTCTTTGCAAGTGGAGGTCAGAATATACACCTGTCATTTCAGTAGCCATTTTACTCTGGGCTGAGCAATTCTGTGACAGAGTCACAGCAAGATGCTTTCATATAATTTTGAGGTTCTAGCCTCTCACTCACCTCGCATGTGAGCAGAATCAAACCTCAAAAGTTATATGCATTTTTGTTCTCCCATCTAAGACATACTGTAAGAGATCATATCCACATCCTCATCAACAGGATATCTGAAAACATACGTTGAATGTTCTGATCATCAGATGAGCATGAGCTTTTCCTCTGATATGAAAATTGAAAGGTTGAATGTCTAACTTTTTGAGGCGATCAGTTTTGATTTTGCATGTCCTACAAACATATTCGATGTCACTTTCTTTGAATTACTGCTTATTACATCATATGGTGCATAATTCTGTGATCCCTTTCCTATTCAATATGTTCTGTACTGCGTCCTTCAGTGGATTGTTGGTAAATTTCTCCGAGTAATTCATGAAATTGCAATGTGTCATCTTTCCCCAGATGCCCTATGTGGTTGTGTTATTACATTTTGGGAAAGATCCTAACATATCCCATGGATTTTGCAGGCCTCGGCCAACACAATCCTCTCTCATTTCTTGGGGCTTCTTTTTTCACTGGAACTGCTGAGGTCAGTGACATTACCACCTTCAGAAGCTATACCAATTCCCAAAGCTGTAGCTGTATAAGATTCTATCCAAGAGGCGACACAAATTCATCTTAGTTTCCAAAACCTGTTAATGTAATGGTGGTGACTGCTCTTCTTTTTGTTTAAAGCAAGGAATGTTTACATTTTCCTAGGAGATTTGTGTACATGCAATGAACTTACAATCAAGTCCTCAAACATTTCAATAAGAAGGTTAGAAAAGTCCATTTCTGAAGTCTTAGCACATTACACTTCTGCTTCCACCCTAGCTTAGAACATTGGTGAGACGGAAGGCGGCAAATTGTTGCCGAGTAATCTAGGTTGATTTCGCTTGAGAGCAGAAAATTTCGAAGAGGAGAGAAATGAGCGTCTTTTCCACGAACTGCGTATTACTGATAAGCCATTCATCTGGCAGGAGCTCCAAAGTCTGGTGGACTGATCACCATCTGCTCTTCTTAGAAGTTTTCCCAACTTCACGCATTTAGAAGGCAGCTGCTAGATCTTTGATCACAGCCTCCTGCAATTTGGGGGTACTTAAGCCATCATGCGATGTAATGCAGCACAAACGGAAACGAATTTATTATCATGTTATTGCTTGGTCTGAAGATTACTTAGAAAAACATGTACCGAATTCTAGTGTCAATGTGCGCACAGCAAGAAAAGAGGCATCAACATGGTTCATATCGAAATACCTAATGGGTTCACATGTTCCATGACAGTAGGAAATGTGATCGGAGAGACAGTGAATGTGGGTGCCTCATTTGGCTGGCACCCTTCACGGAAAATGTGTAGTGGTGGGTGGAAAAAACGTGATGAGGATGGACATGGGAAAATAACAAACACAAGAATCCAAACGCATCCTCCCTCTTGCTGACAAGGATCCGTGACAGCCTATATCGCATACAGGTAAGCTGATGATAACAACATCCTAACTGGTTTGATAAGCCAGATAATAACATCACAACTAGTTTGAAATTTTAAACTTGGTATTTGGCTGTTGACTCAAACGTACAAGGGTCGGTTTGATATTAAAATTGCTAGAGTTGATTGCACAATTAAAAAAAGGAATCTCGATTTCTCCTGGCCCTCTTGCTGAGGGAAAAACACTAAATAGTTTCATGTCTGGACTTCTCACATCAAATGATTTATGCTTTTTGAGTGGACTGCCATTAAATCATATGTGCATGTTATTGTCATTTTCTTTCGAGGAAATATGTGCATTTTATTAGGATTAACCAAAAAAAAAAAAAAGAGAGATTCATGGGTCGTTCAGCGAATTTCCTTTGCGTCTCCTCAGTGGGGCATTCCAATCCTCCATGAATTTCCTCAACTCAATCCGTTTTTGTCCCCTGTGCAACTGCCTTCTGTCTAAGGCGTCCCCCCAATTCATTGCATCATCATCCGGGTTACAGTTATCGCGTTCCACGCGGCACGGTCCAAGTTCCATCACAACCGTCCAAGTACCCTTTACCAACTTCACCCACTAACTGCAGACTGCATGCACCGTCCATTTAAAGCTCGCCCAAAGAGAGCACAACAGCACCACCACACACATTGGGGGGATTCGTCTAAAAGATCATTTTTTTCCCTTCCAAAGTTCCAACTGTGGCCCATCAGAGAATGGGCCCCACTAAACTGCTTTTAAACTCCATATACACGTTCGAAACTACCATTTTCATTTTTTTAATCCGACCTTCTTGGTTCTCTAAGAAATTTTAGGTGAAGGAAATTCAAGACGACCTAAAGAAGAAAAACAAAGAAATTGAAAAAAGGGAAAATCATAAAATTTTTTGTTCTCTGCTTGGTTTTTCTGCTGCTGAATGTTTCTCTCGTTCATCCACAGACGAATAAGACAAGGCGAGGATCTGTTTCAAAAGAGAAACCGTTTTTGATCTCCTTTCTCACGCACAGGACCTTCCTCTTTCTTCCAATCTCATCCGTCCGTCATCACATCTTTTTTTTTCCCCCAATCCTTCGATCTCCACCGTCCGTCATCATCATCACCATCTTGTCTGTACACGAAAACTCGGAACTAAATTATTGCGCGTATCGGGAACTAAAAAGATCTACCATCTTCTTCCGCATTCTCTCCTTGGTCCTATTTCTGTCTTACACTTCATATCATTCGATCTTCCCCACGCCGATCCTCTTCACTGCCGCATTTCGGACGCTCTCCGCCTGGAAACAAAACCCATTCTGCTCTAGTCCCGACATGTAATTCCTCACTTCCTTCTTAATCATCTCTTGCATCACCGACAGGAATTCCTGATTGAAAGGCGAATACGAAGCCGCCGCCTTCTCCGCCGCAGCTGCGGCGAATGAACCCAAATCGCCACCGTACCGAGGAGATGGCTGCCGCTGCGCAGGCTCCGAAGGCAGCAGCGGAAGCTCGCTGTGGCTGCTCATGCGCTGGCGGTCGGAGCTCCCAGCCGACTCTATATTCGCAGCCTCGGAAGAGGATGACAGAGAGGACGCGACGGCAAGCGATAAATTCAGAGACATCTGCGCTGGCGGCGGAGGCTTCGCGTCGTCGTTGTTTGTCGACGAGGACGTCTCGAGGTGAGACGAGGGCGGCAGGACCGCGCCGGTCCTGGGCACGGGGCGGTAGATGAGGGAGGAGGTCGCGGACGGCAACGGGAGGCTCGAGTCGCTGACGTCGGATCCCGACGGGCTGCCAGGGCTGAGGCAGAGACCAGAGAACGAGGGCCCGCCGGCGCCGAGGCTAGCTGATCTCTTCAGCGGCGGGAGATCGGCGGACACGGCGGAGGTCCCCGCCGCCGCGGGGGTGTCTTCGGAGGCTGAAGAGCATTTTCTCTTGAGGGTGGAATTCCAGTGGTTCTTGATGGCGTTGTCGGTCCGGCCGGAGAGAAGACGGGCGATGGTGGCCCACTTGTTGCCGAACTTTGCGTGGGCCCGGACGATCGTCTCGTCTTCTTCCGGCGTGAAGGGGCGGTGCTCCACCTGTGGAGAGAGCTGGTTGCACCACCGCAGCCGGCATGATTTCCCCGATCGCCCAGGGATGGATTTGCTGATGAGCGACCAGTTGCGGGGGCCGTGCTTCTGCACTAGATTCCTCAGTGACTCATCTTCTTCCGGGCTCCAAGGCCCTTTGATCCGATCGAGATCTTTTCTAGACGGTGGAGACGAACTGGCCATGGTCGACCGAAGAAAAGGGCTGGATTCGATTAATCCAATTCCCAACAGAAAAACCTTAATACTTGATATGCTGGGAATAAAGATGGTATCTTTTCTTTTAGCTTCGTTCTGGAGAGAAGGGGAAGGCGGCGGCGGTGAGGAGGGTAGAGCCTTTGGCTCTGGAGTGTTACAGGAAGAAGAGGAGGGACGAGACGGAAAGGATAGATAAAGGGGGAGGAAGCCCAGAAGGTGACTCGTTTAGCCGGTGCAGTGACCGGTTATAAAGGGTGAGCGCACCGCCTTCTTCCAGGCAGGCGGTTACTTGGATACAGCTGTTTTCGGGACACGCGTCGGCAAGGTGCTGCGCGAATTTACGGATTCGTGAGCATGCATCTTGCTATTTTATCGCCGCATGTTAACATCTCGCCCACAAACGGTTGGCGTCTTCATGCTGATCTCAGCCGTCCAGAATGGGGGCGCTACCCGGGTCAAAGGAAGTGGAGATGTCTGACCCGCCGAAATGACTCCCGTTTAAGTTGCAACCGCTGGGATGAATCCGGCGACGGTGCAAAGCTATTTCGCCCGTTTGCCGTTGGGGCCAACTAATTCAGCTGGGCAGGCGGGCCCGAGATTAGGTGATTCGGCAGGGCTTGACAGAGATTCTTCTGCGCCGGTGGGCCAGAAGAGCATGATGGGCATTCTGGAGCGTTCCTTCTAGTTGTCGATCTAGAAAGAAGCAATCGGTTGAGTAATCCGAAGGTACGCAAGTTCAATGCAGCTGGTTGTAGAGACATCCGCGCGGAATGATAGACCAACAAAGACGTGATGAGAAACCCTGCTGCGGTGGAGTCTCTCAGTTAGAAAAACGGTTAATTACGTTACGAAGCCAGAATTTCAACATTTGACGGCCGAAGTAACCGCGCGCATGATGAAAAAGATAAGATTTTAAAATTTAGTTCTCTACTCCGGCAGACTAGGAAGTTGTCAATCCCTTCAGCCAGATCCCGGCCGTTGATACCGGAAAACGCGTGCGTGCGGGCTCAGGAAAGTGGGGCGGATTGCCATCTACTGCACTCCGTGTGCGGAGCCGCTGGCAGTTAATAACGGAAGGTAACTTGCGGGCGAGAAGATATCGCGGGACGGTGTGAATCTCGCGATAAAGGAGGGAAGGAAAAACGTTGGGAGACGAGGGGGAGTGGATGAGTTTGACTGAGCCAGGCTGGAGAGCATTTCCTCACAGGATTTTTCTTATCAATTTTTCAGAACGGCCGCACGGAACTGCTGACGTGTCAATAGCGACAAGCTCGGTCGCCGAATCGGAGGGCGGATCATTACGCCATCCCGTCAGGCCAGCCTGTAAACCTGCCATCCGAACGGCACCCTAACGGCCTCCTCGCTACCCACACATGCCGGTAACCCTCCCCTTGCCAAAACTTCCAAAACAAAACCGTCCCTACCCGCACGGCCCCTCCAACTCCGCCATCATCCCCAGCCCATCCACGCAATGATGATCCCCCAAGTCAAAGGCCCACCAATCGATCATCACGTCACAGCCACGTCTTCTGTTACTGCTGGATAAGCATGGGGCGTTCAAAAAGTCTTCCAACAGACGTTGGTGGTTGGATAGAGATATCAGATGCATGTGAACTGCGATCCTGCAGCTCCAAATCTCAAAGATGGTACAGAGAATCAATGTTGTATTTTATTGATCGGGTGGGCTTCGCCCTCGCTTCCTAAACTCTCATTAAAAAAAAAGAAAGATCTGCCTAGGTTAATCGGGGAGGAATTAAAAGAGTGGAAAAATAATATGAATTGGGAGTATTGAATGCAAAAAGATACGAGTGAAGCGATCCGTATCCAGTTTCTGTTACTCGTACGTCGTACCTACTTACCTAATGCTGTTGGCGTGGGGTTTCTGCTTTGACTCATCTCTATCCCGGTCGGTGATGCGCGCTACAAACGAATCTCGCGAGATCTCCTCCCCCTATTTTGTCGCGCGAAAATCAAGATGCAGAGCTGAGTGCTGACCGCCTGCCCAACTAAATGCTTCTAACCGTCTGCCCGCACGGCCCTACGGATCTTCCTCACGCGTCCGATGCCATCGGATGGATAGTTTGGATGGGCGTCAAAAAGGGTAGGTGGGTGAAACTCCGGGATCTCGTCTCGCGAGATTTCAATAGGTTTCTCGTGAACGTCATTCTCTGTGGGGACCGCCTGATGGAGGCAATGGAATGCATGCACTGTTGCCACGCAAGCCGCGTGTGTCAATTGCCGCGAGCTCTTCTGTTATCGCCCAACGTTACTCGCGGAAGCAGCCATTCATGGATTAAGCACATGGTATGATATTCCGGCCGGTGATTAAGTGATTTGTATTAGAATTTCATTTTCAGTTATGAATAACGAACGGTCTAAATCGATGAAGTGGTGAATCGAATGATTGGAAGACGGGGGAGGAGTGGGGTGCGCGCTGTGTTTCTGGAACCGCGAGTAAGGAGGTGGGTGTGGAGATGGAGGGAGCGTTTGGGAGCGAAAACAGAAAAAACGGAAAGAAGGAAAGGAAAGTAACAAGAAGCAGCGGGATATGGGGAATCCTACTTTCAGCATGCAGCAGTTACGTGGGGACAGTTGTCAGCGCTGCTGCCGCTCCAAATCCACCGTCCACGTTTCGCTCGCCTAGGCCCCGGAGCAGCTGCGCGTGGCTCCTCGCACCACACGTGTGCCTTGCGCACATTTTTTTCTTAGCAGCTGCTGCCAAAGGCTTCGGTAGCAACCGTTTCTACGGCCCTCGGTGGTAACTAATCCGACGTAATTGTATTTAAAATTCAAAATAAATATATACATATCTTCAAAATTTGATAAAATTTAATTTACATATTAAATATAATATTATAATCAGAATAGCAAGTTTGTAAAAAATTGAAATGATCAGGTCTCAATTGCCTTTTTTGGATTTTTAATTCTGCTTTATATTACATTTAAAATAAAATTTTGACCATTTGCAATAAAAATCATACAAATCAAATAATATCAATTAATAGATTATAATAAAAAGAAATTTAATGGTATATATGCTTTTAGCTTATGAATAATACCTATAATCCAACTTGTATAATTTAAAAAAAGTCTAAAGAAATCTTTATATATTGTTAAAAGCTGCAAATAGTTTCTTGTAAAAAGATATATTATTTACTTATTGAGGATTGTGTTTAATTTTGACTAAAACATTTGAAATTACATTTTAAATATAACAAGGCCATTTTAGACGGATCTAAAACATAATTTTTTGTTTTTTCAATTTTAGAGAATGTATGTATTTATTTTGAATTTTTAAATATAGGGGTATTTTACTCATTATCGAAACATAATTAAAATACTCCTATGTGTAAAAATAAAAAATATATACATCTTTAAAATTGCTAAAAATTGATTTATAAGTTAATTATAACTAGATTAACAGTTTTGAAAAATAAAATATGTTTTTGTACTAGTCTGAAATGATTATTTTGCTTTGTTATTTAGCTTTGCTTTTATCGAAATTTTCTTATAGTACTTTTATCCATTTTTCAGCCTCGATCGTTGATGTAAAATTCACTCTATTAATTAATATAATATTATTTATATTGTCTTAGAATCTCTTTTATTTTTCTAATATTACCAGGCACGGGCATATCTAAAAATATATAAAATTAATGAATAAAATAAGATGATGTACATATCAATTTTAAAGTTATATTTTAAATATCTAAATTATTTAAAATATAATTAATATGTAGATAAATGATTTTATAGAGTGTCATTATATTCTAATATATGTATGAAGTATATGTTATGAGTGTGTTTGTCAAGTGCTAAATTTTTTGGAGGAATTTTTTGTGTAAAAATTTTTAAAATGAAAGAAAATTATGTAATATGATAAGAGTAATAACGATGAATAAAAAAAATAAAGTTATCAAAGATAGACTAGTTGTATAAATAGTTGTGTAGAAATTAGTGAAAGTATAATAGTTGTATAAAAAAATATAAAAAGTTAATTAAAAATAGGATAATTATAGAGAGAGCGAAAAAAATTTATATTAAAAAGTTTATAGTATACCAAACATGCTAATAATTTACACATTAATAAATATAGTTTTAAGCAAATGTGGTCTATGTAAATTTTTTATTTTAATAAGACTTTGTCTCTTAGATAAATAAATAATAATAAATACAATGAAACGATCAATATTTGGTTCGAGTGTGTTTGGGAAGTGATAAAACTTTTAGATGAAATTTTTTTTATTGTAAAAGTTTTTGAAATAGAAGAAAATAATGTGATATGATGGAGATAATGATGAGTAAAAAGAATAAAATTAAAATAGATAGGTTAATTGTATAAAACGATTGAAAATGAGATAATTGTATAGGAATATGTAAAAAATAATTAAAAATAAGTTAGTTGTATTGAGTAAAAAATTTTAAATTGAAAAATCTTAATGTTAAACAAACACCTCTCTGGTAAGTGAAGTGTATATATTTATAAAAAAAAGTTTTTGCATAGGTACAAATAAGGTTTTAGAAAAAATGCACATATGTCATATCTTTTGTAACTTTGCATCTATACCTATTGGTCTTGCTTGAAATTAAAATTTTTGGTATTTTAAAAGTATTTTTTGTATTCGTAATAAATGAAAAATATAAAAATGCTTTTTAAAATACCTACAAAAATTTATTTTTTCAAATATTATTTATCCCCAATAAATATATTTAATGTAATAAAATTTTTATATTTTAAAGTTATTTTTATGTTATCTTTTATTGTTTACCAAGGTCCGTAGTTTCAAAAAAAAAAAAAAGTTTTAGGGTTTGTATGTATGTATGTAATTTTGCTCAAACCTTAAGGGTATAGATGCAAAATCCCTATAAAATAGATTATACTTCGTTAGCGTCCGATACGCTAAAGTAAAATAGTACATCTGTCATGGGCTTGTCTTGATGATAATACAAAATTCATCCATTGATTATATACACAGCCATGCACTCAACTAAGAAACCAAAAATAATTTCGAATGGGATTCTTTATGAGCCACACATTTAGAAAATGTAAATATAAAATTTTCTTGAAATTCACTTGAATTCATTGAATAAAAAATTGGAAATTAATTATCCAGATATATTACACCATATTTTAGATATTGAAAATAAATATATAAATTACTCCAAAAATAGTAAAAATTGATACACATGTTAAATACACTTAAATTAACACTTATATAAAAAAAAATTCAAAAAAATTTGTAACATGTTTTTAACAAATTTACAAATTTAATGGCTAGGGTTCACTCTGAAATAATTTTTACTTTTTTGACCAAGATGAATACTTGTTTGAATAATTTTTAAATTGCCAGCTATTAAAACTGTTCGATTAAATTATTTTTAATTGCCAGCCATTTAATCGTTAGTTCACTCTGAATGTATAATTTGATGAGAATTCTCAAATTAACACTTTTTGATTTAAAACTTTTCATCCTTTACAACTCTTTTTTTTTAAATTATTTTTTCACATCTTTCTATTCAATTACTCAAATTTTCAATTATTTTTACACAAACGTTTATACAACCAAGTTATCTATTTTAACTTTATTCTTTTTACTCATTATTACTCATATCATATCATATTATTTTATACTATTTCAAAAGCTTTTACATCAAAAAAATTTCGTCTACAAATTTTATCATCTTCTGAACACACTCATAATATAATACATATTCTATAAAATGGGATAAAATTCAAATTGAATTTGATTTCAAGCACTCAATCCTATTAAACGGAATTAACACTTCCAGTCTACATTTCAAAAATTTACAACCCAGATTCCGAAAATCGTTGCGAGTACAGGATATCTTGTTCGGAATTTCGGGTTTGTAAGGGTAACGTAATCGGAGTTATGAATTCTTATCACTCATGAATGTTGAATAATACTGCGCATCGTCGGAATTAAAAAAAAAAATTAGAAGAAAATAACCCAATTTACAATTAAAATCTGGATTATCATTCCAGCGCGCCGATATTATATATGGCTGCCTACAATCACTCGAATTGCAATTTTGCACACCGTCGACAAAATCTATTCTAAAAATTTCTTTTTCTAAGTGTTTAGATAACTGTTTGGCAACAACAGTCGGCGGTAAATTGTCTCTCCTACCACTTTCCAATCTAAAACTTTTCATTTTCCATAACTATCATATTTTTTAATTATTTTTTCACGTTTTCCTATATAACTATCCTACTTTTCAATCATTTCTACACAACTAACCTATCTATTTTAACTCTATCATATTTACTACTCATCGTTTTTCCTATCATATCACATCATTTGATAACATTTTAATTTTTTTCATTTTAACCTCAAAAGGTTTTCAAACTAAAACTTTATCACTTTTCACAAACTAAAACTTTTCATTTTTCACAATAACTCTATTTTTTAATTAGTTCTTTATTATTTCCTACACAACTATCTATTTTTAATCATTCTCACACAACCACCCATAGAGCCAACCTATCTATTTTAACTCTTTTTAAAAATTTTTTTTTATCATTACTCCACTCATATCACGTCATATTTTTCTATTTCAAAAATTTTTACATCAAAAATATTATTACTTTTCAAAAATACTGTACTCAATTTTCACATAACTATCATATTTTTTTAACTCTGCCACTATCTCATATTACATCAATTTCATAATTCAAAAGAATATTCCCTTTTCTGCTATCAGGGTGTAGGTATACGACACGTTAGCCCTTATACCAGTTGACACAGGTTCGAATCTGAAGAGAGAGTTTGTTTTCTATTTATTGAAGAAGCTTGTGTCTCTTATTTGTATTAGTAGTGTGGTCTTTTACTGTTTGAGTTAAAAATTTATTGAGTAAGATGAAAATGTACTTTTGTATGAATTATAAATATAATTAAAAAAATTTCATTCTCCACTTTTCAACTCAAATTGCCAAACCGTGACTAAATTTTTTTATAATAATTAAAATGTGCCTTCACTTAGTAACGTATCTTATAACTGGTGGCTAATCTTTTACTAACTGATTGAAAAGGGGTATCTCTTACCGGTCCTAAAATTTATTCCTAAGTTTTTAAAAAAAGATTATTAATTTATATATATTATCTATCAGTCAAGATTTTTTATTATTTTCTTGATGAAAAAGATTTATTATTTTGGAACGTGTATATATGTTTGAATTTTAAATACACGTGTATTGTGGTCATTTAATGACCACAATATTCCCGTGTCTAAAATACAAATACAAAATCTCTCTCTCAAAAATGATAAATCTTGCTTTATATATTAATATTAACAATTTCAAAAAAACAACTAAGAAAGCATATAAATCGATTTTGCGAATGGTCGAAAATGCCCTCATTTTCGACGCATCCCCTTGTACATGTGTTGAAGCATCTTAAAAAAACGATTTTTTTTTTTTCTTTTTTTGATTTTGACTGGCCGCAAATCACATGTTTTGGAGACGGCCGTATAGGAAAAGGGCATAAACAGCAATTCTTTTGTAATTATAAATCGTGTAATGTGAAGATTGAATAAAATACAATTCATCATACTTAACATTATTTATTAGATCATGATACAGTGTACCTGGATGCATTTAGTCTCGACTATTATTTATTTAGCTAAAATGCATAAGAATATATTAATATGAATTTCTTTTAATTAGTAAATAATTTCAACGGTAACGCGTTTACAAAAATATAGAGTGTGGCCCACCAAAACTTACAATCAAAATAATTTTTTAGATCGTAATTTAATAACATAATATAAATATAAGTATAATAAGTAGTTTAGATACTTTACAATATGTAAAAATCGGAAGATTGTATAACGCTTAAAAACTGAAGTAATCTTAGCAGCCTCGTGATCTTGCACATCAATTTCAAGTGAATTAGAATAAAACAGAGACGACCATGACAGACATCGGTAGCAATCTAGAAGTTGCAAGAAACCAACTATTTCAGGGGTCAACCTTAAAAAAAAAAATGCTTTTTTTTTTTTATAGAAAAAAACATGTGAGAAAAACGACACTTGATAGAGAGACATGTCACTTTCTGTAACAGCTTAACAGGTTCCGGAGCCAAACTTCTACTCCAAATTAGTCCAAGATGACTTCATGTGTTTGAATAACCTGCATTTCACAAAGTATACATATTAAAAATATCAATGAATTTAATCTATGCGATATTTATTAAAAATGAAGCCCATAATTTTTTTAATAAAAAAGTAAAAACTATTGATTGAAGTAAACAATAATAAGAAAAGATAAATCTATAATGAATTGAATATATAGTGCAACATGGGTTGTGGGTGTGACAAAAAATTATAATAACTGCTGACATCAGTAAAATAGGTTTTTTAAAACTAAGGACGAAAAATAAGTAGTGACGTAACCTTATCAAAGATTTGTTTTGATAATTTTCAAAAAAAAAAAAAAAGATTTGTTTTGATGGAATATAGAGTGTGACAAAAAATTACTGTAAGAATGACATCAGTAAAATAATTGTTTAATGAGATGAAAATATCCAAATTTTGGTAATTATAAAAAGCGATATTATGAAGATTAATAAAATAATAGAATAGCATATCAATATGAAAAGACGGACTAAAAATATTCTGTACATCTTTTTGTTATATGTTTAGTTATCCAAACAAATTAGAAACTAACACGTGTCGTTTTAGAACAGGGTTATGATCTTATGTTAACCCGGGATAAAAGAAGTATTTTTTAATGAATAGCTTTTTTCAAGTATATTGAGTTTACAATCGAATTTTACAATTTTAATGTGTGAATATATATTTGATTTTCAAAAAACCAATCAGTTATTTCTACTGCCGAAAATATTAGTTTTTGAAAATAAAAATATACACATATTAGAAAATTATAAATTTTAATATATGAATTAAATGTAACTGAAAAAGTAAAAATAAAAGATATAAAAGCCGACTAACAAGTTCATAATCATTGAAAAAGGGCTAATAAAATCTATCAGGAAGCATTTGGCATTTGAGAAAAAAAATAAAAAGATTTCTAAAAGGAAGGTTTTGAAATAAATATAATAATAATATAATACGATAAGAGTAATGATTGTAACTAAAGTGAATGTAGTTAAAATATGAGGTAATTTTGTCAAAATATGTGAAGAAATAATTGTAAAAATAAGCTAATTATATGGAAAAAACTGTGGACAATTTTTTTTCTAACTTTCCTATGGAAAAAGGGGGGAAAATCGGTGAAAATTTTTTTTGAGGAAGGGGAAGAATGATGTCATATGATCCCTCATAATCAGATTGTATTCCCAAATTCATGTGGCCCAACTGACAAGATTTGGTAGTAGTATATGTCATGTGTTCCATTCTATTAGTATATTAAAAGTATATAATATTCCTTTCTAAAAAAATAACATTAGTCGCGTAATACATTTTAGTTAGTTTTATAATGATATAAGCCTATTAAAATAATTACTTATTTATAAATCACATGATTTGCTAGATGAAATTAAACACCATCATTAAATATAGAATTACAAATATATCAAATGCATGCAAATTATCTTGCAGGCCCCACATCAACTAGTTTCACATCGAAAATTTGGTGAGCCCGTTCCAAGGGATAATAGCTCTTAAAAGTGTTAAATACTTCATCAGAATTTTGATTAAATTGCACTTGGCGTCGTATAAATTTATTGCTCGATTCTTAAGGTTTTATTTATCAGAATCCAATTACATAAAAGTGATTATAACTCCTTAGCTTTTAAGATACTGATAATTAATGCAAAATCTAATTTATTCATTATATTTAAAATCACTTGTTTAATTAGAAGAATAAGTTTCATTCAAATAATGCATGTGATGGGTTATTTTTGTTAAAAATAGATATATTGTATAAAAATTAGGAAAATAAGTAAATCCATTTATGTATATATTAGAATATAATAATAATAATTTAGAGAAGTATTTTAGGTGTTTCGAAATTGGTATTTAATATTAAATTATTTTATTACATTAATTTTATACATAGTAGTGGTATTTTAGATTGTTTAAAATTAATATTTAATATTAAATCATTTTATTACATTAATTTTACACATAGTAGTATTTTAAATGGTTTAAAATTGATATTTAGTATGAAATTATTTTATTATATTGGTCTTACACATTTATAGATTGAGCTTATATATAGTAATATTAAACAAATGAAAAAGTTTTATAATAATATAAATGACGTTAAATATGATGGATAAAGTGAATTTTTCATTTACCATCAAAATTTTAATAATAAAAAAGATCACGTAGAAGAGGAGTTTCATTGAAGAATAGCACTTATTTATCTCTCACGCATGCATGCCCTTAAACTCATCTCTTGCTAAGATTTATTATCTAAGAAAACTTGTATAAATGACGAAAACATATCGATACTGTAAAATGCATCTTGCATAGCTATTAGAAAATTGGATAATTTAACGTGGAAATATCATGACTTACAATGATACGAATGAGTAATGAAGAGTGAAATGGATATAATATGGGTAAAGTGAAAACAAAGTAAAAATAGATAGAGTAATTTAAGAGAAAAATATGCGAAAATGATTAGGATATAAGGTAAAAATATGAAAATTAAGTTAGTTGTATAATTAATAGTTTGAATTTTTGCATAACCCATTCCACGTTACCATCCCATATTAACAAGCACATGAGATGGCATGAGAAGTATAAGGCACGAGATTTTTGGGCACCCGAGATGTTGGTTTTTATTTAAAAAATGAAATATATTTCTATTATTATTATTATTATTATTATTATCATTTTAATTGCTATATATTTTACATCATATTTATAAGCTCCCAAATATTAACAAAGGCGACCATAGGTTCCCAAATACAATAAGAGGACAACACAACAAGAACACATATTAAATCAGAGAATATGATCCTTACCGAGTTTTGAATACAAGAACACATACAAGAAGACAAAGCTCCTACTATAATCTATTTCCATTTTTCAAGTATATACCTTTTCAAATCTAAGTTAGGAAGAGCAATGGTAAAGTAAAAAAGGTATTGTTATGGATTATTAAGGATACATATCTTTCTAATTTGTGGCTTAATTAGTGCCACATGTCGTAACAATTGTTTTCAATCTATAGAATTGCTAAAACCGACCAGAAAAGGCAGCAACGTATCTTTTGAAATTCTACTAAAGCCAAAGAGACATGTCTCGTCCCACATCAATTGATCGGTGTCCTTGTAAAGTTATACATTTCGGGAATGCTTCTGTAAAGCCTTTCTTTTATGTAATTATTTTTATTTTTAATATATTTTTATTTATTATCATTGTATATGAAACCTTATCTATAAAGAGAAGCGATTTTTTTGCCTTTTTCTTTACAAAATTGTTTATCTAAGTGTATTTAACATAAACTAAGTTTTACTATTTTTGGACATGTTTATATATTTTTTGAGATTTTTAAACATTAGACAAAAAAAATATTTTAAATGGTTTTTTGAGATAGACTAAATAATTCATTTTCTTAGCTCAGACCAACAGAATCATTTTTCATTTATACAAGCGTAAATTTAACATAATAAAATAATTTAATATTAAATTTAAATAATTTTTTAACATATAAACTACCTAAAATATCATTACTATGTAAATAAATGATTCTACAAAGTATTATTATATTTCAATACACATGTGAATAATTTAAGCATTTTTCTAATTTACATATGAATATACCTTTTTTAGCAAATATGGCCAAAGCAGGTATTCAATTTTTATGAAATTTCATCTCTTAACTAAATAAATAATATTAAATACAATGAATGAATTTAATTTTATATTAATTATCAACATTTTAAAAATAAATAAAGTTATTCGAAATCACTTTTTATATGTTTAACCCGATTATATAAAAACAAAGACCACCAAATTTTATTTCTTCTAAAATTTAGGCTTTGTTTAGCTATAAAATTGGTGTTTTGGATTAGTATTTGGATAACAAACACTTTGCATAAAATCTTAAATAAAAATATATTTAAAAATTACTGGTAAAGAAAGCACTCAAACGTCTTATTCTTGAAAATGGTGTAGTAGAGCCGAACACTTCCCGACTTCTTGTCATTGTACTTTGGGTGTGTTTGGATAGTTATTAAACTTTTTAAGATAAAAAATTTTAATCTAAAATTTTTTATTCTCCATAATTATTCTATTTTTTAATCATTTGTTCATGTCTTCATATACAGATATCTTATTTTTCAATCAGTTTTACATAACTGTTCATATAACTAACTTATTTATTTTAATTTTATTCTCTCTACTCCTAATCATTACCCTATCGTATCATATTATTTTATATTATTTCAATAACTTTCACTTTAAAAAGCTTTCATTCAAAAGGTTTATCAACTTCCTAAATAAACCATTTTTATAAAAATTTCATTTACAATAGGAGTTTTTAGAAAAGCTTAAATTTAAAAGCTTGGCAAAACAAAGCTTTATAAGTGTTAAAATTCTAAGCTGCGGGTTCATTATATCTTGAAGATGATGAATTCTCTCTTATTATGTGTTCACGCAAACTACAAATTACAAAGTGAGGTAAGCAAGTCTGTCTTGAAAAATTGACATTTTTTTTTATGAGTATTCATACATTACAATCTCAACTGGTATTACAATTAAATTATGAGACATTCTTACAATTTGCTAACAGTTATCTACTATTTTTAATATTTCCCACCGGTGGACGGCTCCCACAAACTTGGGAAGACTTCAACGCCACCACCTCAGAAATGCTGCTGGGGAGATTCAAACCCAGACCACCAACTCGTGTAGCCATGTCCAACACCACTGAGGCACGACCTCAGTGGCCGAAAAATTGACATTTAAGTCAAGCTTTTAACTGTAAATTCTCAGTTAGTTTATTCAATTTATTTAATTATTTATTGGGTTGCGAACCTCACATGAGCAAAAATATTTTCGAAATTAAATTTTTTTTTATAGATGTTTATATTACACTTAAAAGGCAAGGATAACCCTTTGATTGATTTGCAAAGATGAATAAAATACAAAATAAAATTTTAAAATGGTCAAATTTCCTCAAGATGAAAGATTCAGACGGGACCCATGTATCTATAAATAAATTCATTTAGACTGGCCATCGTATGATATTGCTGGTGTTATTCTTACGTTATTTATTTTTTTTCCTTCCTATTTTCCTAACACCCAATACATATGATTATGTCGTCCACCTGCAGAGAGAGATTCAAAATTGAAACAATGGAAAACCGTTTGGGTACAACTGTGCATGCCCAAGAAAGGCAAATAACGTTGGCCGGAAAACCAAATACAGGAGAGGCGCAAGAGTCAAATGCGTGTGAAAGCGGGCGTCAGGCTGTTTCCCCAGCATAAGTTTTTTTTTTTTTTTTTTTTTTTTTTTTAAAAAAAATTTCCCTCACTGCAGGCACCATACAAGCCAAAACTTGCTTTCCCGAGACGCCTATCGAGTCTCAGACTCTCAAAGGCGTCCCACCACAATGTCTAGACACCACTCGCCGTTCCATACTCTCGCACCTCCTCGTGCTTCATACTCGGGCCAACATCCCACCGCGTTTATCCCAAAATAATGGAGCCAATATCAACTTATTTATTAACTTACAATTGGATTCTTTGATGCAAGAGAATCGGTTCGGAGATTTCTCCATTTTACATTGTAACCGTCCAATGGACGAATTGAACGATCGCTTGGCGAAGAGCTGAATGTTTCATACTGTAGTATGTTTTTAAGGACCGTGAAATGGACTGCTAGTATGGTTTCGATGAATACTGGAATCTGCAAGCGACGGCACGCATGCGTATTGTCGAGCACTCTCTTCCCGAGTAGAAAAAGTATTTGCTGAAGAGGGGAGAATGAACCAAATCGAAAGTCGCAGAGATTCCCTCAGCCCCAAGTACATCCCCGCGGCCCCTATTATTTTACCTGTTTGATTAGCTCCAGAGATTCGCGCGAGGATGGTGGAAAAATCGTCCGAGGATTAAAATGCCATCATCCTGTTATCTGAACATCACGGCCGTTCCTTACTTAGCCCAGCGTCCGAAAAATAAATAAATTCTTCCCAAATTAACATTTACGAGTAGTTGGAGATATTTATTCATAGTGCAGTAAAATTCCCCAAAACCTCTGCCTTCAATATCTTATTGTAATCCGATCCATCCAATGCCTCATAGGGGTCGAGCCGCTTAGATGCTAACGCCAGCAGGAAGGAAAGATAGGAGAGATGGGTGGAATTGGAGCGCGGGGTTATGCTGCAACCGAATGTACTTTGAACGGCCTCCTCTCTCTCTACTCCTCTCTCTCTCTCGCATTATTGGAGGCGAGGCACGTGGAAAACAAGCGGATAGACATCGCGTCGCTCCGACCAACACAGAGACCCGCGCGCCATGCAAAGCCATCGCGCCAGCGCCACGTGGCAGGTGATGGCGCAGCACAGGGCAGAGCCCCAATCAATCGTCGTGTCCCCTACGGCCAGTTTTCCGACGATGCCTCTTCCCTCTCCTTCCCCCACCTCTCTCTCTCTCTGCTGTTACGGGTGGGGCCCATCTCGCCATCCGTCCAATTGTCGGGTAGCGTCGGACGTGGTCGGGCGGAAGAGCTAACCGTCGCTCGCTGGGTTGGAAGGAAGACGCCGTAGAGCTGTAGCTGTAGCGGCAGCTGCTGCTGTCTCTGACACCCTTTTCCGCCTACTCAATCCGTTGGGCCACGTCGCTCGATGCCAGCTATAAGCCACTCTCTGTTTCTTTTTTTTTTCTTTTTTTTTTTTCCGGTTGTTTTTTATATACATCCTGTCCGCTTCCCGAAAAAGACAGCATCTCATCCTCTCTCTCTCTCTCTGCGAGCTCATGTCTTGGGATTCGCAGTGGGTTGTTGGCTGCAGTGCCCATTCCGTCACTGCCCCGCCTTGGCACGAGCTATCATCAGCCACCCGTGCCAATCAGTGTACGCCTTCCCGTACGGAAACTCTGCCACGCGCCAGCTACTCTTCCCATTGCTGTACGTACGGCAATGCATCGTTGGTACTCCGGCTGACGCTCGATATGCGGCCGGCCTCCAAGCGGATGGCTGCTTGATTTTAATTAACAACTTGGGATTGCATGACAAGCGCCCGCTTAAAACTCATCACACATCGTGAAGAGGCTTAACCCAGTAAGGTAAACGCCTCTGGCCCACATGTTAGCAATATAAGCTCAAATTCTACCGGCGAGCATTTGTCTCGCTTTGAAACTTTTTAGTGGAGCATTTAGGTGTGTTTAGTTGTGTAGTAAAATTTCTTGATAAAAAATTTTTGAGGTAAAAATTGTTAAATTGATAGAAAATACTATGATATAATAGGGGTAATGATAAAGTGTAAAGAAAATAAAGTTAAAATGAAAAATGTGAAAAAATAATTTAAAAATATAATAATTATAAAGAATAAAAAACTCAATCAAACGCACCTTTGTCTTCTATTATGGATAACGTTTTGGCATGATTGAGGTGTAAGAGATATAAAAGATAATATAAAATAACAATAAAAAAATACTTATCATTTCATTTCGACCTGCCAGAGGATTGACATCTTTATTGAAAGTTAGGAATTGGAAATTGAGTTCCTTTGTTTTATACAAATGATTTTTTCATAAAAAAATTTCCCATCGAAACAATTTAAAGTATACATTAATATCGATATATTTATAATAAGTTTTGTTCCAATGCATCCTGGTACAAAAGCTATTTTTATTTTTTTTGAAATTTTTTTATATAACTATTAATCAAAATGTATTTCACGGTAGATTTGTAAATATTTTTTGAATTTTTTAAAATTAGTAGTTTATTCTAAAAAAATATCTATATATTTCCAAAAATACACTTAGATATAGATATACTTATATTAATAGTTGTAAAAAAAAGATTTTAAAAAAATAAAAAAAAATTTAAATATATCAAGATATATTTAGGTACATCGAAACTAAGTGCACGCGGGATATATTCAATCACGTGTTAATAATACTAAAATCATTCGATTTGAAATGGTTAAAATTTGAAGATAAGTATAACATAAGTATCCGCAATGTAC
This sequence comes from Annona cherimola, assembly GCA_030490835.1. Taxonomy (NCBI): domain Eukaryota; kingdom Viridiplantae; phylum Streptophyta; class Magnoliopsida; order Magnoliales; family Annonaceae; genus Annona; species Annona cherimola. The sequence goes on from CM059973.1 coordinate 77,051,885, forward strand.
TAGGGTAGGAAAGGTTAAAAGATAGAACTCGAATGGAGGTAGAAGCCTCATTTACTTTCATTGCAGTACACCACCGTTGCGTGGGCGAGAAGAGGTGAAAGTAAAATCGTACACGTGGCATGGGTGCGAGTGGACCGAAAAACAGATGGCTGTCGATTAGTCATAGATGGAGCGAATAATAAATGACAAATGAATAATAATAATGAGGAGGAGGGCGTTCGAATTCAAATGAGAAAAGATAAAAAGGAGAAAGCGAAGCGTGTGGGGCGCAGCGCATCAAAAACTGCCATCCTCCAACTGACTTCCACCAAACGTGAAGACAAGAGAAGCAGTTGTTGATAGCAGAAAGAGAGAGAGAGAGAGAGAGGCTGATGATACTGCCAATCCAACCACTCTACCATCTCTCTTTTCTGTCGCTTTCTTCCTTTACTCTCTTTTTTCCTTCCCTTTTATACCAAAGTGTACGGTAGGCAAATCCTCCACTCTTATCCCATCCAGTTATCTGCAACCAAGCATAGATTACCGTCGTCTCGTGTAGGACTTATTTGGCCCTACTATAAAACATAATCGTTTTTGGCATTTTAAGCTCAAGCTAGAAAATTAGCCATCACATAATCTCTCAAATTTTATCGTATAGTAACATCGGATATTAAATTGATGGGAAGGTTATCTATGCCCATTACTATCAATTCCAAGCAAAAGGTTGGCAAGAGGTGGAAATGAAATCAATTAGAAAAATACAAAAGTACTGATACCAAAACAGGCTAGAGATGAGAATGGAAGATATAAGTGATCAGAACAAATTGGAGATATTAATGTAATTAAATCCCTCAAAAAAAAAAAAAAAAAACAGATGAACAAATGAGAAAAAACGAAAAATGTACAGGGGTTTCTTTTTCGACTGCCAAACAAATTCCCAGTTATTAATTCTCTTTTCAAACTGCAAATAGTGGTATATAAGTAAGTATATATGGCCACGAAAAAATTTTAATTCATGGATGGTGGGATTGTGTAACAGAACTAGTCGTTTTGTCATGGCTGCTTGTATGATGCATGGAAGATTTGATTGGATATCACATCATTGGTCGTCAAAAAAAAAAAAAAAAAAAAAAATCGACCTTGTCGGTTTGATTATGCTCTCTACAAATCTCTGATATTTCCATTTAGAAGTTGTACAGAAGAGTGGTTATTATACCACTTTCAGTCTTGCGTACGGGGACATATGCTAGTATTATAATAAATTTTTTTATTAAATTAAAGTAATAAACTTATCTATTTTATTCTATTGGATTACAATGAATAATATTAGGCCAATGCTTTTGTAATCACATGTTAGAACTATGCCCTGATTGAAAATTCCAAACCCATCTAAATCATGTGGAGAGCTTGGGGGACAGAGACATTGGATTCACATGATTATTATTGGTCATTAGATGGTAATGATGGGGCGCTCTTCATATCAATATCATTCACTGGATTATTTAGAAGTGGAATACAAGTGGGTGGATGGTCGATGAAGTTTTGAAAGCCTTCTCGCTGGTTAGATGGTAATTTTGTGATCATGCAGCCGCATGCTTAACTGTTGTTTTCAAGTGGTGGTGAACTCACAGGTTGGATTAATTGACCTTGTATTGACTGACGTAGCTGGAGCCCCAAGCTGCTGGCCATATATATCTGCTTCTCAACGCATTTGTTACATATTGTTTCTTTTTAATATAATTCCTTCTGCCCATTACTGTTCAGAGCTTAGATGGAAGGTGGATGAGATGATAATTTGAAATGAAAATATACTGAGAATAGGAAAAGGTATAATTTGAAAAATTATATTGAAAATTAAAAAAGTTAGTAATTAATTTTTAATATTTTTAATATGGAGAAAAGTATTTTGAAGAAATGGAAGATTTCATTTCAGTCTCATTACATCATAGCTGTAAATAGTTACATAATTCCGTGCAATGATCCACAAGCACAGTAGATGGGGAAGTAAAATAGGGTAATTTTATTTTCAAACATGACCATGAAATTTGAAATATAATCCTACATTTTCAATAATATCAAGCATGGTTATATCTTTTGTTCTTGTTTTTCCAAATAGGACCATGCACGGATTTTTTAATAACAATATCAAAAAGCAACATATTTATTATCATATTTAAAATAATATAATAAGATCTTTATTATACATTTCCGATAATCTTATCAATTAGTAGCAAAATATATATGTGGTCATATATAATATCATTAAAAAGATAATGTTCGCTATGATCCGGTTCCTATTTAAGCAAATGTTAAACTGATTCAGGTGGCCACATAAATTTATAAATAAAATAATTTTAAGTAGTATTATTAAAAATAATAACAAAAAATGCGAATCGATCCCATAGATTTGTGCAAACAAAGCCAACTTCAATTGGTCCGACTTATGCTTAAATGGAAACCAGTTATAAGTAAACACTGCCTTCATTAAAAATGTGTATTCATATTAAGAATTCCATACAAAATATGCATGCAATCATATATGAAAAAGGCCCTTTAAATCGCCCACCTTCAATAACTATTCAATTTACATGACTACATGAAGATGTCTATGTAACCCTATTTTTTTTTATGGAAAAGTATATACTTTATATCTATACAAAAATAGAATGTCCATGTACAATGGTTAGCAATGAATTAGGGTAGGCATCCCTACCACTCCATACATGCCAAATCACTCTGTGCGATCAAATTCGCTATGAAATACATACACTAATTACCTAGTCTAAGTATATAAAGGAAATTTACAGAAGAAAACATGCTTGATTTTTCTAGGATGTCTTGAGCAATAATGCCATTGTTAACAAGATTGGACACTCTTCATTTAGCATACCAACGAACACAAACAAATCCATCTCCATTTCCAATTGTTGAATTCCTAACTCTAATCCCTAGCAGATTCCAAAAAGGCCTGTCATGGCTTCCATATTCAAGGTTTATACAACCTCATCCATTTTTCAGCTCTTTGCTGCTACAAAACCACCTTACGCATGCTACTACATTTCTAATTTCTCTACCCATCTGCATTGATCTTTAGACTCGCTATAGGTGGCCTTAATCATCTTGGTTTTAAGGTTCTGTTCATAATATTTTGGCCTCAAAGTGCATAAATTGCTAGGTAGTTTCTTTTATGAGTGCAATTTGAGTTGAATAGGTCCAGTTCGAGGTTGATCCTACCCTTACCCTACTTGCAAAAACTCCTACCCTACCCTATTTTAGGTTAGATTGATTCTAAGCATATCGTATCCTATTTTTTAAAGACGGGTTAGTTCCGGTTCCAAGTCAGTTCTTAAAATAATCTTCATACTAATCTTTGAAAATTATAATTTTATTACAAATGTTACTTAAAAACCTAAAATCAAGATGATAGTAATATAATTTTTGAAATATATTCATTAAATTTACTAAATAATTAATAAATTAAACAAATTTCTATACATAATAGAATATATTTACATCTTTCACTATAAAAGATATATTATAAAAATTATATTAAATATATATTAATAATTTGGGTCGGTTTTGAATACCCATATTTTTTTACTTGAAACCTACCCTACCTTTTGGGAGTAAAAATAGAAACCTACTATACCCATTTTAGGATACCCAACAAGTTGACCCGCAAGTACTCTACCCAAATTGTACCCCTAATTGCTTATCAACTCCTCAAACCATTCCTCTAACAGGTCCAAATTTGGTTGTATTCATTGCTCCCTAGCTTGATTTCTAATATACTAAATTCCCAAGCACTGCAATAGAAATCCTTCTAGCATGTTGTCAATTCTTTGTTTAGCCAGCAAGTTGAGAATGCATTTTATTGCATCTCTTGACATTCACATATTTTGATCCACGACAAAATTCCTTTTGACAGATATAGTTTTGTTACAAAACAAAGGCACATATCTTCCTTTTTCTCCCTGCAAAACAGACACATCTGATCAACTGGAACTTCTCTATGGTTCAAGTTTTATTTGGTGAGGAAATGTAACCCTAGTTTTTATTTAAGACTTTTCCCTCAAATCTAAATCATTCATTTTGTTTAACCTGATTTGTTTGATTATATTGCCAAAAATCGCTTTAATTGAAATTATATATTTTATAAAAAAAAATATAGCACGTTTTAAGATTGAATATATCCCTTAATTTTTTTAAAAATATTCAATATATTTTTCAAAAATATAAAAATACTCAAATACCCCTATGTTTAAAAGTTCAAAAAATATATACGTATCTCCAAAAATAATACAACTTATTTTATAAATTAAATACACAAATTAATAATTTTATAAAAAATAAGTTTTTCATCTGGATTAAGAAGCGATTGTTTTAGCTTGGGCTAATAACATCATTACTCACTTTTAAAATATATAAAGATGACAAGAGCTTTGGCTTTTGGCAATGGCATGCATGCATAACATTGAAGTAAAAAACTTTTATTTTTTTTATGGGGAAAGACTTTTTTTTTTAAGTTTTAGTGTAAGATGAAAATCTCATTTGGTTAACACATGACCTGCCTACTCATATATAGGGTTGGGAAATGAATTTTGATTCGATAAGGCATGTAAAGATCTATCTTTAATTTTAGGAGTGAGGCGAGTCATACATGTCTTAATTCACCCTGCATATGTGCAAATTATTTTTATAAACCATGTAACTTGTTTATGTGGATGTGCTTTTGTTAGATAGATGTGTTCTATTGTATAATTTATTAATGTGAATATGGTCTACACGGATGTATATTTAATTTCATGAATTGTTTATTTGGATAAATTTTTATTTTTAATTGCATATATATTGTTCAAGTTATATTCTGCATATGATTTATCAATAAAATAAAATGTATTATCAATATTGTTTACACTTTTGAAGAATAAATATCATTATTTTGCAATTTAGCAGTTTAAATTATAATTCAAAATTTTACATATATGTCAGTTTTATTGAAGGTAAACGTATATATTTATGGAGTTGCAAATGAAATTGTTAAAAAAATTTACTAATGTTTTGTTACGACAATTGTATTCTACTATATTAAATAGTAAAATAGTGAAGCATCTAATCTTTAAGTTTATCATTGATGTGACTTTATATTGATATGCATATGAATTCTTAAAATTATTATACTTTGATTGGATTTTTTAACTTGATTCATTATCTACTTTCTGATCTCGTCATTTGAGAAGTCATACTATTTATATATATCAAACGTTTTAAAAAAATCGTCTTGATCCATGGATTATTCAAGTGGGTCTATAAAACAGTATTAGATCGTATGGTTTATTAAAGGGCTTTAGAAAGTTTTGTTTGCTAAGGCCTCTACTTGAATTTTTAATAAGACAGTCTTTACATATATAATTAATATTAGAAACGAATAATATGATTGATTTTGATTTTTAATCAAAACATTGTATAACGGGTTCAAATGATATAATTACAAAAAAAAAAAAAAAGTGTTGCCCACTAATTTTTGTAGTGATTTTATTCACGAATACATATATATAGCCATAGCATTGTGTTAGGATTTTGATATTTTATATTCTGCGTAGAAGTTTATATTGGTTTTGTATAAATAATTAAATATCTATTTGAATCAAAGTTAGATATTAGTTAAAGATTCTAGAAGCAAGTAATTTTCAGAGAGACTGAGGAATTGCCATGTAATTGGGAGTTGTTATCTAGTTTCTAAGGTGTAAAGATAGGACTTTCGTGATCTAGAAGTCAGATTTGAAAACGTGGAAGGCTCACTTCCAGCTGATTTTACTTATGTTGAAGAATGATATGAACCAAAATCCAAAAGGGGAGGAAGGAATTCTAGTCTTTCCTGTGGTCAAGTAGACTTCTATGGTGTGAAGGACGTTTCCGAACACTTTGGAGAATGATCATCAGATACAACTGGTTGGACCAAACGCCATCGATCACTGTTTGCACTCACAAGACAGTTTGGAAGATTTAATTACAAAACACGGGGCCTGCATCTTCCTTGAATTGGAATTTGTGGATTTCTCAACTGAACAGAAATATTTCAATGGCAATCCGGACCATCGATCGGTTTCACCTTTCAAGGTAAGCTTTTATGGAAGAAGGTCTGATTAACGAGATTTTCAGTAATGTCGACAACTAGCTCCTTAGAATCTTCTTGGTTCATGCTTATTAGGGAACTCATTTGCTTTTAGCTGCTCACCTTTCTTCCGATTCTATATTTTACTTACCATCGAGACTAGATGGGACACGATTTAAAGTGATCTTTTTATCATTTTAGGGTGGTTCATGAAATCCAATCAAAATTGATGAATGAGAAATCTTTTCATGCATAATGGAAATATTTTTGCAAAATTAATTACAGGCTTTGCTTCTATCAAATAAGTTTAAATAAAAAAGTAGTTTCATGTAATCTTTTCATTTTTTATATTTTGATATTTGGTGGGAAATTTACTTTATTCATTATATTTGATATTATTTGTTTTCCTAGAATACTAAGTTTCATCTAAATCAAACACGTGTATAACCACATTAGCTGAAATATATATATTCATGTGCAAATTATAAAAAAAATCATATATTCATTTATATATATTAGAATGTAATAATACTTTATAAAATTATTTATTTAGGGATGACACTTTAGATGATTTAGATATTGAAAATACAATTTTAGAATTGATATTTAGTATTAGATTATTTTATCATGGTAATTTATATATTTATAGATGGAGTTGTGCATTATAATACCGGACAATGAAAGAGTTTATTTGATAATATCAATAATATTAATGTAATTAATAACATAAATATTTTATTAAGCATTCAGATATTAAAAATGAAATAGCTTACCTAGAAAAGAAGTTGTATTCAAGCCAAGTCCATCAATTATAAGAGGGTAACAGTTATAACGAGAATACTTTTATAAAACCAGGTTTTATAAAAGTGATTTCGTGAAATCCTTTTTCATTTTTGAAATGTTGATCTTTGATAGAAAATTCAATCCATTTATTGTATTTTACACCATTTTTTTAGCTATGAGACAAAGTTTCACCCTAATCTAATATGTGGATAGATCATATTTGCTCAAAAATAGGTGTATTCATATGTAAATTATGAAAAATGCTTAGATCCATTCGCACATATATTAAAATATAACAATACTTTATAGGATCATTTATCTATATATTATTGATATGTTTGATGGTTTAGATGTTAAAAAAACTACTTTAAAGTTGATGTTTTAATATTGAACTATTTTATTACGTTGATTTTACACATTTATGATAGAACTCATATACATACAGTCAAATTGAAAAAATAAAAAGGTTTACAAGATACTATAAACAATACTAAATACAATAGATAGAGTAGATTTTCTATCAATAATCAAGATTTTAAAAAAAGAGAGTATTTCGTAGAAGCATTCCCGAAGTTATAAAATCACGCAAGGAAGAGAAGTTAAATGCAAGTAGCTCTATTGATATAACCCATGCTAAAATAATCAATAACATAGGATGAGGTCTGATAAGAAACTAAGGAAAGTTGGAGCATTAATTGGAGTATTATTAATGAGCAGGTATCTTTACTATGGTGACCGACCATGCATGCAGCCATAATAACGTCGAGAGTCTTACGAATTCTAGACCACATGCAACCTTAGAAAAAGAAACGAAACAGCAAACACGAAAAAATCCTGATAATGAATGAAAGAATGTCATCTCGTGCCGTAGAAAGAGGACCACCCAAAAAATGAAATTGATGGGTAGGATGATATACATATGAGGAGGAGAGGTGAGGTTTGTTTTTTCTGGCAGCTGCTGCCGTAGACCAGGCGTTGTTCTCCCCATACCAATGACCGAACCAAAGTGGAACCCGACCCGACCCGACCCGACCCCAATAGCTGTACCACACAACCCGCCAGCAGAAGACCAGCCACAAATTATTTATTATTATTCACGCACACACACATATATATATATTTTTTCTTTTGATGTAAGCTGGTAACGGAATCGAAACCGTCCAACCTCTCTGCGTGCAGTCCTGGTGCAACCTAAATAAAAGTCAATAAAAAATAATTTGAAAAACAGCATCTGGAGATATATCTACCTCTTTCCTTTATAAAAAAAAAACATTTATTTGAAAAAATATAAAATTCATATGACAACCAAAGTGACATTATTGGATTAGAGTTTTGTATTTATCGTAGGATCAAATCAGAGAAGCCGAGAGGCACAATCAAAATACCACAAAAAAAAAAAAAAAGCCGAGGTTATAAGAATCATAATATACGTATGTAACTTTTAGAGGTTATAAGAATCATGACCTGACAACCTTTTGGTTTTCATTTATACTTATTTTTTTAATGAAAAATTTATACTTATTTTAAAATGTTAAATCATAATAAAAATTACGTGGTTGGAGGCTCAGGTGGGCTACAAAAATAAAATCATGTTACAGCAAAGCACGGTTTCATAATATGAGTAGTGAAGTAGGAGGGAAGTGAAAAAAAAATATTTTTAAAGAATATAGAAGGAATATGATATGACATGGATAAAGTCGAAGGAAACGGAGTAGTTTTGTAACAAAATGATCCAATTTTTTTTTATTGAAAATTTGATCCAATCTTTATATGAATATGAAAATTGAAAAGTTGTTGGATTATGATTTTTCGAATCATAACCTAATTTTTAGATATAGAAAATATATGTAATTAATAAAAGCTTGTCTTATCTCACTTTTTTCATTAATTGCCATGGAAAAAATTAAAAAATAATTAATTTTTTTTATCAATATTTATTAAAATACCTTCGTTTTTATCAGAACTGCTTTTAAAAAGTCTAACGCAGTTTTGAGATTGCCATCTTGGTCCCCCTAGCTAGATTATCGTAATTATATCATAAGAACATACATTAGACGTACTTAATACCAAAAGACACCTTCTAGGTACCGATCGTCTTGGCATTTTAAAAATATTTTTCAACAAACATGGGCATTGTGTAAATATTTAAAAATATAAATAAATATAGGATATTGCTCATATATTACCGGGTTGTTACTATTGTTGCTTTTCATATATATATATATATATATATATATAGGATTCTGTTCTGGTGCAGTGTCACCGCACCGGAACAGCGGTGCAGTGGGCCCAAAATGGGCCTCACATGATTATGAAATCATGATCTACTCCACCCATTGTATTTAGAATAATGTATTCTATTACCATACCAATTTTCATCCCAATCAGATACTTTAAAGTTGTTATTTACATCAAACTATTTTATTACGTTGGATTTGTACCATTTTCAGATGAGGCCCATATACATATCTGATTGGGATGAAAATTGGTGTGGTAATAGAATACATTATTCTAAATACAATGGGTGGAGTAGATCATGATTTCATGATCATGTGGGGCCCATTTCGGGCCCACTGTACCGCTGTTCCGGTGCAGTGAACAGCTCTCATATATATATATATATTTTAAATTACTATTTACAATATTGTTCTGTGTGCATATTTTTATGAAGCTAAAATTCACTTTCATTAATTATACAAATACTTATATGTAAATAACTAATATCGTTTAAGAATGGATATGAAATGGTTAAAATTTGAGAAATTTTGAGAAATATAAGTTTGTATTCAAATTTCAAAGTAAATTTTTGTATCATAACTATATGTATATAGAAAAAAAAGGAGCTATCCCAAATGGTTTAATATTTAAAAATATAAATTTTTTTTAACTGAAAAAGCAAGCGGACTCATATCGGCACGTGGGGGATGGGAGCGCTCAAGCCCTTTGCCGTGTGGCCGATTTCTATTACATCGTATCCAAGCCGTTGAGATGCATTACACAAAACAATACCATTGTGAAGAGGGCTAATAGCCGAGAGATGGACGAGACACTCGGATGCTTGTAAATAACTAGACGGAGGTTGATCTAACATGCGTATATGTCCCATCTTAAAATAGTATAAAATCATTGTAATAAAATAGTTTAACATAAATATCAAGTTTAAAGTAGTATTTTCAACACCTAACACGTCTAAAGTATTATTTCTATATTAATAAATGATTATATAAAGTTTCATTACATTTTAATATGTGTGGGACCTATTTTACAGCGAACTGATTCGTCCGCTCATGAATGGTTCTCACATATATATATAATTTGGTTAATAGGACCCTAAGTATTATCCTTTTCCAAGTATGACTATATATCTCTAAAAATGATAAATATAGTTTTACATTTGCACCATATTTCTAAATGTGGCAATATCTCTCGTATCTAAAATACGCTTAGTTCCATAAAAAAAAACGCTTAGTTAAAACTCAAACTTAGACAGCAAAAACGTTTGTATACGTAGTCATCGAAAAAAACCGGCATGATATGAAAATCATTTTTTTCGTGAGAAAGTAAAAAATACATAGGGCATTTATTCTTCAAAATATATATATAGGGAAATGATCCAGTGCATGCGACTGCACCGTGCAGTCCATGCACTGTGGGCCCCACATGATCATTTCCCATAAATCCACCCCACCCATTGTATTTAGAATTATTCACTTTATTACCATACCAATTTTCATCCAAATCCAACATGCGTGTAGTCTCCATCTTAAAATGGTGCAAAATCAACGTAATAAAACAGTTTAATGTAAATATCAAGTTTAAAGTGGTTTTTTTAACATCTAAATCATCTAAAGAATTATTTATATATGGATAAATGAGTGTATAAAGTTTCATTACAATCTAATATGTGTGGGGTCCATTTTACAGCGGACTGCACCGTAATTACAGTGCAGTCCGACTGCACAGGATCGGTATATATATATATATATATATATATATATATATATATATATATATATAGGGCATTCGCCTTTTTGCAAATGCACGCAAATATTCGAAAACAGGTGTATGACTTGGGGCCATATTTGAAATTAACCCCTTTTTTGAAATTTAAAACATCAGTTTTCACGTGCAATTAGGGCCGTACAAGTGGGTGGGCTTTTTAGTTTTTACGTGTATTTCGTCAAACTAAAAATATCCTGCCTCCCCGTTCTGCATTAATAAAACCCCAACATGGTGGTTACTTTTCCACATCTGTCTCTAAAAATCCACGGTCCTTCGCGCGACTACCCAATCCCAAACTGAAAAGACCCGCGCGTAGGAAATTCCTTTTTTTAAAAAAAAAAAAAAAAAAAAAAAGAGCCCCTCCCGAAGGCCATGCAAGTCATCCGGAATGATTCATAGGGCAGAGATAAGCTTCGCTATCTCGATCGAGGCCTGATTGGTGGACGTCTGGGATGGCACGTGGATTTGTGGGTGGCTCGGTTCATGGTATCTTCCTTAGTGGCTACTCATCTGTTGGAACTCTAAAGATGGAGGAGGATGCACACATATGCATGCCGTTTGATTATTATATACTAAAATAAAACGTGGGTTTTACTTTACTACGCCGACCTGTGAGTATTTTATTATTTTTTAAGGCGAACATGGTGGCGAACGCAGAGGATAAAACACGGTCATACACAACACACACAACATTCAGATGGCATCTACGCAACAAGCTTCGCTGTAACAGATTTGGGTGCTTCGCAATCAATCAGCACACCCCATTTGATGGGCATTTGTTTCTTGCGCCTCCGTCCCTCCGTGGTCGTCATTTTTTTTTTTTTAACAATAATATATATATATTGCCTAACCAGACAGACACAGCCAGAAAAAGAAGAGCGGTATGAAAGAAATCCAAACAATCAAACGCATGCGTTTTTTTTTCTTTTCCCCACTCCCAAAAGAAGGGATGGCCCACTCGACCATTCCATCCATCCATCCCCATTTCCAGCCAGTGGGGTTTGCAGTGTCGCCCAATAGCCGTTTGGGAAAGAAATGGGCGGTCAGGATCGAGTGAAATTTAACTAGTGGTGGTGGTGGAGGCCAGAAGAAGGGGATAAGGATAAAAATGGCCGGACTTGTTGCTCGGGCTTTGGAGAACGGTCATAATCAGGGGCGCCCCATAAATGGCGGGTTTCAGGTGCTATTCTATGGATAGCTTGGTCAGAAGACGCGTCCACATTTAAAGAAATCCTGGTTGGGCGCCTACGGTTTCAACTAACTCAAACTAATATCATGTCGCTGTCAATGTGTATTCCATATCTAATCACGTAACAGGGCTAAAAGATATATAAAAACAAAACCGCTTGAATTTTTTTCTGCATGCATGATCGACATATATATAAAAAAATAACAGAATGGGAGTTTGGCTCCAAAACAAGGGTAAGCTTGATGTGAGATGGGGATTTCTTAGTCAAATTGAAAATGTTTTATATATATATATAAAATGCCTGTTCCAGCTCAGCAAGGACGGGATGATTAGATTGGGAGCTAAAAGCCAGGCCACCCAACGCGGTTGATTACGGTTCAACGGCGTTTGGTTTGTTCTCCTTTCCATTTGTTCCAATTAATGGGATATTGCAACTTGCTTCGGCTGCAGACAGTGGTCGGGTCTTCATCACCTTGCTTTATTTATTAGTTGGGTTTCAAATCTATGGCTGTAGTTAAAAACTAGGGGGTCCAATTGGCTGTCCAATCTATTCACTGAGCGTGGCCAATCATTCAATCCCCAGCTAGACTTATAGATCATGGTCGTAGAAAGGAAACACTACTACATGCTACCACATTCTATTTCTGCATAATTATTATACTCACAAGGCACAAACGCTAATGTCCTTTTCAATCTGCCCTTAACCAGAATCAACCTTATTTTTTACTCTTTTCAGCGGTTTTTTATTATCTGACTGTACTCATCAATGTTTGCAAGCCTGAATTGGATCATGCTCCAATCACTGTAACAACTGTTGAATGCTTGCGTGTTCATTCCAATGGCTGATTTTGATCAAAATTTCTGCATACAGATGAGCCTCTGGACCACCCGAGAGTGATATGCAACTGGTTAGAAACATCAAGATGACAAAATATTTCATGGAGAAAAAATTGGGCTTATTATATGTATCGTGAAATAAATTTCACAGTTGCTTACACTATTCTCTGCTCCAAACAAAGACCTCATTCGTACAAAAACAAGTGGGCGGACAATTCCAGACCCAACAAAGGATACAATTTACAAGGGTGCTGCCTGGATATTGGAAGGAGGTCTCTTCAGGATAAAGGTCAATGATTCCTTGAGAAAGTTGAGCATCTGTTCCAAGTCCTGTCTCCAAGACCATGAGGGATCATTAAGAGCTCGGATTGAATTCAGGCAGACGAGAAGCGTCCCACCTTCATGTAAAAGGACCTGCAATAGTCAAGGGAAAACAACAGAGTTGGAAAGTTGAGTGTCATGATAGGCTTAAAGCAGACAGAAGGAATTAGGATGATGGTCAGATGATGATGAAAATGATGCTGGCCTGAACTGCCTGATCATATCTGCACATTGTAGAGAAACTAACACAGAGTATTACTACGTAATGAGGTCATACAGTCATATGGCTATACTAAAAAATATGTAAAGACTGATTGTATATTGAGATGTTTGGAAAATGGAGATTTTCATTCTCTGGCTCAAGAGCTTCAGGTGGAGTCTTAATGAAAGTCAAAAACCTATTAATTAAGTTGGATACTTTCCCAACTGTGCATTAGAGAACTCATCCTTAGTACTATACATTTCAGTGCCGTAACAGAAAAGTTGTTACATGACGAAATTATGCATGTCTTTCAATGACCAGACAGAAGTCTGCACAATGCAGTGTGCTGATGAGCAATGAGAACCATCCATGACAACAGCTGCTAAACCTTGGTTTGCCGTCTGACCATGCACGAGAAAATATGCTGCCAACTCGTCATGGCAATAAATGTGGCAGTTCAATGACAGAGAGTAGAGACCAGAAAACTAAAAAAATTCCATGTGTGCCAACTAATGGAAATCAAGCACCCACATCCCAATAAGAGATCTAAAGGTGAAATTTGATATGGACCTTAATAGAATACATGGGAATGGCTAAAAGATGGCAAGACATCCAAGCAACATGCTTGAAAATTAAAACAATCATACCGTCAACCACAGAGGCAAGAAACCGAGGACGGAAGGAAGAGCAGCGAAAACAATGCATGATAGTGCCAGTGCCACACTTTGCTTCACCTGAAAGCACATAGAGATTGAAATCAACAAATGCACATCCACATTACATGGCGAGAAGAAAAGGAAATGAGAAATGTGAGTACCAGGGATATTGTTTGTCGAGCCTTGGCAATGCAAAATGGTACACCAGAAAGATTGTCCTGCAATAACAGAACATCTGCTACAGCAATTGCGGTTGCACTAGCACGTCGAGCAAGCACAATGCCGATGGTAGCAGCAGCAAGTGCTGGTGCATCATTGATGCCATCCCCCACCATTATCAAACCTCCACCTGAAAGGGGGAAAAAAAAGTGGAGGATCTAATACAATTGATATCGTTTTTCGTGTTCGCTTATTACAGAGTACACAGTCGATAAAGCATGAAGGAAGACATTCAGATCTCAGATTTGCCTTTCACATGGGAAGAAGAAGAGTAGAATCAATCAAAAACCTGATCCATCAAACTTATCATGCAATCTATCCAGTAAATAACTTCATCAATTGGACATTGGATGACTCATCGACATCAGAAAAACCACACCCCTAAGGAAATGATTTTGTAGAGCCTCTCCCAAAAAAGAGATTTTTGAAAATATACCTACAAGGTTTGACCAATGTCGCATCCGTATCCCTAAGTTTGCTGAAATTGCAAATATACCCACAAGGTTTCCATAAAATTACAAGCATAACCCTTTTATTAGGATGTCATTAGAATTTTCTGTAAAATGACGAAAATACCTTTCAAATCAAGTGATATAATTGCAATGTTTCCAAATATTGTAGATACATTTGTTATTTCATTATTTCATATATTAATATTTAGATTTTTTTTGCAAATATGTTTACAACATTTGTGAAAATTAAAGGGCATTATCATCATTTTACAGAAAATTCTAACGGCATCCTATGGGCTTGCAATTTTATGCAAACCTTATAGACATATTTGTCATTTTGGCAAACTTAGAGACAAGGATGCAATATTGGTTAAATCTTGTAGGCACATTTACAAAAATTCCCTCCTTTCATGACACGAGTGATGAGTAAGGAAACTACTCTAATGCCCAAAAAAACACAATCCAAGGATAAGACAAGTTATATGAGTAAATAGTTGAATCTAGGATGATGAACTCCAAATCTTCAACATCATTAACATTTGAAAACATCAAATGATTTTAGTACGTGTCAAAAGAATAATTAAATTCTGCCTTGAGTTTTAAAACTTCTATGACTGGTCTCAGCCTGGACAAAAGAAGGTTGGCAGCTGGTGTCAATGTTTTTGCCTCATATCTCATGCCTAGAATTCTGAAGTGACATGTCAAGCTGAGATGTATGCAGTTGAAATGAGGATGTTGAGATGAATAAGCCTTAAAATAAGAAAAGAAAAAGTTATAGATGCACTATTTCATCAAAAAAAAAAAGAAGAAGAAGAAGTTATAGATGCAGTAACATGAGGTAACCTAAAGGTAATCAAATGAGGGGCATAGGCTTCATCCTTGCTAAATGAAAACCAAAATCAGCACCAATCATGGAGAATAAATTTATCTAAATAGAAGCAATAAGAGAACCAGAGGCGGCCTGAAAAACATGGCTTGAAGCTTGAAGTCATTAATGAAGACAACCCAAGATCAACAAGCCATTCAACAAGATCCATGTTACAGCTGCCACTTAAATGGGAAAATAGGTTATTATGATGATGCCAGAAGCAAGATGCATGAAGCAAATTTAAGAGGAATACAATCGAAGCCGGCAATTTTAAGCCTTGTCACTTCTAATGAAATGCACAATAACACTAAATCCATATTCCTTGGTAGCACGAAGAGCTTCAACAACTGAAAAAAGACCAAAACAAATTCGGTTGCCAATTCTGTCACAATTGTAAGTTGGTTCAACGGTAACTGATATCAAAGGCAGTCTCACCGTTATCCCTGGAGATATTTTTCACTTGGTTGAGCTTATCCTCAGGCTTCAAGTTGCAGTAGACTTCCCCAATACCCACTGCCTTCGCAACCCTCAGTGCACTTGATTTATGGTCACCAGTTAACATCATTACACGAAACTTTGCTTGATCTCTCAATGCAGCAATAACATCAATAACACCAGGTCGAGGCTTATCTTCAAAATGAAATAGTGTTACCTGCATCAAAACAGTTTATAATTCATAGAATGCATGGTTCTGAATATCTGTATCATGAGACACGTTAGCCTGCCACTAAGGTGTGTTTGGTATTTGATAAAATTTTGTATGAAAATTGTGTGGTGTACAACTTTTTGAAATGGGAGAAGTTATTTGATATGATAGGAGTAATGATGATGAGTAAAAAGAATAAGTTAAAACAGATAGGATAATTGTATGAATAGTTCTCGAGAACTGATTGAAGAGTAGAGTAGTTGTATGGGAAAATGTGAAAGAATGATTAGAAAATGGGATGGTTGTGGAAAGTGAAAAGTTTTAGATTGACAAGTTTATGAGGATGTCAAACGCACCCAAAACCTACATGATACAAGTGTATTGTATCAGTATCAAACCATATCAGCCTATAATGGACATTTTTAAGCCAAACAAATGAACAAAATATCCAAAATTTTGAGAAATACAATCACATATTCTTTCAGACATACAAAAAATGCTTCTACATGTCCATTCTCTATAGAAAGAAGCTGATATACACATGAAATAAAAGGAAACAGGCATTTTCAAGACATCACCCAATACGCCCGTTTCATGTATCAGACTTGGCCGATACCTATAAAATACATCTGTATCATATTAGTATCAAAACCATGATGGAATGTGGAATATATCAAGTTGTTTATATTGCACATGAATGTGTCTTGACTGTTCAAATTTGTTGCATACAGGGAAAGAAATAATATCGGATATGATGATGTAATATTGGATTTTCACATCATCATCATTATTTTCCTCAAAATAACTAGACTGAATTGTCTTGGGACAATTTCTGATGCAAAATAGATTTCTAATTGCACTGATTGTTACAGGCGATCATTATTAATGATCAAGCACGTAGAATAGAAATATAGTTTTAAACAAAGTATAAAACATTTAATATCACAATGAGCTCATTGTCATGGACCAGTGTTGAATACCATGCCTAGCCTGTGCTCCGTGTCAAGAAGCGAGAGAAGAACTCAGAATGTTTGATTAGAAGCAGCACTATCGACTGGAAGAAGGTTCAGAACATTAAGTCCTGTGCCACCTACACTCAGGGTTCATAAGACAGACTGGACATTGTCCACTAAAATCTGAACGCACTCTTAACCAAAAAGTTACTACATCTCAAAGAGTCCATGAACTGCTTCCTCAAAAGATCTAATAAACCTATATAAGATAGCCAATTTCAATCAATTGTGCTCCCACCAACTTTTTTCCTTCACTTCCTCGCACGTTTTCATGCCTTGCTAGAACCAACAACAGAACCAATAAGTTAACTTTAACTGTTCGATTAGAAAATGAGGATTTCTTATACCAGGGGTAAAAAAAAGCAGCACTTATGAAGTCATAAGGAGAACTAAGTGAGCTATTAGGAAATGTTGCAACTATTAAAACCACAGAGAGCAATCATTCAGTCTCAACTACAAAAGCCACAGGTCAATATCATATACGATGAGTATATACAGACAAAATCAGCACTTGGTTCAAAGCTAAAACAAAGTAAAATGAAAGTTACTGTAAACAAACAAGCTCTCTGAATATGATAAAATGATCAGGGTTCACAATTTGCCAGTGCTTTTGAGGAAATCTAGCATGACAATAATGAATAAATAAGCACAATCGCTTTGTTTGTGTCAACAGTTAAATGGCTTATAAAAAAACAAAGCCTATCAAACTAAATCTAGTGAAAACATTGAAGGAAGCTGCACCTTTTTATCGACCGCTAGAGCTGCATGAACAAAATCTTTGCCATATACAGATGTGTTAACGGCTTCCTTTATCTTCTCTGACTCAGCCTTAGATTTAGACAGTGAGGCAATGTAATCCACAGAACCAATTGATGCTTTCAGCAACTCTCCCCGTTTACTTCCAGATGACTATTGGATAATAAAATCAAGGTGGTAATCAAGCAATTGCCCATGTGGAGACACAAATATAAATTGGGAACCTAACTTAAAAATTCCTAATGAAGAGCAAAAAAATGGAAACTGGAGTTGTCTTCTAAAACATTTGGTAGAATAAGTTCTCATAAAAGCCAGCTTGGGAAATGACTACAACAGTAAAACATTTGCCCTATGATTAAGCAGTTTGCTACAATCGAAACATTTAGAGTCTGTCTACAGATAAATTTGAAGTAGGAAATTGCTATCAGACGGATTATAGAAATGGTACCTCAACGCCTGTCAATGTTGCAAAAAGACCCCTACCAGGAAGGGATTCAAAGCTTTCAACAGAAACATATGGTAAGTCTTTTCCTATACTGTGATCCACAACGGCTCTGCAACACTTGCAACATAATAATCAGGAATATGTTCAGAGTGAATAAAAAGAAGAGCCATGTGTTTTGCATACCTTCCAATGGGGTGAGTAGTCCCTTTCTCCATGGCAGCTGCCACAGCAAGAGCTTCCTTTTCACAGTTAGGAACACAACAAGATCGAATGTTTGCATCTGTCCAATGTCCATGAATTGGCTCAATCGCTTTGCACATCAGTTCCCCAGTTGTCAAGGTTCCTGTCTTATCAAATGCAATGGTGTGACAAGAAGCAAGAGCATCTAATACGTGACCTCCTTTCAGCAGTATTCCCTGCAAGAATGAGGACAGTAATAATAAACAAAGGCATAAATTTGCAAAACCATGATTTGACGAGAAAAGGCTCATATTGCATAAGAAGGTGATAACTTCACAATGAAAGGGAAAACTTGATTGTTGCAACCCAGTCTACCCCTAGCTGCCACCTGGTCCCTATCTAGGCATGTCACTGGCTTAATTGGTGAGATGTAGTTTCAAAAATCAACAAAACTTGGGTTCAAGTGCTGGTGGCTATAACCATAAGAATTATCAATGCTAGAGCAAAGGACACTACTTGAGTAGTGGTTTAGCCTGAGAGGTGGGCTAGAGTAGTCCACACATGCCTGGCTGAGGACCAACGCTCCCTATCTAAGCAGGTTGGGACTACTTCGGCCCCACTCCTCTGCCTAACCTACTACTCAGGTATTGTCTCCAGCCCAATCACATTCGAGGCTTTTGTGCCTGTAGCCGCCAATACTCAAACATTAGGCGCTAGGCTTTGTTTGTCTTTAAGACCACATTGCTCGATGGGTGGGAGACATGGTTTGAAAATCTAACAAAACCCTTGATTTCGGGTTGGAGTGCTGGCAGCTACAAACATAAGTGTTGAATGCTAAGGCAAAAGATAATACCTAAATAGTGGGTGTGACAATGACATACAACCTATAGGGAAAAAAATTCATCTTATTTCCTTCTAAAAAGATAAATAATTTCACTGTACGAGTATTGAGTAACAATTGGGTAAACCTTTCCACCAAAATCTTAGTGGAAACTTTCCATTGACAAATCCAACCATAATACTTAGGTGCATTTGGCATTTGATAAAACTTTTGGTAGAAAAGTTTTTGAAATGAGAGAAAGTAATGCGATATGATAAGGGCAATGATAAAAAGTAAAAAGAATAAAGTTAAATAAGAGGGTAGTTGTACGAAAAGCTGTGAAGAAATGATTGAAGCATAAGAGCAGTTGTATAAAAAGATATGAAGAAATGATTATAAATAGGGTAGTCGTAAAGGAAACAAAGTTTTAAATGCAAAAGACATTTTTGTATGAATACCAAACATACCTTTAGTAACATTTGTGATTCATTTCAACAAAAAACTCAAGCGAACAACAGAATGATGTGAGAGTGCATATATACCACTCGAAGTTCTATCATTGCTTAAGGAAAGTAGAAAATGAACACAAAAATGAACTTGTAATGAAGACGAAATACAACACATTAATGGTCGTTTTCCCTCAAATAGGACGAAGAGCTTACTAGAATAAGACTCAACCTACCAAAACTTATATGCACCTATCCAACGTGGTATTTAAGATAAATACCTTACTTGCACAAGAACTTATCGCAGTAGCATATGCCAAAGGAGCAACAGCCAATGCACACGGTGATGCTGCAACCATAAGCCCCAATGCCCGGTAAATTGATCCTCTAGCACCTACAATATAAACAAACATATGAAAACATGGTGTAAACATCAAATGCATCCACAGAACCATTCGTTGATCATCAAAATCATTAATAGTTTTTAGACGCATATGAGAGGTATACCCTGCCATATAACTTCAGTCTTCAGGTTTAAATTTGAAACTCAGATTCCTAAACCTCAATAGAAGTATGACACAGATGTATAACCTCCTGACTGGAGATAGAAATAGATAATTCTGAATATATACATATATATATCCATTGGTCCCGTTTCTATGTAACCGGGTTACATAAAAGCGGACCCATATAACCCCTTCAAAATCTAAAATTTTGATCTTTGATGGAAAATCCAATCCATTCATTGTATTTAACATTTTATCTAGGACATCAATTATCATCCCAATCAAGTATGCTTATGGGCTACATTTGTTCAAATATATATATATATATATATATATATATATATATATATATTCATGTGTAGATTATGAAAAACGCTTAGATCTATTTACAAATGCATTAGAATGTAAAAATACCTTATAGAATCATTTATTCACATAGAAATGATATTTTGAACAGTTTAGGAGTCGAAAATACTACTTTAAAATTGATATTTTAGCATTTTTCATAATTTACACGTGAATATATACATTTTCTAACAAATGTGGCCCATAAACATATTTGATCAGGATGAAACTTAATCCCTTAAATAAACAAATGATGTTAAATTCAATGAATGGATTAGATTTTCTATCAAAAATCAAAATCTTAGACTTTGAAGAGGTTACATAGGTTCGCTTCTATATAAAAGGGGTTATATATGAGATCCATTCATGAGCAGATGAAATGCAAATACGGTGCAGTCCACTGTTAAATGGGCCCCACACATACTAGATTGTAATGAAATTTTATACAATCATTTATCCATATAAAAATCATGCTTTAGACAATTTAGATGTTAAAAATACCACTTTAAACTTGATATTTACATTAAATTATTTTATTAGACTTTGCACCATTTTAAGATGGAGACCATACACATGTTGGATTTGAATGAAAATTGGTATGCTAATAAAGTGAATAATTCTAAATACAATGAGTGGGGTGGATTTCCCATTCATGGTCAAGTGGGGCCCCCGGTGCATGGACTGCACGGTGCAATTGCATGCACTGGAACATTTTCCTATATATATGTATGTATATATGTATATATATATGGAGAGAGAGAGAGAGAGCTTATCCAATACAGTTAATTGTACTTGAATATTTTCCATATCTACATATATGAAAAGTGATCTTATTAACCTGGGCAAAGCAAATGGCTCACTTAGCCAACCTCGAAAAATTCATTCAAAATACTATTTTTTTGTTTTTTTCTTCATACACTTGTTTATCTATGTGTATTTAACATATAACCAAATTTTACTATTTTTAGATAAGTGTATATATTTTTTTGAGATCTTTAAACATCTATGTATGTGTGTGTGTACATATGAGAAATGATCCTATTAGCCCGGCCTAAGCAAATGTCTCACTTAGCCCTCTTCAAAAAACTCATTTACACACTTTTTTTATTTTTTCTTCATAAGCTTATTTATTTTAGTATATTTAACAGATGAACTAAGTTCATTTTTTCTTCATACACTTGTTTATTTCAGTGTATTTAATATATAAACCAAATTTTACCATTTTTTGGATATATATATATTTTTTGAAATCTTTTAAATGAGTTTTTTAAGGTGGGCTAAGCGAGGCATTTGCTTAACCCAGGCTAACAAGATAGCTTCTTATACATATATACATATAGATGTTTAAAATTTTCAAAAAAATATATACACGTATCCAAAAATAGTAAAACTTGATTTATATATTAAGGGTGTGTTTGGGAATGGATAAAACTTTTGATGAAAAGTTTTACGGAGTAAAAGTTGTCAAATGATGTGATATGATAGGGGTAATGATGAGGAGTAAAGATGATAAAGTTAAAATAGATAGGTTAATTGTGTGGGTAGTTGTGTAGAAATGATTGAAAAGTAGGGTAGTTGTATGGGAAAATGTGAAAAAATGATTAAAAAATATTATAATTGTAGATTGTGAAAAGTTTTAGATTGAAAAGTTTTAAGTTGACATTTTTTCTTCCTTGCCAAACACACCCTAAATACACTTAGATAAACAAGTGTAAAACAAAAAAAGCAAAAAGCAGTATTTTAAATGGGTTTTTTGAGGTGGGTTAAGCCATTTGCTGTGTGTGTGTGTGTATATAATCTACCTAGCCTTGCTCAACTAAAACATCCAACTTTCCTAAATTGTTCTTCGCAGGAAAAAATGGATGCGGATTGGAGGAAACGCTAGAGAAAATAAGTTAACACTACAAACAACTTTCCACCAACATTTCAGAGTTGGGCTGAATCAGTTGGTTCAGACCATTCTAACAGAAAGAGTTGTTGGCCCATTTTGCTTGCTATAAAATGGTTACTTAACTGTAGAAAAAGGATGAACTGCTTGAACTAGCTGGATTAAATAACCTTTAAAAAAAATTTAAAAGTTGCGAGTCTAGCTTAATGGGACGAGATACAGATTTGACTCCAAAATCAATCAAAGCTTAAATCAATTGAAACCTGCATTTTTCATTGATATCATGGTATCAAATTGTCACCATAAATACTGAAAAGTGGTTTGAACCGGTAGCTCGACGACTAATTCAAACTAGTTTCAATCATAAGGTTGAGCCAGTACAAACTGAAACTCCCCATTAACTGCTTCAACCAAGAGTTTAGTTTTAAAATTCTGTGTTACACTAAACAGATTAAAAATTTGTAATAAATTAAATCATTATCATTGTTAGCTGTTTCCCACTTAAATGAGGTCAGTTGCATGAATCTTATTACAACATTAAGGCAAAAATTAAATATAGACTACCATAAAAACAACTCATCACAACATAACAGTCAATATCCACAAAGCAACAGATATAGCCAAGGCCAGCCAGAAACTAGCATGAGACAGATGATTAAACAGGTAGAGATACTACACAAAGCCTTAATCCTACAAGGATAAGCAACTACGAGGAAGTACCTGAGGAGCCAATAAAGGGCCACCTAAAAAGAAATGGTCCAATGAGGGCAACTGCAAGAGAGAGAACTACAACAACCTGGCTGTAACGCTCTCCAAATTCATCTAGCCACCGCTGAAGCTTTGGTTTATTTAGATGTGCTTCTTCTGCCAATTGAACAATCCTGCTCAATGTGGAATTTTTCCATGTAGTGGTTGCCTGAACCAAAATCAAAGTAACACAATTAACCCCCTAAAGCTAATAGAATTGCATTAGCAATTACTATCAAGAAATGATGTATTGACAACAGGCATAACAACATATCCCTATATACCACCAAGTATTAGATATGATGAAAATAAAAACAACAAAACAAGCAGTTGAATACGTTAGAACAATACCAAGTGAATTAAACAATCTCTTCGACATGCAGTTTTCTCAAGTCACTCATTAAACCAAAACCAGGAAACAGATGAAACAAAATATATACTCATTGTAATCAACTCCGCCTTATCCCAAGTGATAGGAATCTGTTAAAAATACAGTTCCGCAATTACTGTCGGAAAACAAGTCGAATATGTGAAAAATGAATTATGTAATAGAAATGCATTTTTGTAGCCTAAGTATTAGAGAGCAGACAGATCCCAAAACTTTTTATAAAAAAAAAAAAAAATGAAAAATGAAGACAATTGACACCATCATCACAAGCTGCTTTCCCACCTAAGTGAGGTCAATTACATGGATCCAGTTAAACCACTTCTATCAGTATTGGTTTATGTCTTTTGCAAGTCCAAGTATTTTCATACCTTTCCGAACACTTTCTAGCCTCCCTGTTCAGCCTTCCTCTATTTCTATTCTTGCCTTCTTTTTGGGAAAACTCATTGCTCCTAAGTCCTGACTAATGCAGCTTTTTGTATCTGTTCCATCTGACAAACCAACCAAGTCCATTTTTCCTCATTTTGCCATCTATTGGCTGTACTGTTACCTCTAAGTATTCTACTTCTAAATTTGTCTTTTTTTGATTATCCATTCATCCAAAGAGAATCGACATAAACAACATTATATGTAATAACCTAGAACCAAATCCCACATCAAAAACGGGAGAGTTCCTGAAGATCTATAAATGGGTCTCAGATTAAATACAGTGTGACACGTTTAAAAAACCATGTGGTTGAGCCCCATAGACCATGAGGTCCAGGATCAGTTTCCTCATTTTGTGCATTACAAATGGTATTGAATCCCACGTCAAAAGCGGGGGAAGTTCCTAGAAATTTATAAGTGGGTCTCAGGTTAAATATAGTGTGACGCATTTTAAGACCGTGTGGCTAAGTTGTCAGGCCAAAGTGGACAACATTATACTGTTGGACTCATAAAACTCACAGGCCCAAGATAGTTTTCTGGGTCTGGGAGTTACATCATATGCATGGCCACAATTACAACTAATCAATAACAAAGCCTGTGGTGTCATGGACAACAAACATTTTATTCACCTTGAAACGTCACATGGTGAACAAGAATGAATATTTGTGCTGCCAATTAACGTGTGCAACTGACTAGCTCAGACTAGAGTCACTGGTGACATTTCGGCTGCCAAATACAGCAAATAAAAAAGTTTTAATATGGAAATATTAAGTGAATAACTATGCTAACAAAATAACATACGAGTCATCTTAGATTTATGAATTCATATATAATGCCATCAGGTATACATACTCTAGATCCTTCAAGAAAAATATAGCCAGACTCCAATCGTTGTCCAGTGCTTGAAATCCAAAATTTATAAAGAGAAGAATGCATTTTGTGTCTTGACAATTTGGGAAGATGTAAAAGTAGAAGTAGGCAAGGGGGGATCGGAAAAAATTTTTAGAAGTGAAAAAATAGTGTTATATGATAGTCATAATAATTAGGAGTAAAGAGAATAAAGTTAAAATAGATTGGATAGTTATATAAAAAAAATGTAAATATATATATATATATATTGGAATGTAGAGGAATAATTGAAAAAGTAGAAAAGTTAGGTAGTTTTGATGGCAAAATCATATCAAAAGGTTTGTAGAAAGAAGTGGATAATTCTATTTTAGGGTGTGTTTTGTAAACTAGAAAAAAATTTCCCATAACCTTTTTCATACAATTATCCTACTTTACAATCATTTCTTCACAACTTTCAATATAACTACCCTATTTATTTTAATTTTATTCATTCTACTCCTAGTCATTACCCTATTATTTCAAAAAGTTTTCCACCAAATTTTTTCTCCATTTTTTCCATGTTACAAATGCATCCTTCTTTTATGTGCTACCAAACCGACCATAAGTCAAAAAAATCTGTATCCATTATGAATCTAATAAAAATCTGCATCAATTGAATGAGCAAGATATCCATATTCGACCGTTAATATTAACAAACAGGGATCATGATGGAAAATTATAATCCTATTAAACATTATGTGTCAATTTGAAAAGAAAATACACACTTTGACTATCATCATTCCATCCAAGTTCCTCGCACCACCAGGAATCCTGTCCCCAACTTTTCTCACTAGTGGCTTGGATTCACCAGTTAAGTGCTCAATGGTAATTGTAGATCTTCCCTGAAAAACTTCTCCATCCACTGGTACAGCCTGAGAAAGCAACACATTTCAGTATGAACATGCAATTTAAAACATGATAGAAAGGATGGAAGTGAATTTAAAATATAAAAGAACAGCATCATTGTCCATATTCAGAACTAAATATTTGAAAGAAGATGCAATCTGTAAGATGAATACCAAAACAGAAATGATAATCCATGCAATCCAAACATAATTTGCAGGCACAGTCAACAGTTAAGGGGAGCCTTGGCACAGCAGTAAAAGCTGCCGCCATGCGACCTAGAGGTCATAGGATCGAGTCGTGGAAACAACCTCTTGCTTGGCAAGGTATAGTTGCGTGCTATAGACACAAAAGAGTGGTCTGACCCTTCCCTAGACCCTGCACATGCGGGAACTTAATGCACTGGACTGCCCTAGTAGTTCTCCAGCAATCTTCTAGTTCATTCGACCAGATACTCGTAGAAAAAACTATAGGGCTTTTGGGGGATGAACATGGGTATTACTGAATGGACAGTGGGGGGCACCATGGACATCTTGGTCCGTCATAATTGGCTCCAAAAAAACATGTGTATAGCTATAAGCTGATGAAAATCTACAGAGACATCATATGACAATCATAGCACATTGTCCAATCAGACATGTCACCTCAGAGCAGGACCATCTAACTCTTCTGGTACAGAAAGGAATACCATCTTCCATTCCTGACTAATAAATGATGGTTCACAAATCTAACCAAAGGACTACAATCAAGGCAACCCTTGGACTTAACAGATCTTCAAATGCTCATCCATCAGGACAAAACTTCGGATAAACCTTTCTTACCTACAAACCATAAAAGGGACCAATTAAATTTCCCAGTATAAGTGATCCACTTCATCAAGAGTCCTATGGTAACCTATTGGGCAGGGCCCTTCAGCCTTCAGGACTGCATAGAACCCAGAAGTAAAGGTCACTTACCACTTCCAATAAACAATAACATCGCAATATTATGGTCCATCCGGGACAACTACTTCCCATTCAAACATACAAAGAAGCCTAAAATCCATGTTAGATTTTCTCAAGTACTGTTTGACTTCTGAGTATCGAAAGGCAAATTAGCATCGGTGTCTGAGGAACAATACAACATAGATGTTTCACACAAAAGGAACATAGGCATAAAGCAGATCATCCTGGAAAATAGAAAGAGGAAGCCAAGGTAATGAATCATTGTTTCATCTTTTGGTTCTCTTCTTAATGCATTTGCTTGCAGTGGCCTCAATCCATTAATCCATATGCTCAACTGTAATTGATAACTGCCTAGTTTGTGATTTTAATTTTGACTCTTTGTTTTGAACCTCTACATAGTTTTTCATTTGGGCTTCCTGCAATGCTTAATGAAACTGTAACTAGAGTAGCCAAACATTTATGGCAGCTTCTTGCAGACAGGGAGCTGCTTACTGTTCCCATGAAGAGGCTAAATTGCAAGCACTGAAGGGTGCAACATTGCCAGGAAAGTGACGGATAGGGACAATGGAGTTCTGCCTGTTCGTTTATTCTTCTTTCTATCTTAACCAAGCCATCTAGAGTAAATTTGTGAGCACAGACCTCACCAGCTTTGACCAAGATGTAGCAACCCACTTCCACATCATGAACTGGAACTTTTCTGTAAGACAGTGATGAAAAATTTGGCAGCCTGTTATCATCTCCTTCAAGTACAAGTGCAAAATCAGGATTATTGTCCTTCAACTCCTTAACATCAATCATTGACCGGCTTGTGAAATATTCTTCAGCTGCAAGCCAGTACGTGGGAAAATTAGAGAGTCAGGAACCAAACATTTGACCTCCTATTGAAAATATATTGCTTAGGTTTTTATTTTTGGATATTTACCAATATGGGCTAGATTAAACATCGCAAGAAGCAAGCCTCCTTCCAGGGAATTTCCCATGAATACAGAAGCAAAAGCTGCTAGAGCCATGAGTACATGGATATTTACCTTTCCAGCAGCAATATCCATAGCAGCATCAAGAGCTGCAGATACCTGAATAAAATAGGAAACGATTTTAAAATATGCATATAATCACTTTCATGCAAATATATCTTCTAGTTTACATAAAACAGCGTTATTTCTATTTTGTTCTAAAAGCTTAAGAAACAGCACATGTGGTTGCAAACAAAACTCTGTTCGAAATCCAATTCATTCATCAGATTTTAACAAAGGAAACACAAGGACATACTTCTAACACTGAATCCCCATCTGTCTTTGAAACATCGATTTATACAGTTGATGTAATGCTATTAAAAAAAATTAACCGAAAATAAATCCATCCAAAAAGCTAGCTTACTGGGTGATCACGATTGCCCATAGGCCATGGTTAACTTGATGATTAACTACATCTCCAAGGAGATAACTGGTCGCAGATATACCACACTCAATATCTTTTCCCCAAATATGAAAATCAGGCTGATCGACAATCAAAATCATTTCACAAATAGAGCTTTTTCCAGCATACGATGGCCCTTCTGAGGGAAACAGCCCAAATTTCCTATAGGCAATAGCCATGAAGAACCCACACTGTTTAACAGAATCGAGTATACAACACGTGCTTCAAAGTCTAAAGAGTAACTCAATCTCCATATTTTCAGTAATTTCCCAAGTCTTTTCCTCCTTGTTCTGCTTGTTCGGCAAAAAACTAATTACAACACAAATTTTATCCGAGCATTCCTATACCAGATTCAAGACAAGTCAATCTGCGCAGTTATTGTTGAAAGATTAGAACTCTGCTCTGCCACAGTCTAAGCTGAGAGTTGTGGAAATAAAACCTCGAAGTCCAAAAGATCTCACATTTCCACTAAACGTAACAAAGAATGCGATTCTATTTGACTAGGAGTAGAAGAAAGGTTTTGATCAAAAAAAGTAGAAGAAAGGTAGAAGATCCGTACACCGACAAGAGGAAAGGCGATGGCAACGAGAGCATCGTGGACAGGCTTGACAGCCGTCTTGGGAAGAAGATAGGGACAGGAAGCAGCAGCAAGAAGAAGGGCCGCAGAACTGCAGCAAAGCACCAAATGCTCCCGGAGGAAGTCCGCGAGCTCCGCCCACCTTGTCGCTCTTGCAAAGCTGAGCACTGCTTGCTGAGGTTCGGTCAGCTTCGTGGAATGGCAGTCATGGCCTTCATGGTGGTGGTGGTGGTGGTGGTGGCTGTGGTTGTGGTGGGAGTGATTGCCCTGATGGGCATGATGATCGCGATCGTGATCGTGATCTCCATGGGCTCGAGGAATCGAAGGCCGCGACTGGAAAGAGCGAAGGTTGGTGCGGCAAGAGAAAGGTCGGCGGAGAAGGGCCGAGAGAGGGTTGGAGTGGAAGGAATTGAAAGAAACAAGCTTTGATTTTCTGCAACTCAAGGCACCGAAGTAGGCGGCGCTGCTGCTGCTGCCGACGATCGCAACTGAAAGCGCATCCATTTGGAGTTCGGGGTAGTAGTTCGCTGTCACCGAAGGAGCGGATGCGAATCGAGCCTCGCTGAGAGAGGGGAAAGTGAGTTTGGGAAGTGTTTCTGTAGAGTCAGAGACGGCTCTTGCGCGCGTCAGCTACTGGACATGTCGATACACCATGCACACCATGAGCTCATTTGACATTGGGGAACCGGGTCGAGCGCCGATCACACCTCCCGCGCGGAGCCCCTCTCGACCGCTTGTCGCGTAGCTCCTCAAGGTTTCCCACCACTCCACGTTTATCACGCCATTTCGGATAAAAAAATATTGCGCTGCTTGGAAGCGGCAAGTTTTCCAACTAAACTCTTTAATGTAAATTTTTTTAATTTTTAATAACTATTTTATTTCTAATTATTTTTTACATTTTTCTATATGATTATCTTATTTTTTAATCATTGGTACAAAATTATTTATGAGGAATGATCATGTTAGCTTTGGTTAAACAAATATGCCGCTTAATCCACTTCAAAAAACTCATTTGAAACCGTAGTTTTTTGTTTTTTCCTCTGTACGCTTATTTATCTAAATATATTTAACATATAGATCGAGTTTTACCTTTTTGTATATGTGTATATATTTTTTTGATATTTTTAATAAACAAATATGCCGCTTAATCCACTTCAAAAAACTCATTTGCAACCGTATTTTTTTGTTTTTTCCTCTGTACGCTTATTTATCTAAATATATTTAACATATAAACCAAGTTTTACCTTTTTGTATATGTGTATATATTTTTTTGATATTTTTAAACATTTATGTGTGTATATATATGTAAAATATCCTTATCTTTAAAAATATCAAAAAAATTATATACACATATCCAAAATATAGTAAAACTTAGTTTATATGTTAAATACATTTAGATAAATAAATCTATAAAAAAGGCAAAAAATTATTGTAAATGAGTTTTTTAAAGTGGGCTAAACGAGACATTTACTTAATATAGACTAATAGGATCATTCATCGTTATCTATATAACTAACTTTTGTATTTTAATTTTATTCTTTTTACTCTTTGTTATTATCCTTATTATATTACATAATTTTTTAACTTTTAAAAAATTTTACAACAAAAAGTTTTCTTCAAAAATTTCTTCAATTTCCAAACACATTCTTCATCTTTTGTTTATTTCACTACTACCATTTCCTTTCATCAAGATATTCTTATCATTATCTTTTTTTCCACCACCACATTGTTAAAATATTACAAAATTAGTTTAATGTGGTAATTTCAACATTAGTTAAATTAATCATATATTATTATGAACTTGATTTCATGAAATTCAAAGCAGCCATGTTAGATAACGAAATGGGCTATGGTCAATCTATAAAGAATAGAAGTCATTCGACTTCATTAATCTGCATAATACACAACATAATTTAATATTTTTTATAATGATCCGATACTTAGGGGAAGCGTAGAGGCTTCATACTTGTCTTTAGTTTATTAAATTTAATTTTTTTTAAAAATCCAAACCATTTACATGCATTAATGCATAACCTATCTTATTTTTAAAAATTAACATCTTTTTAAAGTTCAAAAAATATGTAATATAAATACAATATTTAAAAGTTTACAATGTATGAAATTTTCAAAATTATTAATTAATATACAGGAATAAAAATAATAAATAGTTCTGAAAACTACGTTTTAGAAGTAAAATAATAAGGCTCCATGCTTACTGTAGCCATTGAATGATTACCACTTTTATAACTTTATATATCAATATCATAGATGTTGCGGTGAAACCAACTTAGATATTAAATTTAAACAATCAAAAAAAACTTTTCATGTGTAAATTTGATGATATTTTATATTCACTATTTTAATACTTACATTTGTTTAATTTAAATTATACTATAATAAACATAATATGATATTGTTATACACGCTATTTATTGGATATGTGTATTAGATTATAAGATTAATAATACATCCCATATTCCCACCTTGAGAGGCGAGACATGGGTTAAGGCTATCTAAAGTTGCAACTCGAGTTAGTTAAGTTTAATTTCAAGTTTATTCTATCTACCCTAAGCTCAAGTTAAGTTTAATTTCAAGTTCATTTTACTTACCCTATTTTACTTTTTATAGTAGGGTCAGTTTTGATCTTAGTTTCAAAATGTGAAGTTGTAAAACTTATGGATGAAAAATTTTTAGCATATAATTTTTTAAATTAATAGAAAACGACATGATAGGAAAAATGACAAAGAGTACGAAGAATAAAATTAAAATAGATAAATTAGTTGCATGAGTAGTTGTGTATAAGTGATTAAAAAATAGGATAATTGTATAGAAAAATGTGAAAAAATAATTAAAATATGAAGAATGAAAAGTTATAGATTGAAAAGCTTTGGTTTGAAAAGTTTTTATTGTAGCTAAACATGCTGAAAATTATAATTTTATTATAAATTTTACTTAAATGCTTTAATCAAGATCATAATAATATAATTTTAAACTATATTTATTAATTTACTGAATAGTAAATAAATGAAATGATATATTTAAAGAACATAGTTATGTAATTCAATATAAAATATTTTATAAAAAATATATTAAATATATATTAGTAATTTGAGTCGTTCTAAATATTTGAACCTTAACCTTAACTCATAATTAATCGATTATTTTTTACTCGAAACATATTTTACTCTATTTGCATCAAAATAAAAACGTATTTTACCATTTTGAGATACCAGACAGTTACACCCATACCTAGGCACACGCCTGAGGCTCACTCGCTGGCCGTGATTTAGGGGCATTACAACTGTTGCATCCATCGAAGCATCCAAGCAATCGTCATTCTGCACGTCCAAGGTACAACAAGCGTTTTGCCTGGTCCGCGCAGTCTCCCCACCATCAGCGATACGTGGTACGCTGGGCGCGGTAGTTTGGGGTTCAACTCTAATTTCCAAGCAAGTGTTTTTCGAGCACGCTCGCCCATTATGTGGTATCCTCTGACTGTGAGTGACCGACTCAACCCGATCTTTTTTTTTTCTTATATTATAATTCAATCCAACCCAAACATGTATATTTTTTCCAAATTATCGCTCAAGCGGTAAATACGACTATATAACCAACAACGTATTTACATATTCCATAAAAAAAAAAAACAATGTATTTACATAAGAATTGTGTAGTGTCCTGTGAGTGACCGGCTCAACCTAATCTTTTTTCTTATATTATAATCCAATCCAACTCAAATATTTTTTTCCAAAATTATCACTCAAGAGGTAAATACGATTATATAATCAACAACGTATTTACAGAAAACATCACTTCTAAAATGAGAGGATGTTTCAATGCAAGCTAGAAATTTTATTTGTAATATTTTTTGAATATTTAAATAAAACTCTTAATGTGTGTATATTTAATCTATAAATTAAAATTTACCATTTTTAAAAATATGTATATATTTTTTTATTTTTAAAACGGGAGGTTTTAGTATTTTTAAATGACTAGAACACCCTTATTTTCAAAAATAAAAAATATATACAAATTTTCAAAAATGATAAAATTTAATACATAAATTAAATACATATGGATTAAGAGTTTTGTAAAAAATTTCAATAAATATTAAAAATAAAATTTCTAGCCGGATGTATTGAAATAAAATTCTCTAAAATGGAAGACAAACTCCTATAATGTATGTACAGAAGACGAATCCTCCATTGTATTTAGAAAAGATATTGCTTCTAAAATAAAAGACAAACTTCTTTAGTATAATCACAGTTTGCACTTCCTTCAAGTATGACATACTGCCAGCTATCATTACAATTCAATCAGATATATGATGGGTAGTTTTAAAAAAAAAAAAATTAGCTAAATTATTGGGAGTGCATGATGGGTTCCAGAGCATCAATATATATATTTCAAGTTATGCTTTAGAGCATGCTTGTTTATAATAAAAATAAATAATTTTTTTTTAATATTCATAATTACCTTATTTTTAATTTTTTATATCTTCCTATAAACTATTATACTTTTCAATCATTTCTACATAATTACTCACATAAATAATTTATTTATTTTAATTTTATTCTATTTACGCTTTATCATTACTTCTATTATGTCGTATTATTTTTTTACTGATTTAAAAACTTTTATACCAAAAGCTTTCTATTAAAAAAAGTTATCACTTTCCAAGTTGGCTCCTAGTTACTTGGATGTTCTTATGATGAATCGATCAAAGTATGGTTGATTTGATTCAATTACACTACTTTTACAATAACAAAATAAAGGACTAACATAGAGAGAGAACTAAATAAAGAGCGATTCAAAACTAATAATCAGTTCATCAGCCTATTCTTTTTGTTACTCGATGATTTATCGAGATTTCATGGGACTAGTTTCTGACTCAGTAAATCAATTTCAACTCATTATCACCCATAGAAAGTTACTTACAACTCACCATTAATCTATATACTTCGACGGCTAACTAAGATTAATTACACGTATGTAGATCCTCTTGTTCCTCTTTGACAAAAATATTAAATTGGCAAGCAAAAAATGGATGCGTATTGTCATTTATTTTGATATCTTATGCGCCCTTTATTATATAGCGTCTAAATTACGAAAATGCTATTGATTTAAAAAAAATCTAAAAAAAATAGTAATAATTGATACATATATTAAATATACCTAAATTAACGACTGAACAAAAAAATTTCAAAAAATATAAAAAATGAGTTTTTGCATCTGAATGTATCGAAGCTAAATGTACCCACGTATACAGGATCATGACTCTTATTATATTGCCTGTTTTTCATACTTTTAAAGAATTTCTCACTTTCCTAATTTCAATTACCAAACAGACCCTTAGCGCTCTGGGCATTCTCTTCTTGCCGATGCCATTGCTCTGCTTCAATAATAGCAGACAATTCGGAACATGCACAGAAGAGTAGCTATCCAACATCAAAATTGGCATGGCAAAGTCGACATGCAGCAGAGCCGCGTTCGGTGTCCAATCGACGACCATAGCGATTCAATCTCTTACAGGACAACTCTGCTTCAAACCTACAAGAAGTAAAGAAAAGCCCTCTCCGAGGTCTTCTGGCTACCCATTAATTTATAGGGATTTCAGCCACTAATTCCTGACTCAGCAAATCAATTGCAACCTACAGGAAATCAGTTACGACTCACAACCCATTACAACCCACAAAAAATCAATTAGAATTCAACACTAATCCATATGATTCAGTGGCTGGCTGGGATTACCGCCGCGTACGCCAGGACGGCATGCCCATCGTACTTGCAATACTATTATGCACGATGCCTTTACTTCACGTTACCTAATTGTCCTCAATTCCTTCCAACTACCCGTCAAAATAGCTGACGAAGAATCGACTCAAATTAAGTAGATTTATGAATGTAATATACATGTATTATAGCATGAATAAACGAATAAACTGAGTCTCTCTAGACTCAAATCAACGAACTAAAACAAACAAAATTTTTAAAATTCCGGTTGTCAAGCAAAATCGATTATGGCATAGGAAAAGCCAGTAAGAACGGATCAACGGTTCATGGTCTCTGCTTGCCTGAGCCCATATTGTCTCAGGCTCGGACCGCCCTCCTTGATGCCTCCCAACGTATGGCCATTGGTGAAGGAGTGACCACCACCCGGGCTTGGACCCGAGGTCTTCCTTCCTCCAAGCGCGTGCAAATTGGTGAACTTGTGGCCTGCCCCTGGGCTCGGGCCTTCCTTACTTCCTCCAAGAGCTTCGGAGTCAACAAACTTATGACCCGCACCCGGGCTCGGGCCTGCCTTAATTCCACCAAGAGCTTCAGAATCGATGAACTTTTGACCCCCACCTCCGGTCGGACCTTCCTTGTTTCCTCCAAGAGCCTCTGAGTCGACAAACCCATGACCCGCACCTGGGCTGGAGCCAGCCTTCATTCCTCCCAGAGCCTCTGAGTCGACAAACTTATGACCCGCACCTGGGCTGGAGCCAGCCTTCATTCCTCCCAGAGCCTCTGAGTCGACAAACTTATGAACCGCACCGGGGCTCGAGCCAGCCTTGATTCCTCCAAGAGCCTCAGAATCAACGAAACCCCCTCCTAGTCTCAGGCTTGATTTAACAGCTTCGAGAGCCTGGGAAACAACTAACTCATGACCGCGCCCGCCTCGGCTCGGCCCTCGAGTCTTAGCAGACAGATCAGAAATTAGAAGTTGGAGTGGCCGCGATTGTGCCCACGAGAAGATGGAAAGAAGCATGAGAGAGAGGAGGAGAAGGCGCCCAAGAGCCATGTCTGTGCGCAGATCTAGCGGGTTGTGTATGTGGATGGCGTTGGAACTTGAAAGGGAGAATGCTGTGAGGATGGAATGTGGTGGCATTGCATTTATATATGGCGAGCAGAGTAGCTGAGTGGAGACGGTATTTTTTGACTGTGGAATCTGTGACGTGTTTGCATTCGAATTTCTGAAGGGAAAAAGGAAAACAAAAAAAGAAACCCACGTGACACAGGCCGGGTGCCTGTTTCCGGGGATGGCGCCACCTTCAATGGTCAATGGCCGAATTACGTTTTTCTCTGTTGGAACCTACGTGGGTGGTTTCGCTGGGCATTCCGTCAACGGAGTCTCTTCCAGTTCAGGCAACAGAAAACGTTGCTCGGGCTGACCTTGATGATCCATACTCCTGCACCCCGGGAATGAAGACAATGAATGCCGCTTTTGGTCCCATCTATAATGTAAACGAATTGAGGGCGTCAAATCAAATGTTAGAAAATTCTTTTTTGTTTAACCGATTTTGGAGGAAGGTATATGGGACGGAAGCACTTTTAAAATTGCGATCAGAGACGCATGCGCATGAAGGTCGAAACTAGCTAGAGGAGCAAATAATTACAGGGCTTTGCCGTCCAAAGGAAAAGCGGGCGGCTGTCGTTGTCGAGGGCAGTAGGTCCGCATGCGGCGGTTTGAAGGGAGAAATTGGGGTTGGGATTTGGAGGATATAGCTGACGCCGGACGCGAGCTAGATTAGCTTGAACTACTGAATGTACGACCATAGGCTTTGCGTTTTGACAGTGCGTCAAAGCATTTGGCTGCTTAATTGGTTTGTATAGCCATCAAATTTCTATCAACGAGAACCTGGAACTTAAATCCGTCAAGTCTTTCGGTCGAGGCGACTGTTTCCTTTGGATTAGTTAGATTTTTCTCGTTTTAATGATTTTTAGTTTTGAACAGCTAGCCAGCCATCTTCCACAGTTCCACGTCGACTATAGATTCAATGTACGGGGAAGGTGCGTTTGGGAACAAGGTGGAAAAAATAGTTAATTAGCAAATATGCCCATGTAGTTTAATTATAATTATAAATATATCTGCACAGTTAGTGCAATAATGACGTCGTGACTATGTTAAAATATTTGCAATTATAGTTAAATTATATTAGATTTTTGTAATTTCAAAAATTGTATAAATATATTTTTAATTATAGTCAAATTATGTAGGTATAAAAAAATTTCAAGAAATTTTTTTTCCCTTCCATTTATATCTTATTTTTAATCATTTGTCCACATTTTTATACAGTTATCTTATTTTGAATTGTTTTTCATGTATTTCTATATCAATATTCTATCCATTTTAATTTTATTCACTCTACTCTTTAAACATTGCTTCTGATATATCATATTACTTTCTTTCATTTTCGAAAACATTTCTACCAAAATTTCTTTCACTATTTTTTTTCCCAAATGCGAAACACGCTTCTCAATTTCTCAGTGGCTTTTGATCATCAACCATTTTTACCGTAAATTAAAAGTTGGAAAGAAAATGGGTCTAAATTCTGGTACATTCACATTCTAGCTGAGCTGACGGATGCGAATGAATGATCACGCATTTTGCTTTAGCATTTTAGGCGTAGCTGTCTTCACTGTTACGATGAAATCAAATTCAACCGTTCAGATTATGTGAAATCAATTATTATAATAATATTATTAAGAATTATTTCCATAAAATTTCTGTGCATAACATACTTGCTTACAAATATATATATGTATAAATTATATATGCTGACAAATGCATTAAAATAATATAATTATTTATGAAATCATTCATATAGAAAGGAAGAATATTTTGCCACTAATGTTTCAATTAGCAATTCTAAATCGATACATAAATTAAATAATTTCATTTTATTTACAGATTTATTACATGAAAGTCATTCACATTTTTAATTTGAATGATATTCAGCTTTTTAGTTAACCCGTAAAGGCTAAAAGTAAGAAAAAAATTAAAAGATTTTTGAAAAAATTTTAAAGTATGCGAGTGACCTAAGATATCAGGAGTAATAATCAGTAGTAGATAAAATAAAGTTAAAATACATAAAATAGTTAGACGAAGAATATATATAAATGATTAGAATGAAAACGTAATAATATAAAAGTACGATAGCACATAAAAATTGAATGGTAAGAAATGAGAAAGTTATTTTTTTAACTTTTACATGTCACTGGATCAACCGTAAATGTAATATGCGAAGCGTGTTTTTGAAATGTGTTAAAAATTTTAAATGAAAAATTGCTGGTGTAAAGTTTTTAAAATGTGAGAAATAAAGTGATATCATAGATGAAAAGTACAAAAAATAAAGTTAAAATAGATAGGTTAATTGTATGGGTAGTTATGTAGAAATGATTAAAAAGTAAAGTGATTATATAAGAAGATGCAAAAAATTATTAAAAAATAAAATTGTTATAAAAAATGTAAAATTTTATATAAAAAATATTTAATTCGAAAGTTTTAATGGTAAACAAACACCTACTAAGTAAATTTAAAGTAACCATGGGATGTCATGTTTTAGTGGTTGAATGGTTCCGTCTCTTTGTACTTCAGCAGTGGGAAGTTAGGGTGAGTTCTAAATTATATAAATTTTTTGGATCAAATTTGTATTTAAGATGAGAATGCAATGATATGTATTATGAATGAGTAAAGTTGTATTGGGAATGAGTAAAATTATATTTAAAATTAAAAAAATTATCTTAAAAATTGAAAAATTGTCTTGAGAACAATGATACTGATTTAGGGCGTATTTGACAATGGATATAAAATGTCAAGTTAAAACTTTTCAATCTAAAACTTTTCACACTTCATAATTACTATATTTTTAATTATTTTTTCACATTTCCTATAAAATTACCCTACTTTTCAATCATTTCTACACAATTACATATACGACTAATTTATTTATTTTAACGTTATCTATTTTATTCATAATCATTACCCCTATCATATCATATTATTTGACAACTTTTACTATCTAAAATTTTTTCACCAAAAATTTTATTTATTTTCAAACACGCCCTTAATCCAAAAATCTTGTATTACTTTTAAGATACCTGTACTTAGTTAAGTTGGGAACGATCCGACTCGGCTATATTACCGAAGCGATTACGTCATGCCGCATAACTGAATAAGCGAATCCGCATGCCTCTGGAATATGGTTGCCTGGTGGCCAAGTAAACTAACGAAAAGATGATTACGAGCATGCCCATTAGCATAATAATCAAGGCTGAAAAATTGTACAAGAATAGAAAATCAGGTCTGCATAAAATTACAATAAAAAAGCACCTTAGTTTGGACTAATCCATATCTAAGGAATTAGTTTCACATTGCAATTTATAAAACTAGGGGAAACTTTTATTTATTTTCTATAAGAAGTGATTGAACTGTTTTCTACTTTTTTCCAAATGTGGAAATGCTTAGTTTAGGCTACATAAGACTGATTTTTTGAAATCTAAACCGGTTATCTTACTTGAAGTGATGTTTTACATATTACAAATAGAAATCATTCAAAAACAAATATAAGTTGATACAAAAGTTTTTTTGTAAAATCACCTTAATTTAATGATATATGATGGATATCGTGGTTTTTCATTTCTTCAATAAATGTTATATTAAACATGCTAGATGATTTAGATTTCACAAAATCAATTTTAGTGGGCTTAATACAAGCACTTTTCACGTTTTAGTCAAAGTTGGCAACGTGCTTAGTATGAAATCACTTCTCTTTTTTTTTTTGTCCAAATATCGATAACTTATAAATATACCTACTTAGTTTGATCAAAATTGAAAATATACCTATGTAGTTTTAAAAATTTAAATTAACTCATATATAGTTTAACCATAATTGCAAATAACCTTCATGCTGTTATGATGTTGTTACTGGATTGTCATATTATCATGGCGCGGAGGTTATTTGCTATTATGGTCAAACTATATAGAGTTATTTTCAAAAATTAAATATATCGCTTAATTTTTAAAATTACAATTACACCCATATAGTTTTATATTTTTGCAAATACATTTACGCTGTGATGATGTCATAACAGTATGGTTTATTTATAATTTCTGAAATTATGTGAGTATATTTGTAATTTTAATCGAATTAAATTACTATATTTCCAAATTACCCTCAAATATTGTAGCCAAATTAAGTTTGATTCCACTTCATTATAAGTAGTTCTAAGTGTACGTGGACGCTCCTAGTTTTATAAACTATAATATTTTTATGTATTGAATTCATGCATCTATTATGTTTATTAATATTTATGTAGTTAAGCCCAATCGAACAAATATTTATGTAGTTAAGATATTAAAATCATCATAATTGGATACTTGTTTTAATGCAACAGTAATTGGATACTTTAGTTAGCCCTAATAAATATAAACTCATGAGACTGAAATAAAATTGTTATGGCTCATCTTAGTCTCCAACATCAATGAGTATAATGAATGATTTGGATTTCTAAAAAAAGATGATAATTAGTAATGATTAAAGACAAATTATCAAAGACAAGGAGGTCCCTTAAACTAAAGTGACTGATCCCATGCAGTTGATAGCATGAGACCTTTTTTATTTTTATTTTTTATAAATATGTAGAGCTATATGTATTTAATCTATAATCCAAGTTTTACCATTTTTAGATTTTTAAGTATTTTTTAATTTTTAAACATAACTACATTTTTGTAATTTCTAACTCAAATTACGAAAAATGCCACTATGTTTAAAAATAAAAATACTTACAAGCATATAAAAATGATAAAAATTGGTTTATAGGAGCTCTACTATTTATAAAAAAAATAAAAAAATAATGAATTTTTTGGCCGGACGCATGGGGCAGCCATGTATACGGCGTACCCGATCACCCCTCTTTAAGTTTTGCTTCTCCTTTAATTCCATTTAAAGACGAAAGATGCAGCTAAGTTGGTCAGAATGTTGGGCATATGGCATTGTGGTCAAGGCTTCCAATCCCATAAATGGAAATTTTGTCCTTGAGCGTGAGAATTGTTGGTCTCTCATGTAATAAGTCATTCAGTCTCCTCCTTTCTTTAATGTAAGAGAAATTATAAAGGACACTTAGAGGTTGATTTATAAGATGAAATGAAATTGAAAATTGATTAAGGACCTTAAACTTAGCTTGTAATATGGATTGAGATGAGCATTTAGTCTCCTCCTTTCTTTAATGCAGGAGAAATTATAAAGGATACTTAGAGGTTGATTTATAAGATGAAATGAAATTAAAAAATGATTAAGGACCTTAAACTTAGATTGTAATATGGATTGAGATGAGATGTGATATAAAAAAAAATTCTATTTACTCTTGCCTCATGTGTTAAAGGTCAAAGGTATGCAAATATATATAGATTTTTCTTTTATATAACTAAGTTACATAGAAGTGGTTTTATATTCTTTCATGTATAATTTTTTTATGCTTAATGAAAAATTCACATATTTCATCGTATTTAACATAAATTTTTAATTAAAATTTTTAGCTAGAATGCCAAATTTCATCCGAGTGCTAATCTGTACACCTAAGTGCATTTAGTCTTAGTGCACGTGATTACAAAAAAATATTTTTTATTTTTAAAATTTTTTATACAACTATTGTAAGTGTATTCAACATGTGTATCAAGTTTTACTATTTTAATGATTTATAGATATTTTTTAGAATTTTTACATCAGTGGTATTTTTTTCATTCACAAATTATGAAAAATGGCATTGCTTTAAAAAATAAAATTGATAAAATTGATAAAATTTGATATACATATTAAATATACTTGATTAATAGTTGTATAAATAAATTTTCAAAAAAAATAAAAAATGAGTTAAATATACCTAGGTGCACCAAGGCTAAGTGCATCAGGGTGCATTTTAAAATATTTCATTTTATCCAAATCAAATATGTGCATAAGCACATTTGTTGAAAAAATATATATTCATGTGTAAAATATAAAAAATGCATACATCCATTCACATATCTTAGAATATAATAATACTATATAAAATCATTTATCTATATAGTAATGCCATTTTTGGAAGGTTTAGATGTTAAAAATATAATTTTAAAAACTAATATTTAATATTAAACTATTTTATTATATTGATTTTATATATTTATAGATGGAGCATAAGCATAATGATACTAACTGAATGAATTTTCATGATAATGAAAATTATGGTAAGTACAACATATTAAAGCGAATTTTTCATAAAGCATCTAATACTTAAAAAAAAGGATTATATAGAAGTGGAATTTCATTTAAGTAAAATCTTATATGTATGCATGGTCTCACTTTTATATAATTAGGTTTTATAAAAATGGCTCCATATAACTTTCTTCATTTTTAATATCTTGATGATTAGCAAAAAATTTACTCCATTTACTATATATAACATCATTTATTTAGTCAAAAGACTGAGTTTTATTGAAGTCAAAGTTGTATATGGGCCATATTTACTTAAAAATATATTCATGTGTCAATTATGAAAAATACTTAAATCATTTGCATATACATTAAAATATAATAATACTTTATAGAATCATTTATTCACATATCCATAATATTTAAGTGGTTTGCATGTTGAAAATCTAATTTTAAAGTTGATGTTTAATATCAAATAATTTTACTATATTCATTTTACGTATGTCTTGACAGGGACATGCATAAAAATATTTGGAAAAATGAAAAATTTTAAGATAATATAAATAATATTCAATTTAATGAATTGAGTGAATTTATCATCAATCATAATGGTGCAAAAATAGATGAAATTACACAGAAGAAGGGTTCCGACTTCCAATCATAAAATTAGAGCTCATATTTTAATGCGCTGATGCTTAATGAAAAATTCATTATAGGTTTATACAGAAGTTTTTTGTTTTTAATTTTATATCTAGATATTTAATGAAAATATCACATACCATATTTGTAAGTGAATATTAGTAATTTCATCCAACTCGTTGGTTTCTCATTTAAAAATTTTCTGAATTTAATTTTTTTGAATTTTAGTACATATATATTCTCTTTATGCGATTTTTGATTCTTGCATATATTGACTATTATTATTTGCTTGTTTCTAATAAATCAATTTTGAGAATAAAATTAAGATACCGACTATATCTCAAAATAAAAATAGTATATTGATTACATTTCAAATAAAAATCAAGTAACTTAGATTCTTAAGAAATCTAAAATAGTAAATTTGAAATATCCATGTCAATACTTGATAAAGTCAAAAATACATCCAAGGACGGTTTAGACAAGTTAGTGAAGCATAAAAAAGGTTAATAGTAAAAATATAATGGAATTTTACAAAAAAAAAAGAAACTAAAGAGTTCTAAAATACCCAAAAGGTCATTGGAAAAGATGGAACTTCACTGTAGTAAATCATCAAGTCACATGCCATATATATTTACTGGTGGCGATTTTGGGCATTCCCTTTATATTGCCTATGCCCATTTTTCATGAGATTTTTCCTTCAAAAATTTTCAATCATCCACTGATCATTCACTTTCATTTATAAAATAACTTCCATATTTTGCTAACTAATTAGGCCATGAATTCTCCCTTCTTGCAAAAATTTAATTAGCCACGTATTCTTCATTCTTGCAAAAGTATTGAATAGTTTTTTTTTTAATACATAATTTGTTCTTCAATCCGTAGGCATCTATTTGTGCATGCTTTCTGTTTGCTTTGAAATTGCCATGCACCCATGTGTAATATCAACCCTTCATTGTAAAATGTCTAATCATTGCTCTTCCAGTCCTCAGTTCAAGATACTGGCCATTTTTATAAAAAAAAATTCTTGTTAATCCAATGCTTATTTTCCTGATTTCACTTGATTTGGGCAGTTTTCGAAAAAAATACCCATTTATTTTATTTTATTTTCCCTGCAACTTCCTTTTTTTTTTTTTTTTGCTTTTATCCCATTTACTGAATAATGACCTTTCATCATCAACTTTATTTCGGTATAGCTACCGATTTTCACCCTATTGTGCCATTGACGAGTTCATTTTTGTCTGATGGGTACACTGCTTATTTACACGGTTTCCACGCATAGCTATTTTTTCTTGTGGTAATCGTATGCTTCAATTCTGGGTCCATTTTTTAATGGTCAATTCTAGATCAATTTAAAATACTCTTTTATCGATTTCAATCCAATATTTAACAACGTGCATGGGTGCATAATCATCTTTATATATTGTAGCCAATGAAATACTAAAATAATAAGGGGTGTTCCAAATGTTCTTAAGATCTTGAGAGAGATGTATATGCTATGAGATCTTACATTTTTAAAATAATTTTTTCAAATTTTAATATAATTTTTTTATGTTTTCAGTACAATTTTTCTTATTCAAAATATATATTTACGTTATCATCTTATTGTTCCATCCCAAGTAAGAGTGCAACTTGGGTTGAATTTGTCCGGTTCGTGATGAATCTTACTGTTATCTTATTTGTAAAAATACTTATTCTACTCTATTTTTGATCAGGTTCGTTTAAGATCTACTCTACTCTATTTTTAAGATTGATTAGATTTCAATTTTGGTTCTAAATTGATTTTTTTAAATTGTTTTTTATACTATATTTGAATAATATAATTTTACTATTAATCTTACCTAATGTTATAATCAATATGGTAATATATAATTTTAAAATGTATTGATTAAAGGTACTAAATAATAGATAAATTAAATAAGTATCTTATTTACTTCAAAAAGCAAATGTCTTATAAAAGATTATTGAAT
The DNA here is from genome assembly GCA_030490835.1 of Annona cherimola. NCBI lineage: Eukaryota > Viridiplantae > Streptophyta > Magnoliopsida > Magnoliales > Annonaceae > Annona > Annona cherimola. The sequence goes on from CM059973.1 coordinate 77,096,338, forward strand.
ACATATTATGCATTCAGGTCGGTTCCAATAATTAGACTTTGAAATATATCTTTTTCTTTAAGGAAACTTTGGAACATATCTTACTTTAGTTAACTGAATAATTTTTTTATTTAAGACATAACTTATCTACCGTTAGGAAAATAAAAATCTACTTTATCTATTTTAAAGTACCTAAAGTCAACTCACGAGTATCATACTTAAAGTTACACGCCTACATGCAAGTCACTTTTATCCTTCAGGCCCTGATATTTTAGTGCTTAAAATGTTCACATTACATTGAAATGAATATTTTTATACAACAATCGTTTGCCACCGAAATACTTCATTATTTATGACTCTTGTAGTTTAAACTTTAAACTTTACAAATACAATACTAAGATATTGTGGCACGTCCACTCAAAAAAAAAAAAAAAAAAGATATTGTGGCACGTGAAAGTCTCCTCCTTTTCCTTCAGGCCTCCGAAAACAGAAGCCTCGATGCGCTCCGAAGGTATGGATCCGATTCGAGACCAAGAGGACCATGTGCATGCCTTAGGTTGTCCAAACGGAACACTGCGGTGATTCCTATGGCACACCACAAGAAATCTCAGCAATTAGATTACTAAACTATAACATTTTCACTATCTAAACTAAATTAGATTGATTACTGTTGTATTTGGACAAAAGAAGTAAATATTGTATCAAATTTTTTATTTTAATATAATTTTATGCTCTAACTATTCGCATATAATTGTCATCATTTCGGAAATATAAAGAGCCAAAATATCCCTATATTTAAATTTTCAAAAATATATGTATATCCAAAAATGTTAAAACTTAATTTATAGATTAAATATATTCAGATTAACAATTTTATAAAAAATAAAAATATATATTTTTTGGATTGGTGTGAAGTAAGCCTGAAATGATCAAGCTCCTTTATATAAATATATGTAATATACTGAGCATTAATATATTTTGATCATGGAAAAATATATACAGCTACTATATATATTTGTTTAAAAATATTTTTTTGCCCATTGTTAATTTTTATCTTGAACTAAGTCATATATTTTCATTTTAAAACTATATTAATCGGCAAAATAAATGTTTCGACTTTTAATACGTTAGCAGATTACGATATCTATTTAATTTTTTTAATTCAACTAAGTACCTACGTAGAATTGATCTTGATCATTTTCTATCTACATTAAACGTGGTAACAAGAACTATATGACAGGCTGGAAGAATTCAATTCCAAGGCACGTGGGTTAACCTTATAAATGGGCAACTGTGAATCCAAAGAAGATACTCCAAATAGGGGAAAAAGTCATCACCGGCCATGATCCCAACAGTCAATTTGATATGCGTGGTCCAAATCTCCAAATCCAAGAATCCAACTGTGATAACTAAAGTTCACAAATATCGTAATTTGATTTGTAAAGATAATGGATTTTTTGATTGATTTTGGCTTGATCCTCTCTGTTTCCCTTTGGTCTGTTTTGATGGGGAATATGGAGTTTTGGACCAGGCAGTGGCTTTTGTTTTGTTAAACAAGTTGCTTACTATATATATATATATATATATATATATATATATATCGCAATTCCACAACTTGTCATGAATTGCTAAAATATGGGTATCGATTTCTTAAGTTGTACGTGTTCCATAATATTTTAGTTATTCGATCCGCGAATGCGTGCATTTGGGTGGACTTGTTTACGATTCCAAATCCATATTTTTACTTAACCCGTTTAACCCGTGTAGATTAGTACATATTAGGGACTAGGAATAGATGGGGGAAGAATAAAATAAATGCATGCGAGCTTCACATCATGTGGACGACTTCATTCCGTGATTTTCGAATCTGGCGAAACGGCTGGAGAATTACGAGGTCGATAAAATAAGATAAATACCAACTTCACATGCTCAAGGATGGAAAAATAATAAACATAAAAAAAGATGGAAAAATAACAAAAGTAAATTAGACACCTGTGCTGCTGTAACGTTACGAAGACGAATTCCGTGAAATTTGCTACAATGATAGAAATGATAGAATAAATACGACGTCAACATTTAGGTGAAGTGAGTGGAAAATTGGAAGTGCACCCCTACACGCTTGTGTTCTAATTTTACTCTTCAATATTGGATTCCCTTTCCTTTGTTTCATCCACCCTTCTTATTTTTTTATTTTAAATAATGAAGAATTTTGCTTCAAACACACTATAGAATTTCTTACATGTCACAGTCTTTACTTTGCAATATTTTGATGGATAATTTGTAAATATGACTACATAATTTACCATAACTGCAGAAGCGCCATGACATAGATTTGTTTACAAATATATACAAACAATGAACATAATTTAAAACTTCACAAGCTATGTGAGTATATTTGCAACACAATTAAACTTTCTATGTATATTTGCAAATTGTCACAACTAATATTAAAGTCAAGCTCATTCACAACCCTCACACTACGAACAAATTTTCTATACTACCTCCACCTTAGCGGAAAAATATGTAATTAACTTCTACGACAAGGAAAAATCATAAAACACCCCTTGTCTAGGAGGAGGGGGAATCAAACACCTAATTTGAGGCATCTATGCCCCCCAGTGGTATCACCAGGACAACCTCTAGTGGTTATTTATATAATTTTTAATATACATATATTTTTTAAAATCTAAAAACATCAATTTTTAACATTATTTGAGTAATTTTTAGGGGTGCAAATTGAATTGGTACCCATGAGTATTCACCAAATCAACTCCAATTTTGGCAAAGTAAGTTACATATTGTGAGTACCCAAAATCAAATCAAAATGGGTACTCATATAGATATCTAAGGTGGTGTTTAACAATTTAAATACTTAAATTATAATTTTAGTGATTCAATTTATTATTATTATTTTTTAACAAAAAAGGGTAATTTACAAATAAAAGTAGCACAATTTTTTTTATCGTACCCTACCAAATTATGGTCAATTTAATAGGTACCCAAGCACACCCTATCCAATTTTTGCCTATAAAAATTATTTAACTAATTTTAAATTTTATTAATTTATGAAATTAAAAAATATATACATATGTCTAAAAATATAAAGGTATATGATTTTCAAATGCCCTTTCGTTTGATTGTATTGCAACTATAGTCACTTAGTAATTGAAATTGTATATTACACTCGGCATAATTCGTATATATTTGTAAATTACCAATGTCATAACTAATTTTTATATTATAGTCAAACTATGTAAGAATAATATATAATTTGGAAACAAAATAGATATATTTACAATTATAATTAAACTATGAGGTATATATGCAAATCACCCAATTTTAATTTGTCTAATGTAGTCAAAGTTTTATTATATTATTAGTCAAATTTTATTAAACATTAGTTTTAATTATGATAGAGGCAAAAGAACGAATGAAGTTACGAACTTCTAAGAAAAGACGGTCTTAAAAGAGGCATAATGAAAGTTAATCGAAAGATAAAGATACTAGATGATGAATTTACTTTGACGGGGGATTGGATTAGATTATTTTCAATTTAGGGCATGTTTATTTCACTAAAAAAAAACTTTTTGAAAACTAACTTTTTTTACTTTAAAACTTTTCGCTTTCTATTACTATAGTTTTAATTATTTTTCACATATTTATATATAATTATCTTATTTTTCAACCATTTGTACACAACTACTAATCAACATATCTATTTTACCTTTATTATCTTTACTTCTCATCATTATTACTATCATATCACGTCGTTTTTTCTCAATTCAAAAATTTTCAAATGTACCTCCAATCTAAATAACTACGAAAAAAAGGTGAGTATATTATTTTTTGTTATGGTAGGTGAGTATCTTATTAAAGAGAAGGTCAACCTTCTGCTCGTACTTAAAATGCGAGAAGCATATTAGGGAAAAAAAGAGTTCCCTCTTCCATTAGGAAGAGCTGTATTTCATATTATCTAGTTTAGTCCATCCCTCTCTGTCCATCATCACCTCTGTTATAGACTAAAAAGAAATTAACCTATATCGATACCAAAATATGTCACTATAAGTATATATTTACACAGTGATGTTGTGGCCAAAAATACATTTTATATTAACAATATTTTTATAGTCTTCTCACTAAGAAGTCAATTTTTGTAACATACATGCATGTATCATTGACTATGCTCTTAGCATATATAATTATTTATGTACGGGATTTGATGATAACATTTATTTATTTTATTGTTCCCCCTGGAAATTTACTTTATAAGATCTCATTTTATTTTTTACAAATTAAGCCTAAGAATCCTTACGAATTTTCTTATAATCAAAGAAGGGGACTAAGCTCCTCGTACAGGAAACATAAGTCCGAACACGAGAGACATTGCTTTCATTGAATTTCAAATCTAGACAAGCTGAAAAAACACTTGAAGCTCGTCACTAAGCTACAAATGGTTGTTATATATATCTAGTTTTAATTTTGGATAAATTTCATATATACCCACGAACTTTACCTGTAATTTCACTTATAACTATAAATTTTCAAAAATTTCTCTCATCTCTACGAATATTCATCTTAATTTCACTTATACCTATATAGTTAAGGATTCATTAGATGGACTGTTAGCCCCCTTATAAAAAATGACAAATATGTCCAAATTCTAATGTAATTTAAGGTTGTTTGAAGTTAAATATTTATTTTTAATTAATATATGATTTTATAGTTGTAGAATTCCTAAAAAATCATTATAATATGAATTTTTAGCTATACAATTATAATTAGAGATGAGTGTATTCGTCATTTTTCCTAACAATGTGAGTATAAGTAAAATTAGGATGAAAATTCATGGGTACAAGAGAAATTTTTGAAAAATGATGAGTATAAGTGGAATTAAGTGTAAATTTCGTGGGTATATAAAGTATTTGCTCTTATAAAAATTACATATATAAACCGTGTAGTTTCTACAAGACCATAGTCGTCAAATTTTTATGTTTTAAAAATATTTTATTGAAATCGAAACCCCTCGATATATAAGATTCGATCATCATTTATAGCGTTCTCCCTGTAAACGATTAATCTAACCCTTGATGTGAAAGAATGTACAAATACATAAAAGAGTTGAGCATTTACAGTCAAATAAACACAATCCATTTATATATAGCTAAAATTATATTTTTTAAAAAAAACCTAGCTACTCCTGACGAAAAATTTGGTGCCGTGAAATTATCTGGTAACGTATGAATTGCATAAATCAATGTATCAATCGCTGAACCTCACGTTTTTTAATGGTTATGCTCCCGCACGTTCCAATCATCCATTCGAAGCACGACTAAAATATTGATGCGTAGCGTACCAACGGATGTGGATCCGGCCCCGGTAATCGCGGGTCAACCCTTTGTCCTCTCCTCCCTATTTCATCCATCAATACCCCTGCTGCATGCACGCAGTCTCCGCCAGCCAGCATTGCCTCCTGCGTAGCATCGCATCGCACCTCGACATTCCTCACTCCTACCACTTTGATCTCACACCAAAACAAAATGGAGGGGAAGAAGATGGTGCATGTTCTCGTTGTCACCTTTGCCGGGCCAGGGTCACATCAACCCGTTTCTCAGGCTGGCTAAGAGCCTCGCCTCCAAGGGCCTCCTCGTCACTTTCGCCACCCTCGATTCCATGGCCGAAAAGATGCAGAAGACCATGGACAACCTCCCCATCGACACCCCCATGCCCGTCGGTCAAGGCCTCCTCAGATTCGAATTCTTCTCCGACGGCTGGTCTGGATACGGCCACAATCTCGCCGACGTAAGAGCGTACATGGACCAGTTCAAGATCGTGGGGCCCCAAGAACTCACAGCTCTCATCGATCGACAGGCCAAAGCCGACCGTTCGGTCTCCTTCGTCATCACCAACCCCTTCCTGCCCTGGGCCTTGGACGTGGCTACCGATGCTGGGATCAAATGCGCCGTGTTCTGGGTGCAGTCGTGCGCCGTCTTCTCCATCTACTACCACTACTTTCCACTCCAAGCCGGGTTCACGTTGCCGATTGGAGCCGAGTTCAGCGCCCAGCTCCCCGGCCTGCCGACGGTCAGCGCCGGCGAGCTGCCCACTTTCTTGCTTCCGTCGAGTCCCCTCACGGTCTTGGGCGAAACCATCTTGGGCCAGTTCAAGAACCTCTCCAAAGCGTCGTGCGTGATGGTGGACTCGTTCGCAGAGCTGGAGCGGCCCGTGATCGAAGAGATGGCTCGCATCTCTCCCATCACGCCTGTCGGCCCGTTGTTCTTGTCTGACGATGAGTCCCGAGAACGGCAAGATCCGGGGCGACTTGTGGAAGGCCGAGGACTGCGTGGAGTGGCTGGATTCCCATCCACCGTCTTCTGTTGTGTACATCTCTTTCGGCAGCATGGTGGCCCTGGAACGGGAACAGATGGAAGAAATGGCTCGCGGGCTCCAGAAGAGTGGGAACCCGTTCTTGTGGGTAGTGAAGCCGGCGGCGAACGCGGCGGAAACGGGGCTTCCAGAGGGCTTCTTGGAAGAGACGAAAGGGCGAGGGAAGGTGGTGCAGTGGTGCCCGCAAGACCAGGTTCTCTCTCACCCCTCCATCGCTTGCTTCTTGACGCATTGCGGGTGGAATTCCAGCTTGGAGAGCCTGAGCCGCGGCGTCCCGATCATCGCCTTCCCGCAGTGGGGCGATCAGGTGACGAATGCCAAGTTCATGGTGGAAGTATTCAAGGTGGGGATGCGGTTGAAGCTCCATGCAGCAGCGGACGATGGGACGGTGACGAAGACGTTGGTGTCGAAGGAGGAAATCGAGAGGTGCATTGGTGTGATGACTAGGGGGCCCGAAGGGGAAGAGATGAAGAAGAACGCGTTGAAGTGGAAGGAAGCAGCAAGAGCAGCAGTTGCCGAAGGGGGTTCTTCAGATCGGAACATACAAGCCTTCGTAGATGAGGTTAATCGAGAAAACAACAAACTTAGCTTGTTGAAGAACTAATTCGTATATCATTTTCAATTCTGTATTTCACAATTTTCAGTTTTCAGTTATCTCGTACAGGGCCGCGTTAGCCTGGCCTGTGTCATTGCTGGTCGTTCTGGATATTAATTAATTATCTTTAAGAAATTAAGATATTAATCCGTGCATATTTGTTTGCCACAACATTTAAACGAAGGGATAAAATGGCCTCTAGCTAATTCTTGCGTGCCCTATATCTCCTTGAAAAGTAATAAGAACCAAAAACTTGATTGATTTTTCTTTTTCTTTTTTTTGTTTGAAATTGGTTGATTTTTCTGTTAATATAATATTTATAATACTGTTAGGAGAAAATTTTCCATTTTGGGCCCAGATTAATAATAAAATCAAAATCAATCCGGTCCTCTTGTTGTCTAGCATCATTTTTCTATGGTACTACACATCATTTCAATTAGATTCTTAGATGGTCTGTGCCTTTTTCAAAAATATTCAATTATGTACAAAATAAGGATAATGCTTATATTCATTGATAAATGTATTATAAAATAATATTATTTAGAAAATTATTTATCTATGTAGAAATAATATTTTAGAAGGTTCAGACGGCAAACATACGACTTTAAATTAATATAGAAATTAAATATTTTTATTACGTTTAGTCTATACATTTTTCATATGTTCGATTGATAATCAAGATGAGCCTAGAATGAGCGTAGCGTACTAAAATCTTCACTGGAATATTTCCTTGCTGCCGGAAACCACATGAAGGTAGAATCTGTTGTGGTGACACATACCCTGCTATAACATTATCTTGGAGAAGATTTTATTTTTCCTTGAACCAAATTTATTTTTCACATTCTCATGAGTCATGATTGAGTTTTTTTCTTCGGACAATCATCTCCAGCCGCATCTTTTGCTGTGAAATAGTTAGCGCAGTACTGATGAAAAGGTCAGGAAATAAGAGAAGCCAATAAGAATGCTTTGAAGAAGTTGAAAGAAAAAATGTATTCCAATGCAAGCTCAAGAAAGGGTACAATCACCACAGGGGCTGTTCCCCTTAGCATGCTGGTCCCGGTTTCGAACGAAGGAAGGGGTTGATCCCCTTCATTTTTTACTGTGGAGGCAGTTTTTATCCTTTTTATTGTATCATGGAGTTGTGTCTCCCTTACTATATTATGGGAATTTGTACGAGACTTGATCTTCTACGACCGGTCGGAAATCCGGTGATTTCCGACCGGTCAAAAAATATTTTTTTATTTATTTTTTTTGAAAAATAATTTTATAAACATGTTAATCTAGTTATATTTAATCTATAAACCAAATTTTACCATTTTTGGATATGTATATATATTTATTTTGGATTTTTAAATACAGGAGTATTTAAGTCATTTTAAGAATATTTAAAATGACTTAAATACCCCTGTATTTAAAAATATTCAAAATAAATATATATACATATCCAAAAATGGTAAAATTAGTTTATAGATTAAATATAACTAGATTAACATGTTTATAAAATTATTTTTCAAAAAAAATATAAAAAATATATATTTTTTGACCGGTCGAAAATCACCGGATTTCCGACCGGTCGTAAATGATCAGTCGGCAATTTGTACACCCCGTGAACTAAACGAGATATAGAAATTGTAATGGATTCAGTTTAGAACTTGTCTTCTTTGTACACCCTGTGAGCTAAACGAGATATAGTGAGCTAAAGGAGATATAGAAATTGTAATAGATTGAGTTTGTAAATTATATGTACCATACAAAAAAAAAATACAATCTTCTATAAAATGCGATATCATGGGTAAAAATGCCATGGAGCAAGCTTATGCTTCTATTAGTCAGTAATTCTTTCATTATTGTAACCTTTTCAATGTTATTAATTATCCTTATTTTCAAGAGATGGTGAATAACATTATTACCATTGGTCTTAAATTTAGAGTTTTCACATATAATGATACATGTGATTTATTTTTAAAAATTATAAGGAAATTCATCAGGTTATTAATTCTTACAAAGAAAATTGGAAAGTAAATCTATTAATGCATCTGATTATGTTAGAACTACAGATTTGTTTAAAAATGTTATGGCTAAAGTGGGTTTAGATAATTAAGTTCAGTTGGTAATTGATAATACAACAAATTATAAAAGATTCAAAACTAAATGAATTTAATATTCATTACTAAGGTCCATGCTAATTTAAGAAGATTCAAAACAAAATAGAGAAGGTTGAGAGAATTCATACATATTCAATTATGAAAAACGTTTCTTTTCAGATATTTTGAAAATGTTAAATTTGAAGGGTTTTTTTCGGATTTTTTGAATTGGACATCTCGCAAATTAATTGAATAACGTTATTTTGTAATTATTATGCTGATGTTTAAGTTATATTTTTAAATGTCATGAATTTAAACTTGAAAATAATAGTTTTATACAAAATTTACTAGTGATAAATAATTAGAATATGTTCAATTATATTGTATTTTTGCACTGTTTTCTGTCATTTTTGGGAAAATTGCCCCATAGACCCTTTAACTATGCGTATTGGCATTTTTAGATCTCGACGTTTGCGTATTAGCATTTTAGACCCCCGAAAGTTTTGACCTTTGCATTTTAACCCTCGCGCCCTCACGGCGTCAACAAAGCAGCATCTGACCGTTCGAAATGACAAAAAAGACAGAAATACCCTCGTGCCTATGTTTTAAATACAGGACTTAAGCTTTTGAAGCGCGCTGTGGAGCTTCCTGCAGTTGGGCTTCTCCGCTAACTTCCACTAAAATACGTGCTAACTTCAAAAATCTGACCATGAAATTCCAATTTAATCCAAGTCGTTCAATATGAAGCCACCATCCAGATTTTTTTAATGTCCAGAAATTCATACACAATTCAACAAAAAAATTCAGCACGTCCAGATTTTTCTTTTTACCGTCCAAACCATGCATAATCAGATCGCATCCAAAAATCATGCAAAATCCAATAGTCCAGCTCAAATTCAAGATCTCAGCCGTCCATTAATTTCATTAAATGCAAGTCTCCATATATCCATGAATGCAATGCGATCACGTCCAGATTCCTCCACCAAATCTGTCCAGAAAATCACAATCTTCCATTCATATCCACTGTCCATTATTCATATCCACAGCTTTTGAAGTGCGCTGTGGAGTCTCCTGCAGTTGGAACTAGTCGCCCAGTGCTTTCAGGCGATCGAGAAGGACGTGGGTTCTGTTGCTAGCCTGCTTTATCTCACCGATGACGTTATCAAACAGGTTGGGCTTCTCCGCAAGCAGCTTGCGCGGCCTGATCATGCTTCGACCGTCGATACTTGGGAACTTCGAAGGTGAACTTCGGAGGTTGTATGGAAGCGGGCCGATGAAATCGTTGCCGGATGCATTGCTGCTCTGCAGTCAGTCGAAGCATCGAGGCTCGTGGGAAAAGGCCCCACAAAGAAATTTTGGCTCACATCGAGGTTCCTCAATGCGATGAGGCAGGAGAGCGACTTGGGGAGCGGCGAAGAGAAGGAATTGCAGCTGATGTTGAGGAACGAAAGGCTGCCGAGGCGTTGGATGTCGTCGGTGATGCTGCCGCTGAGGTTCATGTTGCCAAGGTTGAGCTTCTCCACGACGTCGGCGGCGTTGCATGCAACGCCAGTCCAATTGTAGTAGGGCAGCTGGGTCTCTGGGCTTTCCTCTCTTGGGGATATTTTCCAATTTGCTAGACGATCCAACGGATCGATCAGGCCAGATTTTATGGATAGCAGAGCAGCCGAGTCGTTGGGCCTCCATTCCAATCCTAATGAAGAATTGGCAGTGGAACATAAGAAGAAGAGCAGCAGGAAAAGTGGCTGCATTCTGCAACTTGATTTCCTTAATTTGTTCCTCTTTTCTACTTCTCTTCTTCCATTCTTGTTTCGCTGCAATGGAAGAAAGAAGAGGCCGGGGAGTTATACGAGGGAAATGGGAAGTGAGAAGAGGGATGCTTCTTAAAAAAATGGAATTGATATTTCCACCACCCCGAAAACTGCTAGATGGGACCCCCCACGAGTTTGATTCGTGAATTATTTTGTCTGGGGATGTTTGATGAGTGGCGAGAGTATCGATATTGTGGGTTGGTAATAGCAATTGCATTGAATAATGGATTTGTATTTTTACAAGCTCGTGAGATCTTGGGTTCTGCAACAACTATTTGGAATTGGAAGGTTTGGACAGATCTTGGAATCTGCCCGAAATAGGAAGCATCTCCCGACATGAGAGATGGGTAGAATGTGTTAGCCTAATCATATGGAAGGTAGGGGTGGGAATTGGGGCGGGTTGACCCGTGATCCGGCTTTGACCCGACCCATTTTTGACCGGGTAAAACCAACATATTTTTGACCCGGTATAGGGATGGGTCAGACATTTTGACCCTAATTCAAAAATAGGGTCGGGGTTGGTCGACCATGTACCGACCCACCCCGCATATACTAATTATTAAAAATTATAAGCCTATATTTAAATATTATTATTATTTTCTTTCAAATTTCTCACTTTTTCGTAATCAACTTTATCAACAATAGAAAAATTAATTTATTCAAAAAGCAATATAAGAATCAATAAAAAAATTTGTACATATATAACTCTTATGTATAATTGTATATTAACCTATTTTAATAAATGTATACTATATTTTCAAATATTTTATTTTCTTAATTGCGTGTTTTTTAATAATTAGTGAAATATTGAAACATATAATATTTAAATTCAGTATAGATGTATACTTATATTTGATAGGTATATAAATTCTAAAAATTATCTTATTTGACCCGTATTTTTGACCCGACCCGCTATACCGAAACTGGTTCGATATCGATCTGAATTTTGTTCCGAGATCTAGTAGAAAAAAGTAAGGGTCAAACCGATCTTATCCCGACCCGGTATAAAAATAAGGGTCAAACAAGATTTTTGAAACGTAGGGTCAGGGTTGGGCAAACCCTGACCCGTCCCGACCTGCCCCGATTCCCACCCCTAATGGAAGGTTGTGATTTTCTGGACATATTTGGTGGAGGAATCTGGACGTGATCGCATTGCATTGTATGGATACATGGAGACTTGCATTTAATGAAATTAATGGACGGCTGAGATCTTGAATTTGAGCTGGACTACTGGATTTTGCATGATTTTTGGATGCAATCTGATTATGCATGGTTTGGACAGTAAAAAGAAAAATCTGGACATGCTGAATTTTTCTGCCGATTTGTGTATGAATTTATGGACATTAAAAAAATATGGATGGTAGCTTCATATTGAACGGCTTGGATTAAATTGAAATTGCATGGTCAGATTTTTGGAAGTTAGCATGTATTTTAGTGGAAGTTAGCGGAGAAGCCCAACTGCAGGAGGCTCCACAGCGCGCTTCGAAAGCTTAAGTCCTGAATCTAAAACATAGGCACGAGGGTTTTTCCGTCTTTTTTCGTCATTTCGGACGGTCAGATGCTGCTTTGTTGACACCGTGAGGGCGCGGGGGTTAAAATGCAAAGGTCAAAACTTTCGGGGGTCTAAAATGCCAATACACATAGTTAGAGGGTCTATGACGCAATTTTTCCGTCATTTTTAAATGCATAATAGTTTGAGAATGAACAAAAATATAATTTTTGTGAGTAATCATATACATCATGATATATGTTTTTATTATACAATATTATATGTCATCTTATATTACAATAAAACTTAATATTTAACACACAAAACAACAACAAGCTCCTACCATCCACTTGGGAGACAAAAGGCGTTCACACATATATAAGAGAAT